>OY776129.1:6209200-7409200 GCA_963675135.1 Galeopsis tetrahit | reverse complement strand
GATCATTTCTTGGTCGATGAACACCACCGGAAAGCTCGCCCTCCGCCCTGTTGCTGCCACCAACGCCCTCTCCAGCTGCGGCCCGTCGGGTAGTTCATCCACCTCATAAACCGTGTGATTTGCTCCAAAGCTGCATATCAATGTCTTGATGGTGTGAGACATGCAACAAGTGCTCTTGCTGAATATCACCACCGGTTTCTCCGCCGTCAGCCTCTTGATCGCCTCCATCTTTGATATTATCAATAATTCCTTGGTGTACGTTGGAGATAATTGGTTCATGCTCCTTATGTTTATATATATAGGAGATCGAGCTGGTAGGGTGCATGATCAGATCTTCTGTTCATACTGTATTTTAATTACTTTGATGTTTCATTTCATCTGCGTACAATGTACACGTTGCACGTGACTATTGACGTACGATAAAATACAAGAGTTAATATCAAGAATCGTTCTATAACTTAGGCCGTATTCAATTTAGTTCAGTATGCTTTTACTTCTTATCTTCTTTCATTTTGATCCTTCTAAACTAAATTTGATACCAAAAGTAGTACAATTGAAAAAAAGTTAAAAACAATATAGAAAGAATCTAATTTGACACTAAAGTGATCAAAATTGAAAAAAAAAAATTAAAAGCATACTACATGACAAAATTGATATCGCAAGGGCCAAATTTTAAAATGTAAAAACATACTAGTATATGACTAAAATTGAACACGGCTTAAATTACTGGACAATTCGTGATATTAACTCTGAAATATGAGATTAAAATAGGATCGATCCCAATTTTATTTACAGTTGCCCTTTATTGAAGGAGAAGAAAAAAAAAGGTTAGGTAAAAGAATTGTTCTTAAAGATATTTTATAGATTCTTACTATATTTGTAGGATTAATAGAGCATGGTTTATCACTAATTAGAGTGATCATGCCATGTCTATCTTTATACTTGATAAACCTACTTGTAGCTGAGAAAAGATTTATCTTGTAGATAAAAAAAAATTATTCTTAATTTACTCATTCTTTTTTTGTAACTATTTTCTCTCACGTCTCATTATATTATCTTCTTTCTCAATCACATCACCTCTAATACACCTATTTATTACGGAGTATATTAGTATTTCTTAATCTCCGTGTCTGGTGTTCATGGGGAGCTTTCCCCTGGACGTAGGTAGTAATTAATTTACTCAACCAGCTTATAAGCGGACGGAGGGAGTATGTAGTTAAATTGAGGATTCCTAACTTGTAACACTTGTGTACATTAAATTGAATTGTGCAATTGTGTTGTAAATTTGTAATTTTAATTTGTTTTTAATGTGGTATGTCAAAAAATTAATTAAATCGCTTAAAATTCAATTGTATGTAATAATTAGAATTTGTCACATGTTTTAATTTTTGAAATATAATTTTAGAGTGATATTTGAATGCAATTGATTGCATCTATACATTTGGAATTTGACTTCAATGAATTGGACCACATGTTGGATCAAAAATTAAATTGATCATTAAAATTCAAGTATATATATACAATACATTCAATTGCTTATGAAAATTTATTGGAGACGAGAATGTATAAATTGAGGAAGGAGGTGATTTGATCGAGATATTGATATACTTATTTGGTTATAATTATGTACTCCTTCTGTTCTACAATAACTTTCACACTTTCCTTTTCGGGACGTCCCACAATAATTTTTACACTCTTAAAATAGAAAATCTTTTATAAACTCCACCCTCACAATAACCTCAATTTTACACAAATGTCATTACTTTATCTCCACACATACACAAAAGTCAACTCATTTATTTACTTTATACATAAAGTTTTACAAAATTACCCCTCAAAACTTCACTCATTATTACACTTTCTTAATTTTCGTGTCCATCTACCTATGAAGATTAATATGGGACGGAGGGAGTAGTATAGTAGTACTCCCTCCGTTCATGAAATGTAGTCCTATTTGCCTCATATTCTTTGTCCATCAAATGTAGTCTCATACATTTTATGAAAACTATCACCCTTCAATCTATCACTTAATTACTCAATTTGTCATCAACTTTATTCACAAATAATCACTTTATTCACAATGGACCCCACAATACCCTATAATACCCTTATTTTATCTAAATTGTCTACCTTTTTTTTAAAATTTGTGTCCCACCCCAATGAGACTACATTTGGTGGATGGAGGGAGTATTTATTAATTATTACATTCGTTTTTTTTTTTTTTTGGTTTGTTTTTTTTTCCTTTTAATATAAATAAATCTGTTTCCTTAGCTATATTTATTCAAAATTAGGCGTTTTTATTTATTCTACGCTAAGTTTTATTAAGAAAATCAGGAGTTGAATTATTTAATAGAAAAATGAACAAAAAAAAAAAAAAAACTTAATGGACGCGTTATAATAATAATTTTGGCCATATAGATTATAAACCTAAAAAGAATTATAATATACTCTCTCATTTCATTAAAAAAAAAAAAATCGCATCATATGTTTCGCGATTAAATGGTGTACGCTAGGTAGTTTACCTAGTCTATATAAAACTTAATTTTAACTTTAAACAAGGTTTTTGCAAATAAACAATGAAATTGGTCCTCAAATTAATTGTTTCTAAGATCGGTATAGATATTGAGACATAAAAAAAAAAAAAATCATTAAAATCGGAGGGAGGCATCAAATTAAAAAACGCACGTTGGATGGCTTGATTGAAGCATCGGCAAGTTGGGAATGATGTATGGTCCTATCCATTATTTACTGTATTTTTTTCCTATAAGAATATTCCCCCTTTTCTATATAAGGAAAATATAATTATTTTTTTTATTTTTTGGAATTATTTTATAGATCAATTTATTCTATAGAATCTGCAATTTTTATATTTGGAAAGGTTCTATAGAATCTAGGTTAAACATTAAAGATAAGATTTTGTTTGGATGCACAAAATATTAGCATCCACATTTTTTATAAATGAACCTACCATATACATTTTACTAAAAAAAATGATACAAACACCTTTCTAAATTATCAAATATTTCCTTATAAATAAAATAAAAATGAATTATGACATACACCCAATTGTGAGAAAAAAATGACACTGACCGAAATTCGAAACATTGCATTGATCAAAATAACATACTAGATAGTCACAATATATACATATATACACACGTATATATAGAAAATAATTAGCTTAATAAAAAATACAACGAAAGAACTACAAAATTACGAGAAAGGGAAAGAAAATACACATGCACATTTTGTTCAGAAACTATTGTGTTCACCATTAATTTTAAAATTTCTTACCACTAAAATTAATCACCGTATATACATACATTGGTGAAATGAAATTATTTTCTATAAAAAAAAGAAGTGGATTTTTCATAAGGTTAGTTTGTGTATATTGTGAATTTTAATTGGTGGAAAAACGTGGGTAAATATATTTATTTATTGAGGGTAGTTTAGACGTTTTTTATTATGATAAAATTATTAAAAAAAATTAAGTGGGTTCATTTAGGGTTTCTAATAACTATTTTGAATTTATGTGATAGATGTTAGGAAAGTTAATTTTACTCAATTAGAAACATTTTCAATTTGATGTGATAAAATATCCTCTACAAATAAAATTAAATTCGCACTTCTTTTAGGTTAATTGTTTTGCCGCAAACCTGCAGTTAGGAATTAATAATCCAAATTAAATTGATACTTGTATGTAGGAATTAGGATCAACCCCACCTAATAACTCTAAATTCAATTTCAATATAATTAACCTAGCTAATTGTGTTAGGGAGTTAATAATAGTTGTAATAACAGTAGTCAATTTAGCCGAAAGCCTAATAAACATACTTGAAATTACTAAAAACAGCTCGTTTAACATCAATAATAAAAAGTTTAAACTACTCATTACATAGATCACAAGTCCTGGATGAGAGGGTCCAAAAAAAAAAATTAGTTCTCTATTTTATTTTATTTTCAAAATATAATTAATCTCTTTTCTTTTTTAAAAAACTACTCAAATTAATGTTTAAAACATGCCTAAATGGTTATTGTTTTAATGCTCAATAAATGATGTTTAATTTGTTGATTTGTGTAAAATTTTGAAAGCAAGGTAAAAATATTGGTATAAATTTGTGGAAATATCAATGACTATATCAATATCAATAAATTTTAAAAATTATGAAAATTTAATAAAAGAATTTTTAATATATAATTTTAACAAAATAATTTAAACAAATTTTACATCTGTCATAAATTATTATAAATTTTGATATTTTTTTTAAATTTATGACATTTTTCTATTTTGTATATTCTCTAGATATTTTATCAATATTTTGTATTTTCTTATAAATATAGTAGAAATATATTTCTTACACATATTGATATTAATGGTCCTGAAAATTGAATATATCGAATTCGAGAGTATATATCGAAAATATTTTTGACCATGAATGTAAGAGACCATTATTTCATTATTTTGAAATGGGGGAAGTTCTTTTGTGGCAGTGGCACTAATTATTTTTTTGATCAAGATAACAATATATTCTCCACCCTTTGCCAAATACTTGATGTATTAAAAATGTGCGAGAATACTTAATTAGTATCCTTAATTAATCAATATCGTGTGATTCTTGGTGAATAAAGGGCATATTTAATTTAAGCATCAAATCGTTTTGTCGATAAAAAGTCAAAATTAATAATATATAATCAATGAAAAGATTAATTTGGTCGGTCGTCTAGAAAAGAATTCGTACTTTTTTAATACTACTTAATTAAGAAATTGTAATTAGCCTAATTAATCAAGATTCTTTACCTATTAGCTTTCAAAAAAGATTCTTTACCTATTGAGGAGGCCAACTATACAACCTAATAATTATGATGGTAACATGTAGGGGAATTTCTTTTTAGCCTCTAAAAAAGTGGTTAGTGGAGAATTTTTATGGTGAATAATTAGAGATTAATTAAATTAACCGTCATTTTGTGAGGAGAAGGATTAAAGATATAATCTATTGTGATTAAGGGCAACCCTTAATTACCTTCTTGACTTCGTTTGGTGACCATGAGTTAAATTTGTGGAATTTCTTTGACCAATTAAATATGGGTAAATAAAATAGTACATTAAAAGGAATTGAGTTTTTCTTTTTTCTAAACTGGAGCATCACTCTTTTATTTTGATTTTTTCTCAAATTATAGTGATTTTTATATTAAAAGTGTGTAAATTGTTATGGTTAAAATACTCATATTTAGCATGCATTGGGATTATTGTAAATTATTTTTGTAAACAATAAATAATTTTATATCATGAACTTTAAAATAAAGTACAAAATTTCATACATAATAAAGTTTATTAATCTGTGCAAAATTCAAACTAGGGCTATCTTTTTTAGAAGAAGGAAGCGATAAGAATATGAAAACTGATATATTTACAATTACTCCCTCAACCCATTAAAAAGTGTGTTCACTTTTTTTATATATATTTTTAAAATAATCATGTTTTAATTATAAAGAATATATTTAATATAATAAGTAAAAAATATATTTGATAGATACTCAATCTTGTTAGTAAAGTAGAAAAAATATTCAAAAGTTAACTATTTAAATAGAATAAGCACGTTTTTTGTGGACCCAAAAAAAGAAATGAGCACACTTTTGATAGACGGAGAGAGTACTAGATAAGTAGAGCTGTCAAAACGGGTCAACGGGGTGGGGCGGGCCAAAATCGAAAAAGTCCGTCAATTGGTGTGGCGGGGCGGGGCGGCCCATTTGCTAGGCGGGCTACCAAAACCTCAACCCAGCCCATAAAGGGGAGGACCAACTCGAATTTTTTTTAAAAAAAAATTATTTTTTAAAATTCATCATCTTTCATTTTCAAAATTCAAAATCACTTAATATTTATCTCTTACTAAACGCTCATTATTAAATCTGTTGTTACAATCTAAAATTTAACAATGAAACTATAATTAGAAGGTCGACATCTGACGTTGGAACTAAAACAAGCGGCGCGAGCAACACGAATTTGAAATTCGAGAGACAGAGACTTGTTATGTTTGACTGTTTTTTTGCTTCTAAATTTTGGTTGTTAATTACATGCAACAACTAGATTTTGAGTTGTTGAATAATTCTTAAGGTGATAAACTTTTGTTATTTTTTTTATAATATTAAACTAATTATAATAATAGAATAATAATAATATTACTAATTTTTTATTTAAAATATAAAAAAGCACGCTGGCCCGCTCCCAACCCGTCAAAACCCGCGGTTCAAACGGGGCGATCCCAATAGACCCGCTTCCAACTCATTTTGAAAGCTCTATAGATAAGTTCCCAAGTAATACACGATTTTTTAAAATTTATTATTATTACACTTTTTAACAAGTGTGTTAATTATCTACTTACTAAACTTATTATGACGGAAGGGAGTATATTTTTTATTATTCGTACTCAATAAATTTTGGTCTCATAAGACAAAGTCTTTTATTCAAATATTTTTAGCTATACAAACCAATCCCATATAACCAAAACCTTGAAAATATAATATTGAGGGTTTGATTAGTTGCAACATCTCTTTAAATTTATACACCCAAGAATAATTTACCCACACTTTTCTTTGAACGTCCAATCACCAAGGATGAAAATATCGGTAGAAATATCGAGACCTTAAATTTATGGAAATATCGATGGATATATCGATTTTCGATATCGATATCGGTAAATTTTAAAAATTAAAAAAAATTTAATAAAAACTTTTAGTACATAAAATCAACAAAATAATTTGAATACATTTTATATCAGTGATAAATTTATATAAAATATAATGTACTATGTTATTTCGTATGACATTTATCGATATTTTTCGAAATTTATCGACATTTTCTCGATATTTTCTGATATTTTACCGATATTAGGCTCGATATTGTTATTGTCTACCGATATTTATTGATATTTTAAATTTTTTAAAAAATATCGTGGAAATATCTATTCTTCCCAATATCGATATCGATGACCCCAAAAAATGAATATATCAAGGATATATCGGGGATATTTCCGAATATTTTCATCCACGCCAATCACTCAAATCGAAATTCACGTCGGTGTTCAATTATAACTAATCGAACATTTGATTAAAAAAAAATAAAAAAAACTAAGAAAAGGCAGAAGTCAAATGACTAACGCTACATTTTTTTCATGAAGGGGTGGGTGGGTTTGCAATAGTCTTTTTATGTGAGATTTTTATTTATTACTGTAAAATGTATTTGATGTGTGTATACATCAATAATTGTATTTGATGTGTGTATACATCAATAATTGGGTGCAAATAATCGCAGACGAAAATGTTTATGTAAGAAGAAAAATAAGATCTTAAACATCAAGCTGGTTTGCCCGAGAGGTTAAGGGGGAAGACTTAAGATCTTCTGCACATAAGTGCGCATGGGTTCGAACCCCATAGCCAGCATAAATTATATTTTTTTATTTGAAAAATGATGCTTATGTTTTTCATGTATATTAAAAAAATTATTAACTTTCTATTTTACCAAATCCGTTCTTGGTCTAATACAAACTTGTTTTTAATATTTTTCTAATAATTACATGATTTCGTTAGTACGCACATATATTACACGTACAATATGTCCTGAAATAAAATATGAAACTTGTATCAATTTTCTGCATTAAAAAAAAATGATTTTTACGTACATATATGCATGGATGAAAATATTCGGAAATATCCTCGATATATCCATTTTTCGGGGTCACCGATATTGATATTGGGGAGAACCGATATTTCCACGAAATTTGTAAAAAAATTTAAATTATCGATATATATCGGTAGACAATAACAATATCGAGCCTAATATCGGTAAAATATCGAGAAAATATCGAGAAAATGTCAATAAATGTCATAGGAAATAACATTGTATATTATATTTTATATAAATTTATCACTGATATAAAATGTATTCAAATTATTTTGTTGATTTTATGTACTAAAGACTTGTTATTAAATTTTTACAATTTTTAAAATTACCGATATCGATATTCGATATCGATATATCCATCGATATTTCAACCGATATCGATATTTTCATCCTTGCATATATGAATGTATGATCAATCAGTCACTTTGTCATCAAATGATAAATTATTAAAATATGGAGGTAACAAAAAATTTCAGCCCAGAAAAACAAATTAAGCATTATTAATACTAAAATGTAGTCTCATTTGTCTTATATTTTTTGTCCATCAAATATAGTTTCATATACTTTATAGAAATCATCACCTTTCAATCATCACTTAATTACTCAATTTGTCATCAACTTTATTTACAAACGATCATTTTATTTATAATGGACCCCACAATACCCTATAATACATTTATTTTATCTAATTTTTTTTTTAAAATTTATGTCTTATTTCAATGGAACTATATTTTGTGGATGGAGGACGGAGAGAGAGTACAATTTTGTTACATCCATGAATATACTACCAACATACAGTAATATCTTTACATAATGAAATATTGATGAATCTGACTAAGAGCCATATTTTGATTTCGACAAAGGATGCTGATCATAAAGATAATTAATTAGCATCTGAATGTTATATTTTGGTTGGGGATTGGTCTTATATAGAATCAATTCCTTATAAGGAATTGAGTTGACTTGGTCAACTTAAATCTTAAATATTCAAAAATATTGTGAACCCTAAATATTCAAGATTATTGTAAATAAAAATTTTAACTTGGTTAATTTTTTTTTTATTATTATTTTTTTTTTGTAATTTTTTTTATTGATAATTTTTTTCCGAAATTGTGTGTGTTGAAAAGTGTAAGTTAATATTGCTAAAAAGTGTAACACAATATTATTAAAAAGTGTAACACATTTTTTTATTAAAAAGTGTAAGTCACTATAATTGAAAAGTGCAACACAACTTTTAATAAAAAGTATAAGTCATTATAACTAGAAAATGCAAGTTAGTATAACTAGAAAGTGCAACAAAATATTATTAAAAAGTGCATGTCAATATATTTGAAAAGTGCAACACAACATTTTAATGAAAAGTGTAAGTTATTATAACTGAAAAGTGTAACAAAATACGAGTAAAAAGTGTAACATAATATTACTAAAAAGTGTAAGTCACTATAACTGAACATATTGTTGAAAATTGTAAGTCACTACAACTGAAAAGTGCAACAAAATATGACTAAAAGGTGTAGCATAACATTACTAAAAAGTGTAAGTCAATATAACTAAAAAATATTGTTGAAAATAGTAAGTTACTACAACTGAAAAGTGCAACAAAATATGTGTAACATTTAATTATAAAAGTACATGTTGAAAATAATGAAAAGTGTAACATACAATTTACAATTTTTTAGCATGTTATTTTGCAATATTTGCAATAATAATTTCAGTTATAATAACATAACATTACTAACAAGTGTATGTCATTATAACTGAAATTATTATTGCAAATATTGCAAAATAACATGCTAAAAAATTGTAAATTGTATGTTACACTTTTCATTATTTTCAACATGTACTTTTATAATTAAAAAAAAATATATGTGAAAATTGTTAGATGTAAGAGTTGAACACTAGACCTCAACATAAAAAAAACTATTTTCAACTGTTTAAACTACGTAAATTATCATACATATTTTTTGCGGATTTTATTTTTATTAGAATCCTATCAATTTTTTAAAATTTACTCAATTCCTTATAATAAATTAAGTTTACAAGAGACCTCCCCTCCCCTTAGATATATAATGATGTAAGAATAAGATCATGACAAGAATTTTACATCCATCTAGGATTCTTTCTTGGGGATTAATTATTATCCTAAAAGATGGAAAATACAAGCAAGATGAAGATCAAAATTAGATTTATTATATTTAGATTTATTTATGTTTTATTTGTTATTCATATTGACAAAGATTTGTACGAGAGTCTCACGAAATGGGCATGTGATGAGATCAGGGACGGAGGGAGAGGGGGCCAGGGGGTCACTAGGCCCCCAACCCATTTTACAAAATTTCTTTAATATTTTTTTTAAATATTAAATAATAAAAAATAAAAGAAAAAATAATTATAATTAATCATATTTAATAGTTATATAACAATTTCTAAGTGTATTAGTAAAATATTAGTAGTGCAATTATTACTTTCTCCGTCTTATAATATACGGAGTACTTGTTTTGTGTATAATTAAATAACATTTTTTTTTCACAAATTTATCTTTCATTATCATGAAAGATTGAGGGAAAAAATGAATTAAAGTATAAGAGAATGGTAGAACTTGCTTCAATTATCAAGAAAGAAAGATGAAAAAAGTATTAAAATAAAAATTATAGGAATTTACATATGAGTAATTTAGGGAGAAACGTGGTAAAAATAACTAAAAATGATAAATTTTTAAAACAAGAATTAAGACTAATAGCGTCAATCAATATGAAACGAGTAAAGTATATAACAATTTAAAACATAAAAATTAAAAGATGCTCGTATATAGACTGTATAAATATTATTTTGTAGGTAATGAATGGAATGAATGAAACTTTTATTGAAACATATTAAAACTTAACTTGATTCATTAGTAATTATATTATATGTTTCAAAAAAATTTATAGATATTAAAAACGAAATTTATTATTCATAATTGAGCCCCCATCGATTAGTTTCTGGCTCCGTTACCGGATGAGATGAACCTATAATTAGTCTATATTATAAAAGAAAGAATTGAGCTGTTTTGGTTTAAATCTTATATGGGAAGATTTACCCGTCTCATGAAATAAGATTATTTAAGACGGATTAACGCAAGACGGTCTCATTAAATTATAAGAAGATAGGTGACTCTACGTTATTACTAGGGAGTTGAATATGAGTTTCTCTTGCTCGTATTTTCTATGATATTTTTCGTGAATCAACATGGTTAAGTTTATCTGACATAAAAATGAGCAGTTAAACCAAAAATATATTGTTTTATGCAGATTGATGAAATGTGTGTTTTGAACAATTTTTTGACTTGTTATTGCTAGTTGGTTTAATTTATTGTTTTATGTTAAATATTTGCTGCAGTATATATATATATTGGAGGCAGATTCTAAAGTATGGGAAATTTGGATAAGTTGTTATCCAATTTCAGGTTTTTACACATCAGCTGAGGATCCCACAACAGAGCAAACCATAAGAAGAATAAAGTACAAAATCTTCAAATATGATAAAGAATTTAACAGATAAGCATTTAAACGTCATATATATATATATATAATAATAACTTTTCATATGTAGGTGGATATACATATTAAAAATATATAATAATTAGTAGTAGAATATTGAAGTGTACGCAATTTGTAAACATTTATATGCAGTAAAAAATGAGTAGACTTGTGTACGTGGATCAAAAAGTAACGACATTTTAAGGAAGATTGTCGAAAAGAAATGTGTAAAAGTTATTATGTAACGTGGCAGTACTATATAGTATATATATATATGATCCTAGTTGAATGTGTAGAGGTTGACATTATAAGAGTAGGGGGAAATTAAAGTTTGTTCCTTGGATCAATTTGCAGAATATTATTCTTTGATGATCTGTCTAAACCACACACACAACATGATCTGAAGATTCTTTAAACCCCATTTATAGCAGTAGTTTGCCTTTCTGCACTTCCATTTGGACATTCATTTTTAGTTTTTAAAATTATCATCAAGATACTCTGTTGCCCCTCCTCGCAAGAATATATCCCAATCTTATTGGTGCCTGCCCCTTCAACCCCTGTAAATCCTATTTCCTATCACTCACTTATTAGGACCTGTATATGGTATAGTAGATTAGTCCAAGATAGGTGGATAATCAGAGATCAAGATAGATGTCGGAGGTCAGGTCTATAAAACATACCATTTTGCCATTTAATCTGGACCCGTTGAGATATCCGATCTGACCAATGTCTCAACATATCTACTAAACAAAGTCTTAGGTGAATGCATGATAGGTTAATGGAGAAAAGAAAAATAAAAAAATAACAATAAAATACGTGCACAAAATTGTTTACAATTAACTACGTCTGGAGGCACTGCCAAACCAGGATTGTTCACTTAAATTTTGAATCGTAGGGTTACAATTGATGCAGACGCTAACCCTAATCAAATTTTACGTAAATTGTCTAAAGTACCCTAAATAGTTGCAAGAGGTCGATTTACAATTGAATTTTCTAAAATACCCCTATTAACTAGTTGGATCACTTCATGACAATCAACATGATACTACACTACATATGTGTCAAGTTGTGTGAATTAAGCACAAAGAGTGTCACTTTCCAAGAAATGATCAAGGGGGGCTGTTTGATTAATTAATTAATGTTCTACCATATCCAAACAATTGATTCTCCAAACTATCTATAAATAACAACATCAATGTCTCCAATCATAAACCTCATAACCAATTACACAAATATAGAGCAAACACATTACACATATGGAGAGAGTGAGAGATTTGGCATCAAAGAAGGCGGCGGTGATCTTCACGAAAAGCACGTGTTGCATGTGCCATAGCATCAAGGCATTGTTCTACGAGTTAGGCGCAAGCCCGGCTGTCCACGAGCTCGATCAAGATGCAAGAGGAAAGGACATGGAAAGGGCTTTGAGAGCTCTGGGTTGTAGCCCTAGTGTGCCAGCAGTGTTCATTGGTGGAGACTATGTTGGATCAGCTACTGATGTTTTTTCACTTCATGTTAATGGATCCTTGAAGCAAAAACTCATTAATGCTAAGGCCATTTGGTTCTAGCCAATTATAAACTTATATAACTCATATGCATGTACACAATCATGTATAAAATGTAACCTTATTTTGGCTAGCTTAAGTCTACTTTTGGTAAAGACTTATGCTATAATGGAAAAAAATTCCAACTTCTAGTAATTGCATACTTGTCTTTCTTTGTTTTTCTTTAAGATTTATGCATAAATTTGTTGGTTTTAGGGTTCTGCATTATACACCGGAGGGACGGATCTAAAATTTTACCTCAAAGGGTCAATATTTTTTTATATTATTTATAGATATTTCTGATCTTGAAGAGTTAATTCGTGAAAGTATAAATAAAAAAATAAAAAAAAGTCAAATTAAGACGTGATCGACCCTCCTAAATCCGTCCATGTGTATAATTAATGGCCTACAAAAGAAATCGTAGATGATTTTTGTTCAATAGAGAGGAAATGAAGGTTATTTTTTTTTTCTTACTATACTATTTTCTTCAATTTTTTTTTTTTTTTTTAAGATTTAGTGCAAAACTTGATCTTACATGCATTCTCGTTGGAGCAAATTAAAGAAAGGTTGCATAACAGCTCAAATATTTGAATTTTTTACTGTAATAGACTTATAGTTAAGATTTCATATTGGATTTGCTGCATTTGCACGATCCGTACAATGCAGTAGCTCAAGTGTTTCAAACTTAGTAAAAAATAAATCAAAAAAAATAATGATATAATTACTTTGTGGAGTCACTCTTTATTAAAATAGAAAAAAAGATAAATAAAATTTACTTTGTACGTAATAAACCTTTAAAATGCACCTTCAGAATAGTATGAAGAATTTAAACGCCCAAGTTCGATTGTGTATATTTGAGAGAAAAAAAATGAATAATAAGTGAAAAAGCTACAAAAGGGGCACTCTGATTGGGTATATCTTCAATGTATAGTGGACACACATATCAATGTATAAAGGGGCACTCTGCATAAGACCTAATATCTTCAATATCACTCTACATAAGGGGCACTCTGCATAAGGCCTAATATCTTCAATGTATAGTGGGCACACGTATCAATGTATAAGAGGGCACTCTGCATAAGGCCTAATATCTTCAATATCACTCTACATAAGAGGACACACGTATTAATGTATCCCTCTGTCTACCATAATTGTGATTCACATAAATTTCTATATAAATACCACACCATGTTTACCACAATTGGCACACCACATCTACCATACCTTTCTCTACAATGGCTTCATTACGAGGTCCTTCTTATTCTTCTCATGAAGATGTACACATTTGTAATATATTTGTTGACATCTCTCAGGATCCAATTGTTGGAGCATATCAAACCGGAGCTGCGTTTTGGTCCCGGGTAGAAAACAAGTACAATAATACACTACCAAACACCATTAGTGAAACTCGAAACGTAAAGTCATTGCGTGATCGTTACGCTATTATCAAAAGCACAATTTCTAAATTGAATGGGTGTGTTGCACAAATTGAACTTCGGAATTCAAGTGGTGCTTCGAATGAAGATATTGTAAGTGGATACTCTTATTTAAATATAAAATCCTAATGTATGTGTTTCAATATTAACTTTTTTAATATAAATTTCGCAGATGAATGAAACAAAGATCTTACTATTGCAAGATTCAAAGTATAAGAAGGGATTTAAGTTTGATCATGTATGACATAAAATGAAAGATGTTGTGAATTTGGGAAATAACTACCGTCAGAGAGTGAGCAATAATACGACATCGTCACAATCAGATGCATCAATGCCGGATTCTCCCGTTTTTTCTTCTTCAGGAATATCTCAATTCAATATCAACTATGAGTAACATAGTTTTTACAAACTTAAATAGTACTCCCTCCGTCCCACTATAAGTTTTCCACTTTCCTTTTATGGATGTCCCACTATAAGTTTCACATTCCATTTTTGACATATTATTTTCTCTCTCTCAATCACATCACTTCTACTTTATCTATTATTTTATCATACTTCATCTAATACACATCTATTATTTTCTCTCTCACCATCACATCACTTATATTTTATCTATTATTTTATCATATTTCTTAATCGAAAAAGTCTCATATGCACCATACACACCAAAGTGATGTGGTGCACTCACTTTTCTTTCTTTTTTTGCTTATTTTTTTCAAGCGCTTTTTTTCTTTTTTTTTAACTCCTTTTTTTTTTAATGCTTTTTTTTTACTTCTTTTTTTTAATTGCTTTTTTTTTTATCCGTTTTTTTCAACTTTTTTTTTTAATCGTTTTTTTTTCTGCTTTTTTTTTTATCCGTTTTTTTCTGCTTTTTTTAATCGTTTTTTTTTTCTACTTTTTTTTATCCGTTTTTTTTTCTGCTTTTTTTTTTAACCGTTTTTTTTTTCCTTGCTTTTTTTTTTAACCGCTTTTTATTATTTATTTGAGAGAATATGTAAACCCTAAAAATATATACACCTTTCACTATGTTTGTCTTCACACCGTAGTCGTCGCCTTCCTCAGTTTCGGCCACCTGCTCCCACTCCAGGTTCCTCTTCCGACCGTCCATGAAGTGCCTCAGTTTATGATGAAGCATTATTTGTATAAAGTGGTAAACATTATTTGTGTAAAGTGGTAATCTCTAATACTGAAAAGTGGTAACTATTATTAGTGAAAAGTAGTAAACATTATTAGTGAAAAGTAGTAACTATTATTAGTGAAAACTGAAAAGTGGTAACTATTATTAGTGAAAAATGGTAATCTATTATACTGAAAAGTGGTAACTATTATTAGTGAAAAGTGGTAATCTCTAATACTCAAAAGTGGTAACTATTATTAGTGAAAAGTGGTAAACATTATTAGTGAAAAGTGGTAACTATTATTAGTGAAAAGTAGTAACTATTATTAGTGAAAACTGAAAAGTGGTAACTATTATTAGAGAAAAGTGGTAATCTATTATACTGAAAAGTGGTAACTATTATTAGTGAAAAGTGGTAATCTCTAATACTGAAAAATGGTACATATTATTAGTGAAAAGTGGTAACTATTATTAGTGAAAAGTGGTAATCTCTAATACTGAAAAATGGTACATATTATTAGTGAAAAGTGGTAATCTTTAATACTGAAAAGTGGTAACTATTATGAGTGAAAAGTGGTAATTTTTAATACTAAAAAGTGGTAAATATTATTAGTGAAAAGTGTTAAAAAAAAAATTAAAAATTGTAAAAAGTGGTAATATTTATTAATGATTTTTTTTTTTTTTGTAAAAAGTGATAATATTTATTGATGAAAAGTGGTATTTTTTTTTTAAATAAAAATTGTTGAAAAGTGTTAATAATAATAGTTTTAAAATTAATTTATTTAAAATGCATATATAAATATATATATGTTAGCAACAGGTTTCGAACTCGCGACCTTCAATCCAAGGTGACCCATAGTAACCACTTCCCCCATGTATAATTTGTGTAAACTTTCTGTCTTTCTAAATAATAAGGGTTGATTGGTGGCATAGTGTGCACGGTGCACACTGTGCGCAGGAGACCAACTCTTCTTAATCAAAACACTCAAAAGAAAGGGGAAGTTTATAGCGGGACGGAGGGAGTATTGTTTAGAAATCCTAGTCACGTGGCATCTACTATTATTTTGAAACAAAGATATTCTGATACTCCCTCTGTCCCATAGGAATTTGCACACTTTTCATATATGGATGTCCCATACCAATTTGCACACTCTATAAAAGGAAATATTGTCATAACTCTCACCTTCAAAATATACACATATTTACCCATATGCCATTACTTTTTCACACTCAACCTACCTTTTACTTTACTTTATTCATAAAAGTTTACAAAACTATCCCTTAAAACATCACTCATTACACTTTTTCTTACACATTTATTAAAATGTGTGCCATCCCAGAGGTGCAAATTCCTCTGGGACGGAGGGAGTACAACTTTACTGTTGGTGCGCCAATTCACCACATTGACATCAAATACGACCTCATGCATGTCTAATATCTTAGATTATTATGTGCTGTAGACCTGGAGTTCAGATTTGGTAAGTGAGCTCTTAATTTCTAGATGAGATAATTAGATCATATCTGATTTGTACTAATTATATTTGCGACTTAGATCTGAATTACGTGAACCCAACTCTATCGATCTAACATACTCGAATATTCATTTGCGAATCCAAGATGGAGTCTTGTCCCAACTCTGAATCACATCCAATTTAAACAAATAGGAACCAGGCTGGCTAAAATAATTTCAATTATATTCTTAGAAGTCTAGAACTCACTGGCGGACAATTATATTCTTAGAAGTCTAGAACTCACTGGCGGACCCAGTATAGAGGGACACGGTACAGTTGTACCCCCAAATCCAATTTTTTTATTTTTACTATATATAATTAGCCCATTAAATTCTAAGTAAAATGAAAAGTTAATATGGGCTGACAATATTTAACATATCCGTTTGCATCGAATCCAACAATTCCTCATAATCTTACCCCTATGTGAATTGTAGGTAATTTTTTAATTTTATTTATTTCTAATTATAATTTTATTTAATTAGATTTCTAAATTAATTAAATAAAATTGATGCTAAAAATTTAGGATTCGTTGTCTTTTGTATTGTGAGTTTTTTTAATTATAGAATTGTAGTAGTTTTTATACAATTTGAGACTGTATTCTCATTTTGTATAATTTAATTAGAAAATGAGAGATGAAACATTAAAATTAAAGACTATAATAAAACAATCAATCTTCGACAATTTATGCTTAAGACTGAAAATTTATAATTTTTCTCAAAGAAATGTTGGAGGCATTCACATGTTTAGTGTTTATTAGTTTAAAAAATATGATTGACATGAAATACTTTTTAAATTATTTTTTTATCGTACCTAGAGGTGTTATTCGAACCGACTTGAAAGCCTAATGAAATTAAAATGAAAAATTTAGATATTGAGCCTAGCGAGTTCGAGTCGACTTGTTAGTAAATCGATTATCTAACGAGATCAACTCGTTTAATGAATCAAGCCGAACTCGAGTCTTAACGAATCGAGTTTACGAGCAACTAGATTCGTTTAACAGAACTAATCGTACCCCCATTTTTTAAATCCTGGGTCCACTATTTTTTAAATCCCGGGTCCGCCACTTTTTAGATCCCGGGTCGGCCACTGCTAGAACTCAATTATATATGATGTCCGCACGCTTGCTATCTTCTTGGGTTTTAACTGGAGAGGGCCAAATCTCGCACGCTTGCTATCTTCTTGGGTTTTAACTGGAGAGGACCAAATCTGGGCCCAATCGGATCTGAGTTGCCTATATCACTTCATTTGTGGTATGATTTTAATTGTGGATGAGTACACCCCAATTACTATTTATACGGTTATACCTCATTTAATATATATATATATATATTATACACACCCTAATTTTAAATAATTATACCCTTGGGACTAAAAAAATAAAAACCCCTCTTACTCTCTGGTTTTATTATGTTGTTTGTTCATCCGTAAAAAAATGAATCCAGTACTTTCATGTAGTCAGTTTTTTCCAACAAGTTTCAGTTCTAGCTAATGTTATAACTTTTGGGGCGATTTATAAATTTTATGGAGGAGAAGATGATTAGAAAAAGAAAAAATATATATTTATGGATAATAACTTCCTAGGTCTCTAAAATATTTGACGATTCTGAAACAAGGCAAACTCGTCTCAGTCACATCCACGTTCATTACAATTTTAGTTGTGTGAAACTATGAATGTACTAAAATAAGGGAAATTATTGAGAGGAATTTAAAATCCTATTGTAAAATATATCTCACGATAAAACCAATGGGCTATAAAAGCAGGTAATTCAGATATGCCAATCAATTAATATAGGCGTTGGCTATATACCCCTTAAGTATACTCCCCTCTTCATTTATTAATTTAATATTAATGTAAAATACCAAATTTAACCTTTTAGTAAATATATCAAAAATAAATACACCCCCTAACCCTAACCCTAAAAATGCAGCCTCCTCCCCTCAATTCTGTTGTCGTCGCCGTCAGCCACCCCTCCGACGGTCGTCGCCCCTCAAATAAATTTAGAAATAAAAAAAACCTTAAAAAATAAAAATTAAAAAATCGACAAACCAGAGTCGACCAAAAACACTTCCGTCGACACTGGTTTGTCGACCAAACACACTTTCGTTGGTAAGATCTAGTCGAAAGAAAATTAAAAAAAAAATTGAAATTTTCGACAAAGATGGATCGACCAGAAAGACTCCCGTCGACACTGATTTGTCGACCAAACACACTTTCGTTGGTAAGATCTATTTGAAAGAAAAAAAAAGTAAAAAAAATTGAAATTTTCAATAATGATGGATCGACCAAAACGACTCCCGTCGACACTGGTTTGTCGACGAGAGTGTTTTTGGGCAATTGATTATAACCGGAAAAAAAAAAGCTGCAGTTGATTATTTTCGACTCATCGATGTTTGGGTGGGGGAAGGCAGAGCGGCTGGCCATGGACGACGGGAAAGCGGTCGCGTGCAGGTGGGGGCCGTGCCGGTGACCTCTATGGCGGAATAGAGCAGAAATAAATTTTAAAAAAAAAACCTTACCTGGGACGACGGCTGGAGCTTGGCCGCGCGCAGGGAGGCTGCTGGAGCGGGGGCCGTGCGCAGGGAGGCGGCTGGGGAGGGAGCCGCGCGCAGGGAGGTGGCTGCGGCGGGGGCGGCATGCAGGAAGGCAGCTGAGGCGGCGCCGTCGCCGGCGGCGGTGGAGAAAATTAGGGTTTTTTTTTAGAAAAGAGGAAGAAGAAAGATGGGGAAAAGTGATACTAGGTTTTGAACGGGGGAGTATATTTAACACTTCCATTTTAAGAAAAGGGTAGTTTGGGTAATATTTGGGGGAGTACATCTAACATTTACCATATTTGGGGGAGTACATTAATCGGGGGAGTATACTTAACAGAGCTGGAGGGGTATATAGCCAACGCCTTAATATAATGTGCCAACCTAATTTAGATGGGCTAAATACCCATAATTCAGATGGGCTGTTCCTTAATTTAGAAGCAATTTAAGCGAGGGTTGGGGTATATACCCCTCCAGCTTTGTTTAATACACTCCCCTCCCATTTATTAATTAAATATGTATGTAAAATACCATATTTACCCTTTTAGTAAAATTTAAGATAGATACACCCCCTTAAGCTTAACCCTAATTTTAACCCTAACCCTAATTCTAAATTAAGCAACCACCATAGTCGCTGCCCCCTACGCCGACGGCCAATCCTCCACCTCCGGCGGCCGCCGCACCATCTCCGGCAGGCGCCGCCGTCCAAACAATTATAAAAATTTGAAGAAAATAAATAACATTTTTTTCGACAAACCAGTGTCGATCGACACTGGTTTGTCGACCACAAATTATATTGTCAAGTATGGATTGTCGACGGAAATCACTCCAGTCGACAACATTTGACCGATTGAATTTTTTTTTAAAAAAATCTTCATTTTCAACAAGAAATTGTCGACCATAAATATTGTGGTCGACAACAATTTATCGACCATAAGGATTATGGTCGACGGGAAATTGTCGGAAATGAAAAAAAAAACCCAAAACCTTACCTGTTTTGCAAAATCGCGAAAACAGAGCGAGAAGCCGTTGGGGGGAAGGAGGTGGCGGCGGCGCTGGTAGAGGGAGGTGGCGGAGCCGCTCCTGTTGCAGATTTAAAAAAAAAAAAAAAAAACAAAAAATGAGGGAGGGAGGAGGGCTTGGGCGCAGGCGGCGATGGGGAGGAAGGGGGAGCGCGCAGGGCGGTGGGGAAGGTCGTCGGTGAGAAAGCGGCGACGGCGTTGGGCGAGGGGGGCGCCACCGCCGCTAGTTGCAGAAATGAAAAAAAAAAGTCTCAGATGTAGGAGACAAGTGGCTTGGACGGCGCTGGAGGCGGGCGGCGCTGGAGGCGGGCGGCGCTGGAGGCGGGCGGCGCTGGAGGCGGGCGACGCAGAGGCGGGTGGCTTGGGCGGCACGGCGGGCGGCGACTTGCAGAGGGAGAGGGAGGAGGAAGGAATGGGAGGGAGGGTTGGGGAAAGAATGAAGGAAAATTAGGGTTTTTATGGGGGTGTGCATTTATCATACCAATTATTAAGATAAAGGAGTATAATAGACAATTTGGGGGAGTGCATCTATCTGAGATGTATTTTAAGGGGAGTATATTTATCGAGGGAGTGTATCTAACAAAGCTGGAGGGGTGTATACCCCAACCCTTTAAGCGATGGGCTAAATTCAGACAATTAAAGAGAAAAACATAGGGGAGTATAATTTTAGGCGTGGGGTATATACCCCTCCAGTTTTGTTAGATACACGCCCCTCCCTGTTTTGCCCATTTATTAAAATACAAAAAGATATATACACCCATTTACATTTAAACTAGCCCTAATTCTAACCCTAACCCTAACCCTAATTTGAGGTGTAGCCGGCGCCGCACCTCTGACGGTCACCCTGCACAAAATAAATTTAGAAATTTAAAAAATCAAACTTAAAAATTAAAAAAAAACTTTATTTTTGACGACAAACAAGAGTCTACCAAAAACACTCCGATCCACACTGGTTTGTCGACCAAAAATACTTTGGTCGACACTGATTTGTCAAAAAAAAATACTCAGGTCGATAAGATATAGTCGAAAGAAATTTTTAAAATTAAAAAAAAAAATTGAAATTTTCGACAACAGAGGCTCCCCAATAAACACTTACTTCGACAACAATTTATCGACTAGAGTGTTTATTGTCGAGTCTTTGTTGCCGAAAAAAAAAAAAGAATACCTTCGCAGGGGAGGAGGGGCGACGCTTCTTGGGGCACGGGCGAAGGACGGCGGCGGCGCTGGACGGGGGAAGACGGCTGCCGCCGCCTGTTATAGAATAGAAACAGGAAAAAAATTTACCTGCGTGCGTGGTCGTGGAGGCTGGCGAAGGGGGAGGAGGGGAAGCGCTGCTTGAGGTGGGGGCGAAGGGCGGCGGCGCTAGGCAGAGGGAGGATGGCCGCCGCCGCCTGTTAAAGAACAGAAAGAAAAAAAAAAACGGCGAATGGAGATGGCGGCGACGCTGAGGCAGAGGGCAAGGGACGACGACTGGCGGCATCGGCTTTGCGGAAAGAGAAGAGTGGAGAAAGAATGAGATGTGAAGGAAGAAAGGATGAAAATTAGGGTGTGTTTGGTTTGGGATTGGCCCATCCGGATTTGGATGGATCATCCCCCATCCCATCCCCCTCCATCCCCCTCCATCCAAATACCTATCTCAATACTCATCCAACCCTATAATACACCTATATACCTATTTTTATACAATTACATCATCATATTTTTATATTAATTACTCATTCTCTTTCCTACTTTTCTTTCATACATTTATTCTCTTTCCTACTTTTTTTTTACGCATTTATTCTCTTTCCTACTTTTCTTCCTTACACTAATTATTTTACTAACTAACAATAATAAAATAATACAACATCGCTATTGATTTGACATAAAGTTCTCCATCCACACCTATTTTTCAATCTCTATCCAAACACAATTTTTATTCAATTACTATTCATGGATTATCCCCATCCACATTTTTCCAATCCCCATCCCCATCCACCACAATCCCTAACCAAACAACGCCTTAGAGTTTTTGTAGGGAGTTTATTTATTGTAAGAAATTTTAAAATAAAAGGTATTAAAGGTAATTTGGAGGGAGTACATCTATCTTTCTTGTATTAAGGGGGAAAGGCGTGTATCGGGGGAGTGCATTAAATAAAGCTGGAGGGATATATACCCACACCATAATTTTAATTGGGCTAATCCCCTAATGTAAAGGGCGGCCACGGCTAAATGCCTCTTTTATTGTGTTTTCACCCCTGAGTTCACCCCGTGAAATACCACAACTACCCTCCTCCATTTACCCAGTCTTTCACACACTTTAATCACTCACATACCCCATTCTGCTTCCTTCATTTAAACATTCCAATTTCCAAACCCCCTTTAAAATCATCGTTCATCCATCCATTCAAACTGACTTTTTGCACGAAAATTGCAAAGTTTTTTAATAATGTCGAAACTGATTCGCTGAGTTTTTTTAAAATAAAACTCGACCAACGTTTTTTATTTTTTTGTCAAAAACTCTGACAAAATTTTCGAGTTCAGAATTTTTTTTTTTGGAATTTTTGTCAAAAGCTCTAGAAAAAAAATTCAATATTTGTAGAATTTTTTTCGAAAAAACTTGAAAATTTCAGTCGAGAATTATGAAAATTTTCGATGAACCACAGCAAATTTTTCATGCTGTGAAGAAAATTTGAAAAAAAAAAAAAAGGTGGGGAACAAACTATAGTACACATGCATTCATTTTAACTAGACACTTATACACAAAACTATTAACTATGCTTAAAAAAAATAAAGAGCACTTGCATATGTGTACCAAAAACTCCGTTTTTCAACCATTGAAACCCTAATACACATCCTTGATTCGAGTTTCTTCAAGTTTTAAAGTTCCAATTTTTTTTTTTTTGGAACAATATTGTTAGGGTGGGAGAAGGAATATATAAAGTTTATATTTTTGTGATTGGGTTGGGCCGTTGGGGTGATCTAAGTAAGGGGAAAAGCAATTCAAATGTTATGGGCCAACCTCAATTTGGACAGACTAATTCTTTGAGTTCGGTTATTTACAACTTTATTTTTATAAATACACCCATAAAATATTTTTAATAAAAAAACGAAAATATCCTCAATAATTAAAAATAAAATTAACTTCATCCCAACCCACAATAAAATATTTATTTAATTAACTTTTGGAATTAGTAATATATTTTAATATTATATATAATTAAATAATAATAAATTATTATTAGCTGTAGAATTATTATAAAAAATAAAATTTTATTATTAATTTATTATCTTTGTTGTATATATTAGATTGTTTTTAGCTTAATATTTTATTTTATATATTATTGCTAATTTTTTAAATTATTATTGTTGATTTTAGAATTACATTATTATTAATTATACATATTTTTTTATAATAATTTATTTTAAATTATTAATATTATTACTAAATATAAAATTTATTATTGATTGTTGAAAATTATTGATTTTAGGAATTATAGTATTATATATTATTATTGATGATTAATATTATAGTTATTATTATTATTAAGTATGATATGATTTTCATTATTAATGATGATGGAATTATTATTGTTGATTGTTGTGGGAGGAAGATAATACTCAAATATATATATATATATATATATATATATATATATATATATATATATATGCGATGATATTTTTCGAGTGGCCATTCACAATGGAATGAGTGATTCACAAAACCGTAGATTTAATTTTTATACATTTTTATATGTAAATATTAAAATTTATTTTAATTAAATATTACTTTATCTTCTAATTATGATTTAGATTTTATTTTATATTATTATATTGTAAATTCTCAGATTAAAAAAAAAAATTGGGTTGTAGAACAATTTTGATTTTGCAAAATTATCTCATATTTGGAAAATTTAGACCAAAATTGAGCCAACATGTGAAGTTCACACGACATTTATCCCGAATTAGGGCAATTTGTGCTAGTCTTAACTTAATAGACTGGTATATTAATGTTGATATCCTCATCCTAGTTAATCAATTTCTCTATTTCATTTTTGCTTTGGTCTAGTATACACCTGAGTGTATGTTATACACCCCAGTTCGACCCGATCCGCCCCACTCGCCTACTGATTATTTAAATTTTTTTTTTTTAGTTTCATTTCTTCACGCTCTTTCATCTTCCCTTTCACTAATCTTTTTCGTTTCTTCTTTTGCACGATTCGCCGAATCTCTCACCATTTTTCACGATTCAACCGATGTTTGTCTTTTATCGTTGTCTTAGTTTATATTGATATACTGAACTTTGTTGTCAACATTCTTCCATCGCGATACAGGTACCTTTCTTCTTCATACTTTTCAATTTTTTTTTTGTTTTTTTTTTTTTCAATCTTTGTTTGATTCTTTTGTATATTTCTTACGTTATAGTTATTTTCGAACTATATGCGTTTTTCTACTCCATTTTGTTGTTTCATGTGTTATAGCCCTAATTTTTCTTATTCCTTTGTTTATGTTTGTCTGCATGTTTTGATTTCATGTATTTTTGTATTGTTGTTAGTAACGTATTGTTATTTGTGTTGATTTTCTGTATTTTTTTGTTTTTGTAAGTTGCATTTTAGTGTTTCTTTTCACTCTGTCTTTGTTAACTCTTGCATGTTCTTTTTTGTTGTTTTTGAAATTTTATATTTACAGGTACTTGATTTCTCCCTTCTTCAATATTTTTTTTCTTAGTACTTATTTTTTGTAAATTTTTATTACTTTGTTATTTTACTAAAAATTTTGTATGAAACAGTATTATGTGTTTTTTTTAGTATAAGTGTATGTTGTTATAACTAAATGGTGTATGAGTTTATATGTAAATAGTGTGTGTCAATGTAATACAAAAGTTTATGGCAGTATATGTGTAGTGTTTTATTTCTAAATAGTGTGTGCTTTTATTTAATTGAAAAGTTTATGTTTCTTATAACTAAAAATTGTTTGAGTTGTAAGGAAGATGAGGAAGCAATTGGTATTGTAGAAGAAGGTTTGAAAACTCTCTCTTCTTCTATTGATGCATTGAAGGCTAAGAGGAGTGTTGAGTTGAATACGTCAACTGTGATACTCGACCCAACACGTTTTAAAACAAAAGGAAGGGGGAAGAGTGATTCGGTTGTAAATTGCATAAGATTTCATGTGTTTTAGGGATAAACTTTGAGGGGTTTTCATGCATTTTCACACTAATATGTTTGATTTGATTGAGAAAGGTGTTTGAGCTCGTTTTGTAGGAATACGATGTGAATTAGGCATTAAAATCGCAAAAACGAGTGTTCAATCATCATTTTCACTCACTGGACTGAAGAGAGGATTGTACAATTGGATTCGTCTCGAAAAATGGAGTGGAATGAAAAAAAGAATCAAGTCAATTGGAGGTCGGAAGCTCGAGATATGAAGGGATGAAGACGGAGGACGGAAGTTGGGCCGAAGTATCCGCCCGATCAGGCCGACCAGGCCGCCCGACCGGGCCACAGTATCTGCACCCACGTTTTTGATAAGTTCACCCCCTGCGCGAATTTTTGAAAATTTCAACTTACGAAAGTTTCGCCCGGCCGGCCCACCCGTTCCAGCCCATTTCACGCACCCAACTTGTCCGCCCGGCCATGCCACTTACCCACCCGGTCGGGTGGACCCATTTTCGGGGGTTTTGACTCATTTTCTCCATATTTCAAGGGCTTAATTGTAAAATTGATTCAAGACTTCCACCCCAAGTATAAATAGAGTTCATTTTGAGTTTTAAAGGGTCTTACTCCTTTTTCAAGCATATTCTCACACACATTCACATAGTAGTAGGTGTTCTTCATAGTTTAGTTTAATTTCTTCATTAGATTAGATATAATAGTATTTTTTACTTCAAATCAAGCTACGATTATCATCGGGCATCGTCTATTACATTGTTTTATAGCTACATTTTCATGATCAATGTGATATTACTCTATTTTACAATACAATTTGGTATTTTCTTAATTTCTCCATTCTATTGTTATTTTGTTATGAATTTGATGTTATTTGTTGTTGTAGCCATGGAATTCTCTTCTAGAACCATGGGCTAAGCTCTTATTTCCTTTGGTGTGAATGTTTTGATGGGTGTTTAGTGTAATATGGATTAATTGCATGATTAGCGTAGGATTTGGGTGTATATGTTTCTAGTGTTGTGATTTTCATGATTCAATTGATTAATTCACCCTATTAGCTAGCATTGTTGGTTTTGTCGACTTCAACGACTGTATTGGGTTGCATGATTAAGAGTGTGGGTGTGAGCTTGGATTAATTGATTAGAATTCATATAGTAATTGACTACACCGACCGGGGGTTAATTGCTTAGATTGACAACACTAGACATTAATCGATTAGAGGTCGTCTATTAGATTAGTGAAAGGGCGTCTCATAAGCATTAGTAATCGTGTTGAACGTGTTTATGAGACACTATCTTATGAGCTTATGGTATTGATTAGACTATATAATTGCTAATTAATGCATGTGTTCACCTAAACCTCACGAGGGATTGGTCTACACATAAGAGTGATAACCTTTAACTTAATCCAAAACCATAGTTTAACTCATGCAATTGGTTCGTTAAGTCATTGAATTACCCACAAAACGGAAACACCCGAGGCAATACCCTTCTCTTGCACTTTCTATCGAAAGTTAGATAGTTCGTTATTTCGTTTGTTATATTCTTGTTATCTTATTTAATCTAGTTTAATATTTTTGTTTTAAATCCCAAAAATCCAACAAACACGTCTAGTTACTACAATAGCATGAAAACTTATAACTTTAGGAATTCACTTTCACTCAATTAGGTCCTTGGAACGAAAAACTACTTGGCCGTACTTACGTACTACAATCGGACCCATACGCTTGTGGGAATCATATTGTTACGCGTGTAAAAAGTGTTAAAAAACGAGACAAGTCAAAGAGAATAAAAGGTCCCCTTGAGATGAGCAAGAAGAATATGAAGAATAAGAAGAAGGCTAAAGAAACCACACCAATTGATTTTAATGAATTTGACTCAATTACTCCAAATCCGCGTTTGTTTTAGATTGTACTTGTTTTTAGACAAATTTTTATCCTTTGTTACTGATAATTTTGTTTTCAGCAAAACGTGCAACATTGTTTACTAAATCGTGTGATGTATTATAACTAAACAGTGCAATACAAAATTATTACTATGAAACATAATTCACTTTTAAAAAAGTGTAACATTATATTACTAAAAAGTATAAATCCTTATAACTGAAAAGTGCAAGTTTATATTAAGTAGAAAGTGTTGCTCATATTTTTTTTAGTTATTAATGTTACACATTTTTATTAGGTACTACTTGCAATTTTATTATTATTAATGTTACACCTTTATTAATTAGTACTTGTACTCTTTCAATCAAGATATATAAGTGATAAAAAAAATTTAAAAATTATTTATATTACACATTTACAAAGTTGCACTTTTAATATTATTCATGTTACACCTTTGTCAATTAATACTTGCACTTTTATAATCTAAGAAAATAGGTGCTAATTTTTTTTCAAATATTTTTATTAATGTTACATATTTTATTAGCTACTACTTACACTTTAATTATTTTTAACGTACACCTTGGGTGAAGTGTCACTGGACCACAAGCTAACTAATGATGTAACTAATACATAACCATTTATTGGACTCGAGTGCACAACATGCACTCGAGTCCATACTAGACCTACCCTTCATTTTTTGTGTTTCATTTTACTAGATCTTTAATATACATTGTCTCTATTATTATAAAAACGTTATATTTTTACATGACACTGGTGAAGATCGACTTATTCATTATTATGTAAGCTGAATGGCATCATCAATATTGTATGTGAAGCATGAGATATATAATACTACTATCTTTTAAGATAGAAGAATCTGTAAAGTACAATTTTTGGTTTTTTTTTTTTTTTTTTTGTAATAATAATCAGAATAAACTCATATTCCATATACAATATACAACTGTTATACCATTTTTAAAATTATAATACAACAGTTTAATATACAGCAACATATTACACACTCCTACATGAAAGTAGAATTATAGGGAAAATAATTGAAAATTTGAGAGAGTAGTGAATTAGGATCTTCATTAGTTGTACTCCACGATTCCGTAACGTCTATTTCATGGCATCATTTGATTTGTGGCTCAGGACATCCATCAAGGGCATATAATTAAACCTTCCTTTTTCTCCACTTATTATTACATTATCATTTTATATGAAGAAATAATGATAATTCATATATATATATATATATATATATATATATATATATTATAAATATTAAATGTGAGACAATGTTGCGAGAGATGAATCGTGACCCGAATTTAAATCTATAATTGGAAGGTCGACGTCTGGCCTTGAAACTGAAATAAACGGGGTGAGCAACGCGAGTTTGTGATGCAAGACAAAGACTTGTTGTACTTACTGTTTTTTGCTTCTAAATTTTGATTGTGAATTGCAATGCATCGACTAGATTATGACTTTTTTTTGGGGGGTGGTGGTATTGTTGGTCAAGATCCAAGGAGCAAAAAAAGTTACGCGTGAATCTGTCTCCTAGTTTTCAAACGACTACTCCATCTCATCCTCCTGAGGTGGTAGAGTCCGCACCGGCTTCTGCAAAGGCATGCGCCCTTTTAAGGTAATTTCTCGTGCAATACTTGAATTTGCACACTACAAATTCTCTAGAAATTGTAAGTATATCCCGGATTATGACTTGTTGATAAATCTCAAAGACGTGACTATTTTTTGTTATTTTTCTATATTAAACTAATTATAATAATAGAATAATAATGATAATATTACTATTTTTTTTAAGGACGAGTTGGCCCGCCCTCAACCCGCTACCCAAATGGAACATTCAGTATAGGCCCGCTTCTTAGCGGACTGAAAAAAACTGAGTACAACCCATATTTTTTTATGACGAGATGGATCGACCTAACGGGCTCAATCCATTTGACAGCTACACTTGTAATTGAATAGAGCCTAGTCAATAAAATTATCAAGTTAAAATTGGACTCATGCTTGGCTCATGATTTAATGAACATACTTTTATGTCTAATTTCGTAGGTAGATTAGTTCAAGATATGTGGATAATCTATCCCATGATAAATGTATAATTAGATTTAAAATAAAATTTATATCCAATACGTAAAAATACACTAAATTGTATGCATATCAAATGACTTCGTCTAAGGTAAACACAAAAACTCATTCCCTGATCCATGTTACTATAGAGAAAAATGTGTGTTACTTATTCTTATATTAACACATATTTCTCCATACAATAATACATATTTATCTTTATAGTATCACACCTAATAGCAGGGAGATTTCTTGTTTTTAACCAGCTTTCAATTTGATTTGACCCATCAAATTGGAGTAGCATTTGAATTTGATTTTTCATGTTACAATACCTTGATTAGTCTTTCAATGTACAGCAGGGGAGACAAAATTCATATATTCCATCTACGAAATGACTACGTAGTAATCTATACACCGCACAACTGTCTCCTCTTTCCACTGCAAACAATCAGGGAAAATTCACCAATTTCACCATCAAAATCGGACAACAAGAAAGTTTATATGCAATCCTTTTGTCTAATTATTACTACTCCCTTCGGAATAATTTGACAGTCTGGTTAACACATTTTTTAAGAAAATAAGGTTAGTGGTCGACTATGTAAAATTTTTAAGAAAATAAGGTTAGTGGTCGACTATGTAAAATAAAGGAGAATTATTTTTAGTGATTTAGAAAAATGTATAGTATAAAGTAAAATGTAAATAAAGTTTGAGTGATAATTTTAAAAACAAGATAATATTAAGAGGGTATTGTGCAAATAAATTTAGAACGTGTCAATTAATCGGTACAGTGAGTGTAATATTGATACTTTTGTTGTCATCTCATTTCAATCAGACAACGAGAGGCCAACTTGATGCATATATGTGTCTGATACTTATCCTTCAACAATTAATTTCTTACATATTCATTATTTGTAAATAAATAAAGTATGAGCCCTCGTCCTCAAATAACATAGAAATTATGCAACTAGGACATAATGCCCTAAGCATCAATATTTTTAATTACTTTATCATTTCTTTTTACGAATAAATAAAGTACATATAAACCTTCAAGAATAAAAATTCCATGTGCAAGCTCACACCACACACACACACACACACTGAGATATCAGTATATATTATATAATTTCCGAAAAGAAATTCCTCCACATCCAAGAAGTGAGGAACTTACATGTGTTGAAATTAATATTTCCACTGAAAAAGTATATATTGTATACAATTATTAAGCTCTCCCCATCTTGAGATGGAAATATCATGCATGTACACACAATTTGGGAATGGGAAAGGGAAAGGGAAAGGGGAATCAAATCATGCATGTACACAACTATGTTATATGTACTTATATATAAAATATTTTTTAATTTGTAATAGAGAATCTAAAATGTTATCTTTTTCTTCGGACAGTAGAGAATCCAATGTTGAGTTGAACACATATAATCGAGAATCTTGACCACATATTTAAGAGATTATAATATATTTTAATTTGTTCAGTTGAATTTTTGACTCAACACATTGAAATCAAAGTTAAAATTGTGATTTAATAACACAAATAAAATCATGCAATTGAGCGAGTGTACACAAGTATGAAGTATGGCCCTCTTCTTCCATATTTACTTGTTGAATCGGCTTATTACACCTATTAAAAAAATGATTTACTTTTACATGAATTATTTTAAATATTTATTTTATTCAACTAATTCAATTTAATTATAGTTATGATTGCTCTCATGAAATAATTTAATTATAGTTAAGCATACATAGATCGAATATAATATCATTAATTGAGATTAATTTAGAGTTCTCTTATATAAATTTTTTATTTGGGTTTTAAAATAAAAATTCAGAATTCACAAATAGATGAATAAAGAAGAGATATGCAAAACATAATATCAATTTTATTTTATTTTATAAAAATAAAGAATCTTTAAACAAAAATCTTTAGAAATATTCTTCATGAATTGGTAGGTACTATGTGTCAAATTAAAAAGATCCACATGCAAGTTGGTGGGCGCGACAGGTCCAAGATTCACCACCGAAAGCCTTCCTTCTTATTATATTCCTCATCTTGGCAGGTATATTAATATATATATATATAGTCTCCGACATAATACGCGGTAGTTAAATATTTAAAAAAAAAATATAGAATTAATTACAATATTTTATAATTAAAAAAATGAATTTTAATTATTAAGATGTCGCATAGGATTTATAAATTGACAAATATATATACACATAAAAATAATTGGACATATGACAATGAGTACACTAACAATCGATACATAGATAATTTGGACTCATGACAAAATAGTACTTACACAATATCATAGGAGTAATTAGTAAGACGACGAAACTCCACCTTAAAATTTATACCTAACATTTTTTTCAAAACAAAATTCAGGTAGAGTTATAAGTTAAAAAAAAAAGGATTTTTCTAGGACGTTAATTGCAAATTAAATCACCATCTTCCCCACCTCATTTCAATTTAATCTAATTTTTTTAATAATTGCAAATAAAATCACCACCTTTAAATATTGTTGCAATTTAAACTTCTTGATAGTCTCATTTGTGCTCAAATCTAACGTGGTTAGTTGATGTGACACCTACTAAATGAAACAACACTGTTTTTTATTTCGATCTAATCTCAAAACGTCAAATTCGAGCATAAATAGAATTGACTAGAAGTCTAAATTGCAAAAATATTTAAAGAGGGTGATTTTATTTGCAATTATTCAAAAGTTTAAATTAAAATGCAATTAAGTGAAAGATATTGATTTAATTTGCAATTAACCCATTTTTCTAATATATTTATAGAATTTTTTTATTTATGCTTGCAATTTTATAAAATTTCGACACCCTCATTTATAAAATTTTGTCTCCTTTAGATATTTTTAATAACATTATATATAATATCATAGTATGAAAAAAAAATTATCATATATATATATATATATGTGATGAGAACTCGTATTATATATATATATATATATATATGTGAAACTGTCTTATACAAGTAATTTTTTGAAGGTTAGTTTTAATTTTATATTTCACAAAGGATGATTTCAAGAATCTCCATAAAAATGGACCACCTGGTCCACTTCTCCTCAAATCCCCTGCTCACTTCTATAAGGTCCAGTTTGATAGGATAGATTAGATCAATATAGGAGGTTAATCATGCTCAAGAATTAAGACAAATGTCTAATTGGATATAAAATAAAGTTTATATCAAACAAGTAAAAATACAATTGATTGGGTACATTATCAAATGACTGAAAAACACATAATATACAATTTAATGTGGGTCAATTAAAATATTTGAAGATAATCATAAATAACTCATCTCAAATGGGACTTGAAATGATTTTCTTATAACTGATTTGCAATTTTGCATGGTGAGCCGGGACACAACGTGTTCTCAAGGTTACCCATCTTTTAAATTCTTGAAATTATATATTCCATTCATGTCACATTAAAAGAATAAAAATATCTTAATAATAATATTATTAATAATCTGGAAACTCTGCATATCGATCGATCATTAATCGGTCAAAATTGTTCCCATGTCTACAGAATTTATTCAAAAGTGATGGAAGGAGATATGTGTGGTACGGTGTGTCTGCGATATTGTTCTAACATGTGTGAACATAAATGTTTCAGCATCTTTTCTTGCAAAAGTGCTTTTATCATCCAACCCCTCCTAACGTATCCCAAGAGTTGGTTTGATGGTGTATGTTCGAAATTTAGAAATGTGCTCATCTCTATATCTTAAGTTCAAAATCATTGAGTTACAAACCATTCTTAAGGGACCTCTCCATATAGAGCCTAAATCCTGCTTTAAACGAGGCCTCTTCATATAGAACCCATGCTAGGATAGATACAAACTGACGAGGAGGTTACCTGATTAGCATAGGTGGCTCAACCCCGTCTCCGGCGCATGCCATTGTATTGGCCAACTTGAAAGATACAAGTAGCGCGCGAGGAGAGTGAGTTTCCCCGATATCCTCGTCGTCCTCCTCGTTTGTTAATAGTCATTTTGTGAGATGTTATGTGGCTAGAGCCAGATTTTTTTTTAGTGTAGGCCGAAATGAATGCAATACATAAAAATAAAATTTTGTTTTACATAAGTTGCGGCATACGATTTTTTATTCGATAGAAATCATCGATAGAATTAGAATCAATGTCTTTAAACAATTCTCTATTGGAAGTTTGGAACACTTTTGACATGCTTCATTATTGAAAATGTTTGTTCGACCGTGACAGTGGTAATAAGAGGTGTCAAAACAAAGTGAACCAGACTCATAATCAGATCATAAACTTGCAACTTTTTTGTTTTGACTAACTTTTGAGATTGTTCAAAAATAGTTAATAAATTTTAAATATTTTTGAAGGCTATTTAATTGAAATTTTAAATTATGTAAAGAGTTAAATATGTATATTTTATAAATAGTTTAACAAAAATTAATGTGGATTGATAGTAAATACTCCTTTTCCAAATATTAAGGCTCCGCCCTTGTCCTTGTAGATTGACTAACCAAACAATGAATTTGTGTCAGAAGGTACTAGCTTCTCTAGTTGATTTTTGATTGTTCTTCAAAGAACTCGAAAAAGAGTTTATGAAGAGAGAAAGTGTGTGTGTTTTTCAATTAAATAGTACCTCCAATGAGAAGGGTTATACTTCCCCTTTTTTTCTCAACCTCCCACCTTGTGGGCCAAGCCCATAATCTCTCTTCTCCTTACTCTGTATCTGAACTCCGAAAATAGGGAGAATGGGCGAGATAATCTCGCCCATTAGTCACTCGTACATCATGGTCAAATTAAGCTAGGGGTGCAAGATTCGGGATTTCAAATCTCGGGGACTTGGCGGCGCAATAAAAATCTTCCTTCCCCACACCACACCCCCCACCCCTACCCATCATCCCCGTCCTATCACAAAATCACACTCGTTAGTGAGAGTTTATGCTCACTCTAATGTGAAAACGCACTTTCTTCGATTCTCTCATTCTCTACTTTTCAAAAGTCTCAAGAGTTGCAAAGAGTTAACCATTACCAATACATATTTGTTCTAAAGTTGTTGTTTTGTCCAACACGTTGATAGTGAAATTAAGATTCGATAAATACGAAGATTTAGCAGAGAAAACATTATGTTGTCTTTAATTATCACAAAATCACACTCGTTAGTGAGAGTTTATGCTCACTGTAATGTGAAAACGCACTTTCTTCGATTCTCTCATTCTCTATTTTTCAAAAGTCTCAAGAGTTGCAAAGAGTTAATCATTACCAATACATCTTTGTTCTAAAGTTGTTGTTTTGTCCAATATTAATTGTATGTCTTCAAGATGTTGACTCTTGATCAGTTTTCGCAGGACATGCACATCAAATACTCACATGTCTTCAGAGAGACCAATCAGGCGGTGGACGCTATGGCTAGGGGTGGAAATAGGCTGGGCTAGGCTAGGCTTTACATGAAAAAGCCTGGGCCTGGTTTATAAATATTGAGCCTGAGCCTGGCCTGTTATCTGTGATAGGCTTTTTTTGCAGCCTAAGCCTGGCCTTTTAAGTAAATAGGCCAGGCCTACGAGCCTTTTAGAAGCCTATTAAATATGAATCGTAGTTCAATATTCAAAGTCGCAAATAAAATTTACTACCAAAATAAATGCTATGAGTTTAAATACAAACATTATAATGATTTCAAAAGTACTAAAATAAATTTAACTTACTTTAATTTAATTTAATATAAATGTTAGTACTAAATTTTAAGAATAACTTATTATAAAATATATATAAATATAATATATAATGTTAAATAGGCCGGCCTGGTAGACTTATAAGGCCTTATTTAAAGCCTAAGCCTAGCCTACTTAACTAAATAGGCTTTTTAAAAAGCCTTAGCCCGGCTCATATTATAAATAGGCTAGGCCTAACAAGGCCCTTAATAGGCTAGGCCGTAGGCCCCTGTCGGGTAGCCCGGCCTACTTCCACCCCTAGCTATGGCCAAGACAGGTCTTGATTGTGTCTGAAGGGGTTACCCCCAGACTTTTTACTCTCATTTCTGCACAATGATTTGTACTCTGTTTTTTATAGACATTGATCTTTAAATGATCAGGTACATTTTTCCTTGACCTGTGTTTTGTCCCTAAGGAGGGTTTTACCAGACAAGATTTTAATGGCGCTCCACCCTGTGACTCGACATGTGAGCTAAATTTCTTTTCTTTTATATTATCTACTTTTCGCTGAATTTGAGTTATCCTTCTCCTATTGGCTAACCATCAGGGTACGTAAAATTTGACTTGATTATATTTATTGAAACATGGTGACCAATTAACTTTATTTATCTAGGGGTACAATATTTATAAATTGAAGTAGAATAACTTTTTCTTTTTAAAAATGATGATCTCTCATGTACAGATTAGAATTTTGAAAAGTGCTTCTAATTGTAATTTGAATACATGACATGTACTGATTTAATACACGCCTCGTGTATATATATTGATAGTGAAACAAACAACAAAATACTGGAGTATATATATATTTAGAATAGAGATCGAATCTGAATGTATTGAAGCGACGTAAAGCGTAGCAGCTTTTCAATGTTCTCGATCTCGATCAAAAAAGACACTTAATCTGTCGTTTATAAATAGAGCCCAAAAACTCCTCAATTTGATCAGGCAAGCATTTCTTGCCATATATCAACAAGCAGCTAAGGAAGAAATTGTGCCATTTAGTTAAACACTTGTAAGAAAAGAATATGGAAAAGATAGTAAAACTTGCATCAGAGAATGGAATCTTGATCTTCAGCAAGAGCAGCTGCTGCTTATGCTATGCTGTGCAGATCCTGTTCCGAGATCTGAGGGTGCGCCCGCAGGTGTACGAGCTAGACCATGACCCCGAAGGCAAGGAAATCGAGAAGGGACTCATGAGGATGGGCTGCAGCGGCCCTGTTCCCGCCGTCTTCATAGGCGGGAAGCTCATTGGGTCAACCAATGAGGTCATGTCTCTTCACCTCAGTGGCTCCCTCACTCCGCTCCTCAGGCCCTATCAGGCTAATTTGTCTACTAATGAATGATTGTTCGATCATTATCAGATGATCGAACAGAAGAAGACGAAGAAGAAGGACTAGGGTTTGTTGCATGCTATATTTGGATATGATTGTGTAGTAGAAAGAATAAGATTAGCTCTCTATTATGAGAGCTAATTAGAACAAGTTTATCAATGTAGCTAGCTAGCTATTAATTATAACTTGCATGTGTAATTTGATGATTAGGGTATTAATATTGTTGTTATTAGTAGCTAGCTTAATTTGGAATTATCTAGCTCTATTTGTCAAGCACTACTATTAATTATCAATCAACATCAATATCTATTTCATTTTATATTCCATTACATGGAATAGACTTTACTGATGATTTGTGATATCATTTATTCGGCAATTCTTGCATTAAAAAAACAATCAAACACTAGATGGAATTAACATCAATACTGTAGAATATTATGAGATCCGTTTCTAATTATATTGGATAGTGAAAGAATAAACACTGTCGTTTAGCATGTGGTACGTAGCTTTTCCTTATAATGAAATGTTACATTAATTTCTCTATCTTTTAAGTCAACTATTATTTAACTGGTCATGAAAGTGATAGGTTATAGGCACTTATCAAGTAATTGTAGCAATATTTTGAAGTGTGGTTGGGCCTAAAAAAATTAATTTCTTCAATTGCAGGAATCTATGTGGCAGATTCAAATTTGGATTATTGGGCTGCTGCCCTCAAATTCAGGAAGGCTGGATTCCCCCTGAACTATCTCGGCCTTTGGAAGGATAATATTGTACACAAAGTGGATTAATACCGTTTGAATTCATGGGATATCAAGTCCCTCTCTTTCGGGGTAGATCGGTGCTCATCAATTCAGTGCTCTCATACTTTTCTACCTACTCTTTATCTCTAAATCGAGCCCCTCAGAATATTATTAAATCCATTTAGAGACAATTCCTATAAAGCAGAGGAGACTCAAATGTGAGATTTTTTTTATGGATTAACTAGGAAATTATGTGTAGGTCTAGAAGTAAAGGCGGGCGGTTAAGAATCTGAATTTATTTAATTTAGCATTATTGGGTAAATGGGGATGGAAGCTTTTGGGGGGATAAGGGTAATTTGTGGTGGGACGTTTTCTTCTCTAAATACGGTAGTTTTAGTGTGTGGTGAAATATATAATTGATGGTAAATGCCCGAAATATTGGTCCTCTTAGTGGGTATCTATTGTCACTCAAGTATTCGTATTTATTTGACCAATGCATGTATCTAGTAGTCGAGCCTATTCGCGAGCTACTCGTGCTCGATTCGAAAAAAGATCGAAATCAACTTGAAGTTAATCGAGTCGAATTTCGAGCTACTCAAGTAGCTATCGAGTTCGAGCTCATAAATACTCGGCTCGAAAGGCTCACGAGTCTAATCGAGCTCGAACAATATTTACTATTTTATCATTAATATATCATTTATATTTATATACGAGTAATCGAGTCGAGCTCGAGATTATTTTAGAAAAAAATATGTCTTAAAATTAATTTTGAAAATTATATAGGTAATCGAGTCGAGTCGAACCGAGCTCGAGTTTATCGAGTTTCTTATTGAGTCGAGCTCGATCTTTAAAATTTTAGACTCGACCGAGTCGAATCGAATTTCGAGCTTCGAGTATAACAATCGAGTCGAGTTTTGAGCTCAGCACTACTCGACTCGTTTACACCCTATACATGTATCTATGTTCTTACTATGCAAAAATTGAATTTCATCTAAAAGATGTCAATTTATTTGTATTATATTAATTTCTCTAAAACTGATTATTACAAAGCTAAATCGATGTGGGTTTATTGTTTGTTGGAAATGTAAGTAATATTTTAGATTTGTTATTGAAACATATGAAACATGAATTTGAAGAAAAACAATTTTAGTGAGGAAAAAAATAAACATTATTAATACTCCAAGATGGCTAACTTACTTTTTAACATTTTTTAAAGACGAGTATTATTTTAAATAATCTTGTTTAAACAATAAAAAACAATTTTCTAAATATATTTAAAAGGGATTATAATATTTTAAAATTAAAATAATTTGTTTGGGTGGAATCAAAGTATACGTCCCAAAATAGGGAGGAATGTGTGATTCCCATGAGAATCAGTTCAATTTACACTCTTAAATTGTACTCCTCCTAAAATCAAAACAAGTGTCAAAATTTCAAGAATATTGCATAATTTGCCCTCTATACTATCAAATTATTTTTCTATTTTGCTCCTTGTAATTTAGTTTTTAACTTTTGCCCCTTTTATTTTTATTTTTCTTAGTTTTATCCCTTGTACTTAATTTTATCCTCTCTATAGGAAAATTAATATAAATGAATTAATTCATCACTTCTCTATAAGTTACAAGTTCGAACTTTTAGATGAAACATAATTTTTTACTATCAAAATTTCACACAAACATTTTCTCACTTGACCCTCAAGTGGAGTGAAGTATTAGAAAATTAATATAAATAAATTAATTTATTACTTCTTTATATATAAATTCAAACTTTTAGATGAGACATATAATAGAAAGTACACGCAAATATTATTACTAGTGAGCTACTCTCCAATATTCGTGAGGGGAAAATTACGAAAATTAAAAGTACAAAAAGTGTAAAATTTTAAAAACTAAAGTGTAGGAGAAAGAAAATGAAAGTACATGGATCAAATAATTTATTATTCCTTTGTAATGAAAACAAATACTCCCTCCCTCCCCTAAAAGTGTGCTCATTTCTTTTTTTGGGTCTACAAAAAATGTGCTTATTCTATTTAAATAGTTAACTTTTAAATATTTTTTTTACTTTACTAATAAAATTGAGTATCTATCAAATATATTTTATACTCATTATATTAAATATATTATTTATAATTAAAATGTGATTTTTTAAAAAACATATATAAAAAAAAGTGAGCACACTTTTGATGGACAGAGAGGGAGTACTTGATGGGTAATTGCATTATAATTACCAGTCTAAACTCATCACTTTTAGCATTCTTACATCACAAAACATGTTGACATAGATCAGATGAACAGAAAGACAAACCAATCTTTACAAAAAAAAAATCTCAGCAGAATTTAAAAGCAAGTAATAAAATTCGATGGTCAATATTTAAGGTAGTATGAGATTACATGTGTTTTACCATCTGATTAATTGACATATGAACCAGTGTTTTCATAATAATAGAAACGACATGTACTTGTTAAAGATACAATAGGGTGTTAAATTCTAAACGTGCTTAGAAACTTGATGAAAATTAACTTAAAAAAATGGATCAAAGAATGCATATTTTGTTAGGAAAGAAAGGGACACAAGGAATGCTTTCACTTTATGAAATTCGGTGTGCATTGCATAAAGTTGCAACAAAGAAAATATGCTCCACTGATTGTGTAGTGTTAGTGTAAGAATCCCATGGATTCAACAACTTTATCTTAGATAAGGAAAGACATTGAAATTCCCTTGACTTTTTATTTAAATGGAATCAACATATTTTATTTACTTCTTATATGAAATTATATATTTTCTCAAATTTTATATATAAATACTTGTGTGTACCAATTATATACATGTAACTTGTTTCTATTTAATACTACAATTTTCTAAATGGATGAATGTTACTCATAAAATATGGTAAATACTTTATAATATTAGTTTAAACATAGTATTAGTTCACATATTGTATAGTATTAGTTGAAATATTAAATAGAAACAAGTTACATGTATGTAACTTGTACACAAGTTAGCAACCCACACACCAGTCACGACCAACATATTATAGATTTAAAAAATTTGAAAAAAGTTATAGAGTATTGAATCATTTTGGAGTTGCATCACATTTTTGTTGTCTTTTTATCTTTTCAGAAAGTATTTAGACGAATTAAATAAACAAGCGATTTTGTAAATTTCAGCTTTTACAACTATATATATATGTATGTGTGACAATATGCATGACAACGTAAAAGTTTTTTTGAATAGTTTTAATAATTAATTCTTTTGTTATGCACACTATTCTCATGATTAATTAAGGTCAAGATTATTTATTTGTGCAAACTACCAACAATCCAATCATTGTGCCATTAGTGCAAAATACTCAGTTTTTGTGAGAAACTTTATTTTAAAAATGTAAATATATTGACACTTTTGATATAAAAAAATGCATATATATTTGCTGATGCGAAAAATATTTTATAAATTCATGCAAAAAGAAGGTCGGGAGCTCGGAAATTGAAAGCGAGCCCGAAGATAGAAGGGCCCGAAAATTGCAAGCGAGCCTGAAGTAATTGATTTTTTTTAATTGTAGTAAAGTGTTAAAAAAAGTGATCTATTTTGTATCTAATGATATTTTCTTAATTTTGTTTCGTTTCGATCTCTATGTCATTTTTTTTTTATATTTTGCTATTTAATTTTTTAACTTTTTAACATATATATCATTTTTTTAATTGAGAAAGAATTGACTTTTATTATTATAAGAGCAAATCGAAGTAACCCTTAAAAAAAAAATTGCAATAATCAATCTAACCATAAAGTTTGGTAGGTCTATCCAATATGAACTTTGTCACTTTGATAATGACGTGACTCTCTAGCCATGACTAGTATCCAAAGTATGTGTCATCAGTCATCACATTCAAACTTCTTCTAACAAAGGAGACTACAACATTTGAGAAACTAGTGTGGAACAAAAATCTTCGATTATGTGCCACGCGCTACACGCTCCTGACTAGGGGCGATTTCACCTTTTAGTGTGTGCGATTTATAGAATCGCGAAGGAGGGAGAGATTAGGGTTCCCACGCCCAAATTTATTTCATCATTACTCCGCCGAATTCATTTGGCCGAGGCGAAGTGAATGCAGTTTTTTTAGCGAGTTCCAAAAATTCCCATCGAGTACAATCCGCCTTGTAGAATCGCGAAGGAGGGAGAGATTAGGGTTCCCACGCCCAATTTTATTTCATCATTACTCCGCCGAATTCATCTGGCCGAGGCGAAGTGAATGCAGATTTTAGCGAATTCCAAAAATTCCCATCGAGTACAATCCACCTTGTAGATCCAACCTTGTTGTGATTGGAGAAGTGGTGCGGCAAGATAAGTATAAGAACCCAGCAATTGGGGCCCCGATATTCACTTCATTGTGAAGCAAAGTCTTTTGTTTTTTAGTATATTTTGATTTTCAAATCACCCAAAGTGAGAACTATGGCAGATAATCTGAATGCAAGAATGAGCAGAGTGTCAATCGCACAAGCTGATGAGGAGGAGTTCGAGGTGGAACAAGGAGAACTATCCAACCCCACCAATATGCTACTAGGGAGGTACACGGTGAGAAAGAACATGGGACCAGCGGATCTGGGGATGGCCGTGAAGAAGATTTGGCGATTGGAAGGTACGCTGACAGTATCTCAGGTGGGAGACGGAATGTTTGTTTTCGAGTTCGGAGAGGCGGTGGAATGTAATAAGGCACAATATAGACAGCCTTGGAATCTGACAGGCACTACACTGGTTCTAAAGCGGCTTACTGGTGTGGAGTGCCCAGCTACAATGGTGTTCAACCAAGCACCATTCTGGGTGCAGTTCCATGGTTTGCCCCTAAACTCAATGAATCATGTGATTGGACAACGTATGGGAGGCCGACTGGGAGAGGTGCTGGAGGTAGCTAAACCAGGGGGAGAAGCCACTTGGGGAAGATATCTAAGGGTACGCATCATCATTGATATGACCAGACCATTGGCCAGGGGTACATCGATAAAATTCCAAGGAGGTAATCAGTTAGTGCTTTTTCGTTACGAAAAACTAGTGGAGTTATGTGGAATATGTGGCTGAATCACACATGTGGACAAAGAATGCCCAACAACCTTTGTTGAAGAAGGTCAGATCAAGGGTAAGGAGAAAGAATACCCACTGTGGTTGAAAGCAGAGGGTCAAAAAAGTCCAATTCAAGAGGACTTTGACTGGGCAAGAAAGAAAGGTATTGGGAGGAAAAAACAACAACAAACGGCAGTGGAAGGAGACGGAGGGCGGGGCAAAGGGATGATGACTGAACATCCAATGACGCAAACCCAACCACAACACCCTCAACAACAAGCGGTAAGTAGGGGAGTCGTAACGATGCGAGGAACAACTAGGGGAGAGAATCAGAATCCAGGCGTCAACACAAACCAATTTTTTACGGAACCAACGAATTGCAGTGAAGATGAGATGTTTAGTTTGTCCAATACAATGAGGTACTACGCTTTCTTAAACTCGTATCCCCCATATGGGAACTCAGGAGCAGGCAGTGGAATAGGCACAAGAGGACAGACAGAGCTGAGTCTGGCTATGAATGGAAGTCAGGAGGGTGAGGGCAGTGGCATCCAAGAGAAGATATGAGCTTTGAAGATGAAACAACCCATAACTGGAGCAGCCCAGGGAGCTCAAATGGAGGGGCTAAGTATAGGGAAAAAGCTCGAATTTGCCCAAGGAGCGAGTCAACCAGCAAAGAAACGAGTTAGGGCGACTGTAGCAGGGACTAAAAGTGGAGGGGAGCAAGTAAGTGGCGGCGGAGGGGAAGGCACGAAAGCTAAGAAAACTAAAAGTGAGGAAGAGCAGGAACAATGGTTCCTGGAGGCGGCGGCTGAATCGACTCAGCCCCGCCGACGCTCATGATAGCTATAGTTTGGAATGCACGGGGCCTGTGGGGGAAACGGGCATTCCAAAACTTGCAGCGGTTAGTCGCTGAAAACCGCCCCGATCTTTTGTTTATTATTGAAACCAAAGTGCCAGTTAGAAATTGTAATAGTTGGAAGAAATCTTTAAATTTCAATTTCTGTTTTGGTTATGATGCTAAAGGCAATAGTGGAGGATTGGTACTTTTTGGTAATGAAAATTTGGATGTTTCTTTGTTGTCTTACTCAAGTGGCCATGTTGATTGTCTGATTAAATTTGGAGTGTTGGTTTGGAGATTTACTGGATTTTATGGATCACCTGTGACACATTTACGAAAGCTTTCGTGGGATTTGCTAAGGAAAATTAGAAACTCTCATGGAGGGACAATTGATGAATGGGTTGTAGGTGGAGATTTCAATGAAGTACTATTTTCAGATGAGAAAAAAAGGGGGGATACTATGAAATCAAGGCATCTTCGACAAATGAGGGAATTTCAGGAAGTACTAGATGAGTTGGGTTTGAGGGAATTGGAAGCCAATGGACCTGCTTTTACTTGGATTAATAGGAGGAAGGGTATTCACCAAATAAAGGAGAAGTTGGATCGATACTTTGCAACAGAGCAGTGGCGAGAGAAAATTGGGATGTGGGAGGCAAAAAACCTGAGATTCTTTGGCTCGGACCACCGACCTGTTTTGCTATTAATAAATAAGGGAACAGAGAGGAATATGGGCAAGTGAACACAGATATTCAGGTTTGAAAGGGCTTGGACATTGGAAGGGGACTTTAGAAAAGTGGTGGAACAGGGGTGGAACAGAGGAGCGGAAAGGCAAAAAGGGATTATGGGACAGATTGAGGAATGTGGCAGAGCTCTAGGAACATGGGCCACAGAAAAGGTAGGCGACACCAAAGGAAAAATAAAAAAATGTCGCAGGGCGTTGGATGAAGTACTGAATAATGAAATAGGGGAGGTAGATATGGATAGAGTGAGGGAGATGGAGGCTCAATTGGAGAAGCTCAACACTCAGGAAAATATGAAATGGCAACAAAGGGCGAGGATATCTTGGCTAGGGGATGGAGACAGAAATACCAAAGTCTTCCACAGAAAAGCATCACAACGAAAGTGAGTGAACACAATTAAAGGAATGGAGGATAAGACGGGGGAGTGGTGCGAAAAAGAGGATGACATAGTGAAGATAATTCAAGAGTACTTTGAAGACATATTCACATCACAGATTCCGAATGAGAGAGAGATTCACAATATGCTGACATCAACGGAGACATTGGTAACAAGTCGAATGAATGATTTCTTGGAACGGCCTTACATAGAGGAGGAAGTTAGAAAGGCAGTACATCAACTCAACCCGTTAAAAGCTGCGGGACCGGATGGACTTTCAGCAGGTTTTTATCAACAAACTTGGAAGGAGGTGGGCCAAGATGTAACGAGGGCAATTCTGGACAAACTAAATAATGGGGGGGACATCTCGGAAATGAATGGAACATGGATCACCCTCATTCCGAAGAAGGAGCCGCGCAGGGTGATGGATTTCCGACCAATTAGTTTGAGTAATGTGGTATATAGGATACTTGCACGAACAATAACAAATAGACTCAAACATGTGATGGGGGAAATTGTGGACGACAACCAAAGTGCCTTCACACCGGGAAGATTGATCTCGGACAATATCATTTTGGGCTATGAGTGTATGCATTGGCTGAGAAACAATAAAAGCAAGGAGGGATATGCGGCCTTAAAGTTGGACATGAGTAAAGCGTACGATCGAGTAGAATGGAAATACATGGAGAGCATATTGGTCAAGCTGGGGTTTACGAATAAAGTAGTACGCCTACTTATGCAGTGCATTACTACAGTTCGGTACGCATTCAAGGTGAATGGAAAATTTTTGGGGGAAGTTAAGCCAACAAGGGGATTGAGGCAGGGGGATCCACTATCCCCTTTCATTTTTGTAATGTGTGCTCAGGGGCTGTCGGCCTTGCTATGACAGGAGGCAACAAATAAAGGGATCACAGGAGTATGCATTGCACGAGGAGTCCACGGATTACACACTTATTTTTCGCGGATGACAGCTTATTGTTTTTCAAGGCATCGACAAATGAGAGTGCAAAGGTGAAGCAGCTACTCAACTGGTATGAGCAAGTCTCGGGACAGAAAGTGAATTATGAAAAGTCGGTTGTGTCTTTTAGCCCGAACACAAAGAAACAGAACATGCAAGGAGTCCGAAATACATTACAAATCAAAATGACAAGTGGACATGAACTATACCTTGGTTTGCCAACTTACACTGTGAAAGCAAAGAGAATCCAGTTTGGCTTTTTGAGGGATAGGGTACTAAAGAAAGTGGAAGCGTGGAAGGAAAACGATTTTTCGGAAGGTGGTAAGGAAGTGCTCATAAAGGCGATTGTGCAACCGGTGCCCACTTATACTATGGCGTGCTTTCGGGTACCATCGTCGATATGTCATGAAATAGAAAGAATTATTGCGGATTTCTGGTGGGGACTTAAAAAGGAGGGGAAGAAGCTTCATTGGAAAAAATGGGCAACTCTATGCGAAGAAAAGGAGGTAGGAGGCTTGGCATTCAGATATATGACCTTGTTTAACAAAGCTTTATTGGCAAAACAACTATGGTGGATCATTGAAATGCCAAATTCGCTACTAAGCCGGGTACTAAAAGCAAGATACTTCAAGCATACCGGAGTAATGGAGGCTGAGATGGGACATAACCCATCATATATCTGGAGATCACTATGTTGGAGTAAGGATCTCTTGGACAGTGGGCTCAGATGGAGATCATCTAGAGTTGGAAATTGTGCAACCATTAATCTTTTCAAAGATAGGTGGGTGGCAGGTCTAGAGGAGGGACGACTGATTTCGAAGAAAGTAAGTGGATCACGAGTGAGCAGGTTTATCAATCCGAATGGGACCTGGAATCGGGAGCTAATACAACAAGCCTTTTTACCAATGGAAGAGCATGCGATCCTAAGTACTCCTATAGGGGGGACCTCAATGGAGGATTCTCAGTTCTGGAAACACGAAAAAAAAGGGAAGTACTCGGTCAAAACTGGATATTGGAAGGGATTGAGTGACTCAGTAAGTCACAAAGGAAAGGCATCGACCTCGAACAATGAAGAGGAACGAGGAAGGTGGAGGCATGTATGGAGACTGGCAGTGCCGCCAAAAGTCAGAATATTTTGGTGGAGAGTCAAATGGAACATTTTGGCAACGGAGGCCAACTTAGCGCGTCATCATGTGCCAGTACCAAGTAAGTGTAACCTTTGTGGGTATAATGAGGCATCTACGGCCCATACCCTGTTTTTCTGCACGTTGGTGAAGCAAGTTTGGAAAAAACAAGGAATGTGGGCAATGCTGAAACAACAGAAAGGGGGGACACTAGAAGACATAATGAGGGGAATGAAATTTGATGCAGAAAGTATAAGGGAGGAGAAGTTTGTGATGGTGGCATGGAGAATTTGGAAAGAGAGATGTGAAATGCTGCACAAAGATGGCAAGGGGGCGACAGAAGCTAGAAATATTGGTCACTTCACAGATATGGAATGGGCTTTGGCTTGGCTCAAGGATTTCCAAGAGTGCAAACGGAAATTGGAAGGGACGGACACACGAAAAGAGACACTCGAGGAGGAGAGGGGACAGGGAGTTCCATTGTGAAGGTGGATGCAGCCTTTAAGGGAGATGATAATAAGTATGGCGTGGGAGTGATAAAGGCTGACAGGGAGAAGAGGGTAACAAGAGCCATGTGCAGGCCGATTGAGGGACCGGGCTCTGTGCTAGGAGCGGAACTTATAGCGATTGAGCTGGGCCTGAATTGGTGCTTAGAAAATGGATGCGTTGATGTTAGACTACTTTCAGACTCGTTGGAGGCAGTCCGTTTGGTGCAAAAAGAAGAACACACGTGGGGAGCAGAAGTTTTTGTTCTGGATAGAATCTTCCAACTTAAATCCAATTTCGTAGTGTGCGAAATTGAACATATATCTAGGACGAAGAATATGGCGGCGGACGCATTAGCAAAATGGGCCGCGGAGCATCACTCTTCTCGAGATTGGGGAGCTGATTCGATACCTCTACAGTTTGCTAGCATAGCCTCATTTTAAGGATGTTTTCCTTTGATGTAATAGATAGGTTGTGTTGTATTCTGTCTCAAAAAAAAAAAACATTTGAGAAACTAGTCAACAAAGCTCTACTAACATTATCGTAATCGTCAAACACTAAATCTATTACAAACGTCAAATTAATGACATCCATCACAACTTTAGCATCACCTCCAATTATACAATCATACATACCCTGGTCTTTAAGTTAAGATAGTGTCTCGTAAAATTTCATTGTCTCCCCAACTTCCACCTCCCTACAACCTAAGTCACCATAGTTTTCCCTCACAAAGTTCTAAAATGTACTCCCTCCATTTTGTACTTGATGGTCCATTTTACCATTTTAAATGTTCCATATTTGATGACACGTTACCTAAAATAACAAAAACACTTTTAAACAATCCACTTAAAACATCGCAATATTACAATAAATGTCACTACTTTATTACACTAAATAGTAATTTTATTATTATTTATAAAATTGAAAAGTCTTTATTATACCCACTATATTTTATACTAATAAACAATTTATTCATTAAAACTCGTGTCCAATTAATTTGTGTTATCAAATATGGGATGGAGAGAGTCGTAATTATTATAAGTGACAATAATTTAAATGGTGAAATATAAGTAAAAAAAAAAAGGTTAGGGGCGATTACAATTCTTATTTTAATAATTTCAACCTATAATCTACTGAGCGTCAAAGCACCGCTCATTCCTTTCCTTTACAATCAAACATGGCGATTTTCTAAAATTCCGACGGCTTTATCCGGCGGTTAACCGCACTGAATTCCTCTTTCGTATGGCGTCTTGATCAGGTGACTTCACACTTTATATATTTTTTAAAAATTCTTTTAGTTACCTTTTTTGAGGCTGTAGTTCTTCTACTGGTTCCTGTTATTTTTAGAGGTGAAAGGAGATATAATGGAAGAAAATAATTACTCTTTTCCGTGGTACTACACGTTTCGATTGTGATTTTGCTCATCAGATTTTGCAATTCAAGGTTTTAGCAGTAATTATGCAATATACTCTAAATTAGTGCGTCGACCGAGGGTTTCTATGTTTCTTAGCAAGTGATTTGAGTAAATGAATTTGGGAGATCTAATTCGATAAATTGTAAAAGTTCATCGAGCAATCCTTGATGCAGACAAGTGTCACTGCGGAAATTTTTACATGCAATATTTAATGGATTCCTAATGCAGGATTTCCTTGAGGTTTTCTGTGAAAAGAAGGTTTCGGATCATATGAAGTGGTCATTCAATTCTCTGGCTGGTGATTCAAATGTACAGTTTCTGTTGCATTTTCTTGAAGTTTTGTCTAGATTGAGGAAGGTGTGTGAAATATTTTTTTCCAATGTTCAGTTTCTCTTGTTTGCTCTTGGTAGAATATATTAGATACTTGTGAAATTCATCAATTTTTATTGGTTATTTGCTTGTCTGAAATTTCTATGGGCAGTTGAATTTTGGAATCTTGAATTCATTTACTCATAGGCTTTTGCTGCATTGGGCTTTCAGAAATATAGTTAAGGAGGGCTACTATGGCTAAACGAAACGAGACTCTTGATCTTAGGTTCAGAATATTTGATGGGACAGACATAGGTCATGGAACATACCCGTCATCTGTTACTACTGCTGCATTGAAGCAAAGGCTTCTTTGTGTGTGGCCTCAAGGTTTGATTCTACCACTTTGTGTGTTTATCTGTACCTGTGTGAATATTTAGGGGTTGAGTGACAATTAATGTGAATGGGTTGGTACCGATTTTTAAATATCAAAATCACTATTCGTGCTATTGTTCCCAGCAAACATATGTCTTGATTCCTTTCTTGTTCCCTCATCTTCAAACCCATAAATGATATCCCCTTAGTCTCGATTACTTGTGGTGTTGATAAAGTCTAATGTTTCTTGCAATTGTTACCCTGCTAAGTGTTTGATTGTTTTTCCATTTGAAAACTAGTAATCATGCTTCAATTGTCTTGGGTGTATGTCTTTTTTTTTTTAGTTATAATCTAAATTGAGTAGTACGACGACTCATTATTCATTGGACAAATTTTCTTCAGTTGTTGGATAATGTTCGTTGGAGGGTAAAAATGATAGTACAATGAGTTTCAGGAAATTCCTCTAAAATGGGCAGAATACTATAAGCCGATTAATATTTGGGTTGGGCCTAAATTAGAGAAAAACTTGTGAATTCGCTTATTTGGCCAATACTTATAAAATAATATAATGTGTTTTTTTCGATCAGGTGTACAACTTGTGAAATGAGTGCAAACATGAAAGACACACATATTCAAATTTTAAGTTAACGTTGTTTCTTTATAGAAGATTTGTTGTAAGTTAGACCCCTTTAGTCAGATCTACGTCCGTGTATTTTGCACACATCTCACAAATTGACTAGAACTGCCCTCATTCGCAAAATCACTACTAAATTGACAATTTTGAGAGTGCTGTCAAAATTGTAAAACCTCGCAAAGGTTTGTCTTTTCTTGGAAGTGTTATACAGTGTAATGCTATTTATAAATACACTGAAATTTTCTATTAATGCTATTTTTAGATAAATCAGTTGTCCCAAAGTCAGTGAGTGATATGAAATTGATACATGCTGGAAGGTTTTTGGAGAATGGAAAGACACTAGCTGAGTCGGGGGTACATGCTGATGATCTTCCTGGGGGAGTCATCACTATGCATATGGTTGTACAGCCTTCTGTTGTTAAAAAGAAAAAAGGTATTCTCTGCTAAATTATGATGAATAATACTCCCTCCGTCCCATTTTATATGCATCATTTGTCCAAAAGGTCCGTCCCAAATTAGATGCATCATTTCCTAATTTGGTAATAAATCAACTTTTTCACTTTATACTACACCTTTCAAATATCTCAAAATTACATCACATCTCCTTTAGTACTAATAAATAACTTCCACATTAAACTCCGTGCAAACAGTAAATGTTGCATAAAAAATTGGGACGGAGGGAATATACTTTAATTTTTTTTTTTTTTTAAAAGCTTTGCTGTCAATTATGTGTATTATCAATGCCCCTTTTGTTGAGTAAGGTAAATGCTGGACATCCCATTTGGTTAATGTCGTGCATTTTCTGTCACTATCAGCCGTTTATAAATTTATAGTTCACAATGCGCCATACATTATCCGTTACTCTTACTCTTTAAATTATTTTTGTAAATAGTTTACCAAAATACCCTTGTTTGTATGACTAAGCTCAAACCCATTTTTTCTTACCGGGTATACTCAATTCCGAACCAGTCAGAAGATTATGACCCCTTTATTGTTTCGCCAGCTCATCGCCCGGCAAACCCAGCTTCTTGATTCCACTTTAAGCCAAATAAAAGTTGGATTAGATTCAGACAACATAACATTAAAAAAATTCGGCATAATATAAATAATTTGATTTACGTGAAGTTTTAAGAAATAAACGATATAACTAAAGCTAAAAGAAAATTGACGACATAGCATGTAGTTTTTACGATACATAATCAATAATTTGATTTGCGTGTTACATGACATAATATTAGGAGTTAATTCAATTTATGTTGTGGATTTCGTATAACATAGGTTATGTCGTTTAATGCTTAAAAATATGTCGTATTTCGTCTAAACGAAATATTAAGTCATATAACTGGTTGAAGTTATCTGACTGATACCATAAGGTGTAAGACTAATAAGTAATAACTGATACATATAACCATGTAACATTCAAATGCATTGAAATTGAATGGTTACACAAAAATTAAATAAGTAAATTTATTCTAAGGAATAAGGATTATTAAATGCATATTAAAATAAACCATAAATAAATTAATTTTGTATTATATCAATAATTTTATGTATAATCTTTTAAGGTTAGTAATCAATCATATATTGGTAAAATTGAGGAAATTGGAATTCAAAGATAATACTATAAGAAGAAAAACAAAATTGTTTATTAACAGGACAGGAAGAAGATGTTAAATCAGCTACTTTTTTTCTTACATCAACTAATTATTTTACACACGACTCACAGAGACCCGAACTGTTTTGTTTAAGTCCATTGAACCCATTTGGGGTTAGAGTCTACCATCACTCCAACCTTCTCTCCCCAAATGCTCCAGAGAACCACCATTTATGGTACTTTTAATTCACCAACTGTTACGACCCCCATCCACAAGTAATTGTGAATGTGTGCATAGGGACTAGGGAGCCAATTCTCCACCCCTGAGCTAGCTTTTGGGTAGCTTTTGGGTGAAGTTCGGGCTTCTGGTTTTAGTGCCTGAAGCCAACTAATTCAAAGCCTGCACAAATGTGGACGCTTGGCAAACCTTTTCAACCAACATTTACTAAACTTTGCAACCAACTAATTCAGAGTCTGCACAAGCGTAGGTGGTTGCAATTTTTGCACAGACGTCCAATAATTTTTTGCAAAGTTATAGTGAAAAAGGTTTGCCAACACCCACAATTATGCAGACTTTGAACGAGTTGGCGGATAAAAAAGTACTCCCTCCGTCCGCCTATAAGCTTCCCGTTACTTTTTGGCACAGAGATTAAGAAAAGCGATTAAATAATAGATATAGTACAAGTGATGTGATTGATAGGAGGAGAGAGATAGAGAGAAAAAGTAAGATATAGAGTAAAATGTAAAAAAAAAAAATTAAAAGTATTTACCAAAAAGAGTATGAGAAGCTTATAGGCTGACGGACGGTAGCATAAATGGGGATTTTCTGGAGCATATGAGGAGAGAATAGATCAATTACTTCCTTTTTCTTCTTATATAATTTCTTTGAATTCCATTTTTTTTTACCATATAGAATTACTGACCTAAAAAAATATACATAAAATTATTGATCTTAATAACAAACTTAACTCCTTAATTTTTTAATTTTTTTTAAATATGCATTTAATAATCCTTAGAATGAATTTACTTATTCATTCTATGTGTAACCATTCAATTTCAATACATTTTGGATATTACATAATTATATAAATGTGATACGCCTCGTAATTTCATAGTTTGGTACCCATCAAAACCACAAGCCGTCGTCGTCGATAACTGGCAGGATTGCAAATCGACCGATGAGGTATCCTCGACAATAGGGTCAAAATATGTAGCACCCAAATTAGAATCATTCTCATCATCCATAACAACCATGACAACGGTTATTGCAAACATGCAGCGGAGCGGACTGTAGGGCTCACGACAGCGAAAACAACGACCCTTTGCCCGCAATTCCCGATACTCCGATTGAGTCATCTGCTTAGTCTGGCGGGGCTGCTGGGTGGCCGAAGACCCAGCCGATCCGGCAGGTCGAACCAAATTGATGGAGTGAAGGAAGAAGAGACACTTAATTTTCCGGGAACAATTGCCGTCCAAGGCCGATCAAATCAATAATTTCATAGATAATCCCAAGGGTAAACACACGGTAGATATAAGTTCATGGCCCATGGGCCAATTGCTTCAATGAACACAAAAGGAAATAACTCAAAGGAAATAACTCAAAAGGAAATATACAGAAAATTAAGTAAAACAGGTAAAATAAACTCCTCCGTCTTCACTTATGCCTCTTAGTACACTTAATTTTCTGTTTATTTCCTTTTGAGTTATTTCCTTTTGTGTTCATTGAAGCAATTGGTCTATGGGCCATGAACTTATATCTACAGTGTGTTTACTCTAATTGGGATTATCTATGAAATTATTGATTTGATCGGCCATTGGCTTGGACGGGAATTGTTCCCGAGAAATTAAGTGTCTCTTCTTCCTTCACTCCATCAAAATGGTTCCAATTATTTGTCTTAACTCTTACGCCATAAGGATGACTGCCACCAATTATATGCCTATATTTCAATTTAGAATATATATGATATAGTTTTAAGCATTAAACAATGTAATATATGCTATATGGAATTCACAACAAAACATAGAGTTTTCATTGACAATGATTGAATTAACTTCTAATATTGTGTTGTGTAACACAGTAACACCTAAATTGAATTTTTGATTATGTGTCGTGAAAATTGTATGTTATGTTGTCAATTTTCTTGTAGCTTTTGTTATATCGTTATTTCTTAAAACTTTGTGTACAACACTTGGATCAAATATATATACTATGTCAAATCTTTTGTAATGTTATGTCATGAAATGTCTTATATGGACTGTTATGTTGTCTAAATTGAGTCAATAGCAATTACGTGAATGATGTGGCAGACCATAGTATTTAGATAAAATGAAAGGCCAAGATTGTCGGAAATTTACTAAATATGTGAGCTGCAAAATGGAGATGATCAATTTGTGTAAATGCTAACTTGATAGTAATTTTTGAATAACAATATATCATATTAAGCCAATGACTCGTTGTGAAGCTGCATTGTGTAATTTTATGAGATGGAGTGCTTATTCTTTATCTGGCATTTTATGCGCTTTTTACATCATGAATTGGCCTTTTGGTGATATATTTCAGGCAGCATCTCAATTCACTTCAAGCATACAATGCTAGTACTGTTGTTTTCTTGTATCCTGTGAAACAATTGTCCTATTGATGCATAGTTTACTTTCGTATTATTGGCGTGATGCAGGTAAGCAAAATCAGAGCTCGTGTTCTTGCTCCATCCTTTAGAGACGTGCGTTATTTGAATGCGTCTTAGAGGTAGAGCTTGGTCTTTCCAAATGCTTCAGTGTATGGCTTCTAGAAGAGTGGTGATGACTGATGAGCACTACAAAATAGCACAAGAAAATTCAATCTCCCTCTAAAAAGTGGTTTATAATAAATATACTATGTCTTGGATTTATGTTTTGAGTGCAGTAGTCTTTGAAGAAATGATTTGATTGATTGTAGAATTATTGGATAACAATTGACTACGTGTGTTTCACGATGATAAGGCTTATAGAGTTATACATGGATGGGATTTAGACTCTTTTTTTTTTTGGGAAAAGGGGTTTAGACTATTTTTAATTGGGACCAACATCAAATGAAATATTTTTCTACTATTTTTAATTAATGAGATATTTGTGGACCAATTCATTAAAAATGCGAAAACTATGCATTTGCAATACTCTTAGCATGTGTATTAGGATAGATGTATCATGTTGCATACACAAAATGGTCTCGTAGATTCCACCATTCAATTCAAGGTTACAAATGGTGGTTATGCACACCACCATGTCTATATTTGCATGAAAGTATTTATGTTGGATATGAATCTCCTACAATTATCCACTATTTATGAGATAGTCAGGGAGGAGAGATAAGAAAAAGATTTTTTTTAAGGGAACGTCTCTCATTTTGATCAACGAACATAACAAATTCGATGTCTGATATGTTCACTGGTATTGCTAAAGTGACCTGAAATTCCCAAATAAGGGTATATTTTATGAGTAAAGGTTAATTTTAATAAACATTGAGAACAAGGTATAATTGAGTCGCCTCTCCTTTACTCGCATAATTAAAATTAAATCCCTAAACAGCTTTCGGGATCTATTATTCAATTCGACATTGGTGTTTCCTTTATTTTCATCGAGAACCATGACCTCATGTTGCACTTAAACGTCTTCATTGTTTCGTGCAACCTCCTCATTCCTCAAGTTCCATATTGTCCAAATTAAACCAATCCAAAATGTGCGTTTCGATTTTTCTATTTTTACCTCCTCTAAGTATAATGCTCTATTTATTTGATTGGTGCATTCGATTTAATAAAACAAAAAACAGAATTGTTAATTCGAAATGAATCCTTTGTCTATTCTTTTTTTTTTTTTTTAATTACCCTTTGTCTATTCTTAATGTAACTTTTTATTTAAAAATTTAAAAAAAAAAAAAAAATCTTGTTATACGGAAAGACATTTTTGTAAAGTTTAATTACTGTATTTAATCTCTAAATAATCAAAGATGCGTTTTAGCTAAATCTGAAACCACTTGTAATTAACACCATAGCGATTCCGTTCCCTGCAAAACTGCTGGAGCCGCCGCGAAGCTTCAATCGACGGTATATATATATATACTCATAGTAATGAATAATATTGCAATATTTTGTAATTATTTTTCTCTGATTAGCTTAAAAATCCGTAGATGGAAGCACACGGCGCCAATTCCCCTATCGAAAAATCCCTAAACGTTGATGATTGTAATGGTCCGAGAGAAGATTTCGGGAAATTGAAACATGGGTTTGTATCCTTTTTTCTAAATTTTACTGTTTCTTTGTGGGGTTTTCCTAAAATTTATGAATTATTGCCCTAAATCTCTGAATGTGGTGTGTTAGATGCGAGCATTATCGAAGAAGATGCAAAATTCGAGCCCCTTGCTGCGATAAGATTTTCACTTGCCGTCACTGTCACAATGAAGCCACAGTTAGTTTTTTTTTTTTGGTCTGTGTGTGGTTGCTTTTCTTGTTAATTTGACTTGATTTATGCTTGCATTTTCTGGAATTTTATTGTAGAGTGCTTTGAGCAATCCGAAAGAGAGACACGAGGTCGTTCGCCAAGATGTTAAGCAAGTAAATTCACTTCCCTTTGTATTCTAATATAAGGAATATTGTGTATCTTTTGCTCTTTTTCTGTAATCATGGTTGATTAAGTCTTGTTTTTGCATGTTTTTAGGTTATCTGTGCCATATGCAATACAGAACAGCAGGTTTTGTTTATGATAAGCTTGTTGTCATTTTATGAGTGGTTTGGACTATTTCATTGCTTTGATTTTGGTTGCTTCCTACTGTGTAGATTTCCAATCTCTGTTCGAATTGTGGCGTCAAATTTGGAGAATACTTCTGCGACATATGCAAATTTCACGACGATGACGTAATACTTTCTTTTGTTATTATATTTTGATTTTGATGACGCGATATGAACTTGTGGGATAGAATCTTTTCCATTCTTGTTTGTTTGGTGACATTGGTATATACCTTGTTGATGTGACAGACCACTAAAGAGCAGTTTCATTGTAATGAATGTGGCATTTGTAGGTAAGAGATAAAATCAATTAATCAATCGCACAATTAGTAAATTCATTACATAGTATGTTTTTCTGATCAATTATATCTAACAGGGTTGGTGGTCGAGAAAAGTTCTTTCACTGCCCGAAGTGTGGTAAGTGGTTTCGAAAATTCTTCTGCCTGATTTTTCATGTAGTCTTATCACTTATGCACAATTACTTCTTACTATTCATACCCTAGCCACATTACTTGTATTTGAGTACATTAGCGTGCATGCTTTCCCTTGATTTCCCAATGAGGAAATTGAAAAATGCGATATCCTCCCCCCACCACCAACCTCCCAACACAAGGTTGAAATCTTGAGTTTTCCTGCCACATTTTCTTTAATGTTAGTGATTAAGTGTATGTTTTGTTGGGATTTTGAGGATTTTATTTCAAATCAAGGGATTTCAAAATCTTGATAAATAGTAATGCTGTAATGGTGTGTGTTTGTTTTGAGATTATAAAGGGTATGGTTTAACTCATGTCAAATCGATGTGCAACTGTGTAAGAGTGTGTGTTGTTGTATAATTATATTATTATTGATTGTAATTATAATTATTGAATGATTATGTAATTATGAATGTATTTTATTGGAAGTTGCAAAAGTGAGAATAAGATGTGTGAAAAATGATAAATAAAAGGGTTAATATCAATTGCAACCTGTACTTGATCATTTTATCAATTTGCAACCTCTACAATTTTTTTTATCCGATTGTAATCTGTACTATACGAAACTGACCAATTGCAACCTAAATTGATAGAAGGGTCATAGTACAAATTGCAAATTGATAGAAGGGTCATAATATAGGTTGCAAATTGATATTAACCCTAAACAAAATAAGAGTAGAAATTAAAAAAATCATATTTGCATTAGTGACTCATTGGAGAGAGTGTGGTGTAGAAAAAAAATGGCATTTATAAGGTTTATAAGTATTTGTAGGGGTGGATGTATTGTGATTTTAAAAACCGGATTTTAAAATCCCAAAGTAGAAGTGTAGAATTGAATTTAGATTTCGATATCGATATCTCAAATCCGGTTTTCTAATCCCAAATCAAACATATCGTAAATGACTTAGATCCCATCTTAATATTTCCTGTCCGAGTGCAGGATCGTGCTATGCAATAGGTTTACGCAATAATCACCAGTGTGTGGAGAACTCAATGAAGGGCCACTGTCCCATCTGTTATGAGGTTTGGTACTTTTCACTACTCTTAAGTCTTGATACCACATGGTTTTTGTCCTTGCCATAAATAATCATGGCTCCTGCATGCAGTTTCTTTTTGACTCGACTAAGCAAACAATGATCATGAAGTGTGGGCACACGATGCACATGGAATGTTATGATGAGATGTTCAACCAAAACCAGTACGCCTAGTTTTCTCTCTGTCTGGCCAAATCTGGCTTCTTTTATTTTTCTTGTTTTGGTTTCTGAAGTTATTTTTTGAATATTCCCTCCCAAATATTTTACAGGTATCGCTGTCCAATCTGCTCAAAGTCAGTGCTGAATATGTCGATGACTTGGGAAAGATTAGATCGAGAGGTATTTTCTGTAATTTTTTTCGTCCCGAGTACTGGCTCTATGCACAATGTCCTTTTGCTTTTGTACTTCCAATTTGTTGTGTATAATTCATCTTTCGTCCTGATACTACATACTAGTTCTTCTATTTCATAATTTTATACTCCCTCCTTTCCGAGGGAATTTGCACCCTTGGGATTGCACACTTTTTAAGAAAATGTAAGAAAAAGGTGTAATGAGTGGTGTTTTGAGGGGTAGTTGTAAACTTTTATGAATAAAGTAAAGAAAAAGGTAGATTGAGTGTAGAAAAGTAATGACATATGAGTTAAATAAGTGTATATTTTGAGGAGGAAAGTTATGAAGATGTTTCCTTTTTTAGAGTGTGCAAATTTCTATGGGACGTCCCAATATAGCAAGTGTGCAAATTTCTGTGGGATGGAGGGAGTATCAATTTTATACTATTGATGCCAATTTTTTTTTAGAGATTTTCGGGGTTATTCTAATGTTAATTCTTCAAACATGCCTACTTCGTTCTTGTTTTCCTTTATCAATAAAATTTATCACTCTTATAGTTAGGAGCATACTTTGTTCCTTTGATTGCATTAATGCCAATTGAATTCAGAATTATGCATTGATTTATACGCGGTGATCCATGAAAGTACCGTATGATTTGTCATTCAAGATTAATTAGACATTTTAGCACATTATAGCTGCTTAACCTATAAGAATATTGGCCTCTGATTTAGATTTTAGCACATTTTAATTTCCTTGGTTTATTCTTGGGTCTCTATGATATGACCTAATATTGAAAATTGCTTCTCTTTCAAGCAGTATGCTGAAAAAAATTGATTGATTTCTTAATTGTATCACTACAGCTCTTTTAATCTGGTTTGAATGTATCTGATTTACATCACATTCTGGATAAATATCCCTGTATTATATTATACCCTAACCTTAGAGGTTTTTATTTTTTCCTCTCGTTTTAATTGTGAATCTGTGCATATGATGTTGATACTATTGACGTTGGAATTATCTTTTGATAGATTGAAGCAACTCCAATGCCTGAGGAATACCGCTATGAAGTAAGTTCTTTTTTACTTTTTTTCCCTCATCATTCATCTCCATGAACTTTTGTGCATCAATCTGTTGCCGATTAGGATTAGCCTGTATTTTATTATTGGAAGAATCTAAACTTTTTCATGTCTACTATTGAGCCCCCTAAACTTTTATTGCACGTTATTAAGCCCTTGAACTTTTATTTTAGCTCAGCTTGAGCCCCTCTGGTGTAGAAAAATAAAAGCTTTTAAGAGTTCTATAAAACATAAGCAAAGCGTGAGGGCTCAATAGAACAAACCGTGAAATTTTGGATGTTAATCGATGTTTTGCCTATAAAAATTATAAAACAGTTTTGTTCGTTCTCCCACTTACATTATGTCTTTGACTCAATTGGATAACATAAGTTGAATGTAAACTTGGCAGGTTGAAATACTGTGCAACGATTGTAATAATACGAGCAGGGCACTTTTTCACATATTTGGCCACAAGTGCGGGAACTGTAATTCATACAACACTCGAGTGATAACGAGTGCGGAGAATAATCATCAGAGATAGCTCCACAGAAACAGTAATGGTGATATAGCTGAGCTCACTTGATTACATTTGGAAATTATTGCAGTTTTCTGGGATTTAATCTGTGGAAATGATGTCGAAGGCTACGCCGCAACGTACATTTATCTGGGACGCTTTACTTATGATCAATTTGTGATATCAATTAGACTAAAAAGTAGCATGCATTTTGTGGAACTATTTTGGCTTTAGGGTTTAGGAGAAAGTTGTGTTGTAATGAAAAGACATTTTTTTTATCACTACACATTTATTTTTTGATAAAATGAAATACATTTGATATGATGGCAATAAAAGATCAGAAAATGAAGATGAAGGCATATACATGTGTGTGTATTAATTTTGTTGGGTAGTAGTTCGATTTATTTAATGCATTTTTATTTTGAATTTTGTATATTAAATGTACTTGAGATATTGTTTATACACGGATGTGATTTTTATTACAAGTAGGTCACGTTTTCTTTATGAATTTTGAAGTCCTATTTTCCTTTATCTCGTGTTAACCTTTAATAATATTCGACTCGATAATACGTAACTCGTATTACCAATTTATTACTACAATACAACTTTTTTTTTTAATCTCTTTAATTTAAATGAGGGGACAAATTTGTTATTGGTTGTAATAATGCACAAGACTAAATTATCATAATCTTGCCCCTTGTAGTATCACTAATCAAACATTAAATTTTGATTTAAAAGCATAATATGTATGAGGGTAGCTGCATTTATTTATCTGTAATACTTCAATCAATCATCTCACCCTAATAAAATATTGAAAAAAATAAAAATATCTAAATTAGTGGCCTCTAGAAGAGAAATTAAACTATTTAGTTTCTTTCATCCCTAAAAAAAAAAAATGGTTAATTGCAAAAAAAATTATGACCTTTTTTTTTTTTCTTTACAAATTGATACACGATCTTTTTAAAGTCTAAATATATTTTTATTTTAAAATCAACTGCAATTATGATTTATGTGCAAATAATTAGAATTGGTTTAATTTTGAGTGGAAATAATTTACCTCTTCTTGCGTGTGCACGTGTGCGTTTAGAAATTCTGTGCAGATAATTAGAGTTGATTTAGTATATTTTTAGAGTTTTAAAATTTTTTCTTTTTTTTTAAAAGTTGGTCTCTTGGTGAAGAAAAAATTGAAAATTAGTGAAGAAATAGTGTAATATTACAAAAAAATCATTCATTACATTAAGAAATATAGTAATAAAATATATTATTGAAAATTAGTGAAGAAATGGAGTAATATAGTAACAAAAAATTCCATTCATTACAATAACTCTAAAGAAATATAATAACGAAATATATTAACAAAATTTTATTCCTTGTAACCACTCTAAAAAATAAAGCTGAAAATACAAAAACGAAAATGTATAAGCTCAAATGTTTCACAGTTTACATAAAACGGTTATTTTTTATTTTCACAATAATTGTTCTTGTTCAAGTGTTTAAAGTAGATAGTATTGGTAAACTGAAAGTTAAAATTTTTAAATCCCTAACTTGTATGAAAAGAATATCGTAAAGTTCTAAGTCAATTCTTGTGAATTTTGATTCACAAAACATTTTTTTTTTTCCATTTATCTCATCTTATCACAAACACATAAAATTATCATCAGTTTACCCCTTGTAGTTAGTTGTATTATCACAAATCAAGCATTAGATTTCGATTTCTTAAAATGTAATATCAATAATCTTACCCTAATATAACTAATAAAAAAAATGAAAGCATCTAAATCAGTTGCCTCTAGAAGAGAAATTAAACAAATAAATTATTCAGGATGGCAAAAGTTTCTCACATTATAAATAATAATTGAGATGACTTATTTTTGTCTTATTGCAGTATAAAATTAATATACGCAATTCCTAGCAAACTCTAGACCTAAAAAGTTGGTCGGTTGGCCCCTTTACACATAAATATATATATAAAATTAAATAATGACAGAATTAACTATTGGATAAAATACTTATACATTTTTTTGAAAAACTTACTTATATAAGGAAAAGTCTAACGGGTACTCAAGTATACCGTGTATTTAAGTTGATTTTAATCGGTCAATGATTTAAATTTGATTTTTTTTAAAGTGTATGTTAGTATATTAAAAAGTGTATCTTCGTTTTTAATGAAAAATATATGTTACTATATTAAAAAATGCAACCTTATTTTTAATGAAAAACGTATATTATTATAATTGAAAAGTGTATGTTATATTAATGAAAAAGGTAAGTTATTATAACTGAAAAATGTATGTTATTATAACTAAAAAATGTGGTATGTTATATTAATGAAAAGTGTATGTTATACTTCCTTCGTTCCGTAATTACTTTCACACTTTCTTTTTCGGGACGTTCCACAATAACTTTCACACCCTTAAAATGGAAACCCCTTTATAAACTACATCATCACAAATTGTCATTGTTTTTTCTCTACATATACGCAAAAGTCAACTCATTTCTTTACTTTATACGGAGTACATAAAGTTTTACAAAATTATCTCTTAATACTGCACTCATTATTACACTTTTTTAATATGTGTGCCCATTTATCTATGAAAGTAATCATGAGACGGAGAGAGTATATAACTGAAAAATGTATGTTATTATAACTGAAAAATGTATGCTATTATTGCAAAAAAATGTATGTTTATATAGCTGAAAAATATTATTGAAAAGTGTAAATTTTTTGTAAAAAAAAATAAATAAAAAAAAATGCGTTGATCGATCAGATCAACTACATGGTGTATTTGAATGTACACCAGCTCTACCCATATATTTTAAAGTGTACAGATAGTTTATGCACATATTTAATTTTATAACTAAAACTGATGGTACAAATTATTAATGTATGTGGTTGGTTTTCTAAAAAAAAAAAAAAACATCGAATTATGTATCATTACTTTCACCCGTCTCTCCATATATATTGAAAAGGGGATTTTTACTAGTATTACTTATTAAAGCAACTCCACTTGTTTAATAAATAAGTTAGGTTCAAGTATTTTTAAAAGTCTATTTAGTTAAATAGGTCGGACTTGAGTTTTTTCGAAAGCCTTTCAAGTCTAACGGGCCAGTCTATTTAATTTAATACTTATATATAAAAATATACTCCCTCCGTCCCATATTAATCTTCATAGGTAGATGAGCACGAAAATTAAGAAAGTGTAATAATGAGTGAAGTTTTGAGGGGTAATTTTGTAAAACTTTATGTATAAAGTAAATAAATGGGTTGACTTTTGTGTATGTGTGAAAATAAAGTAATGACATTTGTGTAAAATTGAGGTTATTGTGAGGGTGGAGTTTATAAAAGATTTTCCATTTTAAGGGTGTGAAAGTTATTGTGGGACGTCCCGAAAAGGGAAGTGTGAAAGTTATTGTGGAACGGAGGGAATAATAAATATCTCATATATACAATTTCTAATCAGTGATCATTAAGCTATATAATTTGTGGATTTTTAATGATTTGATGAAATACTTTACAAGTGTTACGTTGTAGGATTTTTTTTTAAATACACTAATATGATTAAAAAGATCTTTAAAAGACTTTTCAGTCAAATCTATTTATTAAAAAGACTAAATCAAGTCTATTTAACAGTACAATTTTTTTTTTTTTTTTTAAAGTCTACCTATGTGTGACTTATTCCTCACCTAAACTTAGACACACACCTTAATTTATTAGTATGAAGCTAATTAAATAATTAGGTAACTGATTTAATGTCGAACGTATTTACTCGTACAATTAAATTAATACTAGATCTTTAATATGTAATGACCTTTTTGAAAAAACACAAGTATTAACCGTAATACATAACTTGGAGAAGAAGAAACGAGATCGACATGGTCTATTCATCTTTCTAATAGCTATTGTGACATACTGAACATGTGAACTAAGGGTTGGTCTGCTATGGACTCGAGTGCATGTTATGCACCCTAGTCCATGTTCCACTTTTCAATTTTACTGACTTACACTTTTTGGTAAATGGTGTTGCACTTTTCAATTATTAAACTGTATAATAATATTTTTAGTAATAATTGAAAAGTGCAACACCACTTATCAAAAAATGTAAATCAGTAAAACTGAAAAGTGCAACATGAACTAGGGTGCATAACATGCACTCGAGTGCATACTAGACTTTACCGTGAACTAAACCCGCGATTAAATTTTATAATTTTCACTTTTTTATTTTATTAAATACTACTTACACGTATTACTTTTATTTATACGTTATCTACCTCCTCAAATTTCAACTTTTTTTTTACGTAAACAATTTTTTTGTCCAACTCAAATGAAAAATATAAAAATGAACGGAGGAAGTATTATACAATACACCGATCAAAATTATACTCTACAAATATGATCACAACAATAATTATGTGGCACGGTAACATATACTCCCTCCATTTCCATTCTGTAAAGTTTTGTTCAGACCTAATTTTGGGTTTACAAAATATATGTTTTTTTTTTTTTAAATAGTTAACTTTTGATTATATTTTTTACTTTATTAATAAGATTGAGTATGTACGAACAATATTCTTTACTCGTTATTTCACATATATTTTTTATAATTAAAATATAATTTTTTAAAAAACATATATAAAAAGGAAGTGAGCAAAATTTTAGTGGACAGAAGGAGTAGCTAAATATGAAAAATGATATAAATGAATAAAATTGAAAAAACTAGAAAGAGCACTGAAATGAAAAGAAAGAAGAAATCAATTCGAACAAGTTAACTTGATGCTGTAGATTAAGATTTAAAAATCTCTATGTCACGGTGTATAAAAGTTCATTTTTAACTTTTTTGATAGAAGTTTTTAACCAATTTATTTGGTGTATTTTTCAAATGGATCCTTGTTAAAGAAAAAACAAAAACAAAATAGTTTTTTTTTTTGAGAGGTTTTATAAGTGTCAAATGGCAATACACGTGAAAAGCGATAAGGTTTCTCTCTCTGGGTTTAACCACCCTTCTTCTCCACTCCATAAAACCATCTCACTTTGATCATCACTTTCTACCAATTCAAACCCTACACCACAACTTTCTTTTGAAATATCCAGTAAACGAGTGGAAAATTCAACGCCATGAGTGTACCGGAGCAAGAAAGCCTCGTCGATCAAACTGAGCGCCTCTGCGATTTCTGCAACGAGTCAAAGGCCCTTCTCTACTGCCGAGCTGACTCAGCCAAGCTCTGTTTCAACTGCGACCGTGAAGTACACTCCACCAATCTCCTCTTCAAAAAACACAACCGCTCGCTTCTCTGCGATTCCTGTAATTCTTCGCCTTCTTCAATCTTCTGCTGTACTGAATCTGCCGTTCTTTGTCAGAATTGCGATTGGCAAACGCACAAGAACTTTGGGTGTATTCATGATCGGAGGCCGATTGAGGGATTTAGCGGTTGTCCTACTGTCACTGAGCTGTTGAATTTTCTTGGATTGGAGGATTTGGGGAAGAAGAAGAATAAGGGTTTGGATGTTGGGGGTGAGAATGATGAGGGTTTGTTGGATTTGTTGGTCTGGGAGACGCCTTCGATTGTGAGTCTTGATGATTTGATTGTTTCGAAGGATTCTCAGCATACTTTTCAGGCTATGGGGGTTCCCCCTTTACCTAAGGTTTGCTCACTAAACAGCTTTTGCAAATTTTGTATTTCCTTGAATTTTTATTTCTGTTTAGTAGTTTGATCCATTTTTCTTTTGTTGTAATAATTACTGCTCTGGTTAACATTATGTTGGTTCCGGATAATATTACATTGCTGTAGATTCTTCTGTTCAGCAAAAACAACGTTCTGTGGTGGACATCTCTGAAGATTTTGTGCTTGTTTAACTTTTTTGACAATCCTGATGATTTATTTGGTAATCTTGTCATTTTATTACCTTTGATGTTCTCAATATGCTCTTTCAAGTTGTAGAATTCGGCTCGATTTAGAGTTTACAAGATTTTGGATTTCAAAATCTAGTGGATTTTAAATTCCTAACGACTTATGTTTTGCGTTTGTTTTTGGATTTAAGTAGGGTATGATTCAATGTTATAAGATTTATATGTGTGTATACAGGGTTTATAGGTATCTATATTGAGTTTGAAGGTATTTATAAATTTGACTTTTGTACGATTTATAGGCAGGCAGACATTTATAGGGTAGGATTTTAAAATATTAATTCTAGATCTCAAAGTAGAACATGAGTTAGATTTCAAAATACCAAATTTGGATTTGAAATCCCAAAACAAACATACCCTTATGTTATCTACATTCTGTGCTTGGTTTCTGCATCTGCGGAATGTTGACCTCCTGAATATTGTTATCCCATCAGAATCGAAATGCAACCTGTGGTAAACACAAAGAAGAAATATTCAGTCAACTTCACGAGATGGCGACAAAGGATTCCGACTTCAGTGGTTCACTGGAAGACTTTGAAGCCCATCTTGAAGTTAAATCAGAAGAACCAGATGGAAACTATCACCTTAGTGATACTAATCCCGGCCAAGAAAATAATGCAGCAGAACCGTTGGCAGTTCCTTCATACGAGGTAATACATGTTCAACAAGTTTATAACTTGTACAGTTTGGAAATATGAACTGGAAAAACTGTAAAAAGAAGAGAATGGACTAATAAATTCTGGGGAAGTTGACAAGTTAGTATGTTTGATTGTTGTTGAACAAAAATATATCTTTAATCATGTTCTTCAGTTTTCTAAAAACACGTAATTGGTTATATTATAGATAGAAAATGAAACAAGTTATATGCTCTATTTGCAGGCAAATGCACTTGATTGGTGTTTTACTGGAGGGGTTTCAGACGGAGGCTTTTCTCCTTCTGCCTTCATTGGTAGCTTGGCTGATATGAACCATTTGGTACCTGACAAGGATTTAGATGCCGGTGATAGCACAGGGGTTTCGTACGGGTTCCATGAAGTTGAATTGAGTGTTCCAGTAGATTCCAAGGCCTTTCAATTGCCTCCTGCAACTGGATCACGTGATTTGAACAGCCACGAACGGGACTCTGCAATCTCTAGGTACAAAGAGAAAAAGAAAACGAGAAGGTAATCATATTTTTTTCATTGTCTCTAATTCTCACTCATATAAAAGCATTTTGTGATTATAATCTTCTTACATTTATTTTATGGTGTAACAGGCAGGGACGGAGGGAGGGGGTTCCAGCGCACTGGCCCCCTCTAATTTCAATTTTTTCTAATATATATATATATTATACTAAGTATTTAAAATATTATTTTTAAAAATAAAATAATTGTAATCATGATCATGTATTTTAATAACTATTTGGTACTTTACTAAGTGTATATTTAAATATGACAATGTAAATATTTTACAATAATTAAAATTATGATGAAGTAAAGCATAAAAAATGAAATATTGAACGGTCAAGACTTTTATTAAAGCATATTGAAGCTATATTGATGTTATTTTATGTTAGAGCAGAACGGTCAAGACTTTTATTGAAGCATATTGAAGCTAATTTAGTCAAATTTTATTAATAGATCATAATTTCGAGAATACTATTTATGACACAAAATCGAAAATTATTATTTTTAGTTGGACTTCCCGTAACTAAATTTCTGCCTCCGTCACTGGTAACAGGTATGACAAGCACATCAGATATGAATCACGGAAAGTTCGGGCAGAAAGTAGGATAAGAATAAAGGGCCGTTTTGCCAAGATGGATCACTAGTCTTCAAGATTCTTTCTGCGGTTTTGTGGTGTCTTGCTTCTCAATGCGCATCATCTTGATTAGCAGGTACTAACAGCAGTTCGGTAGCCAAAATTTGGGTTGCTTTTCTAGTTCTGATGTCAAATTTTAGCTGTAACTTATTTAGTGTTTTTCCCTGTTTTCTATGAGTGTATGTATACGTATATGTGTTGGCACACGAGTTTAACCTCCCTAGTCCTGATGTAACAGATGTATGAATGTATAAATATCTATTGTGTATGTTTGAAGCATGTAAATGGATGATTCGTATCATAATTACCATGTTTTCTTCTACTATTTACGAGCCAGAAGTATTTTTGTAGTGTTCTTTCTTGCAACATTCTGTTTTTTTGCAGTTCTTGCTCTCCTGTTACGCAGATTGGCTATGGTTTCATGCAAGTTGGTTTCCTTTTTTACCCTCGGAATATAGTTAATCGGATGCTCATATGCATGTGTGTTTAATTATTAACTGCAGAATCCATCTGTGGTTTTGTGCTTTCTAAGATCTTATTTGTCATGTTTATTGGATTCCAGAGCTCAAAAGAATCTGGTATTGAGTGATTTAATTATTTTTCATCCCAACTTATTCTGAAATTGATTATGAATCTTGATTTTTTGATGAATATCAAGGCCAATCTCTGCCATACTAAATATAAATGCAATCTCCCTATATACTAATAGAAGCAGCAAAAGATAATTACTAATAATCTGCTAGATCATTGGGGATAAATCAAATTGCTTAGGGATAATCTGCTGATGAATAAATCTGTATAGTTTCACAGGTTTTGTATGAAAAGAAAATGGCAAAAAATGGTAAAAAACTCCTCTCTCTCCATCTTCTTGCTGAATTTCTACAGTTACTTCTCCTTGTCGAGGCTGCAGAATCTGGCGGCCTGACTGTGAAACTCATTCACAGGCACTCCCCGGATTCCCCGTTCTACCCAGGAAACATCACTTGGACCGAAAGAATCATGCTCTCGGTTCAAGCAGCCTCGTCGTACGCTACCCGTTTGTCCAACGCTCGATCATCGAGGATCAAACTAAGTACCAACTCAATTCGTCCTAAAATGGACAACCAAGATCTGATGTACCTAGTTCAAGTAAGAATTGGCACGTTTACTTGGCGTAGCTACAAGTACTTCCTGCATCTTGACACGGCCAGCGATATCATGTGGACGCAATGCGACGAGTGCCAGAAAAGGGGCTCTTGTTTCCTGCCAAAAGCTCAAAGACTTACCGCCCTCTCATGTTCAATAGACACCCGCTTTGTTTTAAAGATAGATGTCTTAACGGTACGTGCACCTACGCTCTCAAGTATCAAGACGAGGCAAAGACGTCCGGGTATTTGGCGTCTGAATCGCTCACATTTGATTCGGACAAAAAAGGACCTGCAACGGTTCGCGATGTAGTCTTCGGTTGCGGGATTAAGAACGAAGGGTTCAGCGAGTCTTCGAAGGATAATATGGTAGCTGGCAACTTTGGCATGGGTTTTGGAGAACGCTCCTTTGTGAAGCAAAAGGAGTTGCTAACCCTAGGCCGATTTTCGTATTGCCTTCCGCCAGGGGACATCCTGCATAACTTCTCTATATCCCTCAGGTTTGGTGCCGATATTCCATCAACAAAAGGCTTTAAAGTGACACCACTGGGGACAATACCTGGAATTCCTATGTATTTTGTGAAGTTGGAAGGCATAAGTGTTGGCAATCGAAGGGTTGATATTCCATCGATAATGTTGAATCGATCGGAAGGCAATGGTGGTTGTGTTGTCGACTCGGGATGTTCGTTCACTCTCATGCCTCCGTTTATTTATCAGAAGTTGAAAGAAATGCTGATCACGAATCATTTCAGAAGATACGAGAAACAAAGAATGCAAGGACCTTTGGATTTGTGCTATCGCTTACCAGCCAAACGGGGATTAAAAGATCTACCCAGTATTACTTTCCATCTTCAAGATGCTGATCTCGTGTTTCATCCCCACCTGGGATTTGTGGCTGTCGATAATTCCATGTTCTGTCTTGCGATGATATCATCTAAAGACGCAAACGGGATGATTGTGGTCGGGGCTCAACAACAGGCGGAGAAATGTTTCACGTTCGACACCTTGAAACGTAAGCTGTATTTTAGAGACGACGATTGTTCTCGTGGTGCTTAGTTTTTATCAACTTCATCCTGATTTTGTCTATTAATTTGGCTGAATATTACTTGTTAATTTATTTTTTGTCTTCTCCTCTTAAGACCATGTTTGGTAGGCCATTAATAGATTACCCCAGGATAGACCGTAATAGATTACCACCCACCCAGGCCGCCGACTTGCTGAACCGTCGGTTTCGGTTTGAAAATGTTAAAATAAGGTTCAGTTTTGATTTCGACAAAAGAAAAACTGCCGGTTAACCGGCCTCACAAACTCTTGATTCAGGCAGCATCAACGTATGCTAGACGTCCTAAGATGTACAACCAAGATCTGCACTGCTTGCTACAAGCGTTTTGTTTTCATTTTCGATACCTTAAAACATAAACTTTATTTATGAGGAATGACGGAATCGACTTTGTGCATTAGAACATTGTGAAATTATTGGGGAAGAAGCATGTTTGTTACTTTAGTTGTAACAAAAGGGTTTCTTCATCCTCATAAACAAAGTTTGAGGGCTAATTTGAACTCATAGATAAAGTTAAAGGGCTTATAAATAAGTTTGATGGATTATAAATCCAGGTCAAAAAAGAAACCAACCATATATTAGTTTCTTAGATTAAAATAATTTCCACCATTTGTTGGTACTGAAGGTTCATTTGACATTCAAGAAATTATAAGTATACACACAGTTTTTCTCTCGGACTTTAATTTTTTTCCTTTCATTTACTTTCTACCTTTTCCTAAAAAGCACATACAATACAATATAAACATTTTTAGGACTTTCAGTGATCTCTTACCTTTGTTAGTTTGTTAGAGAGTGTGGTAAAAGAGATTCCACAACTGAAAAATATTGAAAACGAGGGTTTTCAGCCTAATCATCAGCAGCTCCCTAAATGCGCAGGACACAAATATTTGACAAAGAGAAATACAAATGAGCACCTACAGAAAAGAGAAATTCATAACATCCAAAGTTTACCCTTCTGCAGGTTACAAAAACGAGCAGTAAACCGATGATCTCCAGCTCAATTCACTTGTCCCTCAAGCTTTTACTTCTCCGCTTCTGGTTCACAGAAAAACGACGAGCCATTGTAGGATTATAGAACCTACGCATGTGCTCCGATAGCCTATGAATAGATCGAAGATCACCAACTTCTGAGAGCTTCATCATAAAGGTGTCAAATTTCTTATACGGCAATTTCATCCCCCTGTTTATAACTTCTTCCAGAAGAACACTTGCATCCTTACCACTATTGCATCCAAACAGCCCTTCAATCATGACACAATAAGTATCAGTATCACGACCACACCCCCTTCGATCCATCTCATCCCACGTCTCAAACGCCCCATCACAATCACCCATCCTGAAAAACATTTCAATAATCATATTGTACGTTTGCACACTCGGTATGCAACACCCCTCAATCATTTTCTTATAAAGTCTAAGCGCTTCTACACTATTCTTATTATCACACAACACCTTGAGAAAACAATTGTACGTCACAATATCAGGAGGGTAGCTCGTTCGTCCCATCTTCTCCAAGAACTTATAAGCTGCTTCAATCTGTCCACCCGAACACATGCCATCAATCACTTCTTTGTACGTGGAAACATCCGGAAGGCACCCACTGTTTATCATATCTTCCAACACTTTAAAGCATTCGTCCATTTTATTATTTTGGACAAATGCTACCATCATAATTGCGTAAGTTTTAGCAGTGGGAGAAGACAGAGTCGAGCCATGGGTTTTCATGAAATCCAGAAGCTCTGCAGCTTCTGTTACCATCCCTGCTTTACAGAACGTATCAATGGCAGTGTTATAGGTGAAATAATCGGGTGCATGACCCGCCCCAATCATCTCTTCAAGAACACCCATACCTTTACATGGGTTTCTGACCCTACACCAACCGAAAAACAGAATATTATACGTGTCAGCATTTGGCTTGATCTTTCTTTTCACCCTCTTAAGCATCATTTCAGCTTCCTCAACCAGGCAACACTTGCACAGAGCATCTAACAGCAGATTAAACGCGTTTATCTCGGGCTGTGTCTTCACTCTTATCTTCTTCTTTTTTGCAAACTTTTGAAGATGTGTCAAGTGTTTCTCGGTGTACTTCCTCAATATGCTCAACAGCGTCTCAATGGGAACGCTTTTCTTGTTGCTTCTTTTCATGTAATCCAGAAGATCACAGATGATACGAAACTGCTTCACCTTGTACTTCGTACTAGACAGAATGTCAATCATCTTGTTATACGATTCAGCCTCGTGACTATAATGTTCTTGGTGTCCCGCCCAATTAAAGAACCTAAACGCTAATTTCTCCTCAAAATGAAGCCTCTGCAAAACCTCTACCACCAAAGGTGTTGTCAATTCCACGCCAAGTTTATCAAGAGCCCCCTCCAATTTATACTCAGGATTCAAGCAATCCAACACTGTTTTATACACCTTATCGACATTAGTATCAGAAGCTTTCTCTAATTCTAAAGCCTCTAAAGTGCAAAAACACCTTCCCAAAAGCAATGAGCTTGGACAAAGTGAATATTCAAGAGCTGAACTCGAAACTCTACTACTGAGAAAATGATTGCTGGTGAATGAAGCATGACTCCATATTAAGCATTCATCTGGTTGATGCTTATTCGTAAATGGTGGTGTACATAGATTTCTCAAGAATCTTTGAGTTCCAAACAAAACTGAAACTCGGCGTAACATTTCTTGCCCGAATTCAAGAAGCTTACAAGAAAGTCATAAATTGAAATAGTTGGAGCAATTCATCAAACAGATAGAGGACATGAAGAAAAATGTACCGCGCCCTAAATTTGCAGAGCTGCGACTGTAAATTTCTTATACCCCATTAGTTAAAAGCTTAATGTGATTGAGACTTGGTAAGAGTAAAGATGGTGAATTTAGCGCAAGATGTAAGCCGAAACCTGGAAATGAAAACTCAGCATTCGATGAAAGAGGGGGAAATGTGTGATGATTTAAAACTTTGTTTTTTATCTTACTTTTGGGGAAAAGAACATTATATCAGTGACGCCACATTAATTTTTTTTAAATAAAAAATAGAAAGAGTATAATAAAAAAATGAAAATTATTTGGGTGTTAGTTTGGTTTTTCTTTATTTTTTTTTTTTTTTTTAATAATATAAATTTAGGGCCTATTACATAGATATAGGACTTGAAAATTAAAAAATTGTCTGTTCTGGTCGGAAAGAGTAGAAATTATTAAATTTATAACTCAAAAATATTAAGATACTAGATGACATCTCGCGTGTTACACGGACAACTCATAAAAGTCATTTTAATTACAACATAATATTTTACATATGTATAAATTAAAATTTACATTATATAAAATAATAATAATATAAATAAATATATTAAATTATATATATTTCTAAAATTTTATAATATATATTAAAGCTTCACTTTTTAAATATGTAAACTTATAAATTATTTAAACACATTTAAAAAACTAATTCGTTGGAATTCTATCACATTTTTTATTATTATAATTAGGTGAAAAATGTATTATAATTATATTTTTAGTAATATTATATACTCCGTACTATATATATTGATTAGGAATTGATTGAGTAATTATTATTTATACATGGTATTAATACTCATGACACATCAGTACACTTAACTCTGTATATATTTGACACTTAATCATTTACATAATTATAACTTCTCTATTAATCGACACATCATTCAAACTCATGAAAAATCGACACATAAGCAAATAAGAACTCTCTATTAGTATATAGAGGGATCATGCTTCAATTATCTTCGTTATACTCTTTTCACCCGTTTATAAATTTTTCATTTTATCATTTTGGTCCATCTACCTATAAATTTTTCATACTTTTTCTAATAAATATTTTCTAAAGTTAATATTCACAAATTATATAATGCCATATATTGGACATGATAATTGTCTTCTCCTTCTACGCTTCCTTTCATTTTCTTTCTTTGTCTTCCTTCTTCCCTTTATAGTTGTTAAGGAATGTCGTGGTTACCTCCGTTTTGTTTTGTTTGGTCTTACTAGAAGATGAGAAGGGACTTTCTATCATTTCCTGCTCTATGATACCTCTTACTTACTAGAAGGTGATGAGAGACTTTCTTTCATTAACCTACAATCTCTTTCGTCTTTCATTTGGTCTACAATCTTTTTCGTAACGTTGCACTTTCACCTCTATTTATATCACAATCACATTTATTAAATGGAACACATGCCCCATGTTCGATTGAGATACTTTGACTTACCAACCTTTAAAGTGTATATTGTGACAAATTTTATGTGAAACATATTACTGTAATTCGTATAAATGGAATAGGTACCCATGTTCGATTGAGATAATTTTTCTAATTTTAAGGTGTATTTGTTAAGTCCTTCTACTATCTACTGTGACCGTAATTTATTAGTAAGATGTGTTCCACTCAATGGTATGATGTTCTTACTAAATTTTTATAGAGTATCAAATTCAATTTTTTTTTTAAAATCTAATGTAGAACCATTAGAGATGTGATAAAAGAGAGATCTATCCCACAAATGTAATGATTCTTATCATTTTTAAATTTATAATGTAACACTTTTATTTCTCACATATATATATATATATATATTACTTTTGTTGGAATTAATGTGGGATTAATTGGGTTTTGACACCTTGTCTAATTAATTAATTAGAAAGACTAAACGTTAATTATAAAATAATTAAACGTGACATAGTCGATCTACTCGCGGAGTAGATGAACGTGGTATATTTAATATCTCAAAACAGAGTTAAGGTGAGTGAGAAATTAATTGATGAAGTTGAATGTTTCGACTTGAGTTTGAGGTGTGGGAATGTGAAGGGTCACATGTCCCACATAAAAAGCCTACAAAACATTTAAAGGCTTTAAAGGTATTGAAGTAGGAATAGAGTTCAACTATGTATAAGGGGTACACTCCCCAAAGGGCCACACGCGCGCGCACGCCCACTGGCTTGGCTCCGGCAATTGGTCTTTGGGGACCGCCTATCTGGCCCCACTGATACAGAGGTCGTTCATGGGAAGTCGAATGATAACATATGATAACATGGATGTTGACCCCACTGATACAGAAACGATGTCAATAAGGAAACGTCTCCTGCTCGATTAGTTTCACACAACTCTAGTGTGAAATCTCAAGGAACCACTACAGTGCTGAAGATATAACAAATTTGTAGTGTATAAAGTCCAGAAACTCTTATTTTCCACAAGATAGCTGCTGAAGATATAACAAATCTGTAGTGGATCAAGTCCAGAAACTGCAGATAACCACAAGATGAAATCTCAAGGAACCACTACAGATTATTTTCCACAAGATGAAATCTCAAGGAACCACTAGATGAAATCTCAAGGAACCACTACAGATTATTTTCCACAAGATAACTGCTGAAGATATAACAAATCTGTAGTGGATAAAGTCCAGAAACTCTTATTTTCCACAAGATAGCTGCTGAAGATATAACAAATCTGTAGTGGATCAAGTCCAGAAACTGCAGATAACCACAAGATGAAATCTCAAGGAACCACTACAGATTATTTTCCACAAGATGAAATCTCAAGGAACCACTACAGATTATTTTCCACAAGATGAAATCTCAAGGAACCACTACAGATTATTTTCCACAAGATAGCTGCTGAAGATATAACAAATCTGTAGTGGATAAAGTCCAAAAACTCTTATTTTCCACAAGATAGCTGCTGAAGATATAACAAATCTGTAGTGGATCAAGTCCAGAAACTGCAGATTATTAAGATGGAGGATAACAAATCTGTAGTGGATCAAGTCTAGAAACTGCAGATTATTTTCCACATAGTGGATCAAGTCCAGAAACTGCAGATTATTAAGATGGATGATAACAAATCTGTAGTGGATCAAGTCTAGAAACTGCAGATTATTTTCCACAAGATAGTTGCTCTCAAGGAACCACTACAGATTATTTTCCACAAGATAGCTGCTGAAGATATAATATTTTCCACAAGATAGCTGCTCTCAAGGAACCACTACAGATTATTTTCCACAAGATAGTTGGATCAAGTCCAGAAACTGCAGATTATTAAGATGGAGGATAACAAATCTGTAGTGGATCAAGTCTAGAAACTGCAGATTATTTTCCACATAGTGGATCAAGTCCAGAAACTGCAGATTATTAAGATGGATGATAACAAATCTGTAGTGGATCAAGTCTAGAAACTGCAGATTATTTTCCACAAGATAGTTGCTCTCAAGGAACCACTACAGATTATTTTCCACAAGATAGCTGCTGAAGATATAATATTTTCCACAAGATAGCTGCTCTCAAGGAACCACTACAGATTATTTTCCACAAGATAGTTGGATCAAGTCCAGAAACTGCAGATTATTAAGATGGAGGATAACAAATCTGTAGTGGATCAAGTCCAGAAACTGCAGATTATTTTCCACAAGATAGTTGCTGAAGATATAACAAATCTGTAGTGGATCAAGTCCAGAAATTGCAGATTATTAAGATGGAGGATAACAAATCTGTAGTGGATCAAGTCCAGAAACTGCAGATTATTTTCCACAAGATAGCTGCTGAAGATATAACAAATCTGTAGTGGATCAAGTCCAGAAACTGCAGATTATTTCCCACAAGATAGCTGCTGAAGATATGGTTCTGCCTGATGCCTTCCAGGTAGCTACTGTAGTTGAGAAATTGCCTTCATCTTGGAAGGATTTCAAGTCATATCTCAAGCACAAACGGAAGCTTATGAGCTTGGAGGATCTAATTATCCGTCTCAGAATTGAGGAGGATAATAGAAGAAGAGAAGGCAAGGGACCTGCCCTCCAGATTGAAGCCAAGGCTAACTTGATGGAACAAGAGGGTCCATCAAAGAAAATGAAACGTCCAAACGAGTCTGCTGCCAACACAACAAAGTTTGTGAAGGGGAAGGGTCCTGCCCCAAAGCAGAAATTCACTGGAAATTGCTACAGGTGTGGGAAACCAAACCACAAGTCCAATGAGTGTCGTCAGCCCCGTCGTGACGATAAGGGAAAAGGCAAGCAGAAAGTACAAGATTCTGTGAACCTTACTGATTTGGACATGTCTGTAGTGGTGACGGAGGTCAACATGGTGGACAATAAGAAAGAGTGGTTTGTGGACACTGGTGCCACCTGCCACGTTTGCTCGGAGAGGTCTGCATTCTCCAACTATTCTCCCACTGATGGGAGAAAATTGTTCATGGGCAACCAAGCCTCATCTGAAGTGGCTGGAATTGGATCAGTGGTGTTGAAGCTGACATCTAGAAAAGAGCTAACCTTTAAGAACGTGTTGCATGTCCCAGACATCCGGAAGAATCTGATTTCGGGGTCTCTTCTAGTTAGTAGTCAATTTAGACTAGTCTTTGAGTCTGATAAGATAGTTCTAAGTAAGTTTGGTCACTTTCTCGGGAAGGATTATCTCGAGAATGGTTTATTTAAGTTAAGCACAATGGTTGTAAGCCCCAAAGGCAAACAAGTTGTTAATGAAATTGCTTCTACTTCTGCTTATATCGTTGAGTGTTCCTCTTTATGGCATTTTAGATTAGGACATGTGAATTTAAAATCCATAAAACGATTAGTAAACCTCGATTTACTTAAGATTGACAACGTTGATACATCCAAACGATGTGAAATATGCACGGAAGCAAAAATGACCAAACTACCATTTAAAACTGTTGAAAGGAACACTGCCCCTCTAGAATTAATTCACACGGATGTATGTGATTTAAAGTTTGTACAAACTAGAGGAGGGAAAAAGTATTTTATTACTTTTATAGACGACTGTACAAGATTCTGCTACGTTTATCTTTTAAGAAGTAAAGACGAAGCTATAGAAGCTTTTAAACGTTATAAAAATGAAGTAGAGAATCAGTTACACTCGAATCAAATCGATTCACAGTGATAGAGGTGGAGAGTACGTAGCTCCATTTGAACAACTATGTGTTGAAATAGGAATTATTCATCAAACGACAACCCCTTACTCACCTCAGTCTAATGGTGTTGCGGAAAGGAAAAACCGAACACTAAAAGAGATGATGAACACAATGTTAATCAGCTCTGGTCTACCTCAGAACTTGTGAGGGGAAGCCATTCTGTCGGCTAACCACATTCTGAATAAGATTCCACATAAAACTAAGGATCAAACTCCTTATGAAGTATGGAGGAAACAAAAACCTTCATACAAATACCTCAAAGTGTGGGGGTGTTTGGCTAAGGTTGAAGTACCACTTCCTAAACAAGTTAAAATCGGCCCTAAAATAGTCGATTGTATCTTTATAGGATATGCTTCAAACAGTAGTGCCTATCGATTTCTGATTCACAAATCTTAAATACCTGATATGACAGAAGGCACTACAATTGAGTCAAGGAACGCAGTGTTCTTTGAAAATATTTTCCCGTTTAAGGAAAAAGAGGAAGTAAGTTCGAATAAGAGAACTCATGAAACAACAGATGACACTGTTGGTCCTTCCACTCAAGAGAGTGAAGAACCAAGACGCTGTAAGAGAGCTAGAATTGATAAGGATTTTGGTTCAGACTTCATTACTTATGTTTTGGAGGAAGATGAACCTAAAACTATCAAAGAAGCTATGGCAAGACCAGATGCACACCTCTGGAAGGAAGCCATAAAAAGTGAATACGAGTCTATTCTGCTAAATCACACATGGTAGTTGGTTGATCTCCCTAAAGGTTGTAAGCCCTTAGGATGCAAGTGGATCCTTAGAAGAAAGTACAAAACAGATTGGATCTGTTGACAAGTACAAAGCTCGTATAGTTGCAAAGGGTTTTAAACAAAAGGAAGGGTATGACTTCTTCGATACATATTCACCAGTGACAAGAATCACCTCCATTCGTGTATTAGTCGCTATTGCTACATTGCACAATCTCGAAATACACCAAATGGACGTTAAGACTGCGTTTCTTAATGGTGAGATGGATGCTGAAATATGCATGGATCAACCTGAAGGATACGTTGCTCCTGGAAACGAGAAAAAGGTGTGCAAACTCGTTCGATCACTGTATGGACTTAAACAAGCTCCAAAACAGTGGCATTTGAAATTTGACAATACGATGTTGTCAAATGAGTTTCGAATTAACGAATGTGATAAGTGTGTATATGTGAAAGATACACCAAATAGATTTGTTATCGTATGCATATATGTGGATGACATGTTAATCATGAGTAACAATCACAATATCATAGTTAATACGAAAAACATGTTAAATAGAAACTTTGACATGAAATACATGGGATTAGCAGATGTGATTCTTGGAATCAAGATAGAGAAAACGTCTGATGGAATTTCCTTGACACAATTGGTTCACGTGTTATGCAACACTAAATAAACAACCGCAAGTGTACGGCGTCTATCGTAGCGTGATAATCACGAGGTCGATCCCACAAGGAGGTTAAGCGTAAAAGGGTAGTTTGTTAATCGAGTTCTAAGTAGACGTGATCGAATAGATTTAATGTTAAATTACCCCTAAGATTGCCTAACAATGTGTCACAAATAGACAACGAAAGAGTAAATAAGAAATCGATCAAATAGCATACGAATCACGAAACAAAAGTAGAATGGGTGAAAACTCAAAGAAAGAAAGTGGGTTCCAAGGCAATTGTAACACTTAAATGTCCGTTTATGAATGTTATCTCGTTTAAATTGCCATTAAGGTTATCTCATATAGGGTGATCACACAAGAAGAATTAATTAATCTCTCGATCTAATTAACCAAAGGCACAATGCAACATAGGCTCGTATATCTACCTCACAAACGTTACACCGCCTAAAATAGCTCCTAAGATCATTCAAATCCCTCTCCGATAATTAATCCTCTCTCGAGCTCATAATAATACCGGGTTGCATGCTTGCATACGATTAAATGGAATAAATCTCTCGATCTTCCCTAATTAACAATGAATTAAGCAAATCATCATGGCCAATAACAACATGCTTTGCAATGGATAATTAAACATACAAATAAGAGACAAACACCAATTAAAGCAAGAAATTAATCATAAGCTTCAATCCAAGTATCTACAATGCCTTAGAACCACAAAGTGTTTAGCTAACTACTAACATAATGAAATTACAAAATCCAAGTGAAATAACTAAATAAAAAGGAAAAGAAAGAGAAAGCTTAGTCTAGAATGTGGTAGGGAATGGAATTTGGGAGCTATTCCATCCTTTCTTCCTTGATTTGGTGAAGAATTGAGAGAGAAATGGCCAAAACACCTCCAAGTATGTGTAACTATGTGTGGATTGGGGGAGCATGTCTTGGATTTCAAGAAATGGGACTTATATAGTGTTGGGGAAGGGTTTGGATGGCATATTTGCAAGTTGATCCCTCAAAAATGGAGAAAATACAAGTTTAGCACCGAAAATGGGGTGACTCGGCCGAGTTGGGGTCACTCGGCCGAGTTGGGGTCACTCGGCCGAGTGGAACACTTAAAGAAGCGTGTTGCGATTTTTCCAGCCGAGACTCGGCCGAGTTGGGCTCACTCGGCCGAGTGGTCTTCAAGTCCAGCAGCTACGGCATTCATCCTTACTCGGCCGAGTGCGTAGTAATATCCAAACTCGCAGATTCGGCCGAGTTGAGTCACTAGGCCGAGTGCGCAGTGATGTCAAAAGTTTCAGATTCGGCCGAGTTGACTCACTCGGCCGAGTTGCCTCCTCCCCTTCTCGTTTCATGCATAACTTTCGCCTCGGGTGTCGAATTGACTCGATTCCTTTGGCTAATCCACTCCGTTTTTCGAGACAAATCCAACCGTGCACTCCTCTTCCTGATCTAGTAAAGTATGGTTGCTGTTTTGCTCCAAATTCCATCGTATTTCCTATAAAATCGACAAAACACAACCTTTCTCTCATTTCGGCTCAAACAATCATAATCAATGCATAAATCAATGAAATCCACATAGAAACATGCTTCACATGTGCCTCTAAAACGTGTAAATTCCACCCGAATCAACAATCTCACTATGTGGAGAAGGTACTAAAGCAATTTAATGCCTTTGACGATCCACCTGCTAAGACACTTCTAGAACTTAATGTTCACTTGAAAAAGAACAGAGGAGAACCAGTAGCTCAACTGGAATACGCAAGGATCATTGGAAGTGTGATGTTTATCACGAACTGTACACGCCCTGATCTTCCATGTTCGGTAAACAAGCTGAGTCAGTACACGAACAATCCAAGTCAAGAGCACTGGAAAGCACTAAAAAAGGTTCTAAGATACTTGAAGTACACCCTTGAATATGGGCTTCACTACACGAGACATCCAGCTGTATTCGAAGGATACAGTGATGCAAATTGGATATCAGACACTAAAGATTCGTTATCCACTAGTGGATATGTATTCACTATTGGAGGAGGAGCAGTGTCGTGGAGGTCCAAGAAACAAATGTGTATTGCCCGTTCCACAATGGAATTAGAATTTATCGTTTTAGACCTAGACGCTGCAGAGGCTGAATGACTGCGTAACTTTCTGGAAGACATTCCATGTTGGAACAAACCAGTACCTTCTGTGACGGTACACTGTGACAGTCAAGCTGCCATTGGCAAAGCTATGAATGTCATGTACAACGGAAAGTCGAGACACATACGTCGTCGACACAACTCCGTTAGAGAATTGATCTCAACTGGAGTAATGTCCATTGATTATGTGAAATCAAAGGACAATATAACGGATCCGCTCACGAAGAGTATAAACCGAGATCAATTGAACAAGCTGGTAGTAGGAATGGGTCTAAAACTCACAAGGAAAACCAAAACAGTGGAAACCCAACCATGATGACTGGAGATCCCAAGAACTTGGTTCAATGGGAAAACGAAACTGTGGAAGTTAGTGATACAACACTTGAAAAATACGACTATTCCTGACAGCACTATCTCAAGTGTTAACAACCCGTAAGATGTGGTAAAGAGTGAGTCTTCGACTCTTAATGATTCCTATAGCATAACGGGACACTCGAGAGGAGATCACCTGTATAAATGAGAAGTGAGGGTCGCTTCGACCAAACATTTATGAACACAAAGGACATCCATGGTCAAAACGGATAAAAATGTGAGAACGTTACGAAGACGAGATTGAAGTGTGCTGACACTGTTGATTAGGTATACACTATGGAGGATTAGTTCAAGGCACTACGTCCACTAAGCCGCCGGTGTACCCGATAGTGTTTGGCTACGGAAAGTTCAAAGCCAAAAACTACTTTTCCGGATGCACAGAGATCTCAATCGAACTGAACACTGAGTCTGATATTGTATAGACACGATTTTCACTCATGTGGGGGATTGTTGGAATTAATGTGGGATTAATTGGGTTTTGACACCCTTGTCTAATTAATTAATTAGAAGGACTAAACGTTAATTATAAAATAATTAAACGTGACATAGTCGATCTACTCGCGGAGTAGATGAACGTGGTATATTTAATATCTCAAAACCGAGTTAAGGTGAGTGAGAAATTAATTGATGAAGTTGAATGTTTCAACTTGAGTTTGAGGTGTGGGAATGTGAACAAAACATTTAAAGGCTTTAAATGTATTGAAGTAGGAATGAAGTTCAACTATGTATAAGGGGTACACTCCCCAAAGGGCCACAAGCGCCCGCCCGCCCGGCTTCGGATTTGGCAATTGGTCTTTGGTGGTCTTTGGGGCCCGCCTATCTTTTTGCAGACCCAAAAACTCCGAAAGCCCAACACAGGAATTGGATCAATCCATTCGGTTACGGGTTTGGCCCATTTCGAAATGCTTCTAGAACCTTCCAGAACTATCTGGAATCCTCAAACTTGGTCTCCACGAGCTGGTCCTGGGCCCACGCACGAATTCTACAACCACCTAGGGTTTCGTCTGCCTATAAATACCAGCCTCTCCCCTCATTATTTCCTACGCTGAAATTCGCCCCTCTTCTCCTCCCCTCTCTCTGTAGTGTTGTGCTCTCCAAAACCATACACTGTTCTCGTGCCGGAATTATTTCCGTGTGTGTTCAGTTCGTACCTAGTACGTTCGTTGAGGCTTCATATACAGTGGTGCTACTGTATTCGAAGTAGAAGTCGTTTTACCTTTGGGAACAGAGCCCCATACCAGTCGAGCACTACCTGGGCGTATTCTGTTCTGCGGAAAAAAGGTTTCCCTTAACTCGACTTGTTATCAGATTCTTCGATATTGCAGTATACCCATATCCAGGTTTATAGTTTCCAACAAAACTTTTAAATTAATTAGAGATTCTTATCATTTTTAAATTTATAGTGTAACACTTTTATTTCTCACATATATGTTACTTTTAAATTAATTAGAGATGTGGTAGAAATAAATTCACAAATGCAATGCTTCTTACTCCATCACATTCGTTCCGCAATTAATTTCACATTTTTCTTTTTCGAAACTTTGTGTGTCACTTGACATGTGAAAGAAATCATGCGACGAAGGGATTATCATTTTTAAATTTATAATGTAACTTTTTCAATCCTCACATATATGTTACTTTTAAGGGTTGCACTCTTGTATACCAGTTACATGTATGTAACTGGATCCAATAACTCATTACAAATAACACACGACTCATTTACTATATCCAATCCAATAAACCATTACACATAACCCATTTACTATATCCAATCCAACAATCTATTACAAATAACACATGACTCATTTATTATATCAATTTAGCACATAAATTTTTTCATGGGCCTTTATTTTACTTCAATTAATTTTTTTTAATTTTTTTCATTAAAAAATAATACTCCATTAATTTTTAAAAAATTTATTTTTTTATTTTACTCCAATTGATATTTATATTTCTCTTTTTAATACTATTTTTTAAATTTATTTTTCTTCCTATTTATCATTTGTGTTTTAAATGATAATTTATTTTCACGTACTTTCTTTTTAGGCAGCAAATACTTATTCTAAAATTTTAAAGTCTAATAAGAAAATTTTAAAAATAATATTAATTATTTTTTTAAGTATTAAATAGTATAACAGTTGATAAGTATTATGGTATATTATTAGTTAATATGCAGTACTGTACGTATTGGTTCATATACAGTATAATATTAGTTTATATTGGTACAAGTTCTAATATTTTCGAGTTTCGAGTTTACATACTTTATGATACTAGTTAAAATATGTCAAGTAATTCGGGTCGATTAGACGTCTCCAACCAAGTACAATACTTGAAGATATAAGAAATAACTGCTCTAGGATAGTAATTCAAAAAGTAAGCAACGAGACAAACAGCACACAAGAATTTAAGTGGTTTGATCAATGTGATCTACATCCACTGGACCAGACGAGTACTTCTTTGATTGATAAAGAATGTTTACACACTCATTCACTCGGAATAGGATATTTCCTCACTTCACTCGTGAACTCACACAACTCAAAGATTACAAAACGTACTACAATTCCATCCAACCTTTACAATGTACACAAACAAGAGTTTATAAAGACCAAAGGTAGTTGCTGCTGTTAGGAACCGCTTGAGTAGTTATCAACCGTTTGCAACCGCTTGTAACAACCCATGTGCTCTGTTATTGCCCAACTGAAATGGTAGTTATGCTCTCAAGTAGTTGTAACTGTAATACAGCTAGTTAAACTAACTAACTTCCAGATCAGAAGACTTGTCCATAAAGATCAGAACACTACTTAGTGTGTTGATACTCAACTCTTCTGTTCCTAATGATCAAAAGCTAACTCTGCTGATAGACTTCATACTGTGCTAATCTTAACTGCACTGACCAAGTACTGTGCTGACCCAAGTACTGTGCTGACCCAAGTATTGTGCTGATCTGGTACTGAGCTGATCTACTCTGCTAAAGTACTGTGCTGATCCAGTACTGTGCTGATCTTACTGTGCTGATCTAGCCAACTGTGCTGAACTCTAAGCATCACCTTCTCATCTGATTGAAACCCTTCAACTCACTCTAAGCATCACCTTCTCATCTGATTGAAACCCTTCAACTCATCTGATAAGGCCTAAGTTATCTTATCTGATCCTATCAGCTCACTACTCACTTAGTGTGTTGATTCTGAGATTATGAGATAACACTAAAAAAATATAGTATAGTATTAGTTCATATATTGTATAATATTAGTTTACATACTCTATGATACTAGTTCAAATATAGTATAGTATTAATTCACATATTGTATAGTATTAGTTCATATATTAAATAATTTTTTTATACCCACATTAATCTCTAATACTATACAATATATTAACTAGTACTATACCATAGGCGTACTAATACTATATCGTATTTAAACTGATATTATACTTAACAAAAAATACATAATTTATCACATTAATAATTTCAGGCATACCATGCAAATTAATATATCAATATTAAAAAATTGATATTAACTAAGTAAGAAGAACAAAAGTGAGAATGAACACAGTTAATACACAATTAATTCAATTAATAGATACGATCACACTCAATAAACATATTAATGCATCAACACGACGATGACCACAAAGAAAATAATAAAGCTAATGCAATATTATACTGGTTTCTTCCCCAATTCTCCACTCATTTAAGTTTCTAAATATACGTTTTATTTTTCAATTAGATTATGTTATTAATTAGTTTTAAAAAATAATCTACAACTTTAAAAAACTTGTAACAAACCAGATATCATTGTAAAAATAATGAAGATATAACAAAATAATCTTAGTTATTATAAATCAGATTAAAGCTAAAAAGTGAGCATGTCATATTCATACATTTATACCCAAATTAGAAAAAAAAAAATTGATTTTTTTTAGTTTAGTTTTTTTTTTTTTTTTCCGATTTTTTTTGTATTTTTTTTCCTAAATTTTGGTCATTTTTTGAAAAAAAAAACTGAAATTTTTATTTCATAATTTTATTTTTGAGTTTCATATTTTTTTGTATATTCGTTATTTTTTTTATATTTATTTTTTGAAAGTTAAGAAAATAGAATAATATTTTACTTCGTGGTGATTTATTGGTGACTCGATAGTCGGTGTGTAATTATAATTTTAATGAGTTGTATTTTAATTTAATTGATAAAATGGTACTCTCTCCGTCCAATTTCATTATTCTCACTTTTCTTTTTTGGTTGTCCAATTTTATTATGCACATACCCTTTTTGTAAGCAATACTATTCATACTACTTTATCTACACCCTTCTACCATCACTTATTTACCCACTTTGTCATTCACTTTATTCATAAACAATCATTTATTTATAAATGGACCCCACAATACCCCATTATACCCCTAACTTATCTACTTTATGAATAAACTAACCAATATTCATTAAAACCCGTGCCCGAAGAAGTGGGCATAATAAAATTGGACGGAGGGAGTAATATAGTTTTTTACATGTATTTTTCTTTAAAAAAAATTGGGGGTGAAGTTAATAAAAATGGGTAAATAACTAATAACCCATGTAAAAAATTGGATTTAGTTACATGTATGTAACTTGTACACATAAGTGCCTAAAAAGGGAGTGTGGACTTATTAAAAAAAAGAGGGTAAATAGAAAATTGAATCCAGTTATATGTATGTAACTGGTACACATAAGTATTTGTCTACTATTAAATTAATTATCTAACACTTTTAATCATCACATACATGATTTTAATTTAGTGGGTCAAAAATTCAATTGAACAATTAATAATATTTTTAAATCACTTAAAAAATTCAATTACATAAAATAATTTGCCCGATTCAAGGGTTGATATTCCATCGAAAATGTTGAATCGATCGAAAGGCTATGGCGGTTGTGTTGTCGACTCGGGATGTTTGTTTACTCTCATGCCTCCGTTTATTTATCAGAAGTTGAAAGAAATGTTGATCACGAATCATTTTAGAAGATACGAGAAACAAAGAATGCAAGGACCTTTGAATTTTTGTTATCGCTTACCAGCCAAACGGGGACTGAAAGATCTACTCAGTATTACTTTCTGATATGACATAATAGTGTCATATCTCATAAATAGATCTGATATGCAAGGTTCACCTTGATCATACCTAAAAATAGTATTAAGGGTTATAAGCCTCTCTCACTTAAAAACGCATGTTCTGATCAGGGGAGAGATGTCCGAAATCTCCCATGATCAGGCCCGAAGAGAACCGTTTATTTTGGGACATTTCTCATACTAAATCAGATCTGGTTAAGAGAGTTACATCCCAAAAGAGGTCACGTCCCAGGAAAGGCCTCAACTTGTATGATATGGCATAACAAAGTCATATCTCTAAATGAGTTCCGATATGGGATCTCGTCTAATCATATTTGGAGTGCAACATAAACATGTCCGAGTTCATGTTACTCGAGAGCATGTGTCCGGATTAGAGGAGAGATGTCCAAGATCTCCTCTGGCCAGACTTGAAAAGGACAATTTCAGTATGAAATATTTCCCTTTCCAAAATAGGGGGAGTGGATGATGTGACATAATCATGTCATATCTTGGAGAGAGAGCTAATGCATGAAACTATCTCACCACTGAGATAATACGACGAGAACAGACCAGAACATGACCATCTTACCACGCATGATTTACAACACCAGATCTGAGACGGCAGACAGATCCTTGTATAGATGTCCTCTCAAGACCTGAACTGAAGAAATTCCAAGGGCATAATTTCAGATATCAGATATGAATGTGGGAAGTGAAATTGGTTTCTAACCAAAGGTTCTCGCCTCAGAACACAATGTCTTTCATATGGACAAAGAGAGCATACAATCCTGATGTGTCAGAATATCTCTGCAAATGTGGGCGCACGGCAAGAAGCATTTAATGAATGTCGAAACCGTATTATGGTGTGCCATAGTCCGGTAAGAAACCCTAGAAAGCAGAATTACTATTCTACCCCTCAGGTAAAAAAGTATTGCCATCTATCTCATTTCTAAGTTTTTAAGCTCACTCTCATTAATATACACTTTCTCTCTCTACTGTTCATCGTTCTCGACTGACTTGAGCGTTGGAGGACCGTCGCCAAACACCTCTTTGGCCCGGTATTCTTGCAGGTCCCAACTCTGGCTCTCACCACTTGTCCTTGCCAGCCATTGAAGGATTTTCAAGGGGCTCATCTAGGTATTCATTACTCTCTCATTTTTAGATCTCATTCCTCTCATTCACTTCTGTGAACTCGGTGAGGTCTCATCACTTTCCATCTTCAAGATGTTGATCTCGTGTTTCATCCCCACTTGGGATTTGTGGCTGTCGATAATTCCATGTTATGTCTTGCGATGATATCTAAAGACACGAACAGGATGATTGTGGTTGGTGCTCAACAGCAGGTGGAGAACGTGAAACGTAAACTATATTTTACAGACGACAATTGTTCTCGTGGTGCTTAGTTTTTATGAAATTATTTAATAACAACATAGGTAAGTAGCTGCTACTTACATGCTTATATCAACTTCATCCAGATTTTGGAGCTTTTTGTCTATTAATTAATTTGGCTGAATATTAAGGATTTTGGTGTCATAAATTTACAATCGAATGATGGATGTCTGTATATTCATGGAAAAGAACAAAAAATAACAATCTTATCACTGCAGCTATAATACAATTTGCAACATTATAGCATTTTAATTTTCTTTTCTTTTTTGGTTGCACTCTTTTCATACTTGTTAATTTCTCTTTTGACTAGCTTCCTCCTCTAAAACCATGTTTGGTAGGTTTCATATGTCGCGTCGGTAATAGATTATGGTCTAAATACCCTACTTTAAAATTCTAGCATTCTCAATAAAAGTTGTTTCATAATTGCATTTAGACGTTCTTTTATATTTTTCTAAGTCTTCATTTTCACTCTTTCCCCTATTCTCATTTTCATTCTTGACTCTTTGTAATTTTCGTTGATAGAGGGTGAATATTGGTATGAATCGAATCCAGGATATGTGGGCGTGAGCCTTATGGCTCTGATACCATGAAAAAAAATTGTCTCATCTAAAAGTTCGAATTTGTAGAGAGGTTATAAATTAATTCTTGTATATTAATTCTTAATACTCCCCCTCACTAGTGGGCCGGATTATCACCTCTTACCCAGGTCGTTTGTCTGGAGGATCTGATACCATTAAAGAATTTTGTCTCATCTAAAAGTCCCAACTTGTAACTTGTAGAGAGATTGAGAATTAATTCTTGTATATTAATTTCTCATTTTAACTAATTTTAAAATAAGTGTCATTCTAATTTTTTTCCTTTAATTTTAACTATTTTAATCTTACTCATTTACTACAAATATTTTTCATAAATAACTTCTATAATTATCTTTACTATATGATTTAATAATTTTGCCTTTTAAGTTTATGAACATTCTTGACTAAATTTCTATATCAAAATTATAAGGGTTAATTGCAAAAAAAAATCACCACCTTTTAAGTATTTATCAATTACAATAAATTCTTTTTTTCTTTGCAATTTGATGCACCATTTTTTTTAAATTTTACAATTTGATGCACAATTTTTTTAAAATTTACAATTTGATGCACCAATATAGTTTCCGGTCATTTTTAATTCGACATGACGGTCTAAAATTGTGAATTTGCCATGTTGTGTGCGATTAGAAAAAAAATACAACATAATGTATGGAAAAACTATTTTATGTGATTAAAAAAAATAATAGTATAATGATTTTTTGCTATCAAAATAACTCTTTCAATCTTTTAAATAGAATTACAATTTATCAAAGAAAAAAACTTTTTGTATTCAATTTTTATAGCCTATGGGACAGAGGGAGTATTTTTTTCGTTCCGTATGAAATCGGATGATATCGTCTAGAACATTGTGAAGTGATCGAGAATTGAAACGCTCCTTTATTCTCCAATTGCATGAGTGATAGCTAGGAAAGTAAGAATCTGATTTAATTTTAAATGTCAATGCCCTTTTTTCCTATAAATTGTCAAATAGCCATTAGAAATATGTAAAATATTGATTTTTTTTTCTATTTTCTTAATAAAGAGTATTTTAAAATTTATTATATATAATACATAATAAAATGATATGGGAGGGCGGGAGGGCCAAATGACCAGCTGGAAGTCCTCCCTCCGTCGCTAACCACAATCTCTTGAACAAAAGATAGTGTTTGAACTTAAAATTTGTACAAAAGATACACTAATTTTTGCATAAGAAACATTGAAAAAGATTAACAGATGGTTCTTGTCCTTTAATCTTGGTATAAAACTATAGTATATTAATTATATCTTATAAGTTATAACACAAGAAAATTACAAAAAAAAAAAAAACTAAAAAAATCTAAACCTATATTAGAGGAAAATGCATTTTCTAGAAAGAAAAAAGAGTGAAATTGTTGAACAATAAATTATTCTTATAACTAATGTATCCTAATGTAAAAAGGGAAAAGAGAACTAGAAAATTATATTAACAGAAGTATCTAATGTTAAAAAGAGTTCAGAAAATTCTATTAGTTCTAGAGAACATTTAGTATTCCTTAGATTAAAATAATCTTCACCATTTGTGGGATGTGGAACTTTTTATATATATAAAAGTTCATTTGTAAAACATTAAAGAAATTGCAAGTATACACAAAGTTTTTCTCTCAACTTTTAGGAAGGTGTATTCAATTGAGATTCTGTTGGATTTTTTTGGACTTTAAAAAGTAAGTGAATTTAGAAAATCGATAGACTCTATGCAGAGTTTGACTGACTTTTTTATTGATTTATATGGATTTTCATAGATTTGACAGAATTCTAAAATACACATTTTTTTATTAATTTACATGGATTTCCATAAACTACGCCCCTAAAACTATGGATGCAAACGTATATCGAACACACTTGTATATAAAAAAAAATATCTAAATTATTTAGAAAAAATGTCAAAAATATATTAGTTCAAAAAAAAATATATTATTCATCATTATTATTCTCATCTTCATTTCCACGCTTATACCTCGGCTTCAGTTCTGTGTTGTAGCAATTCCAAATTTTCTCTTCCATGTCGAGATGTGGTGAATCTTGATCTTCTTCATATTCGATTGAAAATTCATGACATTCTTTCTGAAGGAAGTTATGTAATCCAGCCAATACTAACTCTGCTTGATTTGAAAATACCAAAAAAAATCTCTCGCGAAAATTGAATAACTCAATTGCATTTCTGGGGTAACGACCTTGACCACCAAAATCTTTTAGATGATATTGAACACCAAGTGCTAACTTTAAGTTTAAGATCGCGAATAAATGTTCTTGAGATCTTAAAGTTGGCATTAATGCTATAAATTAGGCGACCGGGAATATATTATTGATATCGTGAATAAATGTTCTTGAGATCTTAAAGTTGGCATTAATACTATAAATTAGGCGATCGAGAATATATTATTGCTAACCTAACTAACGTGTCAACTGTGCCGATATATTATAATTTTTAAAGAGAGAACATAATTTTAAAATAATGTAATCTTTTTCACGATAATAATGATGGTGAAGAATTTGTGATTCTTATTGAAAAACATAGTTATGTTTCTTGATATAATTTGTTTGAAGAAGAGGGCTGTGTAGGATTTTGTGGTTCGAATTACACCAAGAATGTCTGTATGTGAAGTATACTTTGAACTTTTGTTAAAAGAACAACAAAGTTTTTCTTTTCTTCTCTTTTAGGTCCGCTGAAATCTCTAGTTTTTAGAAGAGATTTTGAATAGTGAAATTTATTTACATTTTTGAAGGAGAAACAAACGAAATCCATAGAGTATTAAAATTCATAGATTGTTGAATACCTAAAGATTTCTAAAGACTTTTTAAAATTCGTATTGAATACCTCAAAATTTTGAAAGACTTTTAAAAATTCGGATTGAATACCCAAATTTTAAAAGTCCAAAAAAATCCAACAGAATCTCAATTGAATACACCTCCCTTATTTTCACTTATTTTTAGAACTCTATGCAATGTATTTAATGTATTTTATTTCTCTTAAAGTATTTAATGGAGAGTATTCCGATCCTTAAAAATACAATACGAATTGTGAAATTCAATATGTACTTAGTATCTGAAGAATAATAAGTGGACGTGCATGTTTAAGATAATTAAACCTTTTATTTTTGTCACACATTGATATACGGAATATAATATTTAGTTTAAACAATTTTAAATTTCTCAATAGTAAATCCCAGATCCTTGAAGTAAAAGCATGATTAAGTACCCACCAGCAATAATTACATCAACGATGTAACTTAAACTCATCAAACTTCCTAGAGACGAAATATATGAAAAGTGATATGTTTAAAAGTAATAAAATACCATTACCTTTACATAGATTTGAATTTCTCTCTCATGTGACAGGTGAAACAATATCGAGTTTACATTTGAACTTTTCTTTTTCTTTATAAAAAAAATGTTAAAATATTAAACAATGACCCTTCTTATACATGACTCAAAAAAAAAAATAGAAACAAAACAACCAAACACAAATACAGTTTATGAAATTCTGATAACATCTGAATTTAAAACAAAGAATCATTCTCAATTCTAAATGGTTTAAACAATACAACATTATCAAATAACCTTGACGCCTGCCTGATTTCATAACAAAATGATAAAGAATCATTTGGAGAGACGTTTTCATAACAAAAAGGATATTATACAATACAAATCAAGATAAATAAAATTCCTAAACAACATACATAGCTTTCTTTCTTTCTTTACAAACTACATCAAATGGCCAAGATCAAAGCAAATCTAACTCCTGATTGAGTTGTTATCCAGAAATAACAAACAGATGATGTACTCCAATTGACAAAGCAATTTCATCGTGTAAGAACCTGCATCTATCTAACTCTTGGTCTGAGATATGAATCTTGGCACTTTCATACCGAATCCATGCTTGGCCCTCTCAATCCTGTTCAGATACCCATAATCATTAACTAGCCCAAACACGAATGTACGTCTGAAATTAACTGTTCAGATTCATACATAACAAAGACTTCATCCGATATCATGCTCCTCACTTTACCACTAATATCGTTTGATTCAGACAACAAAATATATCTAAGTGTAATTTACCCTCAATCAATTCAATGAAAGGCTAATTTAAGGTATATGAAAGATATGGCGAAAACTTACGTAGGTGCAAGTTTGCCTAGACCATCAAGTTCTTCACCAGTTTGCTCATCGACCACTTTCCCACTTATTTCAATGAGATAAGATCTGTTTCTTGTAATGGGGAGACCTCTGCTGGCAAGCAAATCAAAATCTTTTTCGTGAAGTTCACGACCGTTTACAAAAACTCCCGTGTTTCCAGCAGCACAGTTTTTGGGCATAGGATAATTGAATTCTTCAATATTTGGCTGCACAACATCAATCGTCTTATGAATGAAGAATGCACTTGTATATACAAGGAAAATGATCTAGTACGAAAACTCACCATAATAATGCCCAAACAAGAATGACCCATCACACCCCAAAATCCGGCTCTCTTGTCATACCTGGTTAAGTTTACAAAATATTGTCGTTATTTCACTAAAATTTAGTTCAAATATGCAAAGAGAGAGAATTTAACAAATGTACTCACCAATACTCTCCAGGTTGAATCGGCCCAGCTAGCTTTTCAGCCTTCTTAACTACGCGATCTGGTATTAAATATCCATTTACGAAGACTTGTGACCCACCACCTTCTACACTATGGTTAGACTTTTTGAAATCTCTGAAACTTTTTTTGATAAGCCCTGCAAAGAACGAGTCGCCCCCTTTGTTAACCTTTGGTATCTCGTCTCTACTTATTTCAACAGAGTCCTGAGATATATTGCTGTTTGAAAATGCATTCAATGACACGTCTGTCTCAGTTGCAACTGTCCCGTCTCTCCCAGAATTCTGTTTAGAGGTCATCCTTTCGAGAGAAACCTTCTCCAGATCAGGCCTTTTACTTTTGTTCCACTTATCAAATCGGGAAACCACCATATTTTCTGGAGATCGATCAGGAGCAGAATTGTCTTCCTCTGGAGGCAACTCGGGAGGCGGGGAATCATGTTTTCGAGACGATATATTTTCCGGGCTCTGCTCAAAACTTGAAGTCGAAGAAAGAGGTTCCAGAAGCTTCTCAGGCATACTGGAATTTGACTTCTCATCTGTTGGGAAAAGCTTGTGGTCATAATCGTCGTTCCAATATCTCACGTTATCATCCACCATTACTCCAGAAACTTCATCGATCTCAGTTGGCAATTGATCAACATCAACAGAAAGAGATGCAACTAATCCCCTGTTCCCAATTTCAAACAAGATAATCGAAGAGCAGGCCCCGCACTTCATCTTCTGTTGGTCTTTTTCCGTCAAAATATGTTTCCTTGGAAGTTTCAATACCTCGAAGCAATTACTGCACGTTATGAAAGGAGCACCACCTTTAATCGGATAACTCACCCGTCCACTCCTATGAGCTACAACCACCTTTCTCGGTCGATGGTAATTGAAGCCATCATTTTCAGAATCCAGTTCACCTGAATGCAGAGTAAGGGACTGTCGAGACTGCAAATTTTGATGAAAGGGATTCAGATGTTGACGAAAAACGGGATTTGAAGGCTCGGTTGGAGGCCTTCGATTATGCAAACCAGGGGGGTCCACCCCCCTAGGAGGCACGTGCCAATTTTTATCATAGCAATGCACACAAGAGCAAGCAGGTTGATGGAAAAAGTTTTCATGCCGATGCAACATGAAATGGTCATGATTAACGTCACTATAATAACCAGGAAAATGCTCATGAAACGGCTGTTGCATGTACTGAGATTGGGGCCCACGAGAATGCCCTCGTACAATTTCTGGTTTATAGGCATTGGGATAAGACAAATGATGATCAGGTGGATATCCTCTTTGAGAATACGAATTTGGCAATCTTGAACCATATCTATCGGAGTAAGGCACGTAACCAGATGGATGGCTGAAATACGGAGGCAACATATCAGGATTAATCGAGCCTTCTTGAGCATAAGGAGCATGATGTCTTCCATAAGGGTCAGGTGAAATGCCGATCTTCTCATTGGGCTTCTCAGACTGGGTAATTTGAATTTTTAACTCTTCAAGTTTCCTCAGGAGCTCAGCTCGACCATTTTCTAATTGTTCGATTCTATCCATTCCTTCCACATTGTGACCTCGATATCTGCTCCTCTCACCTTGTTCATAATATGAGTTCATCCCATAACTCGACTGCCCCTCATTATAAGAACGAAACTCATCAGGCCTCACTTGTGAAGAAACACCTCTTGGTGGCCCAGAAACCGGCACGTTACTCTTCACACCTAGCCTAATGCCTTTGACATTTTCATCATGAAGATTAACATATTCAGGCCCGTCTACATTTAAGACACGATTTCTACCCTGATTCCTGTTACGGGCCAAACCTTGAGCGAACGACCTGTATTCATCATCAGAACTATCTACGCTTCCGATCCTCTCTTTGCCTCGCCTGCTTATATTTGAAGAATCAGCGGCCCCCTCCCCGTTTTCAGGTGGTGATGTGGAAATACCATTTGAGGCCAATCCTTCATTCTGGATACTATCAACTCCAGCATCCCCGATTTCGTCATCACCGTCCATTTCAACCTTGTCGGGGACTTTTTCAATACTACCCTCCTCAGAAATCCCCACACCCTTTACTTCATCAGATGTCTCCAACAGTCCATTTTCAACAATCACCCTCTTTTTAGCTGTACAAATAACAATCAATAACTATAACATTTTCATCATCATTTTAAACCATTTCTAAAGAATCATCTGAAATTAAACATAAACAGAATTGTACATCAAAACCCCCTTCTTTGACAATAATCAAGAACTCTAAACCTAGCTGAAAAACACAAAATTAGCTCAAATTTTCTCAAAATTTCCACTTTATTAGGCAATCATTAGCACCTACAATTCAATTATTTTCCCAACCATATATATCTTGAACCACATATTCAACCAGTAGCTCAACTGCTAAGAATTTCACACAAATATAAAAACAGACATACAAATGCACACAATACGAACCGTACCTTCAAGAACCGCACCACAGCCTCCACACTGGTAGAGAGAGAAATCAGGGAGCTCTGTAAGCAAATTCTCACACTTGGGGCAACGAACCAGCCGTACTTTTGAACTTTCAGCCATTTTATTTCTTGAATTTTTCTGTTTTTCTTCACAAAATAAGAATCTTTAATCATAAATTCTTGCAATATTCTATGCTGTAACCTACGTTTGCGGAACACCAAGAAATAGTCATATGAATATTAATATTATTCTGTCAATTTCAAGATCTCGAAGCCCATCATTAATTCACACCCCCCAACTAACCAGAGAGAGGAAAAAATCCACCAAACTGAAATTTCTTTTCTGTAAAAGGTAAACAATTCACGATTAAGACGTGGAAATGAATACTGCAATCACAAGATCTTGACTTTTAAAACTACAGAGGTTGTGAAGAGCAACAAAAATCTAAGTAGAAACGAACAAAAAAGCCACAGAGTTGGAACTAGAAAAGAACTGGGACAGGATTGTTTGTTTTTAAGCTTGATTACAAAGATTGAAACTTTGATAAATAAATAAAATAGAAAAAAGGGAAAAATTAAAGCTGGGATTTTGGGGTTTTCAAGAAAAGGAGATGCTTGGATTTGGAGGGAAAAAATGCATTGTGATAAAGTTGCGATTCCCGACATTTTTCACTTTTTTGGGTGTATGAATTCTTGTTGCAATGCAGGGTGGGAATAGGGACCGGTTAAACGACGTCGTGCTGGTGGGGTAATGGACTTGGTCTTAAAGTAGCTGCTCTTATTTGTCTTTTGACAAAAGTTAAAGCGAAGCTGTGTTTTATTTCTTTTTCAGTCTTACGCCACTTACAACGAATATGTGGTCTTGTTTACTAAAATGCCCTCCACATATTTTCTACTCCATTTTAATTTGTAAATTATTAATCGATTCATTCACTTCCGTGAAAGCTAATAAGTAGATTTATTAAATATTTAAATGTAATGTGAGTTAGAATAATATAATAAAAGGTGAAAATTTGTATAGTTTAATTTGTAAAAAATGAAATCGATAGTTTTCATTGAGAAGAAGGAAGTATCGTTTTAATTTGTAAATTATATTACTCTCTTTGCCACATGGAGATTAACTTTTGTCATGAAAATTAAAAAATATAATAGAGTAATAAATTTAGTAAAAGTTGATGTACTCCCTCAGTCCACTATTTAATACGGAGTAACTCATTATATCATTTTTTACGTATTTTATTTAATGACTCATACTTAAATAAAAAAATAACATCTCAAAAAATCACAATATTACATTAATTGTCACTACTTTATCACACTAAAAAATAGTTTTATTATTTATAAAATTGAAAATTTTGCACTATCTTCACGTTTATCTCTCATAATACTAATAAATAATTTATACATTAAAACTCGTACTAAAAAATTATGGGTTCATAAGTAAAAGGGGGATAGTGTAATTTTATAGAAATAAAAATATTGATATGATAGGATGATATGAAAATACAATGGTCAAAAAAAAGTAATGAAGGAAAATAAGATTACAGCTGGTAGCCTAGCTAGTGGATTTGTCTAGGTGTAACATCAGAATTTTTTTTCATAAAAAAAAATGTGTAGACATTGTCCTTAGTAATTTGAAATGATTGTGCAAGGGGTATAAGGGGTGTTTGCAAGGGTGTGTTCTTTGGAAGAAGATATTTAAATTGATTCTAGTAGAAAAATTAAAAAGTGAGTAGTGTATGAAGATTAGTTCAAATTTAAAAATTATGAAAGTATTTTCTAAAAAATAAATAAAATGGAAGTATATGCTAAAAACCAATTTGTAAGTTAGAGTCAATTTTAAACAACTTTAAGTTAGTTGAGCTGAGAGCCTCTAATGTTCTCTTATAAGCTTTAAAAAAAGGGTCACACTTGCATGCATACCGTCGCACCATGCCTACATCACATTAATAGAATATGGGTCATGGGATTATCTGCATCCGTTCTTTTTTTAAGTTCACCCCAATTTTTTACCACAGTTATCTGCACCCACTCATTTTATAAATTCACCCAAAATATTTTTTAAAAAATAATTACATTTAGAAAACTATATTATCCTTTTATTAATTTACACAAAATATAATCAAATCAACCATAATTTGTATATTTATAATTGAGTCACACTTAGGTACATACCACCCCACCGTGCCTACCATCCCATTAATAGAATATGGATCAGAGGTGAATCAAAACTGGGTCAAAGGCCCAATTAATAAAAAATTAAATTTAAAAAAAAAAAAAAAAACATACTGAGAAGTCGTGAAGTGAACCCCATCGCCGTCGATTTCTCGCCGTCGCCGCCGGTTCTGTTGTTGCATCGGTGGTTGTTGTGTTTAAATCTCTATTTCGTCTTTCAATTCAAGAATACACACATAAGAACAAATATATCCAATATTTTTATTTTTAATCCATAATTTCCATTAGTTTTTTCTTCTTATTCTAATTTTTATGAAATTATTCTATTGATTTTAGGGACATTGAAATATGAATAACATTGAAAATTGTGATGATTTCAATAGAAAAAATACTCACAACGAAGAAGGTAATTTTTTCACAATTTGACACTGTTTAATTAGAGTTACTAGAATTGTTATGTTTTTTGTATTATTAGATATGTGGTATTACTGGATATAAACTCCGGTATTATTGAATTTTTTTGTGGTATTATTGAATTAAGTTTCATTTATAGGTGGGGAGATATATGAAATTCAAGATGAAGAAGTATATGATTGTAATGAACAATGCAGTGAGATACAAGAACAGAACATGGAAGAGAATGTTGTGATATGAAGGGTCAAGAGTAGTCTCCACAAAAAAAAAAAAAAGGCAAATACATCAAAATCATCACAAATGAACGAGTTTGGTTCTAAAACACTGAATCCCCAGTTAATTTAGTTGATAATTGTTTTGCGTATTGCATATGGTATTATTGGACATTGTTATTTTGTAGCAAAAACATGAAACATCATATTAGATATCTAGTATTACTGGTTATTATACGTGGTATTACTGAATACACTTTGTGGTATTACTGGACATCAATATTGTATTACTTGTTTATTTATTCACACGGTAATTTTGATTTTACTAGATATTGATTTTGTAGCGGAAACATTAAACAATGTAATTTAAAGTTTTAAACATTATATTAGACAACTTGTATTACTGGTTATTACATGTGGTAATAGTCAATACACTGTGTGGTATTACTGGATATTGATTTTGTAATGGAAACATTGAACACCTAAATTTAAAGTTTTAAACATCATATTAGACATCTTGTATTATTGGTTATTATATGTGGTATTACTGAATACACAATGTGGTATTACTGAATATTAACATTTGTATTACTTGTTTCTTTATTAACACAAATATTAAATATTGTAATTAACACCATAATTTGACATTAAAAACTGCATTAGACATATGATGTTACTTTATATTGATTTTGGTAGCAATAATCTCTAAACAAAAACAATGTAAGAAAAAAAAAATCTTTACAACCAAATAACATGATCAAAGTTTCATTTTTCTTCTTCCCAAATCATCACCGGACCCATCTTCTTCAAATTCTCAGCGGCATGTCTGCATCTTTCTACTTCTTCTCTTTAGCTTTCAAAGCATTCTACTTCTTCTCTGCAACAATTTTTTGAACTATAATTATAATTAGAAGCAAGCAAAGTAAGCATCACAACAATAGCTTAAATACTTCAACTGTAATAACATAATAACAGTAATGAATAAACCGTCTTCAAAACAGAGTCGAGGAGCAGCATAATGATTCTACCATCAAATATGCTAACCTAAGACAACTTTATTTTATTTTCAAGTTAATCCATTTGATTGTACGCTTGTATCCAGGAATGAGTGCTAAGGTACACCTAGAACCATGTATCTCAACATCACATTTATAGTAATAAAACCATCTTTTCCCAATTAAAAAAAACTACAAAGTAATCATAATACAAAATAAAATCAAATATAACAAACACATCATAATCAATACTCATAAATCTGTAGGAGATCAACTATTTGGGCATAATCCATCAAATATAACAAAATGCAGAGATTTGGAAGAACTTTATTTACCTTTAAACTGCGTGAAATAAAAAATGGGAGCCCTAGAAATTGAAAATGGGAGCCCTAGAAATCGTCGCCGCTGCTGGAGAAATTGAAATCGCAGACGCCACCGTCTACCCAAATCGATGTGAAATCGCAGCACTAAAATCGTAAAATGCAAGAGGAAAGGAAAGTCAAATCGGAGCAATAAAATCGCCCAAATCGCTTCAGCGCCGTCCGTCGACCGTGTCAGCGTCGTCCGCCGTCCGTCGACCGTGTCAGCGTCGTCCGCCGTAGAAGAGAAATCGAAAATCGCAATAGTGGAGTGAGAGAAGCGGGGTAAGGATAATGCAGTTTTCTCAAATGGGTAGAAGGTATGTGAGGTTTTCTCAAAATGGGTAGGGAGTATGTACACGCGCATGTATATAAGTAATTGGCTAAAAAAAATTGTTCTCTCATGAGTTTGGAGCCCTCATTTTGTAATTGTTTGTTGTTTTATCTTGTGAAGTCAATTATTTTGGTGTCAAATTTGTTAAAATATGACAACGTAAGACTGGATGAAGGCGAATTCTATTTATACAAATATGAAGTTGTAAATTATGGAATTGACGCGGTCAAAAAGTAGTTACATGATACAAAGGCGAAAGATTAGAGCCTTTTTACAATTACCACTCACAAAACAAGGAAAATGAGAAGAATGGTGTCTAGTCTGCAATGGCTTGAAAATATATATTGCGTCAACATTATGATTGTGCAGTTCTCTTGTTTAAAGATAAATCAGTGATTTGAATCGTTATTTTACTAGGGCTTTTGTCCTCATTATTTGATCGAGCCTCTAATTACTGTAGATAATCTTCTCGATAGTTTTATTCCTACATATTTCTTATATTATAGAGTTCTTTTTTCATTTTAAAATAAATAAAATTAACTAGAAAGTGAGTTCAAAAAATTAGGCATCTAAACTTGTAACAAGTATTTAACGACTAGATGACTAAATCATTTCTGTTTTTTTAAGTATACATAATAGTAAGTATTTTCCTGCAGTATCCATTTGTCTTAATAAATAAAGTGAATACCTCAAAAAACAAAAACAAAAAAAGTGAAAGTCGTTACTCGTTAGTCTTGCCATATGAGTAAATTTGAAGTTTTCAGGAAAATTGGAAAGTCAACAATAATTTTAGAGCTGGTTTTATCCGAATAATTTTTATTGGAATCCATTTTTAAGAAATATGAATCATGACTGCGGTCTTGTATATTGCGTATTTTGATCATTAAAAAGAGTACAATTTTAGACTCAAGATCATTAACCTAATTAATCCGCTTCAGAAAATGAAAAGATGAGTGTACCATTTGCCCGTGATCAATGTGAGATAAATATCACATACTAAAGTATTCTTATCTCAAGAAAAATAAAGAACAAAGATTCACCGAGATTCAAAGAGCATCAAGCACAACCCACAAGGAAAAAGTCTCATAATAGGGAAAAGAGACCGCACACGGCATAGGCAGTGCACAAATGCGTAGGAAACAACAACTTGAAAATGAAAAAAAAAAAAAAAAAACTAAAGAACTAAAAAATCTGAAAAAAAAAAAGGAAAAAAATTGTTTAACGGATCGACTCGTTTCAAATAGCTTACTAGGGAGTATATTCTTCCATTCAATTTTATTAAGGTGTTGGAAAGAAATAGAAGAATTTTGAGGATTCTAGGAGGTGTAAATAGAAACATTCTTTACTTGCTATTCTATTTTCTAAAGGAGGTATAACTTCATTTTCTACAATCCGATGAATCAATTTGTATTTTCTTATTAAAAAAATTACCCCATTATTATTTAATAATTGATTCATCAGGATAATTTATTTATTTGTGTATAAAAGTTGCATCACTTCCTTTTTTGATTAAGATTGATGATTTTGTATTTTTAATTTGGATGTTATGTGTTGTTAATGTGATGCAGCATGGAGACCACGTGTTATTTATTCATTACATGGGTAGCTGGATTTTTGAACCAAACCTATCTTATGTTGGTGGAAAATTTTGACGTGGACTGCTTATCATGTTTACATTTTGGTCCAATTTTATAGTTTAGTTTAAATCTAAATTAACTTTATTTCATTTTTATAGGTTTTTTAACAATTTGGATTAAAGGTAAATTATGCTTTAAAATTTATAAAATTTAGATATCATTCTAATTTTAATTTAATAGAATATTAGTCAATTTAGTTCCATAACTTTCAACTTTTTCTGAAATGATCCAAAAAAAAAAAGTTAAATGTATCAATTTAATTTCATTTATTTGTAATTTATTTTGAAATGGTTCCAAAAAAATTAAATGTACCAATTTAGTCCCAAAAAAGTTAAATGTACCAATTTAGTCCTAATTTTCACAATTACATTTAACTTTTTTGGGAACAAAATAAAATAAATTGTAAAAAATGAGACTAAATTGATACATTTAACTTTTTGGGATCAAAACAAAACAAATTACAAAAAAATGAAACTAAATTGATACATTTAACTTTTTATGAGACTAAATTGATTTATATCCCCAATTTAATCATCTTTACTATCAAACATGGTCGTGAACAAGTATAAAACTGAACTTGGTTGTACGGAATAGGGGTCAATTAATTTCATAACTTTCAACCTTTTTAAAAATTGTGCTAAAAAGTTAAATGTATCAAAATAGTCCAATTTTTTTGCAATTTATTCTATTTTGGTTCTAAAAAAGTTAAATGTATTAATTTAGTTTTTTTTTTGAAATAACATTCAACTTCTTTGGAATAAAAAAAAAATGCAAAAAAATGAGACTAAATTAAAACATTTAATTATTTTGGGACCAAAACAGAAAAAAAAAAATTAGTACCAGACCTTTCTGATTGTACGACCGGCTCTAGTGTATAAGCATTTATTTTTAGACAAATTTTATCATCCCAAAGTTTTTATCAAATTAATTACAGATAGAATAACTCCATTAATGCTACATGCCCATAATAAAAATAAGTAAAAGACCATTATGCACATTATGTATATATGTGCAATTGCATTAGTCAGACACACACCAAATGCAATCACTTATTACCAATGGAAAAGGTAATAATTATGTTCATGTTATACCTATGTACTCTTGCAAACATAATGTATGTTGTCAACTCCAATAGTTTAACATTAAGGTTAATCCATCCATACTCTTCAAAATCACCATTCTTCCAAGCTAATCTCTCTCATGAAGAGAGAATCAGAAGATCAGCTCGTCAATCCCAACTAGATTCCTTAACCGCTAGAACACGAGTCGACGTGCAAAGCTTTCATTACATTGTGAAGGCCAGGATTGGGACGTTCAAATCGAAACCATTCAAATGGAAATCGTACAAGGAGTATTTCTTAGAATTGGACACGGGTAGCAGCCTTACATGGATGCAATGTGAAGGGTGCATCAAGTGTTTTAAGCAGAGACCAAAGCCATTTCCCAAACAACAATCTTCATCTTTTCGCTTTAATTACATCGGCAATACGACTAAGCAATTCTACGTGCGCAAGTACGCAGACGGGTCCAGCACTCGCGGCGTGCTCGCTCGAGAAACGTTTTATCTCGAGTCAATTAGCTCGCGTGGACTAGTCAAGATCGAAAACATAACTTTTGGGTGTGGTCTGCAGAATGATATGAAGTTCGACGAGGAAAGGTGACAAATTATATATATTACGCAAAAAACTTTTATTCTGCACTAGTGATGCAATTTTAACTCAATTTTAACAAGGTTTGACTTATTTACAAAAAAAACATTGAAACATATACTCTCTCCATCAAAAAAATATAGTTCACTAATCATTTTTTGTTTGTTTCAATTTATAGTACACTTTCCTTTTACTCCAACATTTTTTGTTTAACATACCCTTATTTAATGATTGTTGAAATTAATCATTAACATTAAATAAGGGCATAAAAGAAATGCAAAGGGTAAAGTTTATATGTCCAAAATGTTTTATAAGTATGTGTGAAAAATGAAAGTAAGTTATCTTTTTTAGATCGATGGAGTAATGAAAAGTACTTCCTTTATCCACAAAAAGTATGTAAAAAATATTAAAATTGAACACAACTGGAATAAAATTGATAAAGTAAAAAAAAAAAAACTAAAATTGATAAAGTCAAAAGAAAGATGATTTATATTGAATATGGATGTAAAATGATACTAACTCCATACTAATCTTTGATTTTTATATCCAGTTCAATTTCTCTGTTTTAATTTTTATGTTCCACTCTACTTGATCATTAACACATGTCGTGTGTGTATATAATCCATTAATTTTGTTTTTTTACCCTCCACATGCCACTCTTCCATCCTGTGAAACACAAAGTGAAATACTAAATGGTTGGATTTTTTTCTAATAGAAAAAACAAGATTGCTGGAATAATGGGGCTCGGATGGGAGTTCACATCGTTCGTCAAACAACTAGGTTTTCAATACAAAGGCAAATTCTCTTACTGTCTGCCCGTTTTACACCAAAAGGCACCCAACACGTATCTAAGATTTGGAGACATTACTCCCTCTGGAAACCCTGAGACTACAATGTTGTACAGGACGAAGAAATCTACGGGTTACTACGTACAACTACAAGGAATTAGCTTGAATGGAAACAAACTTAATATCAACCCACAAGTCTTTGCAACGAGGAGCAACGACAACTGCCTGTTCGACTCAGGGACGCCATATTCTAGACTCGTTAAGCCTGCTTTTGACGTACTGAAAGAAGAACTAGAAAAGTATTTTTCAAGAATTAAGGGCTTGAAGCGAATTCAAGGGGATTTAGGGTTGGAATTGTGTTATGTGAGTAACTCGTCGGAAGGGTTCAAAAAATTGCCCGAAATTACATTTCACTTGCAGGGATCGGATTTTGTAATGAAGCCAGAATCGGGTTTCGAGATTGTTCGTCGTTTGCTTTTAAAATGTTGTGACTACTTTTGTTTAGCCATGGTTTCTGATAATAACAAGTTCATTGTTGGAGCGCATCAGCAGACGAATCATATGATCATCTACGATACAGAGAATAAGATGTTGGGTTTTTATCCCCAGGATTGTTCTAAGAATCCATCATGATCTTAATATATATTTAACACATTTTAAATGTACTTGTGGTAACACCATGTGTGCATTGTTGCAATTAATATTGTTTAATGAAAATAAGTGATATTGTTCATTGAAATCAACTAATATTGATCAATTAACTTTGGCTTCTATCAGCGGAGTTCGGGAGCAAATTTTTTAGTGACTGGAAATTGATGTATAGAGTGGTAGCTTCTAATTGATTGGAGGGTGTCTAGTTGTGATTTTTCTTTGTATTTGTATTCTACTACTCTTACGAGTGTGCATTACTTGTGCTCTCTCTGACTTTTTCTTAATAATGCTGGTTTTTTCAAAAAAAAATATAGTTCACTGAAAATAAACAGTTGATCACAATACTCAGCTGAATCCAGATAAGTGATTCATTATTTTGAATTCAAATGATTCTTTACAAACCGCGATCAAATTCTTCCAATCTAAACCACATATTTTGAAAAATTAAACTCAATGAAAATCTAGACTCTCGACTTTCAAATTACGTCATCTTATTCACTTTGCAATTTTTGAAACTCGCTAGAAATACCAAAAATCATGTCTTCTACATTTCTACATTGTATATTATTGAAACCTTACCCATACCTTGAGGGTTAAATCATTCAACAACTGAAGCTTATTAGGGAGTTGAATGATTAAGCCAAAAAGGGGGAAGGAATATGGATATTTTACTTTACTGAAGGAATAATGGTGGTTAATGAATTGTTATTTCTGAACTGGAGAAATTGGTTGCAAGACAAGATGGTTTGACAAAGTTTTGGCTTCATCAAAAAGGGAGAAATTGTTGGGATGTGAATCCTGAAACAAGTTCTATTTGATGATGAGATGAGTTTTGATAAAGCCAAAAGAAAACTTAGAAATATTCTAAGTATTGATTGATCTGTTGGAGAAGTCGTCTTGTATGACAAGATCAGATGATGAATAAGAAATACTGTGAATAAACTAAGTATGGAAAAGAACAAGTATTATTGTTAGAATTTTATGATAAGCTTTAATCATTGTATAGAAGCTTATGTTTATATTCTGAATTGTTGTAATAGTCTTTAGGATGACTAAGCTAATCTATAAAGCTTAAAGTAATATAATAGACTAGATAGCTTAGATAGATAGAACAAGCAGAGTTCTACTGAAGACAGAAGACAAGACGACTTATGAGAGAAGTCATAAATATTATAAGTGTTGAAGACAAGACAAGACGAGTTAAGACAGGACTCAGAAATATTCTAAGTGCTGAAGACAAGACGAGTCAAGACAGTTAAACAGAATTGAAGGTTCGTATTAAACATATTGAAGACTGAAGATAAAGAGTTGGTTACAACTTAATTAACAGAATTAATCGTCGTATTAAGAGATACTTATTCAGAAACGTTTGAAGAGTTTGTTAAGAGAAGTTATCAAGAAAGTTTGTTGGATAACAAACTTATCTTGAGAAGTGAAGTCTATAAATACTTAAAGGCATTCAAAGTTTGAAGACTACTGAAATTACGACTATTGAAGTGTACTATGAAGAAATCAAGCAAGAGAAACTCGCAGAGTTCAAAGCATTCAAAGTTCGTATTTGAAGAAGCCCAGAAAAGAAGAGACCACTCAAAAAGGCTTATTGAAGATATAGAGAAGTTTTATTTATTGTTTGTGTTTATATAAGCTTGCTAGTTGCTTACTAAATCACTAGTTGTTAGATTGAAAATATACCTGGAGATATAATCGAAAAGATCGAAGTCTTATTTTTTGGGACTTAAAACCACAAGATCAGTTAATAAATTTCACAACTGGAGTTGTGAGAGTGGATGTAGACAAGTTGTCGAACCACTATAAATCTTGTGTTTGATTTACTTTACTGTTTTATTTGTGTGTGATTGATTACTTGTTAATTGATTAATCTGCATATAGAATAGACAAGTTAAGTGTTCATAACAGAAGTTCATATTCGAGATTAGTTGAGTATAAATTTGTTGGGCTCATTGATAAATCTGATAATTCCGCATTATGTACTTTGATATATTGAAAGATTTTTAAAAGTCTATTCACCCCTCCCCTCTAGACTTTTACTAGCTTACTCAATCTTATCAACTCAACTAGGGACCTACAGATTTGAAATCGAAAAAAATATTGTTTATAATTAGAAACAGATTATATACTATTGTTAGTTTCGAGAGTTTTAAAGACGGAAAATACCGTCTCTAATCAGTCAAACCTTTCTCACCACCGTAAAATGAGTTAAAATGGAACTCTAAATTTAAATTTAAAATTTGATCGTTTCTAATTAGTCAAATGATGAAATTAAATAAAAAACAAAATCTTTGAGTTTTAGTTGATTTTTTTTTAATTTAATTACTCCCTATGTCCCTGAAAAGTTTTCATACTTTCCTTTTTTGTTTGTCCCCCAAAAGATTGCACACCCCAAAATAGAAATAATTATCACAATTCATACCCTCACAATATACACATATTTACCCTTCATGTCATTACTTTTGGGACCCACCATACACTCAACCCACCTACTTTATTTACTTTATATATAAATGTTTACAAAATTACCCCTCAACACTCTTATCATTACACTTTTTTCTTAAACCATGTGCCCAAGATTCCCCGCAAACTTTTCGGAGACGGAGGGAGTACTTTTTACGATTTAATAATATTCTAATATATAAGGTACCCACCCTAATTCTGCCACAAACTCAGTCTCTCCACTCTCCACTCTCACTGTTTCAATTGACGTCGCCGTGACCGAAGTTTCTATCGACAAATGCACGCCCCCGCTTCTCCTTCGTCTCTCTTCGCAAGTCTCTGTTTCGCCTCCACCTCTCCTCCGTTTGCTGCAATCACATCAAACTTCACTTTCAAGGTTCCTTTCTCCAGTCCCTATTTCTTGACCCGTATATAATAATGGGTTGTTGACATTAGAGACGAAAACATACGGTGTTATTGTTGGGTTTTCGAGGTATGAACACCATGCTCGTGGCAGCGGAAGTTGAAAATTTTGTACACCAACACAGATTCCCGATATGACTGTATAACATAATTGAAGGGTAATTAAAGCGTTAAATAATCCTTACAGTGATTCGTATGCGAGATCCTCTACTACGGTATCCACGTAATCCCCGTCTACGAACTTGTGATCCAGATTGGAATTCTCTAAAAGAATTCGCTAGGAGAATTCTATAGAGAGAACCAGAGAAATATTATGAGTGGTAAAATTGTTACTCAGAACCTCTAACCCTAAAGGTCTTTATATAGTAAAACAGAAAATCTATCTGTGCACATGGGCTTGAGCCCACGTATATATTTTATTTTATTGACAAATCCAATATATAATAAAATATCTTTTACCATATTTATGATATACCTAATATATCATCTTATTAATTAAATATAATTTAATTAAATAAATTATAATTCTATCCAGTAGAATTATTCTATATTTCTCCATAAATTAAATATATTGATCAAATCAAATAATTAATTCATCCAACTTTAATTCGTAAATTAAGACTACTTGTTGTGTGACCCATAGACCCTCACATATCAAGCGATTAGTCAAACTAACGGTCTTAGCAGAACCCTAGACAATGAACCAGACAATCTCAATATGTGAGGTACGTTGCGAGGAAATAGCAACAACCTGTAATGTGAAGCTCACAATGATATGATCCTTTCATTCACGAATACTTCGATTAAATATAGAACATGATGATGTGTCTATTCCAATAATTTAATCATGTTATCTCATTCTACTAATTGATCACAGTGTCGCATTTGAACACCATTCCAAATGTGACGTGCATTGGCCAATGACTAACGATCCAATTAGTTATGAGAAGACGAGTATTCTCTCTAAATCTATTTGAGAAATGAATCCTATTCTTGGCTCAACTACCGCGCACATGTACTTTATGGTGTGCCCAACACATGCCTAATCTACCCCGTTAGGAGTGCAAGCGTCGGTCATGGTCAAAGCCCATCACGCCATACATGTCGCGTGTATTGACCTCAAGTCGAAGGACATTACATTGCTCCACAAATCGATATTCCCGTAGACACGTAAATAGAATACACCAAACGGTTTCTCGATTGGGCAAGCCAATACTCTCAAAGTATCCGTGCATCCATCATGAGATACCTAGTATCTCGTAGTTGTGAGAACCACTATATCCTCTAAGGATATGATGCAGATCGCACACCAATTTCAATCGCATCATCGATATCCCAATCTCGATGATCCTTGATTGGGGCTACTTTAAGAACCATGATATAGTCAATCGAGATCTCACATCTCAATGACATCATTGGTTCATGGGAACACATATAAGAATAAATGCAAACAATCAAACATAACATTCTATAAGTGTATCACCGAATATTATTACTAACGTCAATAATACTTAAATAACCAAATATGATCAAGTATAATGTCCTTATAATGATTGTCTCTAGGACATCTATACTAACAGTTATAATGAAAAACAAAATTTAAAAAACTGTTTGATGAAAATAGAAACGAAATTTAAATTGGTTAGAGATGGTTTTACCGTATCTAGTTTGTTTATCACCATATCACTTCCTTGTGCAAATATTGCACTCACAACATGTTTGCAAGGATACCTCCCACAGCTTACAATCACATATGCATACCTGCAAACACATGAATTAAACAAGTTTGAGTTTTACCATTCAACAATCCAAATAAGAAATAGACCATAACATGATTAAAAACACTTGGTGTTAAATTTCATAACAAGAAGAAATTGGATAGAGTGCATATTGAGAGAATTTAGAAATATAGAAATGATATTGAATGAATTGAAAAAGAATTGTTGGGATTTAGCCAAGTGTGGTTTTGGCCATTGGGCCTATACACAAGGGCCCAACTTATTGTTGCCCTAATTCCATTCTTGGCAGCCTTCCCATTTATATTGAGTCACCCTCTCTATTGTAAATGAGATGAGACGCGTGAGGTAAACGTGAGATTGGAGAGTGGAGAAGCTACCATCTTGGTGTTTGGTTATCTCCAATATATTCCGATACAATCCTGACACGTGTCTGAGCCCGTTCAAGTAATCCAAGTACGAGTGGCGGCCGGCGGCACCGAAACCCAACAGTGGTATCAGAGCCTGGTTTCGTCGTCGGACGCCTTGCCACCACATCTATCTTCGAAATTAGTTTTCTCGCCGCCTCTCTGTGCGCGGCTTCCTCCGTCCGCCAAAATCTGAACCGTCGACCGCCGCATTGCCGCCTCTGTGCGCAGCTCCCCGTAGTACAGATTCGCGAGCATTGCCTCCGCTCGGGCAGCGCCGTCCAGAACGTGGCCGCCATTTTTCGTGGGTCAGCCGCCGCCGTTCGTGCTCAAATCAGTTCAGCCGTTGCGCCGCCGCGTGCAATCTAGCCTCCGTCCAGATCTGTGCAGTCCGTCGTCGGGATTGTTGTGCACTCTGCTGCACCCATCGCCGCCTCTGTGAGCGCCGCCGACGTGTTTCCTTTGTGTGCCGACGCTGCTGCTTACTTTGCTCTGTCGTTTGTAGGTAAGTGGGAAGGTAAGGTAAATCAATCAGTTTTATTTGTTTGCTGAGGTTTGAGCAGTGTGCTTATTTATTTTTCTGCAATTATTAAAATTAATTGAGTTAAGGCTGCATAATTTTGAGGTGGGCTATTTGTTTTTAGTTTCTGATATTTGAGGTGGGCTGCATAATTTATTTGGTTGTGGGGTAGGAGTCTGCAAATATTCTGGAGAAGAAGCTAAATTAATTACTTGTTTTGTTTCTACAGTAAACTATGGAGTATGAGCAATTTAATTGTTTGTTATTTTCTGCAGTAAGGGGTATTTACATTTGAATGTGTTGTATGTTTTGTTAATCTATGTTACTCGTTGATAAACCGATCAAATTAATTTTGGACTATGGGTTATGTGTCTCTAATTATTTGCGGTGGTTTATTTTGAGTTAATTGAGTTGCTTAAATTATTTTACTCCTATGTAGATCTTATGATATCTTTGTGAGTCATGTCTCTTTGTGATTTTATTTACGTCTTTATGCATTGTATATGTTATTGCTTCCGCTTGTTCTCTGTGATATGTTCTTTGTGGTTAATTATCTTTGTGCTTAGTGTCTTTGTGTATTTGTCTTTGTGAGGTTTCTTTGTGCAATTTTTATTAATTGTCTTGGTGGTTAATTGTTGGTGCATATTGTTTGCTTTCTACAATCTCTTTGTGATAACTCTGTGTTTTTCTTTGTTATGCATGAGTAGATGATGGGCCAGTGGGAAGGTGGGGGAATGGTTGCATGATTATACTTGTGGGTTCCGTGGGAATTATGAGTACATGTTTATATGTATGTGTGTTATGCATGACTTTATACATTTTGGTTTCATGTCTTCCCCCTACCCCATATACATCTAGTTGCATGTTTATTTGTTTTCTTTGTGTTTGGAGATCATTTCTAGTAGGGTGGAGTGGTTTCGTCTTTGTGATTTGATGAGTATACGTTATGATATCATGTCTTTGTGCCTTTGTGTGAATTTTTTGTGAACGCTCCCAGTGAGGTGGAGCTTGTCTTTGTGTTTCTCTTTGTGAATCTTTGTGATTGCTCCAAGTGAGGTGGCGCATTGTCTTTGTGTGTTTTCTTTGCGGACTAACTTCTACGCACGTAGACAAACTTGGTGTGTTTCTTTGTGTGTTGTCTTTTGCAGGTACGTGGAAGTGGGTTGGGCGATGATGACAAAATTGTTTGTGGATTGTGGATTGTAGTTGGGGATGGCAAAAAAGGTGGAGAATGTTGGGATTTAGTCCAAGTGTGGTTTTGGCCATTGGGCCTACACACAAGGGCCCAACTTATTGTTGCCCTAATTCCATTCTTGGCAGCCTTCCCATTTATATTGAGTCACCCTCTCTATTGTCAATGAGATGAGACGCGTGATGTAAACGTGAGATTGGAGAGTGGAGAACAATAAGGGTGAAGTGCTACCCATCTTGGTGTTTGGTTATCTCCAATATATCCCGATACAATCCTGACACGTGTCTGAGCCCGTTCGAGTAATCCAAGTACGAGTGGCGGCTGGCGGCACCGAAACCCAACAAGAATTACATTATCATCCCTTCTCTTATGCCGAGGGAAGTTTACAATATGAAGTTACAACTATTGTAGAAGTTATAACTAAAACAACTACTCTAACTAATACTACTATCATTTCTTGTTATTTTTCACACTTGATTCCATCAAATCTTGAAATCTTATTGGTATAAAGTCCTTGGAAGCCTTAACCATCTTGAAAAGATTCTACCATACACTTTTTTTTCTACCCGTCTCTTTCACACTTGTGCCTAATTTTTGCATCCTACTTATCATATATTCTCTTGTCAACTCAAACATAGTTAAAAGAGGTGATGATCTTGCATAAAATATGACAAATTTTGAAAAAAAAAAAACCTCGGCCAAAAACTCTTGGAAAAGTGGAGTTCACGTGCCAATTTTTCGACATCTAGTTTTTGAGAAAGAACACCTAATTTTTTCTTCCCAAATTGAATTCGAATTACTAGTGGCAGCTTCAATAAATCCATTTACTCCACTAATAAATTCGGAGCTCATAATCTCATTGATCAATCTTGGACTATACATCCAACTACGACTTGAATAATTCATGTCAATCGATATGTTTCAAATTGATTTTGAAATTTAAACATTGATTAATGTTCTAATTAATATATATATATATATATATATATATATATTTAAAATTTTAGGCAGAGTTTCGTCTAAATCTATCATATTACCAAATATTTAAGTTCCTAGTGCATAGATTTCCGACTGTAAAATTACTCAAGTCGAAACGCACAATCTACAACAAACAAACAACTCATCCCGACCTCCAACATCATTTAATTTCACTTATTCTAACAATTATAACATTAACTCACACATACATGCATAAAAATTAACACACCAATTAATAATTAACACATATAACCCCAAGGAGTTGGCCTAGTGGTGTAGGCTTGGGACTTAGGAGTATGCTCATCTCTAGGTCTTAGGTTCGAACCCTTTAAGGTGCAAACAATTTCTATTGGGTCATGTCCATAAAAAAAAAAAAAAAATTTAACACACATATATACATGCATAAAACATAACAATTAACAATTTCCCTCGAAGTGTAGAACACAAATATTCTAAACTCAGTCTCGATTTGTAGCTCCGGCAGCGGCGGTGACGTGGTGGAGGAGGCAGCCGCGGACGTTGTATTTTGGGGGTTTAGCTTCGACAGACTTAAAAATTGGGGAAGGAGAAATTTAACACACAGACAAAGTGGGATAGCTCAAGTGGTTAGAGCACCACTACCTAGGCCTTAGATCCTGGGTTCGAGTCATGGGGAGGGGAAAAGGGGTGGGTATTTAATGTAATTCAAAAAAAAAAAAAATTTAACACACATATATACATGCATAAAACATAACAATTAACAATTTTTATAAATTTCATCAATTAACAATCTTAATTAATCCTAACCATATACATATTTTTCTAACAAAATTACAATCCTAACATTACACATTACAAAACTATATACATATATAATATAAATAAATATATATATATATATAAACAACTTTTAATTTAATCAATAAAAACGCATAAATTTATCGTAGAAATGATCCCCTCGAAGTGTAGAACACAAATATTCTAAAATTAGTCTCGATTTGTAACTCCGACAGCGGCGGTGGCGTGGTGGAGGAGGCAGCCGCGGACGTTGTATTTTGGGGGTTTAGCTTCGGCAGACTTAAAAATTGGGGTAGGAGGGGAAGCCTAAATTGGGCCTTAGGCGAGGGGATTCACGAGGGCCCCACCCCCCTAGCCAATTAGCGAGTGGGGGCCCGTCGCCAGTTTCCGAGCGCCACAATGCACTCGCCAATGAGCGAGTGCAATACACGTCGTCGCCAAAGTCGTCCCCAATACGCGAGTGTACCTTTTTCCACTCGCCAATTCCCTCTTTATTTGTGCCCCTCTTTAAATCTCTCGCCAAACAGCAAGGGTTTAATCCCCCTCTTTAACTCCTCCTCTTTATTTGAGTAATTTTTTTAGTGCCTTTGTGTCGATTTTTTTTCAAAAAATTCCGATGTACCAGAGTCAAGTTTTACATAATTTGCAAAATTTAAGGAAAAAGACTAGAAATAAACTTGAATTAACATATATTCGTTATTATATCATTTTAACTGTATAACATCATCAACAAACACCACATTCAAACAATACATATAAACATTATTTAAATGTGGTAAAATATTAACCTAAGTTTTGTGAGGTGTGATGTTGTCAAAAGTTTTTTTTTTCGTATGATAACCTATCTGATCCCTATCTGATCGGCGGTTCAAATTTGAAGGTGGGTGAACTTAGTATGTGGTGAGGAGTGAAAGGGTACAACGGTATTTTCATGCATTATTTCAAATAATAAAAAATGGTGTGGTGAACTCATTCCATTAAAATATAATCAAAACCCGGCCCAATAATTTTGAGGGGAAAGCCCAGTTAAGTATTTGCGGGCCTAAGCTAGTTTTTGGTGGGCCCTGAATAAACAAGTGGAGATATGAAACTAATGAGTACAGGTCACAATTATACACACACATGGCTTTGATGAGAACACCCACTCGCTTTTTTTTAAAAATCAGTAATATTATTATTAATAATTTAATATTAATTAAAAAAAAAAAAACCTAGCCGCATGAGTTGAGTGCAAGCCGCCCACATATCAGAATTCAGACAGCAGGAAGCAAAACATCACGCCACCCGCGCCGGCCGTCGTCAAACCCCTCGTCTTCAGCCCCACTTAAAAAGGTATTGTATTCACTAGTTCAAGATTTCTCTACATTCAAACAATTATTTCCCCAATTAAATTGTTAGGTGTCACTTAATTTGTTGAATTTAAGGGAGAAACATTGTTAAATCTTAGATTAGTATAGCGGGTTTAATAATTCGTGCAGTATATTTATATATTACCGCTCAGGTGAGTGGAAAGATGTAGGCTAAAAAAGGGTAATTTTTCATTGCTTCAGTGTTTTAATGTTCTGCTGCATAATTCTACCTTTAGATTGAAAGTTCAAACTCATGGATTTTACGTTAATTGATGAATTTAATAGATAATTAGGGTAAATTTTCATTACTTCAGTGCTTTAACAGCTCTAATTCCCCTTCCATGACTGAAATTAGGGTTTGCTTGGAGTTCTGAAAATATATTGATATTCTGAATCAATCGCATAGCAATGACGAAAGGTGGGAGAATTTCCGATCGTGGTCAGAATACAGAGAGGAAAATGGGGGGCGAGGATTTGATCAACAACAGGAAGAAGTTTAAAAAGAACATGAAAAGATTGGGAGGCAGAGGTGGCCTATCACTGGAATCGTTCGCGAATGCTAAAACGAGGAATGATAATTACAACCCTTCCTTGATCAGTATGTTTCTCAATTTAAATTTTCTTGTGCAGTTAGTTTAAGTTCATTTGCTTTGTTTTCAGATTGTATGTAGTAGATAGTAAGTAGCTCGAAAGTTGAATTAATTGATGAACACAATCATGTGATCACGTTTTATTTGCTTTTAGATCAATTCTAAGAGTTATTGGTATAATTTTGTTCAATGTTGTGGACTGAAAGAAAAAAGAATTGGTTAGAGAAATTTGTTTGAAATGCTGAATTTGAGTGAGCAATGAATTTATGCTGTATCTGAATTGTTCTCCGCAACATAGACTTGTAGTGTTGATATTAGGATTAGGCACATTCTATATTAATATTAGTATTCTGGGGCCAGTGGAGTCACTCGAGTGTTGCTTGATGGTTCAGTGTGTCGAATTTTCATCAGAATAAAAATGTTTTGTTTAGACTTCGATTAAATTGTCAATGGTTGCTCGTTACAGTGAGACGCAGAGACTGCGGGCAATCAATGTGATCTAAACGAAAATAAGCAGTTATTCAGTTTGTTCCTTGAATTCATGGATCTTTATATTCAGTTAGAACCCGGCATAGATGTAAAGCATGATAAGTATGCAGTGATTCTTTATCTATCATTCAGTTGAATTTCTGCTTGTCACTCAGTCAGTTATTATGCTTCTTCTGTTAATGAAAATTTAGATTTCGGAAGTCTTTACTTACGTAACAATTATGTGAATGTTTTTTTATACGCGTATGAAGGTATCTTCTTTCTTTTTTTGTGCTTACTAGTTTGTTTGTTTTTGCAGAAAAGCAAAGAGAATTCTATAAAAATGCTAAATGTGTTAAGAAATATAAGAAGACTATTAGCCAACAAGAGCATCTAAGCAGTTCTTCCACTTCCAGAAGGCCATTAGAGGTGTGAATATTTTCCTTATGCAGTATATTATACTACGTATACCGTATGTCTTTTGTTTCGTATAGAATTCGTTGTGATATGGTGAGGGCCAAATTCCTTCTACTTGCCTATCTAGTTTTCAAGTATGAAATTTAAATATGTTTTCAGCAGGTTGAAAATGAAACAAATGAAAGGGATTATACTGAGCAGAACATGAAAAGCAAGAAGAATACACGAAGTCTTCAGGAGTTGTACGAGAGGAAGCGTGTGGAGGAAGAGGAAGCTAGAAAGGAGAAGGAAGCCCTTTTGCAGAAAAAGAAAACGGAAAGAGAGGTAGCTGAAGCACGAAGAAAAGATTTGAAAGGGAAAATGTTTAAGAAAACGAGGTCTGGTCAACCGGTAATGAAATACAGAATCGAACATATGTTGGACACAATTCAAGGTTCAACAAGTTAGTTTAATAACTATGTGTAGTAACCCCCTTGGCTTTATATGTATAATGTGCGTCCGAACTTGTGTGGTTGTTTCGTAATGTTGTAGGTTTACGGCTGAAATACGAACCCTGATTCACCCTGTTGAACGGAGATGATTCAAATTTGAGTTTTCTTCGTCTTTCTTTCTTATGTTCTTAAGTGAATTCGGATTATTTTGGAGTTTTTTTGGGTCCAAAGAAATCCCTAGCCAAATAGGATTATTGTTGTGATCGCCCACAATGTTGACAGAATCGATTAATCTTGAGAATTGAAACAAACTTTGTGAGTAAAAAATTGGACACTTGCTATATTGGAACATTTCAAACTAATTTGTGCACTTTAAAAATAGAAATATCTTCTTAACATTTATCTTCAAAATATATTCATATTTAGTTATATATATTATCACTACTTTTCTATATTTAATCTATTTTTTTTATTCATAAAATTTTATAAATCTACCTCTCAAAATATATTGCAAATTCCCACTAGAACGGAGATAAAAAAAATGCAAAATAAGGTGTAATAATCACATGTGCTCCTTTATTTAGTTTAAATTGATAGGTGACATTTTTTTTTTCCTATTTTAACCTTTTATCTCTTCTCCACCTCGACAATGCCGCCTGAAAGTGAGATTCATTGTAGGATTTTTTTTGTGGTATTTGTCAAGGAATTGTAGGGGTAAAATAGTATATTTCACTTTATCTTATCATATACTCCCTCCGTCCCGCTATAAACTTCTCATTTCTTTTGGGTGTTTTGATTAAGAAATATAATAAAATAATAGATATACTACATTTTTTTTTTATATAAACTATTATCTCTCACATTTCAATATATCTTTTTCCCTTTCAATCACATTATCTCAAGCACATCTACTTATTTTATTGGAGTATAATATATGTGTCCAAAAGTCAGGAGAAGATTCTCTTTAAAAAAGGGAGTACCAAACAAATTAATAGAACGCTACGCATTACTAAAATAATATACTCCCTCCGTCTTTCACTTAATTATTCATTTTGTCATTTTAGTAGTCTCTTATAAAGTTGAAAAAATTGTTACTATTCTTATCTCTCATAATACTAATAAACAATGTATACATTAAAACTCGTGTCCAACAGTTATTTATCATGTATTGAAGTTATTTATCATGTATTGAAGGTGTATCTATTATTATGACACCTTATTTATACTTCCCTACCAATCTCACCCTCGCTCGTTTGTTAGGAGTGATAAAAAAAGTGTTGATCTTTTATCACTCTTTATATTGATTTTAAAATAATACCTTCAATTTGGCAAATGATCTAATAAAGTTATCACATGTTTACCATTTTTTTTTTTTACATTCTCATTTTTATCACACACTAATTAGTAAAACTAGGGGGAGCATTCAGTTAATTAGGCCAGTTTAGTTGTACGGAGTATTTTTTTTCAATAGAAGTGAATTGTGTATGTACAAAATCGAAAATCAAATTGAACTTTGAAGAAATCGAATCAAATCCAATTAGTGTGGTCGGTTAATTCAGTTTATACATTGATGGCATATGTTTTATTTATTTTATTTGTTTGTATTGAAATATTTTCTCATACGAGCGGTTCAAAATTATCTCAAACAATTCATTGTATTATTATTGATTTCCATGATGAACCGTGAAAATTGGAGTATATATTTTTTCTTATTGTTCTTGGTTATACATCTATACAAAAAAAGTACAAAGAAAATGTAATAAAATTAATGATATATGACAAAATTATGGGTGTACTCCGTATAACTTTTACTCATAATATAATGTCCAATTTATAAATATATACAAATAATACTAAAAAAAGATAAATAAATATATATAAATAATATTTCAGTTATGTTCAATTATTTCAATAACTCTTCTATTACTCCTTCCTATTCTTAATATAAGTCGTTTTGACCTTTCGATTTTTTTACAAATTATATGACGTTTTACACTTTTCAATGCAAATTAATTGCATTTTTTTTTCAATTTAAACTTAAGATAACTAAATATTTACATAAATGTATTTTTTTTTTTATGAGATGTACAATCATTAATTAAAATAACATGAGAAATGATTTATTTTCTTAATATGTGTATGAGCTTAGGATGACATATATTTTAAATAGAAGGGAGTAATAATAATTATTAAAATATTAATAAAAATAATATAGTACGTATATAAATACTATACACAATAACAATAATTAAGGGGGGTGTATTCAATTGAGATTCTGATGGATTTTTTTGGACTTTTTTCGGATTTTTAAAAGTCTTTCAAAATTTTGAGGTATTCAATACGGATTTTAAAAAGTCTTTAGAAATCTTTAGGTATTCAACAATCTATGGATTTTAATACTCTATGGATTTAGTTGGATTCTCCTTCAAAAATATAAATAAATTTCACTATTCAAAATCTCTTCTAAAAATTAAAGATTTCAGCGGATTCTCTCAGAAGGCCCTGAAAGAGAAGAAAAAAAAAACTTTGTTGTTCTTCTAACAAAATTTCAAAGTCTCCTTCGATAGCACAAACAGACATTCTTGCTGTAATTCGAACCACAAAATCCTACACAACCCTCTTCTTCAAACGAAATAATATCAAGAAACGTAACTATGTTCTTCAATAAGCATCACAGATTATTCACCATCATTATTATCGTGAAAAAGATTACATCTATGTATTTTAAAATTATGTTCTCTCTTTAAAAATTATAGTATATCGTCACAGTTGACACCGTTAGATTAGCAATAATATATTCTCGATCGCCTAATCTATAGCATTAATGCCAACTTTAAGATCTCAAGAACATTTATTCACGATCTTAAAGTTAGCCCGTGGTGTTCGATATCATCTAAAAGATTTTGGTGGTCAAGGTCGTTACCCCAATGCAATTGAGTTATTCAATCTTCGCGAGAGATTTTTTGGTATTTTCAAATCGTAATTCACAATTTTCAAAACCCACCTCTGTTCCCATTTCAAACATAAGCAGAGTTAGTATTGACTGGATTACATAACTTTCTTCGGAAAGAATGTCATGAATTTCCAATCAAGATTCACCAAGAAAATTTTTTGAATTGCTTTCTCAAAGTCAATTACAACACAGAACTAAAGTCGAGGTATAACCGTGGAAATGGAGATGAGAATAATAATGATGAATAATAAATTTTTTTTGAACTAATGTATTTTTGGTATTTTTTATAAATAATTTAGATAATTTTTTTTATATACAAGTGTGTTCGATATACGTTTGTATCCATAGTTTTAGGAGCGTAGTTTATGGAAATCCATGTAAATTAATAAAAAAATGTGTATTTTAGAATCCTGTCAAATCTATAAAAATCCATATAAATCAATAAAAAAGTCAGTCAAACTCTGCATAGAGTCTATGGATTTTCTAAATCCACTGACTTTTTAAAGTCCAAAAAAATCCAACAAAATCTCAATTGAATACACCCTCCTAATATTAATAGTATTAAATAATAATACCAACACCCAATACTAAAAATTTAAAATATATTTACACAATACTACTACATTTCATTTCGACTTTATACCCATCATATATTCAATGATTTCACAATCATACTAATCACGTCTTTATTGCTTCAGTTAATTTAGATTAGATTATTTTTAATAAAATTAACCGAACCTAATTATTCAATTTAAATTACTTAAGGGGCTGTTTGGTTAGGGATTGTGGTGGATGAGATGGGGATGGGGATGGGGATTTGAAAAATGTGGATGTGGGTAATCCATGAATAGTAATTGAATAAAAATTGTGTTTGGATAGAGATTGAAAAATAGATGTGGATGGAGAACTTTATGTCAAATCAATAGTGATGTTGTATTATTTTATTATTGTTAGTTAGTAGAGTAATTAGTGTAAGGAAGAAAAGTAGGAAAGAGAATAAATGTGTGGAAGAAAAGTAGGAGAGAGAATAAATGTGTTGAAGAAAAGTAGGAAAGAGAATAAATGTATGGAAGAAAAAGTAGGAGAGAGAATGAGTAATTAGTATAAAAATATGATGATGTAATGGTATAAAAATAGGTATATAGGTGTATTATAGGGGTGGATGGGTATTGAGATGGGTATTTGGATGGAGAGGGATGGAGAGGGATGGGATGGGGGATGGCCCATCCAAATCCGGATGGGCCAATCCCAAACCAAACACACCCTAAGGGCATGTTTGCTTCATGGGTTGGGATAAGATGGGTTTAGATGTGGTGGGTTGGCTAGATAAACCCAAAGGGGAGGCTAGATAAACCCAAGAGGAGGCTAGGTTGTCTAAACCCATGGAATCTAGTTTATAAAAATCGGGTCAACTTATAAACCCGGGTCAAGGTGTTTAAAGTTATGAGAAACCAAACATAGGAGAAGATGGGTTTACATATCAAACCCATCACTAAACCCCCTAAACCCATGAAGCAAACATACCCTAAGTGTTTATAAATTTCTCATTACTTTTGAACAGATAGATTAATAAAAATGATTAAATTATATTGAGAGAGAAAATGAGATAAAAGAGAAAATCTAAGATATAAAATGAAGTGTAAAAACAAATTATATTGAGAAAGAAAATGAGATAAAGAGAAAGCGTACGATATAAAATGAAGTGTAAGAATAAAAAATTAAAAGATACATGCCAAAAAATGTATATGAAAAACTTATAGACGGACGGACCAAAAATGATAGAATAGAAAGCTTATAGATGGACTGATGAAGTAATATTTAAAAATGGGTGATATTTGGGTACACTCGCATGCACCGTACCCCTGATTTTAATTTTAATTATTTATTTATATTTTATCTACACCCGTTAATTTAATGAGTTCACCCCCAAATTATACTTTTATTACAGCATCTATACCCACTCATTTTATGAGTTCACCCCCAAATCATTTTTTTACAACAGTTATTTACACTCGCTCATTTTATGAGTTCACCGCCAAATTATTTTTTTACCACAATTATCTGCACCCGCTCATTTTATGAGTTCACCCCCAAATATTTTTTTTTAAATAATTACATCTAAAAGACTATATTTTTTTTATTAATTTACAAAAAATATAAATTTACACCTTTTATGAGTTCACCCCCTAATTACATTTTATAAAATATTTTATTAATTCACCACCAAATCACCCATATTTTTAGAAAAAAAATCGTAAAAACATAATTAAAAAAAACTATCGAAATTAGGCACAATTTTTATTTTAGACTTTTTATTTGTTCGTTTTTTTTTCCTACTTTTTTTTTTCATTATTTTTTTTTAAAATTTTAGAAGTGAAGAATCGCAATTGCGATTCGAAGAGGGGTCTCGGGCTTCAGTGGTCGGGACGGAAGCGTCGCCGTCGAGGGGGTGGTCAGGCATGGTGGTGGTTGTATCACCCGTCGACCGACATAGATTTCCGGCAGGTCCTTTACTCATCAAATTAAATTTGAAATTCAAGTGCACCGCTGATCGACTATAATAAAATAATACCTATAATATATTTTTATATTAAAATTTAAAAAATACACATGAAAAAAATGGAAAAGAAAGGCAGGAAAAAAAAATGGAAAGAAAAAAGGAAAAGAGGAGGGGGAAGAAAAATTAAAAAGAAAAAAATTGAGATTTGTGGCTAATTTCGATAATTTTTTATTAATTATATTTTTACGATTTTTTTTAAATATGGGTGACTTGGTGGTGAATCGATTTTTTAGAGTTTATTTTATTATATTTTGTGTAAATAATAAAAGGATAATATAGTCTTTTAAATGTGATTATTTTTTAAAAAATATTTTGGGGGTGGACTCATAAAATGAGCGGGTGCAGACAATTTTGGTAAAATAATAATTTGGGGGTGAACTCATAAAACGAGCGAGTGTAGATAACTGTGGTAAAAAAATAATTTGGGGGTGAACTCATAAAATGAGCGAGTGTAGATAATTGTTGTAAAAAAGAAATGATTTGAGGGTGAACTCATTAAATGAGCGGGTGCAAATAACTGTAGTAATATAATTTGGGGGTGTACTCATTAAATTAGTGGGTGCAGTTAAAATATAAATAAATAATTAAATTTGAAATTAGGGAGCACCGTACACTAGGGGGTACGGGAGAATTTGGCTTTAAAAATAATTACTCTCTCACATAAAATACCCCTCTTTTATTTTATATTATCAACCCCTAAATCTCATTTTTTTTTGGGTTGGTCTGCTATGGACTCGAGTGCATGTTGTGCACCCTAGTCCATGTTGCACTTTTCAGTTTTACTGACTTACACTTTTCGGTAAATGGTGTTGCACTTTTCAATTATTAAACTGTATAATAATATTTTTAGTTATAGTGACTTACACTTTTTAGTAATATTGCGTTGTACTTTTCAATTTAATAACATACACATTTCTTTAGATTAAGGTGCACAACATGCAATCGAGTGTATACTAGACTTTACCCATTTATTTAAGGAATGTGTCGATCAAACTATACAAGCTATTTTGAAACAGAGTAACGTACTATAATACGAGGGTGATACGTATTAAAAATTAAACGCAAAAATTACGCACGAGTCCATTTAGGAAAGTTCCTCAACAAGTGTAAAAGTAAAAGGTGATTAGATGGGGCTATACTATACGCTAACGCTATCCACACAATCAAAAGTGCATGTTTTTGAGACATTAATAACAACTCAACATGTTGACTTGTTAGGACAAAATAAAATTATTACACATCAAAAGAATCACGTTTTGTCAGCACATCAATTTCCTGCTTTTCTTATCTATGACTTTTCCTTAACCAAATACTGGACTATAGTATAATTTTCTCTTTCTATTTGTATAGTAGCATTCATATCTGCCCTAAAGTACATTCTCATCAAAATAAGAGACCTATGAGAAAAAGAGAATATATTCCAGGCTTTCAATTTTCATTTTTTGAACAAAATATCTCTTCAATACTAGTCACATTGCCTTCTCTGATTGATCATATACAATTATTTAAGAAATACTATACTAATTGTTTTGCCGAGTCGAGGCAAACTGGAGTGAACATGATTGTAGAGACGCAACAGGAAGATTTGTGCTTTGGCGAAAGTATTACAAGAGTGTGTGGAGGTTGAGGTGGGAGAAGCGATTGGATTCTATGAGGCACTCTCGTGGATGAAGGAAAACGGCATAGATAATTTTATTATTGAGGAAGATGTCAAGTTGGTGGTGAATGCTATAACTTTCGAGGCATGTTTTTCACACAGTCTTTGGTGATTATGTACGAGAATGTAAAGCCTTATTGGCTACTTTCTCAAATGTTTCTATTAAATTTGTCAAAATGAGTATCAATGGAATGACGCACAAATTTGCTAGGGTTTCTTTTCATTTTGAAAAAGCGTCTATTTGGGTAGACGTATTGGAGTTTGTGGTCGGGCTACCTATTATCCAATGTCAAGCTAAGTCTTCCAATGTTGGGGAAAAAAAGGCTAAACATTCACCTACAATTTATTTCAACATGTAGTTTTGCTTCTTAGAATAAAACTAGTATTCTTTTTCTAAAAAAAGGGTGTGTTTTGGTGCAGATTGAGCCAATTGTCCTGAATTTCAACTCTCTAGCAGGATATTTGATTTGGGATTCACCCGGCTTAACGTGAAATCTTACATCTCCCGTCTTGTTCTTATTTGAAATTTAAAATTCGAATTTCACTATTCAACTACATTTACCCTTAAACATACATATAAATTCTATTATTACATCGTTCCCTTTAACAAAATTAATTGATATAAAATTACATGGTATTCTACTCAAAATCTCAAAACAACCACACACAATCAACATTTTAAATTTTCCCAAAACAGTGATTTATCAAGGTAATGACTGAATTCTGGAGGAGGGTTGGGTTGAATTTAGTTCTAAATAAGAAAATGAAAATCAGAAAGTATAAAAAAGCAATTTATCTCTTTTCAAAAAAAAAAAAAAACAATTTATTGTTCACAGGAATGATCATCAGACCCCACTACTTGGCAGATGCCAGAATTTCCTTTTACTTTTTCTCCTGGTATTGTTGCTATCTCTCCCCCCACCCATTTATGACTTGTCTTTATTTCATCTACTTTCTTCTTTTTTCTTTTTCACAAAAAAAATAAAATGAAAATGAAAAAATATCTGTTTGATGTATGTCGTATCTACTTTAGCTTATCAGTTTGTATAAAATGTCGAATCAAATCCATACTAGTAAGTAAAGTAAACAAACAAAAAAGCAACTCATAAATATGACAAGTCAATCAATAGTTTAATCAAATATAATAATAAATAAGACACCTAAGTCTGCGCATAGTATACATAATTACTAGGAAAAACAAACAAATGTAACAAGATCATACATGTAATGATAATTTGCATCTTTTATTTGAAATGAAATGAAATAGATTGCATTGTATAATAGAGATGGTGGCTTTTGAGCTCCCTCTTCTCACTTCCATTGCCACTGCAGCAATCACATAAACCATTGCGGAAATATAAGTAGAATAATTAGCGCGCGTGTGTGTGTACCTGCTTCGTTTACGAGCATTGCAAAGATGCATCATCGTCCGTTGTCCAAACGAAATCGGGCATGTCGACCCTTCGTCCAGCAACAGTGCGATAGATGTAGAGCCTCTCAACGGGGCAGTTATCGGGCCTTGATTCGGGCGGGCCTCTTTCGTCTATAACTTCAACGTTGAGCCTCTGCATCTTCCGAGCAAGTAACTTACTTGCTCCGAAGCTAACGGAGCAAGTAGACATCCAAAGGGATCGCATTGTCTCCAGCTTTGCAGCATTGGCTAAAAGAGCCTTGTCCCCAAACGGGCAGTCCCGGATCTCCAGCTTCCGGAGGCTTTCGCAACCAGATAGCACGTGATGGAGGCCCAGATCACTGTCCCCAGCAAAAGCTATCGAAAGCATCTCCAATTTCTTGGCATGGGTCCCAATATACTTGAAGACTCGATCGGTGAGGAGGCCCGATAGGGAAAGGCGCCGCAATTGCGTGCAGTTCTCGACAATGGCTCCAAAACCAGAATCGAGTGGTTCTAGGGTCGAGTAATCGGGAGCTCGGGGCTCGATGATACAAAGTCGGAAGCGGATGAAATTTGGCTGATTTTTCGCGATGGCGATTAATGCAGCATTCGTCATCTGGCGGCAAAAGTAGAGAACAGAATGGAGCTTGGGGCAACCTTCGGAAACAGAAACGAGCCCTTGCTCAGTCAAAGACACGTTAGCATCCGCTCCAAACGGGTCTGAAGGGAACACCCTAAGCTCCTGGAGATCCTTGCAAGATGTAGCAAGAGCTTCGAGACCACTGTCTTCAATGTAATCCAGAACCTGTGAGGAGTATTTTGTTGATCCTTAGTCCAATAAAACACAGAATCTCGAAATATAATAGTAAATGTAGTAGTAATAGTTATTCTAATTCAAGAAGCATCTCCCATTATATAGTTATTCAACGATCATGTGGATAAGAAAAACATACCCACAGTCGTTGCAAACTCCGGCACTGGCTGACAAGCTTGGCAAGATCAGAACTTTGAATAGTGGCATAACTTAAGTTGAGCGAAGTGATTCCAGAGCAAACAGAATACATGGCTGGAAGATAAGCAGGAACGACATCCCAAAACCCAGATAAGGCCTTGAGCTGCTTGCAGGCTAAAAATGCTTCAGCTAGGTTCGAATATATATCTGATCGAATTTCAGCTGAATAGGCACCAGTACCCAATTCAACCAACTGGGGGGCCCGGCGAAGAAGGTTAGGGAGCTTCTCAAGGGGTACAGCGCGGTTTAGACGAAGAGTCCTCAGGTTAGGGGAACGAGCAACCAAACGTTCCAAGGCGGAGAAACTCACCTCAGAACCTAAACAAGACATGTTAAGTGATACCAGTGAAGTAGAGTTATCGGGAAAATGGCTGAGCCAATGCCCACTTAAGTCCTCCACTTCACTCTCCCTCAAGTCTAGCTCTCTCAGATTCCTGCAATGGAAGATTAGACATTAATTACTAAAACTGAATCAATAATTTGGTGATAATTGATAAATATAGTATAAATGGTTCTGTCTAAGCGTTGTTATATTAATTGTCGTGTTATGTTTAGTACTGCACATTAAATTTTAGTTCACAAAAATGCAAGTGTTTTTCTACTTCTTTAATAAGCTATAGAACCAAAACACTTCCACTTAGGGAACTCATATGCAATGAGAAAAACAAAACGGAAGAAAACAAAGGAAAAGGCATGATTATTCAATAGTAGCCACATAAGGTAGGGAACATGGAATCTGGTCAATAATTCAAAAGCCAAACAGCGAACAAATATTCCGCAAAAGGAACACGGGTCATTATAATCCAAGCAAAAACAACAATGAATTGTCAACAATCTGAACATAGCAATTGAATTGGATGCACCGTCCATGACGAAAGCAAGTCTTTACCGACAGTACACTTCCAATTCTAAGCAGCTGGAAAGGGAAAATTCCACCAAAAAAGCAAAATAAAACCAGATCTTTCTTATGCAATCCCTAATTCAATGGAGAGAAAAAAAAGGTAACGTAATCATCTTGATTCAATATTCCTTGAGAGTGAAGCACACAGTCGAATATTTTAGCAATATATTGAATCGCGCATCCACAGCCCAAGCAGAAAATGAATAAAAATTCCTTTAGCTCAAGCGTCTCCAAAAAGCCGTCCATTAACCCTCAGAAAATCTCGAATATTACGACATTGCCACTCGCTAACTAATCATTTTTCACTCAGCAGGAAACTGAACCGGAAATTTTTACTTGTTTTAGGTAAAAAGTCAAATTCACTTCACCATTCCCACTGAATCCTCATTTAACAAACAAATCCAAACACTAGAATGAATTTCATTGTGCAGTTAACTAACCTGCAATTAGCTGCAATCGAGGCGAGACCATCTGTTGTAAAACCCTCGCAAGACGAGAGGACCAAAGCTTTGAAATTCTTAAACGACTTGGAGATGAGCTCCAAGCTCTCGTCGGTGACCACCATACGCTTCAGCTTGATCTCCTCGAGAAACGGATAAGCCTCCGCCATCGCCACGATCCACGGGTAGATGTAACCGCCCCATCCCTCGGGCACCAGATTGAAGTCAGCGAAATGCGGCTTCCCCTTCATCTCCAGCGACCTCAGCTCCGGGAACCGGCGGATCACAATCTCCGGCGAAACAGCGTAGCAGTTCCCCACGAAGATACGTCGCCGGCACCACCGCTCAATCTCGAACCACGACTTGCACACCAGCGAAACCGCGTTGCGGTCTCTATCGGTGACCAGAAACGAGAATACATGCTCCAGAACTTCTTCCGGAAAGGAGTACGCCATGGGAGGGCAGATTAGTAAATTCAAGCTCTGGATCTGAGCAGCAGAGGTGTAGAGAGAGAGAGAGAGAGAGAGAGAGAGAGTGTGAGGTGGAATGAGAGGCCTATTGTAGAGAAGATAAGGTTTATTTTAGAGTTTTTATATTTGATGATGTTTGGATTTAACCACTGTCTAAACTGGCGAGTCGGACGATTACACGTGTCCCCGCTGTAATCTAACCGTTGGATTTAACGGTGGGGGCCGTTATCTTTATGAAGCAAAGGGCAGCCGTAAAAAACTGTGTGACGCGGTGACATGCCAATTACACATGCGAAAAAGAAATGAAAAACAAAAATCAACCCCGGTTCAACCGATCAATTCGATGGTTCTATTTCAATTTTAGGGGTGAAATAATAGACGGTTACCATTAATCACCAAATTTATGATTTTATACTTATTTAAAAAAATTATACTTCCTATGTCTGTTTATAAAATTTTCATTTTGCTCAAAAGTATTTACCTAAAAGTTTTCTTATTGAAGCAGTTGAGGTGGATTCGAAGGGAGGGTAATGACATGTAGAAGTTTCTCTTGAATATCTAAGAGATGTAATTTCCATGTGTGCAAAGTTTACACGTGAATATGAAGCTTTATTTTGTTCTGAATACATGCACATTCAATTTTCAGTTGTTAGTTAATTAGTTTATGTTAACTTATTACTTTATCAAATTAAAATTCAAGTTGTTCATTTGCTGAACTGTACTACGGAATCATCCCCAAAGATTTCAATCACAACAGACATATACTCCATCAAATATGAATACCCCTGAAGTCACATGAATAACACCAGTAAAGAGACCTAATCTTAAGAGAAATAAATACAACAACGTCGATCTTTTTCAATAAAATCATCACACATTAAATCAAGTTATAAATAAAACTTCGTTCAAAATGAACAACAAATTAAAATATTGATGAGGTCAGTCGAGATTTTATCCTAATGATAAGGAGAAGACTTGAAATGAAATGACAGACATCTAATGATCTCAAATTCTAATCTACAAGAATGTACGTGCGTTCATTAGAGCATTTACAATGAATCATTAAAAAAAAAACTTTGGCGCATTTTTTCTTCTCCAACATCAATATCATTTTATGATTATTCTACTTTTATCCTCTATTTTTTTGGAATTGAGATTTTTTATATTTTTTAAATAAAATTTTATTTCCACAAAATTACAGGCAATAGGAATGCTTAAGAAAATAAGCAACATTTGAATGAAATACTTTCTTTCAGATTTAGTTTTTTCATGTTTACTATGTTTATTTTCATCTCTATTTTATTCACGTCCGTTAATGCCGTCTTTTTATATAGTACTATACATTTTCTCTTATAGTAACTTTTTTTTTTTCATGTAGTAACACTACCACATCATCACTTAATTTGACGTTTCATAAAAAAGAAAATAAATTAATTTATTTTCTTTTTGACTATCAACCTCAAATATTTTAATATTATCTAATGAGTAAACTTTTGAGAATCATGAATATGTCATTTTCTATGTCTCAGGTTCGAAATTTTTAATATGCAAACAATTTATTTGAAGTCAATTCATACATAGATTCGGTCTAACTTTAAGTGGGGCCCCTGTTAATGAATGGTGGAATTGATTCCCCGAATTAATCGTTCTTGGAATCCAATATCGAAATTTTATAAAAACATGTAAATGTTACATATCACGTAATTACATTTCCTACATAAAAATATATTATAAAATTTGTGCAAAGATAACTATTTGTATGAGATATGAGAATTCAATGATGTCGTGAAAAGGAAGTTAGTTTAATTAATTCCCCAAGGATAGTAGGACAGCAGCTTAATTCATTTAATGGGGGTAATATAGTCCAACCGGCCGGGGTATGAATGTAATTGCATATGTGTATGTGTGTGATTGAGAATTGCAATTACGACGTGCATGAGATTAATTGTGAAAAAAAAAAAAAAATATATATATATATATATATATATATACACAATTGGATATATTTAAGTTTAAGTTATTTATATATAATTTCAAAAGTAACACAATTTTAACTTCAAACAATTAACCATTGAGAATATATTCCAACATTTCAATTGCATATAAATTTTTTTTTTCTTTTTAAATTGTTCAATTGAATTTTTACACATAAGTTTAACCTAATATATATATTTTTTTTTACAAATTTCAAATGTAGTACTACTAAAAACAAGTTGTGCAATACCAACCACAAACTTTGGATAAATAAATATCTACAAATTAAAAAAATCAGGATAAAATTTATTATATTTAATTTGCAAACTGAAATAGTAATTTCACACACACACACACTATATTTTACATAGAAGTGTAATATTAGAGTTATTGTTTTAGTAATAAACATAAAACCTGAACATCATTTTTTATATTAATTTTTTCTCTAATTAAAAAAAATAAAGAAATTAACTGTGAGAATATACACGAATCGGAATCACATATTGATTTATCATTTATGTAGGATTTAAATTTTTAATATTATGATTGACATATTTTCATAAATAACTTATAATCTCAGAATCATTTCAGGCTGAAAGTCTTTTCATATGGACTACATTGGTTTGTTTTTCATATAAATAATTCCCAATTATCACTTTAATTTTTTTAATTAGTTTTAATACTACTTGTTTATAGATTTATACGTATAAAACAATAATAATAATATAATGCAAAATCCAAAGTAGACGCCATTTTATGTGTGTGTCATAATTCATAACTATAATGGTACAAAAAAACATTATTGGAATTAAAATAATTGGGCAAAAAAAGCATAAAATTAAAAGTATTTCAATCATGAAAATGATTAGAAAAACTTGTCAAAGAAAATGATTATTGAGAAACATAAAGGGTGAGGTGGGCCCACAACTAAGGACGAAATTGCCCTCAGTCAGATTTCCCTTATTTGGAGTAAATGAAGGGCAATAGTGTCAGTACATGAAAGGGACATTGTATAATGGGGTGACACTGTCTCAGTATGGCCACCCTTAGACTTGTCCCTTTTTATGTCCAAAAGCTGATTCTTCACGCCCCTCATTTTGAATCAACGGCCCTGATGAAAAGTTGGCCACTAGATTAAATCCTCATCGTTTGCGATGCAAGCTTGTGTTTCGCACAAAGGACAAAATAAGTGCAAGATGTATATATGGTCCTCATTTAGTTTTATTTTCAAATTAAATCTATTTTCTTTTTTTTCAATAAATAAAATCTATTTTTTGGAAATTCTTAACGCGTCTACTTTTTTATTCAATTTCATATTCTTTTTAGTTTTGTTACAATTTTTAGGGTAATAATACTGATGTGAATTCGAGTCGACGTGAGAATTATCTTTTCGAATGTCATAGTAGTGTATACGTACATTAAAGTATTAATATTTAAAAAAAAAAATTTATTTAAATAATAACACTTCATATGCACAACAGTGATATTTCTTACGCACAATAATAATATGTTGCTTTGAAAATACAACACCAAATAACAAAAAATAAAGAGTAAGTCTCATTTCGGATTCACGTGAACTCTTTTTTTTCAAATATCACAGTTTAAAGTAAGAATTAATATAATTTTTTAGAATATTAAGTATCACCATTAAATAATTTTTTTTATTTTTTTATGTGTTGTTTATCTTAAATTTACTAAATAACATATCATATACAATAGTACTATTAAAAAGTGAAATTGAGGTCACGGCCATAAAACTTTCGTAAACTAAGTTCATACATTTTTTTACCAAAAATAAAATTTGATCAATTACACAACCAATATATGTTAAGTGTTTCAACAAAGATAATATTGTTAATATTCATACTTCATTCATCTCATGAAAAAAAATAAAAATTTACTTACTTTCGCATAAATAAAAAAATGTTATAGTCGATCAAAACATTAATTTTTTTGTCTTATTTTCCCGTTTTGTCCTTAGATTTTGGTTAAGGGGCAAATAAGAAAATAGGAAGAAAATCTATGATTTATATGACATATATCGATAATGGCGTAATTCTAAAAAAAAAAGTACTACGATATAATGAATGCGATTGGAAAACCCTCTTGTTTTGAAATAATTATATGAATAAAAAAAATGATGATTATGTGCTCGGAAATTAAGGTGCAAATCAGATTATTATTATTAATTAATTGGGAATCAAGTACGCAGAGTTGCTGAGTTGTAATGCACGTAAAGTTGATTGTTTTGCAGTAAGATAATGGATTAATTAATTATTTAATTAATTAGGATTTAATTATTAAGCCCACGCATGGTTCTCCGGGAATCTCTCGAGTGGGATGGAGATTGGACTTTGCTGTAATTATTTATAAATTAATTAAATTGTAATTGGGAAATTAAATGGAAATATTCATTCTAGGGTTTTTAAGTTTATATAAATTTAATTTATTTGTTTATAGGGTTTTGTCCCATTCTTCATGGTCCAATGTTGTAGTAATTAAGAATTATGAGAATACATGTTACCATGATCTGTACTTATTTGTCCAACTAGTATAGTATAGTATATATAATTTCATCGAATTGAGTGTAATTTGTAAGTATAATTAATTTATAATTAAGGGTTATTTGGACATTGACAATTTTAGATGGATGGATATAGGATTTTGTGATCGATGCGATGCACATGACACTTTATAACCCCATATATGCATCTCAATTTTCGACAATTGTTGCTCAATCTAGACCTATAGTACAATTTTTTGAAGTCTCAGTATCTTGTATTGGGTGAAAATATTGATTAATTCGGGAAATCAATTTTTTTCGTCAGCTAGGAAGTATGAAAAATAATATTAAAATAAATTAAAGACAGAGTCGATCCTGAGATTTTGTAGGTTTGGGGCGGATAAAAAAAGATGGGCCCCTTCTCTAAATAACATCAAATAAAATAAGTGAAATATGTATGCACATATTAAAAATGATTGAACGTTTACAAATAAATCATTTAAAAGCTTTTTGAGAAACAATTTCATCAATATCTTCATAGTTAATTTGTTGGGAAAATATCACTTTTGATTATTGAACTTTACCACTTTTCAGATTTGGTCACCCACATTTAATCACTATCAAAATTGGTCACTTGCCGCTCATTTTTTTATTTTTTTTACATCATTTCCTTTATTTTATTTCATAAACCCTAAATCCCCAAACCCCCTAAAGGGTGTGTGCTGAAGAAATACAAAATTCACAAATATAATGATGTTGAGTATGTACAAAGAAAAAAATATCTAGAATATAAAATAAAGAAGAAAAATAAGTTTCTTGAAGTTTCTTGAAATATTCTTCATATGAATTGATAATTTTAGAGAGTTACCTACAATTAATTTTCACCACAAATGTTAGTAGATGATCATGCCTGAATAATTATAAATGTAAAAATGAATTCTAATAATTAACCACTTTTAAATAAATTTCTATTCACAATCATTATACAAATTCAATATGAAACGGTAATTGAAATATTGTTAAAAAAAATCTGAAAAAAAAACAGAACAGAATACATAGTGGATAACAATTTTAATTTAGAAAAAATTCGTTTAGGTGATGCAACATTTTAAAAATAAGAATAATATAATCGTGATGGTGGATCATGAAAAATGAAAGAGAAAGCGAATGTCTGATTGCCATATTACCGATTCGATGTCAAGATGAGATCGATGTCAAGATGAGATATAGCTACTTGAACGCAATAAATTATATTGTATATTGGAATTACATTAGAAATATGGAATACAAGGCACTACTCCATATTGTTCTCCATACATCTATAGAACTGTGTATTTAATTAAATATTGGGTCTCCGCCCTTGCACTTTTGCACTTGGAGTAATGACTATTGTCATTTTTCGAGAAAGTATGTATAATAAATTCATATTTAATATTTTACCTTTATAATATTATTGTAAATTTAAATTAGATATTTAAATTACTTTTTTTTCTTTTAATTTTTTTTAGAAAATGTTAATTATATATATATAAAATATAAAAGTAGGCCCTAAAAATTCGGGGCCCAGGGTCACCACATTAAAGAGTATTAGTTAGAGCAGTTGTTCTTCTTATTATGAAATTGCACATGGTACTAGAGTTGTAGGTCGTCAATCTAGATACATTTATGTAATTAGGTATGAATGAATCTCTTCTATATTGATTAACCCCTTAAACATTGTTTAATTGTAGCTTGATAATTTCGAACCTCAGAACTAAAGATGACTTTACTCCTAAGTCCTAAATCAACCCCAATTGTCAACTCCTAGAGGTTAATACATATACATTATTAATACCAGAGATATTATAATGATTTAATGATGTAATGTATAACTAATAAACATTATTTTTTTTAATTTCGGAGTTAGTCTGGTGGTGGTGTAGCATTTGAACATGGTAGTATACTCATCTCTCGGTCTCAAATTTCAATGGTGCAAATAATTTGTGGTTGACTCAATTTATAAATAAAGTGATTAATATGAATAAAATAAATGTTAGTTTGAGTAAAATAAATAATGGTTGAAAGGTGAAAATAAAATAATTTAAATATTAGTATTATTTTTTAAAAATTAATTAGAATAATAAATTGAACAATTAAAAAAATAGGATAATTAAAATGGACATGGAGAGTATTATTTTGTTCATCCCACTCTAAAAATGTTTATTGTTTGAAGAGGGCGTTATTTAATTTATTTGATGGTTTGCTTATTTCTTTCGTTATTGGACCCGTATGTGGGCTTTGTTTAAGGTTTGAAGTTAGATTATTTATATGTTTCATTCATCTTTATTTAAATGGATGAATATTGAGATTTGAGTAAGGTTTGAGAGACACCTCAATGTTCTTATCTTTTCGTTTAATTATGCTTTCGCTATATTAAATTTTATGTGGAAATCAACTCATCTGATGAACTCAGTGAAAGCATATTAAATTTTATGTGGAAATCAACTCATCTGATGAACTCAGTTGGTGAGGGTATCAAATGGTGGAGTCAGGCAAACTAACTTAGGTCTGATCAGATGAATTGAAGGTTTTCAGTCAGAAGAGAAGGTGATGTTTAGAACCGAATCAAATGAGGTGATTAGAAGGGTTCACATCAGCTGAGACGATGTCTAGTAATAGGGTAGTCTTTTGACTAAGTGTTGGATATTAGAAGAGTAAAACAAAAGAAGGGCATTGCGATCAATTCAGATTGGGCAATGTTGGAAACATGAGTTTGTTAGGGAGTTGTAACAACCTGTCAGAGTCACGCCATCAACGCACGTTGCAATCATCATTGGCTTCTATAAATACCTCATAGCTTGTAATTGTAAAGTTTGACGTCTACGAGCATTCGTTCTTGAGTTGTGACTTCACGAGTGAAGTGAGGAGAAATCTCTTTCCGAGTGTTGAGTGTGTAAACATTCTTTTATCAATCAAGATTGAAGTCGTGTGTTCAGTGGATGTAGATCAAGTTGATCGAATCACTTAAATTCTTGTGTGCTCTGTTTTTTGTTCTCGTCTGTTTATATTTGTAAATTGTTATCTTTGTTGAATTGTTATCGGGATCGTTTTCTGTATTGACTAGAGACGTCTTATCTTGCGGATTACTTGACATTCTAAATTAAATTTACTTAGCATGATTTTAAATTAGATTATTTTAAATTAGATTATAGGAGTGGATCCAAATTTTAAACATAAATTTCTACGAACCCGATTCACGTAAATTTTACGGGAAAATACTATTGTTCAACATATAAAATATCATAATTTAGTAATTTTAAAAAGAAAAAAATCATATAAAATTAAAAATTAAAAAATATAATATTAAATGTATAGTGAAAAGTTCATTTAAAGTTAACTTAAGGAAAAACGTGGGTAGGGCGATTTGATTTGAAGTGTGGAGGTATAGTGGATTTGTAGGCAAAAGTCATACTACTAGTTGTAAAAGCCAAGCCAATGAATTTGCATATCTTTGTTCTTGTACATCAACTCTTTCTCTAAATATTTCTTTTGACCCCTCCAACTCCAATTATTTGTATACGCAATTTTCCATTATCTTTTTTTTCAACCATCTATTGTGGATATTTAGTTTGGGTACTATTATAATGTATTTGGTTTAGTGGTATCATTCATCATTACACATACGTCCTTTTTTTTTTCGACATTCAATGTCCTTATTTATTGCAAGAACAAATGTTTGGAGGAAGACCAACCACAAATTTCGGTGGATCATCCCAACAATAAGGGCTCTCATAATCTCAAGAGGCCCTATCAATAGCATGTGCATAAGTGTTTGCATCACGCTTTACAAATGATATAGAACAATTATTTAGGACGCTCAGAAGCCTCTTACAGTTAGAAATATAATCTCCAAATGTAGAGGCATCCAAAGTGGAAGAGTAAATAGCGTTTGTCACTCGTTTCGCATCACCTTCAATGATGACGTTGTCAATTCTTAGATTGCGTACCCATGATAAAGCCTCCATGAATCCCATGGCCTCACCAACTGCGACCTCGACACACCCCGAAATTACGACCGATCGTGCAGCGATAAATTCACCTTCGTCGTCTCTTAACACCATGCCAATACCCGTCTGAATAGTGTCCGCGAAAAAAGTTGTGTCCACGTTAACTTTAAAGCCTCCATTATCCGGCTTGTGCCATCCTGCACAGCGCCTGAGCTCTTTGGTACCTCCCCTTGGTTCACGGACTTGCATCCATTCTCACAAGAGCAGGGAGCTCTCCTCAATTGCTCTGGTCGGTGTAGCAAAGGTTCCTGACCATAAGTTTTTATTTCTTTGTTTCCAAATTTGCCATAGTATGCAACCAAAACGACAACCCAATTTCTTTTCTTTGGTGTATAGAAGCTCCAAAATTAATTCTTTTAAGGATTCCACACTCGTCATCAACCTCTCTATATCACCAAGCATACTTGCTGCCCTCCAATAATCCAGCGCATACACACCACAGAAAAATTGGTACCAAGGTATCTCGTCTTCCACTCCGCAAAGAACACATATCTTATCACTCACCACTCTTCTCAAGAATAGATTCACTTTGTTTGGGAGGAAGTTCCCACATATTCGCCATAAGCAATCTTTTTTTTTCTTTTTTTTTTTTGGGGGGGGGAGGGGGAGGGTGGGTGGGTGGACTTTTCTTGATTCACTTTGTTTGGGAGGAAGTTCCCACATATTCGCCATAAGCAATCTTTTTTTTTTTTCTTTTTTTTCTTTTTTTTTTTTTTGGGGGGGGGGGGGGAGGGTGGGTGGGTGGACTTTTAAGGCCCACAAAGCTTTCCATCTACCCTCCTTTTTTAGACTAACATCAGTAGTAAGTCGTGCAACTAGTTTGTACCCAGACTTTACAGAATATTGCCCATTGTTCTCGTAATGCCACACCAACCGATCCTCACTGTTTGGTGGCGAAATGGGCGTACATAAGATAGCTCTCGCGTCCCTTGGCGAGAATGCTTCCTCAATCAAGTCTCTACTCCATTGACGCGTTTCTGGAATCATAAGATCAGCAACTCTCATATCACCAAAGCCTCCAACTAACGACGATTGCACATAGAAACTCTCCTCGTCCTGCACCCACAGATACCCCCATACACAGACATTCTGTCCTGAGCCAACTTTCCATCGCACACCCCTTCGTAGAAGTCCTTGCGCCGAGTGGATACTCACCCAAGTGTAGCTGGGGTTATTTCCAATTTGTGCGTCTAGGAAGCAACTATTCGGGTATAGTACTTAGCTTTAAGAATTTGGCAAATTAAATCCCCTGTTTCATGCACCAAGCGCCATCCAATCTTTCCCAATAATGCAATATTGAACAACTGCAAATCTCTAAAGCCACGCCCACCCTCATTTTTCTGAATACACATCCTTTCCCATTTTATCCATCTCATTCCTTTAGTTGCATCAGTTCCACTACCCCACCAAAATGAGTTGAGCATCCGATGGAGTTCATCAAGTAAGGTCGATGGAAGGAGAAATACGCTCATACAATAAGATAGAATGGATTGCGGTGCAGCTTTAATTAATACCTCTTTTCCTGCTCTAGAGATTTTGCGGCCTCTCCATCATAAAAGTGCACGAAATATGTTTATCGTTTTACAAAAATATTTGGTTACATTTCACTATATACCAGCATGGATTTTTTTTTACTGTCGTCTTCTCCTTAATTTTGTTAATGTATCGTTCTCTCCTTGATTTTACATGATGTGTTATATTTTTAAATGTCATTATGTATGGTATTATTTAGATGTTATCATAATTTTTTATTTTTTTTGTTAGGGGATGTCATCATAATTAATATTGAGTTAATTACAATATTTTATAAATACTAAATTTTATTAGCATTTAGTGTAATACACGAGTGTTCATCTAGTTCTTATATAAATATATCTTTATTCAATGAATCTACATATGATACTATTAATGAAAATAATTGCCAAGGCTAGTTTGGTAGCTAATATAAGTCATATTTATTAAGTTATCAATTTAGGCCGATTGGTAGTACATATTACTTAATTATAATAATAGTGATAGACTGATAGTGTATTAAATTCGGTACACATTATTTTACCATTATTATTTTCTAAAAACATGCCCTTCTCCTAAGTGAGAATTGAGAAAAGTTATCAAATACTCCCTCCCTTTTTTTTATAAGATGTTTTAGACATTTTTTCTTGTGTATAAATATAAGATGTTTTAGATTTTTTACAATGTTTATTTCAATTATGCCCTCCTCTAATTAACTAATCTTCAAGTTAAATATTTTGGGAAATTCTCAAATGCACCATGTGCACCAAAATAGGTTTGGTGCACATGCTTTTGTCCTTATCCTTGCACCCTAATTTATTATCCATTTTTCTCTACTTATGGTTATAATTCCATTTTTTTTTCTATTTATTAATTAATTAATTTATAATCCATTACTTTATTAATTAATTAATTTATCATTATTAATTAATTACTGTTCTCATTTTTATGGACCAATATTTACAATTATTAATTAATTTACAATTCTCATCACTTAATTAATTAATTTACAATTCTCATAAGCATGAGGTGTTCAAATCTTTTCAAACTTGTTTTTTTTTTCTTTTTTTTTTTTCGTTTTTTTTCGTTACTCACTTCCACTTTTCAATAATTACTCACTTTTCAATAATAATAGTCCCTACTTTTCATTAATAAAATTTCCACTTTTCACTAATAATAATTACCACTTTTCAGTAACAAAATTACCACTTTTCACTAATAATAGCTACCACTTTTCAATAACAAAATTTCCACTTTTCAATAATAATAGTTACCACTTTTCAGTAACAAAATTTCCACTTTTCAATAATAAGAATTACATTTTTCAGTTAAAATATCTACCACTTTTCAATAATAAAAATTACATTTTTCAGTTAAAATATCTACCACTTTTCAGTAACAAAATTTCCACTTTTCAATAATAAGAATTACAGTTAAAATATCTACCACTTTTCAGTAACAAAATTTCCACTTTTCAATAATAAGAATTACACTTTTCAGTTAAAATATGTACCACTTTTCAATAATAAGAATTACACTTTTCAGTTAAAATATGTACCACTTTTCAATAATAAGAATTACACTTTTCAAGTTCAAATATCTACCACTTTTCAATAATAAAAATTACATTTTTAAGTTAAAATATCTACCACTTTTCAGTAACAAAATTTCCACTTTTCAATAATAAGAATTACACTTTTCAGTTAAAATATCTACAACTTTTCAATAATAAGAATTACGCTTTTCAGTTAAAATATCTATCACTTTTCAATAATAAAAATTACATTTTTAAGTTAAAATATCTACCACTTTTCAATAATAATAATTGCACTTTTCAGTTCAAATATCTACCACTTTTCAATAATAAGAATTACACTTTTCAGTTCAACTATCTACCACTTTCAATAATAAAAACTACATTTTCAGTTAAAATATCTACCACTTTTCAATAATAATAATTACATTTTTCAATAACAAAATCTACCACTTTTTAATAATAAGAATAACATTTTTTCAATTTTAATAATAATTTTAACGGTACAATTTATAATTAAATATACTCGTTTTAATTAATTAAGTTAACAATGATAACAATAAGCAAAATAAAAATGAAAATTATAGATTAATTAATAATTGTAAATTAATTAATTAAGTGATGAGAATTGTAAGTTAATTAATAATTGTAAATATTGATCGATAAAAATGAGAACTGTAATTAATTAATAATGGTAAATTAATTAATTAATTAAGTAATGAAAAGTGGTAGATTTTGTTATTGAAAAATGTAATTATTATTATTGAAAAGTGGTATATATTTTAAATGAAAAAAGTAGTTTTTATTATTGAAAATGGTAGATATTCTAACTTAAAAATGTAATTCTTATTATTGAAAAGTGGTAGATATTTGAACTGAAAAGTGTAATTCTTATTATTAAAAAGTGGTAGATATTTTAACTTAAAAATGTAATTTTTATTATTGAAAAGTGATAGATATTTTAACTGAAAAGTGTAATTCTTATTATTGAAAAGTGAAAATTTTGTTACTGAAAAGTGGTAGATATTTTAACTGAAAAATGTAATTTTTATTATTGAAAAGTGGTAGATATTTTAACTGAAAAGTGTAATTTTTATTATTGAAAAGTGGAAATTTTATTACTGAAAAGTGGTAACTATTATTATTGAAAAGTGGAAATTTTGTTAATGAAAAATGGTAGCTATTATTAGTGAGTGGAAATTTTATTAATGAAAAGTAGAAACGAAAAAAAAAAAATTAATGAAAAGTAGAAACGGAGAAAAAAAAAACGTGAAAAAAAAAACGAAAAAAAAAGAAAAAAAAAATATTAGTGAAAAGTGGAAATTTTATTAATAAAAAGTAGAAACAAAAAAAAGGAAAAAAAAATAAGTTTGAAAAAAAAACGAAATAAAAAACGGGAAAAAAAAAAGTTTGGAAGGATTTGAACCTGTGACAGTGTGCACGTGCACACTGTGCACAGGAGACCAACTCAAATGTAAAATATTTAATGTGTATTATGGAATGAAATTAGAAACCTCCTTTATTATCTAAAGGTATATTTGTCAAAACATACCATTTCTTCATTTTAATAAATTACTCTAAAATATCTTATAAAAAAAACGGAGGGAGTAACATTTTTCTTAAATTATAGTATGTGCTGCCAAACAAATTATTTGTAATTATCTTATCATATCTTTTGAAATAGCATGGGAGGCACTCTAGTGCAAATTACACATACAATATTAACACAATTAAAAAATGGGGTAGAAAATTTGCGTATCCTTTGTAGATCAACTGGGTCAAATCGGATTTTTCCAAAAGTATTGTGCATAGCTAAACAAAATAATATGCTCTTAGATCTGTATTATCGTAAAGAATAAAGATTATATGTTATTGTAAGAACAAATAAATATTACTGTATCAAAAAGTAAATGAACTTTTCAAAAATACCATGCAAAAAAAAAAAACACTTTGAAATATGGGTTAATAAAATGATGGTGATCAAATTATTTGCACAATTTTTTTATTGAGACGTCTCAAAATTATTTGCACATTCTTTATATGGAAATACCCCATAAAATTAATTATTACCCTCCCAACATCATTTACCAATACCCCATAAAAATTGACGAATAGTGATTGTGTGTGTTTATTTTAAAATTTTAAATAAAAAATCAATTATGTAAGTGTGACATATACAATAGTAAAATTTATATGTATTTTTAGATGATGTAGTTGAATGGTAAAATTGAATTTTAAATCTCGAACTAACATAACATTTCACGTTTCGGGTGAACCTCACTACTAAAAGTTAGAAATTGAAATACTTAAAACAGAAGATTATATCGAGAATTTGTTAAAAGATGAAAAGTTAAAAATAGTCAAGTTTTAGTTGGTTGGGTCAAATTTTATCCAACACCACACCACCAACAAGAGTTGATAGCTTAGAAAAATTTGGACCCACCAAACTGAATTATGTGACATAGCATAAGTAAGGTATGTCAAATTTAAAATTATTATTTAAATAGAAAGAAAAGGTGTTGGATTATGAGGTGGTTTTGGGTAAATAAATAAATAAATAAAAATAATAAATGAAGATATCCCTTTGAGTAAATGTTTTGGACCCACTAATCATGTGCAATTTTAAACTCGCTTGTCCATCCGGTCTTCTCGTCGGCTAATATATTTTTTTTTTCTATTTTATTATTTCTTTTTTTTTTACATATTTAAGTTTTATTCACATTACTTTTTTTTTCATCATTTAACTTTCATTATAAATCAATCTTACAATATTCCATCAATCTATATATAAATATATAAATTAATTAATATTATGTATTCATTAAAAGTCATGTCATATAAAATGAACCTAATAAATTTCAACCCACACTATATTAGTATTTTAAGTTCAATATGTTGAATTCGTTATGGAATTTTATCTGCGCAATTTTCTTATTATTTTACTTTTGTGGTAAAGTTGACTTATATATTGATTACATAATGAATCATCTTATAACTTCATATTTGTACTTATTTTATACATATGTGCATGTGTGTACTGTGGAGTCTAATGGATTTCTTATTAGAGAATCCACTTTAGAATAAATTATTTATATTTTGTAATGACACAAATAATTTAGACTAGAATAATCAAATTCTATAAATAAATAAATAAAAACCAATATGTCATGCCACTACTATATTGTAACTTTGTAAGCGTTTGACAATTAATTAAAATTTACTCTTTTATATTTCTTAGTTAAATATTTACTTACACCCTCCGTCCGCCTATAAATTTTCTATTTTTCCTTTTTGGTATGTCCGCCTATAAACTTTTCATACATTTTTTTATAAATATATTTTTATTTTTACATTTCTCTCTCTCTCCCTATTTCAATCACATTGCTTGTACTATACATATTATTTAATCATACTTTTATTAATTTTTGTGTTCAAAAGTAACGAGAAATTTATAGGCGAACTGGTAGAGTATTGTTTAATTGTCATTACTTAGGGAAGAAGAAAACTCCTAAGTTGCAAACAATTCATATGGAGTCATGTTCATATAGAGTGTAAAACTCTGAATTTAAACGGGGCTTTCGCAAGTGGACAGTGAGATTAATTTCCCGAATTAGTCGATTTTTGAATCGAACATAATAATAAAATAAAAAATAAAAAATTATTAAAAAAAAAACTTAGGGGGGAAAGGAGATGTGTGAAAAAATAGTTGACTAAATAGTGGAGTGGACAAAATTGATTGGGGGCCCAATACCTGATAAGTGGGCCCATCATATTATTCTACCTGCCTACTGTGCCGGCCTTGGCCTGTCTTTTCAAACCTTTTTTGCTTTATTGTAGACTTTGCACATATACACAAATTTGAGGATGAAATGTCTTATCTATGCTTTGATATATAAATAAAGTAGTTTACAATTAACCTCATGTCAATTTAATTAGTCTAATATATAGTTGAATTTTATTATGCTCACTTCCTCGAACACGAATTTTAATGAATATTGATTAGTTTATTTATAAAGTAGATAAGTTGAGAATATGATGGAGTATTGTGGAGTCTATTTATAAATAAATGATTATTTATGAATAAAATGAATGACAAAGTGGGTAAATAAGTGATGGTAGGAGGGTAGAGATAAAGTAGTATGAATAGTATTGTTTCCAAAAAAAAGTAAGGGCATAATAAAATTGGACAACCAAAAAAAAGGAAAGTGAGAATAATGAAATTGGACGGAGGGTATATTTTTTTTAGAGGTCATAGAAATGGATCAATGTAAATGAATAGTTTTCTAATGCAACTCTTCTATGAAACTAATCAATTTCAATCTTGAGAAATGATAGAGTGAACTGACCGTTGAGTCAAGTAGTGTAATCTTACGTTCTTGGAGCGCAGTATATGATTGAATTTGCACACAATACATTCTTGCATAAGTCGTTTAATTTTTTTTCCGTTGTACCGCCCTCTAGTCCTGCTCCTCCTTTATGATATGTTATCATTTTAATTACTTGCTTTGAATTTGTCCTTCAATTTTAACATAATCAATTCATTAAGTTCGTTGGATCCCAAATTCAATTTCTTTCAATTCGGCGCCTAAAGAATCTTGTCGTGGTGGAATTCTTTCTAATATGCAAGAGACGATTTCCCCAGCCGAATTGAGAATAACCCCTCCGACCCCATATCCTTTCTTTCGCATTAAATGCTCCATCCACCTCAACGACCATAATATCTGTTTGTTCATATGTCTGTTGTTCTGTTGTCGAGGTTGGTTCCCATTGTATATTATATATACAACTAAGAGTATTTAAATAAATCTTCTATACTAGCCAATACAAAATACATGATAATTAGTTAAGTTAATCCATGTAATTAAGTTAATCGGTTGCCTACTTCAATTCATGGGCAATATCCATTTGAACTATTATTCTTCGTTGCGCATAGCTATAAGTTTTTTCATCCCTTCGATTGTTATGTGTTTTCCAGTCTTCAGGATTATGCGTCAAAAAAATTTGAAACACATATTATGCTGAAAATGTTATTTTCAATGCTCTTGTTACAACTTGTGAACCTAAAGGGTTCAAACCAGCAACCAAGTATCCTGAATGGCTTGCAACTAGGGATGCAGAACTTAATGCTCTTCGTTCGAACAATACTTAGGACATTGTTTGTTGACCACCTAACAATAAGACTATATTTATCAACAACCCTCCCACAACTCAATCTTCTAATAAATAAATAATTTATCTCTCCTTCACATACACAACCTACTACTTTTCTTTTTTTCATACTTTATCAACAACCCACCTCAACCTTCAAATATATTAATTTTTTAATTATATATTATCTATACTCAATTTTTATTATATTTAAAAGATGTAAAAATCTATCAAATTATTTAGAATTAATAATTTATAAATTATACTCCCTCCGTCCACCAAAAGTGTGCTCACTTGTTTTTTTAGGTCCACAAAAAATACGTTTATTTCATTTAAATAATTCACTTTTGAATATTTTTTTTACTTTAATAACAAGATTGAGTATCTACCAAATATATTTTTTACTCGTTATCCCAAATATATTCTTTATAAATAAAATATGATTTTTTTAAAAACATGTATAAAAAAAAGTGAGCACACTTTTGGTGGATAGAGGGAGTAATAAAAAGCATTTTATGGTACAATTAGAATAAACTACTGTCTCAATAAAATAAAATTACAAGAGTTAAAAATTTGGATAATTTTGGCAGTTAGAATAACTTGAGAAGTTTGAAAAATAATTTGGATAGCTTGAAATAAACAACAATCTCAATAATAAAATTAAATTACAAAGAGTTGAAAATTTGGGTAATTTTAAGGGTTAGAATAATTTGAGGAGTTTGAAAAATAATTTAGATAGCTTGGATTCAATATAGAAAAATAAACTACCATCTCAATAATAAAATTAAATTACAAGAGTTTAAAAATGGAGGAGTTTGAAAAATAATTTGGGCATGATATAAAAATAAATTACAATCACACTAAAAAAAAATTAAATTACAAGAGTTGAAAAAAATTCTATCAATATTAGTCTCTATTTATAGACAAATTTTTTTTTTTATAAAATTTGATATAATATATAATATTTTATTAATAAAATTATAAAACTAAAATTATAAAATTTATAAAAAAAATTAATAGCCAATTAAAGAATGCCAAGTGTCAACACATGGATGAGAGTTGGACCAAGCCTTGCAAGGCTTGAGATGACCAGGGCGTGAAAATTTAATTCTTATTGATTTTTTTTTTGTTTTGTTTTTTCTTGTCCTCTAGCGGTGGAGGGCGTCACGCCCTCCCCGATAAACATAGTCTAATATTATAAATGGGTATTTTTGATGGACAGTTCTATTGATCGTCACAAGATTCGTCTTGTTGCTCAAGAATTCACTCAATTATTGGAATTTAATTAGTTCTAATCAATTTGTATCTTTCAAGTTGCGAATTGCAAACATCTTCACCAATTGTCTTCATAGACCATTGATCAAGCTTCAAGTGGAGTCACACATAACGTGTCGCTTGAAAGGGGATGATAATAAGAAATAATTATCACTATTCTCTTACTAAATTATAGGGATTTACTTTATTGTATTCCCTTGTAAGTTTGATTGCACTCATTTTTCTCTAAAATAGGCTTGACAAAATTGTATATATATCATACGCTCACTATAATCATAATTCTTAAAAATGTCTAGTTTGCTTTAATGGATATGATAAATAAATCATTATCCCTTACATAGGACAATTAGTTCAACTCTTTCCCAATGACTAATTATCCTGAGACAAATAGTATTATTTTTATCGAACCGACAATTTATCACGGATATGTATCACATGAACTAAATGCAAGATAAATTGAATAAAAGAGCAAACTACCAAACTAACCTAATAATATTATTCAAAGTTATTAAAAAGGAAAAGAAAATGTCAAATTTAACCAGCTCTTTTCGGTGCATAATAAAGACTCTTTGATTAATAATATTGGTAATGCAATTTCTCTTTTTTCCTTTTAATTTATTTAGCTTTGAAAAATGTTGGTTTATTTTCCAAAAGCTCTATTTTTTTTATTAAAAAATTGCTTCCATCATGTTAATAAACATAAACATCAACATATTCATTCATTAAATAACACCCAAATCTCAATCATCATAATAAATTAATAATTTTAGATTACTACATCAACATCAACATTTCATAAAATGACAAAAAAAAAAAAAAGTGAAAGAATATTGATGGACGTACGTAATCGTTAAATATTAAACGTGGGTAATACCTCTAGCTAAGACGTGATACTTATCTTCGGACAAAATACTTTCAAATCATGACTAGATATAATTAATTCTACCTAATTTTAACAAAAAGGTTCAATTTTATAATATTTTTTAAATTAATAATCTAGCATGTGATTTCTTTTTGTCAAACTATGTCAATCAAATATGTACAAAGAATTCGATCACTGTATAGAATTAGAATAGTCTTATAATTAATAGTTTCAATTTTAATTGTTTATCAACTATTAATGCATGCAAACTCATTATATAACAGACAATTTTTTGACTGTATTTGTCGGGTTTCCGTCAAAAAAAAATAAAAATGGTTGGAAATAAAGATGGTGGGGGAGAAGAAGATGAAATGCTTACACAAACTTAACATTAAAGTTGAGACTAATTAAATTTGGACTCTATCTCTGTAAGATGTTACTCCGTATTATTCCGTACATACATATGTGTAATATGGGTATTCAGAACTTCCGACTGAACTCTAATCACAAAGTGTGCCTTTAAAGTGCCCAATGCGACTATATGGGACTATATGGGACGTGCGGGTGTAGTTCTTAGGGATGACAATTTCAATCCGCCCCAATCTGTGCTATCTGGGTCATTCCGCCTTGACCCGTTTATGGAACGAGTCAGATCCGGGTATCACTCTCGCTCACCATGTAGATTTCTTGGTCAAATTTAATCTACAAGGAATAAGTCTACATATAAGTAACACAAATCCTTATCTCTTTTTCTATGTAGAAAAAAATATTTTAAATTTCTCATTCTCTACCACAATATAACTCTTCAATTTATTGCATGTGAAATTGTTAATGTTAATCTTCAAGTATTAATATTCTATTCACCCAAAATTGATTATAAGTAAGTAAATACACAAAATTCATCTACACATAAAAAATTGGTCAAAACTTGGGTCTAACACCCGAATTCCAACAAAAATAAAGTTCAGCAAAAGAGTAACATGACACTAATAAAACTTTAACAAATTATAAAATATTACTATTTCAATTTATTTGATGAGTTATAATGAGAAAATCACTATTACACATGCCTAACTGTAGGTAAATAGATTTATAGTATTAAATTCAATGATTGAACTTTATTTTAGTGTGAACCTCTAACGTATGATGGACCACTCATTAGCACAACAAAATGGTCCAAAAAAATGTACACTTTTGTTCTCAAGGATATGAAAAGGCTCACGTGAATGCATCATAGTGTTTACTGCAACTACCAAGGCCCAAATATTTGAAATCAATAAACATAGGAAAAAAGGGTTGGGGTATATACCCCTCCAGCTTTGTTTAATACACTCCCCCCTCCACTTTTATTAATTAAATAATCATGTAAAATACCTGTTTTACCCTTTATTAAAATACACAAAGATAGATACACTCCCCTTCAATTTAAATTTAAACTAACCCTAATTCTATCACTAATCCTAACCCTACCCACAAACCCGCCGCCGCAATCCACAAACGGCCGCCGCCGCCCAACAAACGACGGTCGCCGCCGTTCAACAAACGACGGTCGCCGCCGCTCAACAAACGACGGCCGCCGCCAAACCTCCGGCGGCCACAAAATAAATTTAGAAATTTTAAAAACCAGACTTTGAAAATAAAAAAAGTAAACTTTATTTTGGTCGACAAACCAGAGTCGACCAAAAGTACTGCGGTCGACTATGTGTTTCGAATGAATTTTTTTTTTTTTTTTTTTTTTTTTTTAAGAAAACTGAAATTTTCGGCCATTTTGGGTCGGCCAAAAACACTCTCATCGACGAACTATTGTCGACGAGAGGATTTTCAGGCGACCCAAAATAGTCGAAAAAAAAAAAAACCTGTGACGATTTGGGGGAGGGTTTCAACTTTCACGGCGGTGGAGGCCGAGAGAAGGGTCGGAGGCGGCGCTGCCGCGCCGCTAATTAGTTGCAGAAAAAAAATAGAAAAAATGGGGGAGGGGGAGTGCGACAGCGAGAGGAGGAGGGGGAGTTCGACGGCGAGAGGGAGGGGGTGAAGAGGGCGGTGGGGAGGAGGCGGCGCCGCCGCTTGCAGAAATAAAAAATAAAATAAAAACCTACCTGTTTCTTCAGGGCGGCGACGCTGGAGCGGGCGGCGCCGGAGGAGGTGGTTTGGGGCGGCGGTGGCTTGGAGAAACGAATGGGGAATGAGGGGGAAAGGAGGATTGGGGAAGAAATGAGGAAATTAGGGTTTTATGGGGGTGTGCATTTATCATACCAATTTTTAAGATAAAGGGGTATAATAGACAATTTGGGGGGGAGTGCATCTATCTCAGAGGTATTTTAAGGGGAGTATATGTATCGGGGGAGTGTATCTAACAAAGCTGGAGGGGTATATACCCCAACCCAGGAAAAAATTGTAAATAATTTTTCATCTTTTTTTATATTTTTGTAATTTAATCAAGATCTTTAATTTTTACAATGATACCCATCGTCTGTTTATTCTATCAGATACATTAGATTATTTTTGATAATTTAATTCTGACATGACGAAGAATTACTGAAAAATTAATATTGTGGTGTATTAAATTGTAAATTATAAAAAGATGGTGCATGACATTTTGAATTGCAAATGGTTGTAAAATACTCCGAGGTGTGGTGTATTGAATCAAATCTGAATTGGGCTGGATCTGGTCCTCTTATTATAGATCATATAGGTTAAGGCTATCTGCACCTCAAGCTTTGTTAACCGCACTCACCCAATTAATGAATCCCCCTAGAATGTTAGATAAACTATCTCTAACTTGTCTAAACTACCATTTTCTCTCAAAACATACCTTAACTGGTAACTACACCCCACCCTCAAAAACTCTAAGGGGATATTTATTTTGGGATGAAAATTTCGAATTTTGAATTTTGAAATCTTACTTATATTCTAGTTTGGAATTTATATTTAAAATTTTAAAATTCTACCCTACAAATATCTATAAACCCTACAAAAATCAACCATATAAATATCTACAAAATTTATATAGAAAAACAAACACAAAACATAAAGGATTGGTCTTATATAGAATCAATGAAATTGAGTTGACTTGGTCAACCCTAAATATTCAAGAATATTGTGAATAAAAATTTTGCCTTGATCAATTTTTTTTATTATTATTATTATTTTTTTTTTTTTTTGTAATCTTTTATTATTGGTAATTTTTTTTCGAAAATGTGTGTATTGAAAAGTGTAAGTCAATATTACTAAAAAGTGTAACACATTTTTTTATTAAAAAGTGCAAGTCATTATAATTGAAAAGTGCAACACAACTTTTAATGAAAAGTGTAAGTCATTATAACTAGAAAGTGCAAGTTAGTATAACTAAAAAGTGCAACACAATATTATTAAAAAGTGCATGTCAATATACTTGAAAAGTGCAATACAATATTTTAATGAAAAGTGTAAGTTATTATAATTGAAAAGTGCAACAAAATACGACTAAAATGTGTAACATAACATTACTAAAAAGTGTAAGTCAATATAACTGAAAAATATTGTTGAAAATTGTAAGTCACTACAACTGAAAAGTGCAACAAAATATATCTAAAATGTGTAACATAACATCACTAAAAAGTGTATGTCATTATAACTGAAAAATATTGTTGAAAATTGTAAGTCACTACAACTGAAAAGTGCAACAAAATATATCTAAAATGTGTAACATAACACCACTAAAAAGTGTATGTCATTATAACTGAAAAATATTGTTGAAAATTGTAAGTCACTACAACTGAAAAGTGCAACAAAATATATCTAAAATGTGTAACATAACATCACTAAAAAGTGTATGTCATTATAACTGAAAAATATTGTTGAAAATTGTAAGTCACTACAACTGAAAAGTGCAACAAAATATATCTAATATGTGTAACATAAGATGTGAGTGTTGAACACTAGACCTCAACATTAGATGTGAGTGTTGAACACTAGACCTCAACATAAAATAGACTAAATCCAACTGTTTAAGCTAGATTAATTAACAAACATAATTTTCGCGTAATTTATATTTATTGTTGATTCTACCAATTTTCTTAAAATGGACTCAATTTCTTATAAGTAATTGAGTCTACAGGAGACCTACCCTCTAAACAATATTAGGATTTTAAAATTCGAATTTCAAAATCCCAAAACAAACATCCCCTAAATTCATCTTCTTCCTTCAACCTTTTCTTTATCTTCAGTTTTTCACTTCAAATATATATATATATATATCTTTAGGGGTGGACAAAAAATCGAACCGACGATTTTCGATTTATTCGGTTGTCTAGTTCGGTTGATTTTTTTTAAAATTTCGGTTTTCTCGGTTCAGTTTATATTTTCAAAAAACCGAATAAACCGAACGAATTATAAATAAAAATAAATATAATTAATAAATAAGTAAATATATATATATATATATATATATATATAAATAAAACACTAGATCTAATCTAACATTAAACAATTAAACATTAATTTCCATTTCTGTCGTTTTTTCTCCATTTCTGTCGATTCCCCTACTTCCGCCGCCGTCGTTCGCGTTCGGCCACCACTGTCATTCGGCCCACCAGTGCATCAGCGCCGTCTTCGACGTCTGCCTCTCTTCGTCGTCTTCGACTCTTCCACCACCGCAGTATGTTCCGCTTTGCTTGAATGCCCTTTTATTTAAGTTATTAAGTGTGCCACCTTTATTTAAGTCAGTTTTGTAGGGATGATATATAATATAATTTTGCTATTGAAATTGACATATTGTAAATTTTTGAATGCCTATTTAAGTATGCAATTCCAAATTCTCATAGATTTCATGTTCTTTCAGAAATTTGCTCGGGATATTTTTGTTGTTCTCATCTCAACGGTAGCTTCAGAATCTGCCTTTAGCATGGGAGGACGAGTGCTTGATGCATTTAGGAGTTCATTAAGTCCTAAAATACGTTTAGGTTGAAGAAAGTATTGAGGATATTGAAGAAATTGAAAAAAGTAATATATCTATATTTTATTTGTTTATAATTTCAATTCATATGTTATAATCTTTTAGATTTTGATGTTGTGTTTTCTTTTGTAGGTTTTCGAAAAATGGCTTTTTTCAGGATTCGACCAATGCATCAAGATTTGTACTGTTTTTTAAAACTATTTATGTAAGGTTTGGTCTGCTATGGACTCGAGTGCATGTTATGCACCCTAGTCCATGTTGCACTTTTCAGTTTTACTGACTTACACTTTTTGGTAAATGGTGTTGCACTTTTCAATTATTAAACTGTATAATAATATTTTTAGTAATAATTGAAAAGTGCAACACCATTTACCAAAAAGTGTAAGTCAGTAAAACTGAAAAGTGCAACATGGACTAGGGTGCATAACATGCACTCGAGTGCATACTAGACTTTACCTTTATGTAATATTTAAGGATTTGTAATTAGATTTTATTGTGTGGGATTTGTGATTAGGTTCTATTACGTGGGATTTGTTTGATTATGAACTTAATTTATGTGAGATTTGTAATAAGATTATATTATGTGTGTGATTTGAATTTATTACTGAACTTTTATTATATAGAATTTGTTATTAGAATTCTTCTGTGCATATTATGTGGTTGAACTTTTGTTATGTAGAATTGAATTTCTTAAAATGTTTATTTGTTTAAATAATTTTTTTTAATTTTAGGCAGGAAAAAATCGGTTCGAACCAACCGAATTGTAATTCGGTTCGGTTCGGTTTTTATATAATTTCGGTTCGGTTCATTTTTTTAAAACTTCGGTTATTTCGATTAGATTGAAAAAAGTTCAGAACCGAACAGAATCGACCGAATGCACACCCCTATATATCTCCTCCACCATTTCTTCCAATCCCCTGCCCGCCGCTGCCGCCCTCCCTCCCTACTTCGTGTAATAAGTAAAAATAAAAATCTTCCTTCCCCACACCCCTCACCCCTACCCACCATCCCCGCCTCAAGCCCCCAAGTGTGCACAGTACATGTATGTTTTCTCTTTTTATTTATTTTTATTTTCGACTATACAGGGTCGAATATATACACTTTCACCGGAAAAAATTGTCGACGAAAGTGTATATTTTCGATCAACTATTGTCAAAAAAAAAAAAATCAACACTAGGTGATCGAAAATATACATTCTCGTCGACAACAATTTGTCGAAGAAAGTATATATGTTCGATATTGGTTTGTCAAAAATTATAAAAAAATACTTATAATTTTGAGATTTCTAAGTTTTTTTTTGGATTTTTTTGTATTTGTTTGTTTAGATGAAGTTGACCACCGGAAGCGGTGGTGACGACTACTGCAATTAGGCTTAGAGTTTAAATGTTGAAGGGGAAATATTATTAGTAGTGAGGGTGATTCGGGTGGAATTTACACATTTTATAAGCACATGTGAAGCATATTTTGATATAGATTTCATTGATTTGTGCATTAGATGTGATTGTTTGAGCCAAAACGAGAGAAAGGTTGTGTTTTGTCGGTTTTGTAGGTAAAACGATGGAATTTAGAGCAAAACACATACCAAAAGTGATCGGACCGAAAAGAGGAGCGCACCATTGGATCCGGCTCGAAAAATGGAGTGGAATAGCCAAAAGAATCGAGTAGATCGGAGGTCGGAAACTCAAGAAACGGAGGGACGAAGTTGGAGGACGAAAACGAGGACGGAGCCAAAGTCGAAGGTTTGGCCCGGCCGAGCAATTAATTTCGAGCCAAATACGAAGGTTTGGCCCGGCCGGGCGATCGAGGTCAAGTTTCTGGGCACAATTCGAAGATAAGGCCCAGCCGAGCGGCATCACTCGCCCGGCCGGGCGGCCGAGCAAACCAAAGATGGCTCCCATTTACGAAGTTTTCGCCCGGCTGGGCCGACTGCCCCCTGTTTCTAATTCTCTCGGCCAAGACTTCCGCCCGGCCGGGCCGACCCAAATTCGGTGCCAAACGCGTATTTTCTTTATTTTTGAAGGACCTACTTGCAAATATCACACCCAAACCCTACCCCAACACTATAAATACCCCACTTCTTGAATTTCACACCATCTGACCCCTTTCTCAAGAGTTCTTCACACATTTACACATATTTGGAGGTGTTTGGCCATAACTTCTTCATCTCTCCACCAATTCATGCAAGGGAAGAGGCATTAGCTTGAGAATTCCATTCCCTACCACAATATAGACTAAGCTTTCTCTTTCTTTTCCTTTTTATTTAGTTATTTCATTTGGAATTTGTAGTTTGGATATGTATATGAGTAGCTAAACAATTTGTGGTTCTAAGGCATTGTAGAGACTTGGATTGATGTTTATGAGTAATTTCTTGCTTTAATTGGTGTTTATCTCTTATTTGCATGTTTAATTATCCATTGTAAAGCATGTTGTTAGTGGTCATGATGATTTGCTTGATCCATTGTTAATTGGGGTAGTATCGAGATATTTATTCCATTTAATCGTATGCGAATATGCAACCCGATATTATTATGATCTCGAGAGAGGATTAATTATCGGAGAGGGAATCGAATGATCTTAGGAGCTATTTTAGATGGTGTAATGTTTGTGATGTAGACATACGAGCTTATATTACATTGCGTCTTTGGATTAATTTGTATCGAGAGATCGATTAGTTCTTCTTGTGTGATCACCCTATATGAGATAACCTTAATGGCCATTTGAACGAGATAACTCTCATAAACGGACGTCTAAGTACTACGATTGCCTTGGAACCCACCTTTCCTTCTTTGCGTTTTTATCCATTTTACCTTCGTTTTCTTGAGTCGTATGCTATTTGATCGATTTCGTATTTACTCTTCATTACTTATTGGTGACACATTGTTAGGTAATCTTAGAGTAATTCAAACCACTCAAATTATCGATCACGTCTATTTAGAACTCAACTACCAAACTACCCTTTTACGCTTAACCTCCCTGTGGGATCGACCTCGTGCACGCTACAATAGACGTCGTATACTTGCGGTTGTTTATTTAGTGTTGCATATCACGTGAATCAGAGGGTGCATTTAGCAGTGGTATTTTATTTAAATGGTATTTTAGAATTTTTTACATTATTATTAAATTAATAAATTGAAGGGGAGTGTCCTTAACAAAACTAGAGGTGCAGATAGTCGTACCCAAACAAATCATATATAACAAAGCCCATTTTTTGGGCCTGAGTATGGTCTAGGCCCAAATATGATTGTTAAGGATAAAATTAGGGTCTGACTATATGCACCTCCATTTCGGAGAGATGCACTCCCCCGATTTATACACACCCAAATATTTAGGTCACACCCCCCTCAAATGTCATAAATACCCCTCCCTTCATAACATATATACTACTATCCACACCCCCAGCCCTAAATTCCTCATCTTCCCCAACCCAACCTCCATCTTCCCCCTCCCCCCTTCACCCCGTCGCCGGCCACCCCCACCTTCACCCAGTCGCCGGCCACCCCCGTCTCGCCTCGCCACGGCTGCCTCTACCTCCGCCTCGCCACAGCCGCGGCCGCCCCGCCTCGCCGCCTTATAAAAAAAAAATGCAGATTGGCGGCCGCCCCCTCCTCCCGTCCGGCGGCACCCTCCCTCGCCCCCCCCCCCCCCCAACCTCGCGGCCGCCCCTACCTCCCTCTTCTCTCCCTCTCTTCGCCGGCGTTGGCCCACGACGTTAGCCCACCCCGATTCGCCGGCGTTAAACACCAGGTTTTTTTTTATTTCGACACTGTAATGTCGACCATGTACACTTTCGTCGACAAAATGTTGTGGACGAGAGTGTATATGGTCGACATTTGTTGGTCGACCATATATCCACCCGTCGACAAAATGTGATCGACGGGAAGATATATGGTCGACAAAATGTGATCGACGGGAAGATATATGGTCCGCACTGATTTGACGAAATTTGTTAAAAAAAATTGTTAGTTTTCTAAGTTTTGATAATGGTGTTTGTTAATGGTAATTTGTGGATGAATATGGTTGATTTGTTGAATTTTTTTTTTCTTGTTACCGGAAAAAATGGTGACGGTGGCCGGAAATTTGGGTTAGGTGAAAGAAATGATAGTAGAGGTGCTTTTAGTAAAAGGGGTGCATCTATTACGCTGTATTTTAATGAAGGGTATTTTTGACTTTTTACTCTATTATTTTATTAATAAATTGAAAGGGGGAGTGCATCCCTCCGAAATGGAGGTGCATATAGTCAGACCCTAAAATTATCATCAATATCTAAAAAAAGCACCTCTAAAAGACTTCTCTAAAATTATATAAATGCATATTTTCTCCACAAAAACAAGGTAACTTTTACATTCAACACATCTATATTTATATATTTGCAAACATATATTTATACATTCAACAAAAACAAGGTAACTTTTCTTAAAATCTCTCCATTTCAAAAATTCTCAACTCTCATTCATTTTCAATTTTATGTTTTAATCCCAACCCTCCACTCTAACTTTTAATCTCAACCTTACATCCTTATTCATTACTCCTATATAAACCTCAACATTTTCTCATTTTAACCACTCAAGTTTTAATCTCTCAACTTTGTCTTCTCCGAATTTCGCCGATCAATTTTTTTCGGACGTTTGCCTAGAAAAAATTTCGACCATCCATTTTAAATCTCACTCGATTCTCTCGATTTTGTCATCTCCTGTAATTTATCACGTTCATCACTTATAAAGGATTTTGTCAAGAAGGATTTTAATCTCTCTTGAGTTTTCTCCATTGATCTACAAAGAAGGATTTTATTGGATTTGATGAAAGAATATCAAATTTAATTCAATTTGGATGAAGAATTGTAGACAAATAATGTCAAATGTAATAATAGCATACTTTGAATGAAGAATATCAACCCATTTTGTTTAATTTATGTTGTAATTTTTTTATTTTGTTGGCAACATTTACATATTTTTTTTATATTAAATATATTTTGAGACGGTGATAATTTAAATCTTTCAATGGAGTATATATTTGCCTACATAATCATTTTTGGGATAGTGTAATAAATCATTTATGGGATATGTTTTAAATCTTATGATATGCAACATATATTTTGGCAACATTCAAATTTTTTTTCTTACATTCAACCGAAATTTACCTTAATTAATAAATATTTACCACAATTTAAGTTCTCCATATGAAATAAATGAATATAATCTTTGTCACAATTTATGTTATTTGTCATTAAAAAAATATGTTAATGCCACCCAATAAGTAATAAATGAATTTAGTTTTAATTTACTTTAATTTACGTTAAATAATAAATTTCATGTCATTATGTTAATTGATTCATATGACTTTCAATTTATAAATAGATTTTAAAATATTAAAAAACATATTACGAAGTATAAAATAATAAAAATAAATATTATCAGATAAAATAAAAGTATTCTCATGATTAACAGAATTAGTAAAATATGAAAGTTAATTGTTAATTAATATAGAATTTTCTGTAAAAAAAAAAAATTAATATAGAATTTGAAACTGAATTATACAACATACCATCAACAAAATTTTGGTGGCACTAATTAATTATTTTTGTGAGATAAATATAAAATTAGTACTATTAGTTGTCATTAATTAGTGTGGGAAAAATTCGGTGCACTAATTTATATAGTCCCAATTTAGATTGTATATCAATCCAATAACGTAAAGGTTTCTATAACTTAATTGTGAAATTAAATTAATCATGAAATTTTAATTGATAGTAATAATTAATTGGCCATGTCACCGAATTTTATATTAATTAAATAAGTAATAAATATTTGTCGCAATTTATGGATAAGAATGTTTGCCACAATTTATGTTAATTAATAAATTGTGGTTAAGAATAGAAGTTCTTTTGTCATTGAGAAATATGTCATGATTCATACAATGCCATTTATGGATAATAAATTGTGGTTAAGAATAGAAGTTCTTTTGTGGTTAGACACTTTACTTTTTTACATCAATGCCATTTATTAATTTACGTTAAATAATAATGAGTGATATTTGAGTTCAATTGATTATACAATTGAAATTGGACTCCAATAAATTTGGTCAAATGTTGATCCAAAGATAAGTTGAATATTAAAATTCAAATGTATCTATACACACAATTGTATGAGAGAATTTGACAGTAATAAATTATGTAAATATTGTAGTGGTGAGATATGTAAATGCTTGATTTTTTTATATTCACTCTCTAGAAATGATGTAAATATTGTTCATATTCTCATACTGTTATGTTTTCTTCTTTTATTATGTGGTTTTTCTTCTGTTAATCTTAATGAAAAAAGGTAAAATAAATAAATAAAAATGAAGCAAGTTCCCCTAAAGTTTTTTTGTTGGACATACACCTCTTTCAGATAATATTATGTAGTAATACTAGCAAATGAAATTTAATTTTAAATTTAATTTCGTGAGTTTGCTAGCTCAACCTTTGTTGGGGATGACATTTTTTTTACTGTAATTTAATAAATTTGGCCACACTCTAATCCAGTTTTTTATTTTGTGAAATATTTATTTCAATTTCCAGTGTGGTTTGACTCTTAATAATGTTTAAGACTGGAAGTGAAAATTGACTATGCTTATGCGCAACAAATATGAATGGTGTTGAGTATAAAGTTGATGTGGACACTAAGTGGGTGTTTGCAAGCACTAGTATGTGCTTAAAAGCACTTCTATTTTAAAATATAATCACTTTTGGAGTGTTTGACAACACAGCTAAGTGATTAAATTAAGTTGTTAAAAGTGATTTTGGTGAAGCACCCCAACACCTACTTTTAATAGCTTCTATGTGCTTCTCATCATTGTAGTAATCAATTTTACATTTTTGCCCTCACAATTTAAATAATATTTTATGTTTACCCATTACTTATCCAAATGTAATAAGGATATTTTTGTAAAATTATAAAGAAACTATTTGTTTTGCAAACCTCACAACATATACAAAATTGATTAAAAGTGCTTAATTTTAAAACACTATCCACTTTCAAATTTATTTTAAAAATCAATTTTAATCACTTTTAATCAATTACTATTGTTCGCAAACACACCCTAAAATTGAGAGGAGTTAGATGATAAATGACATTATTGTATAAAGCATAAAGTAGCATTTTTTCCCTCTAAATTGTCTTCTTCAATATTTTTTTTAAGTTCAAATCTTATGTTTGCCTATCTACTACGTTGATTTGTAATTAGTAACTCATCTTACTATCAATGAACTTGCAGGTGCAATTTATTGTGGAGAGATGTCTTAATTAGACTTGGACAGTGGGTAGCATGATACAACAGTACTATCAAGATGAATATTTCTTGCATTGTCCAAGGGCTTTGGGTTTTGATTTATTTATTTATTTATAAAGTATTTGTTACTCTATATTTTATCCTTTACTGTTCGAATTTTTTAAATATATAAACCGACCAGGTATAAAAATACATAAATAACTACTTAAATTTAATACTATTATTTTATATTTCTCTACGACATAATGCACTCATTCATGAAAAAAATGAAGTATTATCGTACAAAGATATTAGAGGAGTGTGATAGGTTATCTTTAACTGGTGAACATTGTAGTGTACTCCAAGAAATACTTGCAGCTATATATAGAGGAGTGTGATACGTTTTAGTTTTATAAACTTTTATGATCAGTAAACAAAAATATAGATTGAGTTTAAAAAGTAATGAGTAAATGTGTGTATATTTTGAGGGTGGAAGTTATGACTTATGACGATGTTTTTTTTTTTTTAGTGTACAAATTGGTATGCGACATCAAAATATTGCAAGTGTGAAAATTTTTGAGGGACGGAGGAAGCCTAATAGTACTCATTTATCAACTCTTATACTAAAGATAAAACTGATAATATGGGATGAGGCGCTGATGTATAACATATTTTAATCTGCAAAGTCTAAAAGACATAATTAGAAGTTTTGATGTTTGGACGTCTGATTTGTCTTTTGGAGGAAAGACAGTCGATCTTGGTGGAGATATTAGACACATTCTACCTATTATACCTAAGGGTTCTAGATCGATAAGTTATAGTTTACCCTACCATTACATCTCTCTATTTATGAAAACATTGTAAGGTACTAAAACTAATGAGGAACATTATGTTGCAGACTAGAAATTCTAACGATAACAACACTTTCAACAAGATAGTTGAATTTTAAAAGTTGAAGATGGTGATCTTAGTGATAGTCCTGAGAATTTTGCTAGAGGATTGATTTTCTTAAGAATAATTTAAATTTTACATATTTTGAATGCACGTAATCCAGTAATTGGTATACTGTAGTTGACAATATTTATTCTTATGTATTTGATAACTTTGGTACAAATAAGTATTTTGAGGATAAGGTTAATGTTCTCTATTCGAGTATATTTTTTTATACATATAAATAACATTTCATTTTTTTTTTTTTTTGAATAGAATAATAAATTTACAAACTATACATGTTTTAAAAATTATTTTTTAATTAATAAATTTATTTCAACTCCGCGTAAAACGCGGGTCTTACACTAGTTTCCAATATAAGCATATGAAATACCTCTCTGTTTTCTTTTGCAGATTTAGAGCTCGCTTTTGCTTAAAATAAAAAGAGTTGTTTTGCAAACTATTATTTCTGCCTCAAATTTGTTTGTGCACTTATTTTATTAGTCAATTTCACAATTGTTTGCACACTTCAAATTAAAAAAGGAACTCATATATGAACTTCACTCCCACAATATTCATATTTTTACACTCATTCTAATAAATTTATTTATGTTATTCATAAAAATTACCATCAACGTTCCATTCATTACACGTTTCTCTTAGTTTGTATATAAAAAAAACTTTTAAAAAAAAGTCTAGTATTGTAATTGCACTTCCTCACCAACAAAGCTTATTATATAAAACTAGTGCAAGACCCGCGTATTACGCATGATTGTAAAAAAATATTATTGAATATATTTAAAAAATTAATAAATTAAAACAAAAATATAAAATGTAGAATTGATTAACTATTAAAATTTAAACATAATGGTTCAAATATAAGAGATGGGAGAGGAGAGGAGAGTAAAAATGAAAAAAAAAAATTAAAAATTAAGAATACATACTTTTGAAGAAGTCAAGTCGTCCTAAAAGCAAGGTGAGATTTAAATTAGTTATAACGGAAGATATGGGCTCATTCCCAGACCATATTATTTGGGCACAAACACTAACCTTAATTTTATATTCACAGACGCAAATAAACAATCAGTTTGATTTTGGTGATTGAATTTGGCTGATGATGACAAGAATATTGGCTAGAGCTGCGACAACTATATATATTATTATTGCGTGGGTTTGTTGTTGCTATGATGAATCTGCCAATATGCTAATCTGAAGCTTTTTTTTTTCCCTTAATTTTTCTACTTACATAATCAATCATAATTTGTTTGTTTTTCATTACTTTCCATGGAGATTGACAAGAAAATCATCGCCTAATTATCTTCACAATAATACGACGTGGTTTTGGGTTTTCATGTTGTGTTATTTTGAATATTTTTTTCGTTGCAAGATTTTAATATTTGCAAAATTGGTCCAAAATGAAGCACTAAAGAAACACTATTATGACGCTCTATATTTATATACTCTCTCCGTCCCAAGATTATTTGCACGGTTTGACCGACACGTTGTTTAAGAAAAGTGGATTTAGTGGTTGATGACATAAGATAAATGAGGGGTATTTTAGGTAATTTGATGATGTGTAAAGTGGATTTGATGATGTGTAAAGTGAAATGTATAGAAAAAAGGAGTGACAAATTTGAAAATAAAATCATGTTGTGGGATTATTAATTTTTTGGGGTATTTCTATATTAAGAGTGTGAAAGTAATTTTGGAACGTCCCAATAAAGAAAGTGTGACGGAGGGAGTAGTTTTTTTTTAAAATCAAAATGATAAAACGGGAAGTTCATAGATGGCCTTGGAGAATTTTAAAATACTCCTCCAAATTCATTATTATGAAGTAATTGGTAAATAAAATAATTGTTTATTACTTTCTTATTTTTTTAATAAGTGAAGTTTTAGATTATTTTTTTTCTTATATACAATTAAATGATGTTTTAGCATTTTTTACACTATTTATTCAAATTATGTCCTCCATTTAATTTTTTTATTATTATTTTTAACTTACTTTTATTAATTGAGAGTATACTTGTTAATACATAATTTCATGAAACTTCACTTATTAAAAAATGGAATTTGTGAATCTATTAACAAAAGAAATGAGAATAATGAAATTGAAAATAATGAAAAATGATTTTTGCATTTTTAGATCAATGAAACAAAACGATTTAGTATTTAAGTGAGCGTTTGATAAAACTCAATACTACGGGGAATTTTCGCAACTTATCCTAAATAATTTAATCGATGTATGTAAATAATTAATTAGATATGTAAAAATGAGATGTAATTCTTATTTATTTTAGTTAAAAATTGCAAAACAAACACTTATTTATAACAGTAAATAAGATTCTACGTAGCAAGCCTTTTTTAATAGATGGCAACTTGAGAATAAATGATACTACAATCCAAATTTCAGACTTAATTAAGGGTAAATTTGTAAATTTATGTTTAATGGTTTGATTTTAAAATATACATATGAGAAAGCGAAAATGAATAAGATATGAATTTATAAACTTTTTCATAACAATAAACTTATTAGTATATTTCAATCTACCAAGCAAACAGCCCCTAATATAGTTTTGGGGCCTTTATTGAATTCAAATAAATTTACAAATGTATAAAAACATAATTAATTTAAAGTGAATATTTTATTTTAGTTCAAAATGACCTTATAAAAGACGAGGAAAGTTCATTCAAATATTCCCGAAAAAATGAAAGGTCATTCAAAGAAGAATAGCTTCCACTTAATGATAAAATTATTCCAATTATAATCGAATTAGTTGGAGCTAAAATTGAGTGACAAAATGGTTGAAATTATAGTTGAAATAGTTCAAAATTAAAGTTAATCATGTTGATATATTGGATAGATGCAAATGGAATCAAAATCTATAAAAACATAATTCTGAAAAAATATACTATTTGTTTCCTATAATAATTTCACGTGAACAATGTGCACAAGAATCGTGTTTTATAAGTGGTATTCCTTTCATCAAAAGAATCTCATGCTATATTATAATATTGATCACTTTGCTTATTGTGAAAATCAGACTAATTAGAGTGGAAATCCTCATCATAGTATTCGAACAAATTGACCAATTCAAAAGAAATAGCATTAACATATGAATCTATAATGCAAAATAAATTATTAGAAATACATTAAAAAAAAAACCACCATGAGTACAAAAGGGGTTGCAGGAGACATGATACTTTTACCTATTTTGTAATACTTTAAAATTTGATGTATAAATAAAAGATAAAAATATCATGGCTTTTAAAAGTTTTTGTGAGACTTATATGCATATTACACCATGTAATATCATTTAAATATAAGAAATCTTCTCCTAATTTGAAAATTGCATGAAATCTGCATATGATGGGAAAATATCAATTTTGATCACCCAATTTTACTTTTTTTCGTATTTGGTCACCCACACTTAGTCACTATTAAAATTGGTCACCCACACTTAATCACTATTAAAATTGGTCACCCAGTTATTATATTCTATCAAAATTGATAATCTGTTATTGACTAACGGAGAAAGAGTTTTGAGCCGTGAAATTTCTCAAATAGGTCAGAAGGAATTCTGATGCATCTTCTAGAACGTAATTCAAGGAAATGAGAAACTCAGGAGATAAAAATTTATATTAATTAATTTCAAATGCCCAATTGTTTGACTAATATTTCAAAATATCTGCAATAATGATCTTTAGAAAAATATTTAGAATGAAAAATAAGTTTATGAAATTTTCTTGAATGGATAATTTTAGAAAATTCTTTTACAATTAATCTTCACAACAAATTAGAAAATTCTTTTACAATTAATCTTCACAACAAATTATGCTCCAATAATTATAAATAGGGAAATGAATTGAAATAAGTTTGTATCTCCAATTATTATACAAATTCAATATGAAACCAAGAATTGGAAAACTTTCATTCTATCTCTTGAGTTTCTCATTTCCTGTAAAATAAAAAGTAAATCAACAAAAATGAATTCATAATTGAGTTAAATAATTATTAAAAACTTATTGATTTTTTTTTATTATCCAGCAAGTTGATTGAATCAGATGCATGAGAAAGAATTCTCATTATCTATAAAATAAAAAGTAAACCAACAACATGGTTGATTGAATCACGTTCTAGAAGATGCATCAATTCCTTCTGAGTTCTGACCTATTATAAATATAATGTAAATATTGGTAATTTTTGCACATGTTTCATTCTTGCTTCTGCGGTTGTTTCATTAGTTTTGGGAGATGCATGAGAAATTTCACGCTCAAAACTCTTTCTCCTCCATTAGTCAATGACAGATTAACAGAGTGGTCGATTTTGATAGAATATAATAATTTGGTGAATTTTGATAGTGACTAAATGGAGATGACCAAATATAAAAAGAGGTAAAACTGGGTGACCAAAATTTCCTTTTTTTTAACTAATAGGATTTTGAGAACTATACATACAAGAAAATTGCATGAAATCCCGATATGTATATAAGTATATTTTAATGCAATATTATATTGTAAAATATGTAATACGGAGTACTGTTAACATATGCAAAAAAATATTTTATATATAATTCAATCCCACTAGACAGATCTTGCTGCTTTTGGTAGACCTTTCCCTTTTTTTATTTTTTTTATGTTTCTTGACAAGAATATACCTTAATGTGGGTATTTATTTAGTTTTAAGTATGGAGATCTGATCGTATTTGTGGGCATAGCACTCGTCTCTCCACTTCTTAGACCATGTTTATCGATCAAAAAAATGATCTGATCATCAATTAAAAAAAATAAAAAATTTAATTTTGGGCGTGAAAAGGGATGACCGTGTTGGTTGGACGACCAACAACAACCAAGGGGACATGTGGTATTTTAAAATTCAAAAAATTTAAATATGCCACGTGTCCAAATTTCATTCGTCGATTATATTTTATTTAGATAATTTTCGATTTTCACTTATCTACTTAAAAAAAAATAATAATAATAATATCAAAATTCATAAAATTAAATTCTCTATAAATAGAGACCAATCTTAATATGTTTTCACTCCCTTTTCTCTTCTCCTAATTTTTTTCTCTTCTAAATTGTGTTAATTATCATTTCAAATGAACCCTATTATTACTTTTCAATTTCGTATTTTCAAATTTTGTAATTTTAATTTCGTTATTGAGTTCATTATTTATTTTAAGTGTGTGATAAAAAAAATTCCTATTATAATTACAAAATTAAAATATTAAGTAATTTTTATATACCAATTTGCACATTAAAATATAGCAAAAACATTATTTATTTTAAATGTGTGATAAAAAAAATTCTATTATAATTACAAAATTAAAATATTAAGTAATTTGTATATATCAATTTACACATAAAGTGTGAAAAAAGATGAGTTTTGGTTGTAAGGTAAAATGTATAGGTGGAGGAGTGAGAAATTAATTTTATATTTGATGACCCGGTCATGGATAAACATAGTCTTACGCCACATAGAACCACTTCAAATCTAAAATCGTTATTTTCTTTTAGCACACATACACTTCTTAAAATCAGTTTATCAATTCTTCAAAAACACACCTTAATGTTGTGTTTCCAAACTCCATTAACGGCTTCTATAATCACTTTTCTTCAAAAATTATGAGGAAAAAAAAGAAGTAAATATACCAAATTTTGTATAGTTGTCAAACACCACCTATGTATGTAACCACAAGAATTGTCTCACATGTACATGTAAAAGAGACCAATAAAAACAAAACAAGAGTGATTGTATATTTGGCTTTCAATTTAATCCTCCCCCTCAAACTTCTCATAATGAATCTGTAAGCTATCGGTACAGATAGCTCCCTGAGAACACTCTACTTGCAGTCGGCCTCGAACGACACAGAGAGACTGAATAACAAGTTAGAGAACTCTACTTGCAATCGGCCTTGAACAACACAGAGCGGTTGAATAACAAGTTTACAGTTGAGTCGAAACATCAGTTGTAGAGATGAATGAGCATATCATTCACAAGCAATCTTCGTGTCGAAGCTGCTGAGACAAATGGCGAATGCCTGGAAAGCAGACACCGGATACTGATAATCCATCGTAAATGTGTCCTTCCCCACTTTCCCAAATTGGAGAATAACATTCTCCTCTTCTTCACCATTCTCAAGAGATGCAACGAGCTGAAAGTTCTTCACTGAAGCGACTGTTACACGTCCGTTGAAGTTCAGACACCAGCATTGGAGTTGCTCGTGCCATCTAGGCGCCTTGTTTTTCAAAACCAGCATTTCGGAATGAAAACTATCTGTCAGAGCTGATTTTGATCTGAAAAACGGGAGAGATGGGACAGAATCCAAGTTTCGTGACACTAGTTCAGTTTGAGTGGGGGCCACACCTTCGGGTTTGATTGCAGAAACGGGAATGCTATCCATGACGCAAAGCATCCGCCGTGGACCCCTGTCACGATTATGTTTTTACATTAGCAACACCACTTCGATATAAATGGAAGACGTTAGAAGTATAATAATACAATTTCAGAAGTTTTTTTTCCAGTCCTGTATGTTTTGACCATTTTTTGTTTCAGGACACTCCACTTTCCCAATTGAATTTCAGCATGCTAACTTTCAAAATTCAACGTTTTAGTCGCTTGACCGGCTACAGCGGGTGACGTGGCAGTTTTTTAAAATTTTATAAATTTAAACTTTCGTCCTGTTAACTTTCAAAACCAATTACTAACCGGTCAAAGGACTAAATATTTAAAAGTTAAAAAGACGAAATTCCATTTGGGAATATGAAGTGTCCTCTAAATAAAAATGGACAAACTTCCAGAATTTAAAAAAACATAAAAAATTGCAATACAATTTTGGATTACTTTCAATATGAAAAGTCATTAAGAGTAGTTAATCTCTCACCTCGAACCCAAGACATTCAGCTCGTATGATACATGGGTCACAGGATAGTTGGCAGCAGGGACCTTGGGAGAAACTTGCCTCGTTCCAACTATTCTGGTGGAACGAGATTTGGCAACTTTAGTTCCGCCATTTGGAGGCTGAGCATCGTAGATTGTGAACTTGGTTCCCAGAAAATTAGACCTGTTGTCGTAGTCAGAGTCGAAGAATTTTTAAGAAAGCACAGCCTTGTGCAGTAGTTGGATTTACCTCAACTTGCCGATGTAGTTGCTGCTTCCCTTGGATACATCGTCAGCCTTTAGGGATATTACGTAGTCTGTATAAGCTGCATGTCTACATCTCCGGGCAGCAAGAAGGAATTTGCCTTCATCATTAGATGCTGTTCAAACAGAAACATGTCAAGAATGAAGAAATTTAGAACAAGACAAAGTCATGGATCAAAACATAACATTTTGGCCATCTATTGATAGATATATTAACTGTTACAGTAAGACAATTTACCTTGGCTCAAATTGAGGTAAAGATGATAAGTTTGCATCCCACGGTTCCGCTTTATGAAACATCGAATCAACGAGTTTCTTGGACCGGGCTGCACGAACAATAAAAGGTTATTAATCGATTAAGTATCCACCAAACAACCACAACATTTGAGTGCCAAAACAAGCCTTCTCATCTTGATAAGGAGCACTTTCAAGTCAACATTTCCTATTTACACAATCAGTAACTCACAGCTAATTACCCCTAATCACACAATCAAAATTCTTCAACGAGCATGGATAAATGTGACAGCTAATGAGAATAAAAGATGATCAATGCGACTCAAAATCATTTTGATTCTCAAGCATTCTACTATTCATTCCTCAACCAATAACCATTTTGTGTCACTAATTATTCCAAGATTAGAGTAAGACATTATATCGTTCTGATTAAAGAATAAAATGATAAACAAAAACAAACCTGCTTGAGAGAAACAGGAAACGTCAATCTCCCAGAAACTTGCAAAGTTGCAACAATCTCCTTCATGATTTCTCTCCAGCTTCTACAAACACCAGCACAAGCAACAACATTCTTTCTTGGTCGCCACGCACATTCCGATTCCTCAATCCGCATCAACACATCCCTCAAAAGCTCAGGCGGCAAATTGGCCCAACAACTCTGGCCCAAAGCATCAACAAACGGCGTCGTATGATCCTCAATCACACGATTAGACCTCGATCGCAGCCCGTAGCCAAACCCCTTTCTAGATATGCTACCAATCTCACCTTTCATATCCTGTATAATACTCTTGAATGGCATAACGCTAGTACCAATAAATTAGGAAAAGCAGCCCAAGGAATGTAGATGGAAAAAGAAAAACCCTATACACACACTTGTTGTAAAGTGAAAGGAAGGAACAAAGATGTAGTACAATCTAAGTGCCACAACACAAACCCATATTTTGAAAATTGATAATTTCGAAAGAGAATTCTCGGAAGATCAAGAGCGAATTGTTAAAGATAAAGTGCCATTTTCACAAGGGTGCGAGTGTGATGCCCCATTATAGGTTGAAAATGTGTGAGGATTTTGCTTAGACAGGAGGGAACTAACTATTTATTAGGGTTGGAATTGGAACGTGGAAGGGTGGGGTGGGGTGTGTTGTCTTTTTTTTCTTCTAAAAATCATAACCAATTTTATGAATGTTTTTTCCATTTTGGATGAACAGTTTGATCACAGTATACACTTTTTAAGAAAACAGAATTTAATAGTTGGTGATGTAAAATTGACACACTTTTTAAATAAATAAATAATTTTAGATGATTTGGTGTACAGTAAAAAAAAAAAATGATAATTTTAAAAATAAAATAATATTATTTTTATATGTATTTTCATATTAATAGTATTCAAGTAATCTTGGAAATAATCTTGGATTTTCAAATAAAAATAATGTGCACAAGACCGGAGAGTATTGTTTTGCAATTTTGTGAGATGGGGTTTTTCCACGAGGGGAATAATAGTTACTATAATACATTAGAATTTTTAGGTCGCTTTCCGAGGTGGCACTGTCAACTTGACTCATACGATGCTGTTTTTTGTTCATGGTTATTTTTCAATATTCATTTTACCTACAACTCGTATTATGTGCCTAGTTGCATCCAACAATTGAAAATAAAAAATAAGAGTAAAACGTGTTAAAGTTTTAACTGGATTATGAGAACCAATATATAGAAATTTAAGGTTTGGTCTAGTAGTATGGACTCAAGTACATGTTGTGCATCCTAGTCTAAAGAAAAATGTAAGTTATTAAATTGAAAAATACAACACAATATTACTAAAAAGTGTAAGTCACTATAACTAAAAATATTATTATACAGTTTAATAGCAACACCATTTTATAAAAAAGTGTAAGTCAGTAAACTGAAAAATGCAACATGGACTAGAGTGCACAACATGCACTCGAGTCCATAGCAGACCAACCCGAAATTTAATTACTCCACAATCCTAACAAACTAACCAATAATATATAATTCGACTCTCGACTATACGTAATTTTGAGCCCACGACCCTCATTCTCATCTCCTTCACAAACATCCGTATCCTCAAAGATGAATTTAGAATTATCGGAGTCCGATCCACCGGCGTTGATCAATAAAACATGTTTGGTCTTATCCAGTTCAATCGAATGTGTTTTTTTGCAATATTTTTCGGCAAATTTGAAGTCTTTGTGTTGCATGTAAATCAATGTTAAATTTCTCAACAATCTCGAACAGTCTTTCTCAACCATGATCTGAACCTTTTTCCCTCGAGGTCTTGCGAATTTGGTTCTTTTTTCAAGAAGTGTTATTTCTTCTACTTGCTTCAATTTACATTGAAATATTTCAATCTCTTCCACTACACTTCCAGATTGCCTATTGCAGTCAATTCCATCTCCATCATCAACTAAAATATCAACAAACTCATCGAAAATTGGTGGTACATCATAACCACAATTTTCATCAAAATATTTATCGAAAATTGGTGGTCCATCATAACTACAATCTATTCTAACTTTTCTTCCCCCGTCCTCCTTGGGTGTCGGGTTCACCCCTTCGTCGGAGTTTGTACCGAAGGTGCGACGGTCTTTAAATGACGAACTTGACTTGATTCTTGATGATTTATTGCGTAACAATTTCGACATCATTTGTTCCATCTTGGTCATGGTTCGATCAATACTTTTGAATTTTGTTTCAATTTGATGAAATCTTGTCTCTAGTAACTCAATACGTTCCCGATGAGTTCCTACCATGACGATCGTGATTCTCGAATACTCTCAATGAAAGTACCAATTTGATGAGAACCACGATACAAAGTACGAATAAATCCGTAATCCCTAGCTCAGGCTAGCAAGAAACGGGTTTGCAAACGATTTTGCAAAATTAATTCTATTATTTTCTTCTTTTTTCATACGGTGGTCTTCACACCAATATATAGAAATTTAATTACTCCACAATCCTTACAAACTAACCAATAATATCTAATTCAGCTCTCGACTATACGTAATTTTGAGCCCATGACCCTCATTCTCATCACTTAAATGTAACACTCTTTTTGTCATGGTGACATATACTCATAGGCTTTGAACATAAAAATTAAGAAATAATATAGAATAAATATATGTATTAGAGGTTATGCGATTGAAAAATAGAAAAAAAAAAAAAAAAGTAGTTCTTTCACCATGAAGTGTGAACGATTTTTTTTTTTTTGGGAGGGAGTATCATATTTAGATGAAACATGTAAATTATTGTAACAAACATATGTCACAAGATATGTTTTGTTGTCTTATTCTGCTATTCACTTAAATAATGTACTTGAGGGGCATATTAGACTTGGCAAGAAAATGAAATAAATTTATTATTTAACATATTTACTAAATAACCTTGTTGGAATTATTTAAGAATTTAGATTTAAAATAAAATAAAAGGTGAATTGTTAGAAAGAAAAAGAAAGACAATAAAAAGGTAGATCAAATAAAAGAAGAAAACATAAGACCATAAGCTCACAAGGATTTGTATGAACGGTAATTCACAATATATTTCACTAATGTAAAACCTGCGTATTATGCGGGGTTAAAATAAATTTATAACATATTTTAATTTTAATTTATTAATTAAAAAAATATTTAAAATATATATAGATTTGTAAATTCGTTATTCTATTTAAAAGAAAAAAAATGAAATGTTGTAACAATATAAACTACGCTTAATTATTGACTTCCTACCATACCCTTAATTAATTACTTTGAGATTCTTGTAAAATCTTGAAAACTATTATTATCTAAGTAATTATTAATGAGTTTAAGAGTAAATTGAGAAAGAACACATTTAATTAATATTAAAAAATGCAAAACGACATTTAAATTGGAAAAAAATCAAACGACATTTAAATTGAATAGGAGGGAGTAATAGAATAAATAATTATAATTTGTTGTACGTATGTTTTCATTTAGATCTAGGCAAATGAATTTCAATCTACTCTTGCTCTTTATTCTAGATGTTGCAAACCTGCAACATACAATTGTCTATTTTTTAACACAAATTTTGGAAGGTAGATACCTACCATTGAAAGGAATTGACTTTGATTTTTATTTTATCATCATTGCAAAAATCTATAGAATAGGACATAGGCTCCTTTAAAACTTTATGGGAGTCGTGTCCTTAAAATTTTATGGGAGTCGTGTTATCTAAAACACTCAATGTTATTCTCAGGATAAATTTTTTACTACCAACAATATTCCTTCCTTGACAAAGTGGGATAGCTCAAGTGGTTAGAGCACCACTACCTAGGCCTTGGGTCCTGGGTTCGAGTCATGGGGAGGGGAAAAGGGGTATTTAACTTGTAATAAAAAAAAAAACAATATTCCTTCCACAAATAATTTGTCATTCGATGATGTGATTTTCAAGTGTATAGAATAGAAAATAGCCCCCTTTAAAATTTCAATATCATTTTCAGAATAATTTTTTTACTATCAATAATATTCCTTCCATAAATAATTTGTCCTTCGATGATGTAATTTTCAAGTCAGGTAACAATAAGTAGTTCTATTGCAACACGAATTGAAAGATTAATATATACTCCCCCTCCCCAACCCCAAAAATATATATATATATACTCTTATTTATTTTTATTTTTAAAAGGAAGATTAATATATTAAAAACATGAAAGATTAATATATAGACATGGTCTGGAGTGATTTTTTTTAATATCGAAATGAAAGATTAATATATTAAGAACATGAAAAATGTTGAATTAGGAAATAATTAAAAAAATATATTTATTTCAATATTTATGGATGCAAATTTTGACTTACCTAAAATAACCACAATAATTAACTTATTCAGTTAAATCAAATTAATTAATGAGACCGTCTTGAGTGAGACCGTCTCACAGAATAAGATCCGTGAGACGGTTTTTATATATAAAAAGTGGAGTTTATTAACAAACTAAGACAATCCATAAATCATTTAAACAAAGTAAGACAAAAAAATTGAGTAAAACAATTAAGACCAAAATAGAGTACAAAATCTCATTTTTGCCCTTCATTTTATATTATTCAAAATTATTTACAATTTGAAAGTCTTTTAGCATTCTTTCCTTTCTCCCCCAAAATCCGATTTAACATTCCATGTTTGAATTCAATTCATTTCTCATTTCAAAGCTCACCCCTTCATATTCAGAATCCTAAAATGGAGGCGGCATTAGGTTTTTTTTAGGTTGCAGCCGTCACCAACTACACTGCTCGGATAATCGAGACGCTGGCCTCCGTGTGAGTGGCGGAGGTGGATGAGGATGGTGGCGCCGACGATTTGACCGTTTCTTTTTGTGATTTGTGACGATGAATTTGATCCGTTTCTTTTAGCGATTTTTACCTCATCGGTGATTGATTCGCGATGGATCCAGATTTAGTTTCGATTCGCCATCGTTTTATTTGATTCTCGCCGTCGATGAAACTTGATTTTGATTCTCTTCGACGACGGGCTTTCAAATCGGCAGTTATAATTGATTTTTATGATCTAACATTTGTCTCATCCTCATCAATTTTAGCTTATTATTGAATAAGTTTCAAGTTGGTGAGTTATTTGACCGGAAAGTTGGGGCAGTCCACCTCCTTTTCGGCGGCGGCTATTTTGAATGAGTGGTTTGGAAATTGATTTTGGGCGCTTGTGTGGCTGTCCGGCAGCATCAGGTGAAGAATTGTGAAATATTTTTCTTTTGTGAAATGAATTTATGAGTGCTAAAATTTTAAAATTATTAATAGTTCTTAAGTATAAAATACAGTTAGAGTTTGACGATTCTTTCTGATTGGGATACAGGAATTGAATTTGTTGTTATTATTATTTATGCAGATTTCTGATTGCCTATGTTCTTGTTTATTTATGGGTTACAAATAATTGAGGTTTGCACCGATCGATCTTAATTCCGGAAAGATTGAAGCATCATACTCTTCTGCAGGTAGGAGTGTTCAAAAAAAAAAAAATCGGACCGGAACCGGACCGACCGGTTAGATTCCGGTCCGGAAAATTTTGGATTCTGGTCCGGACCGGTTTGGACCGGATTTTTTTTTTTAATTTTTTATTTTTTTTACTAATGCACTCTCAATTATTTTTCAAAACCAAGTAATTGGTGAAAATGTGTTGAGATCTATTACATTTTTTGCAAGGGTCACACTTGCGTACCCCCTAGTGCACCGTACCCCCTAGTGCACCGTACCCCCTAGTTTTAATTTTATTTTTTTATTTATATTTTATGTGCACCCATTACTTTAATGAGTTCACCCCTAAATTATATTTTTACTACAGTTATCTGCACCCACTCATTTTATGAGTTCACCCCCAAATCATTTCTTTTTTTACAACAATTATCTACACCCGCTCATTTTATGAGTTCGCCCCCAAATTATTTTTTTACCACAGTTATCTGCACCCCGCTCATTTTATGAGTTCACCCCCAAATATTTTTTTACTACAGTTATATGCACCTGCTCATTTTATGAGTTCACCCCCAAATCATATTTATACTACAGTTATCTGCACCCGCTCATTTTATGAGTTCACCCCAAATCATTTCTTTTTTACAACGGTTCTCTACACCCGCTAATTTTATATGTTCACCCCTAATTTTTTTTACCACATTTCTCTGCACCCACTCATTTTATGAGTTCACCCCCAATTTTTTTATTTAAATAATTACATTTAAAATACTATATTATCTTTTTATTAATTTACACAAAATATAAAAATAAAATCAACCATAATTTATACATTTACAATATGTAGTCGAGTCATTGTCGAGTTACCGTCGATTCACCACTAAATCACCCATATTTTAGAAAAAGAAAATCGTAAAAACATAATTTAAAAAATCTATCAAAATAAGGCACAAATCTCAATTTTTTTTTCTTTTTAATTTTTCTTCCCATTTTCAGTTTTTATTCAAAAAAATTTATTTCTTCATTTTTTTCATTAGTATTTTTTAAAATTTTAATACAAAATAATATTATATGTATGATTTTATTATACTCAATAATACAATAAGTAATAATCAGTAATACACTAATACCATTAAAAATAATTAGTACTCCAATATCTTATACAATAACAAATAATTACACATATATAATTATATTAAATAATACTAAAATCAATTATTAGTAATACCACGAACTGTAATCGGTAATACCATTAATATTAATCAATAAAATTTTATACAATAACAAATAATTTCACACATCCAATTATATTCAATAATACCAAAAACAATTATCAGTAATACAATGAACAGTAATTAGTAATATCATGAACATTGATCAGTAATATCTTATAAAATAATAAATAATTCCACAAATCTAATTATATTAAGTAATACCATAATCAATAATATGTAATACCATAAAAAATAATAATAATAATCAGTAATGTCTTAAACAATAATAAATAATTTCACACAATCAGTAATACCACAAACAATAACCAGTAATACCACAATTAATAATTAATAATACCGTAATCAGTAATCATTAATTTTAATTCATTTGTATATTAATAGTAATACTACAATCAATAAATAGTAATACCAGTACCAATAACTAATAGTACCATAAAAAAAAAAAAGTGGAGGGAGTGCAAATTGGGGTGTACTGAAGAAAATAGGGGGTGCACATTACCAAACCCAATTGAAAGGAACCCTAGCCCAATGGGAGGGCACCCTAGGTCAGCAGTCGTCGTTTGAGATTTCATCAGCAAGGTCACCGGCTTTGAGTGTCGGCCGGTTAGAGATCCATCGGCAACATACTCACATTCCTCCGTCGGGCTGTCGTCAGCCGGAGGAAGAGGATGCACAGTAGCATGATGAAGAAGACGGACAAAGCAATATAGCTTCGATTTAGGCAGAGATGAACGACGAGAGAGAGGCGGCGTCGATCTGAGTGTTGCAGGCGAGAGCCATTGATGCCGAAGAAGCTCCTGGATCGCGAACACAAGGGAGATTGATCGAAGCAGTCAAGTCGGTGGTCGAAATGAGAAGAGAATTTCGGCCGCCGTGGATCGTTGCCGAGATGGAAGATGATGTCGATTGTCATGGAAGTGAAGAATCGCGATTGCGATTCGAATATGGGTCTTGGGCTTCAGCGGCCAGGACGGAAGCGCCGCCGTCGCCGTCAAGGGGGTGGTCGGGCATGGTGGTGGTTGGGTCACCCGCCGATCGGCATGAATTTTCGGCAGGTCCTTTACTCATCAAATTAAAATTGAAATTCAAGTGCACTGCCGATCGACTATAATAAAATCATGCCTATAATATTATATTGTATTAAAATTTAAAAAATACACATGTAAAAAATGTAAAAGAAATGTAGGAAAATTTAAAATAAAAAAGGAAAAGGAAAAAAATGAAGAAATAAAAAATTTGGAAAAAAAAAAATTAAAAATGGAAAAAGAGTAGGGGAAAGGAAAATTAAAAAGTAAAAAATCGAGATTTATGGCTAATTTCGATTTTTTTTATTAATTATATTTTTACGATTTTTTTTTTAAATATGGGTGACTTGGTGGTGAATCGATTTTTTAGAGTTTATTTTATTATATTTTGTGTACATTAATAAAAGGATAATATATTCTTTTAAATGTGATTATTTTTCTAAAAATATTTTGGGGTGAACTCATAAAATGTGCGAGTGCAGATAATCGTGGTAAAACAATAATATGTTGGTGAACTCATAAAATGAGCGGGTATAGATAACTGTGGTAAAAAATAATTTGGGGGTGAACTCATAAAATGAGCGGGTGTAGATAACTGTTGTAAAAATATGATTAGGAGGTGAACTCATTAAATTAGTGGGTGCAGATAAAATATAAATAAAAAATCGAAATTGAAATTTGGGGGGTGCAAATCATTATTGGGTGAACTAAAAAAATTTGTGGTGCGAGTTTATTGAGGGTGAACTGAGTAAACAGATGGGTGTGTGACTGGAATCTGAGGTCCAGTCCCAAGGAAGGCCCAATAGCTGAAATGTCATAGGTAGGGGGCATGATGCATCCAAGTGTATACAAGTATTTGCCTTTTTGCAAATATATAATTTAACAAACATATTTAATTTATTTTAGGGTCAAAAGATCATTAATAATAATGTAAATAAAATTCACATTGGCGTAATGAAGAGAAAACACTTTAATTTCCATACACAAATTCATCAATTTTGTTCTTCCTTCCATAAACTTAAAAAAAAATTTAAAAAAAAAAATCCGATCCAACCGGTCCAAACCCGGATCGGATTAATTACGCTCCGGTCTCCGGTCCGTAAAATTTTAAAATTCTGGTCCCGGTCCGGTTCTAGACCGGTGCACACCCCTATCTGTAGGCACTGGTAGGAGTGTGCAAAATAAAACCGAACCGGAAAAAAGACCAGAACCGGACCGACCGGTTAGATTCCGGTCCGGTCCTCGGTCCAAAATTTTTTAAGATTCCGGGTTCGGTCCGGTCCAGGACCGGAAACCCGGATTTTACAATTTTTGTTTTTTATTATTTGAATTTTAGAAATTACAAATCTCATTTCTCTGGCTCTTCGACTTTCTCTGGCTCTTCACTTTCTTAAACCTAATTCCCTTTTTTTACCATTCTCAAAATTATTCAACCTTTATCTGAAACGGCGCTCACCAGCCTCACCCGACCGACAAGGGCGACAATCCTTCTCCAATCTCCACTCCTTGCAATTGTTTGTGTTAGTTGTGACTTGTGACTCACCCATTTTGAGAAGGTGTGTTAGTTGTGACTTGTGACTCATCCATTTTGAGAAGATAATAGAGCCGGCGCAACGGAATACTCCACCCAATCTTCTTGCAATGTAAGTTTTCTTGAGTTATTGAGAAGATTTAACCTATTTTACCGTTTATAATCGTAATAATTATTTTTAATTTCTTGTTTCAAAATTTTAGATGGATAGTACTCAGTCACAATCTCAATAAAAAAGAATACCAGTGTTTTCTAATCAATCGGCTGATGCCCTTACTAATGAAGAACTCGAATGTGATCGACTCTCCACTTCTTCTCATACACTAAGGAATTATAATAAATTAAAAAAAAAGAAAAAAAAAAACGGTCTGAAACGGTCCAAACCCGGACCGGTTACATTTCGGTCCGGTCCTTGGTCCGTAAAATTTTAAGATTCCGGTCCCGGTCCGGTCCGATTCTGGACCGGTGCACACCCCTAGGCACTGGATACTCTTGACCGAATATGAGCCAGTTGAGAGTGAATAAAAGAGTACTCCACATCATTGTCCGAATATGAGCCAGTTGAGGTTGTCTTGGAGACTTAGTTGCATATATAAACCCAATTTACTACATATATTTGTATGTATAATGCATATTCAGTGTATTTTCGTATAATGTAATTTTTAGATTCAATAGTATATTTTACTCCACGAACTAAGAAAATCATAATTATTGTATAATTTATGATAAAGTCTTATATTATTATTATGCAATGCACATATTATATATATGCATGTACTGAGAATATACAACAATTTTTTATATGCAAAAATATTACCCAATATATTTATAACTATATTTTGACAATTTTCATAGATAAAATAACACATGCACATATTAAAGTATATGCAATTATCGATTGCATATATAAAAAAAGTATGCATATTTGAAAGTATATGCACTTATCGGTTTCATTTAATAAAATATGCGTATATGCATTATGCAAACATATTATGGGTGTTATTCAACAAGTATTTGTTAATACAAGTTGTTCATCAAATTATTTAAACACTTTTAGAGGTGTATGGAGTAAAATAATTTTTTTGAATGTATTAATTTTATTAAGTATTTTATAATATAATTTATATTTTAATAAAGATATGGTATGCAAAACAATAAGCATATGAATATTTAATTAATTAAAGTATATTTCCGATTAATATGAGTGTGGACAAACATAAAGTATGATCTCGAATTTTATGATTTTTTTTATTGCAATTAGCGCTATAATCGACGGATAATTAAATCATTTGAAAATTCGAAATTAAATGTAAGAAAACTTGCACTAGAATCATGGAAATAATCTCCGAGCTAATCCAAAATTAAGACGGTTTGACTTTGCATATTTAGATTAATATATTTAATTAAGTTTTGAATTTCGTAATTAATTATAACATAAGGGCAGAAGTGTACATTTAGGCTGGATTTTGTCTTTATTTGTATCATTAAATAAAATTAGCTTGAATCTTAAAGTTGGTTTGTCCCATATTGTTTTTTCCTCAAAAAAGTGATAATGTTTGAACAAAAAATGATAGTTGTTTAAGTAAAAAGTGATAGTCACTTTTGTTAAAAATATTATCACTTTTTACTTAAACATTATCATTTTTTTTACAAACCAAAATTTGAAAAAAAAAAAATGGTTTATCCTACCCAAAATTTTGAAATATGGGTTAAAAAGATCCGTCTCACATAAAAAGATCTGTGAGACAGTCTCACACAAGTTTTTGCCTTAATTAATTATTTTCTTTTCTCCATTTTTTCAATTGTTTATTCTATATTTGAAAATTAAGAAGATTATGAAACTATCTAAGGATCTAATGTTCATAAGGATCTAATGTTCATATTAATAAAGAGTCTTGAAAAAAAAAAAAAAAAGATTATTCGTTTTTTTTTCTATATTTAAAGGTTAAGAAGATTCTACAACCATCTTATTATAAATGTTTTGCAAATAGATAAAGATATTAATATTAATTATTATTATATTATATTCGTGGCAATTACTTTTAAACCTTACACAATAATTTCCACACCTTTAAAATAGAAATCCTTTATAAATCCCATCCCTACGGTATCTTCAATTTTATAAAAATGTCATTATTTTTTCTCCACACATATACAAAAGTCAATCCATTTTTTTACTTTATACATAAAGTTTTAATCCTCAAAACTAACGTCATTATTACACTTTCTTAACATGCGCCTATAAACGTATTTCTGGGAGGGAGGGAGTATTAAAATATGAATATACATATTTTAAAATTCTTAAAACTCTTATAACGGTGAACGGGTGAAAGGAAACGCACAAGACGAACTCACGAAACTCTCCTTTCACAAAACAAAATACGGAGGAAAACCCTGAACACCGCCGCCTCCCGCCCGCCCTCTTCCTCCCCGTGCTGCGCGGCTGCTCCGCCACTCCAGTCTCCAGCCACAAGCGCACGCAGTCACCCGGCCACCACTAACTCAAAGCGTGCGTCCACCACATAACCCACGGTAAATTCAGAAATTTGGGGCAAAAAGTTTCAGACGTCTTTCGATTGATATGATATGAGGCAATCTTGGTAGTTGGTAGGTTTAATTCAGGTGTTGATCAGTTTTGGGTTTTCAATCTTATGAACAATCTGGTAGTTTTTAGTATATAATCACTTTCTGGGAGAATTAGTTTTAAATTTTGTTTTCAATTTCTTGGTATTTCTGGGAGAAGCATCCGTGTGTATGTTTTTAAACATTAAGCTATAATACCTGCTTCATCCTGAACACCGGTTTTGATTGTTGGTATTAACGTAAATAAGGACAATTGTTACCATTGCCGTAGAGATGTAGAATATCAGAACAACACTGTTAGTGACATTTATAATTCAGGGAAAAGAAAAGATGAAACATCCTTATGTTGTCGTGTTCCCCTTCTTCATTTTAGTTAAAATATTCAAGTCAGTTACCTACTTGTTCACAGTTGATATATGAATTAGAAATTCGATTTTATGTATTATTGCCTTGATTTTATTATGTTTATGTACTAATTTTGTATTATTCATGAGCTTATCGCCTATGTCGACATAAAATCAGATATTGTGATTTGCATCTTAGTCTGATTTGAACATTATTTTCTTATTTTTAGACATTTTCTCCAATTTTGATTTGTTTGTTGTAAATTTTGTACTTTACATGTCATTTTTACATTTATTATATCATGGCCAAATTTTTAGATTTATCAAGCATTCTTTCTTGTTAACATAAAAAACCATTGTTCATTATATCAAGCATTTGTTTACCGCCAGTTTAAAAAATAAGGCTATTTTGGCCCGATGGTGCAGCAGCACACTTAGGGCCTGAAAGAAACATGTGACCCATCGTGCCAGTAACGGACTAACGGCCCGACCTGTTTGACATCTCTGCCTACAACAAAGCTTAATACTTCTTTCTTTCTTTCTTTCTTTCTTTCTTTCTTTCTTTCTTTCTTTCTTTCTGAGTTTCCCTAAAGTCGTTATTGATTCGCCTATTTATTATTATTCGATCCTGAACCTATTTTTTGTTCATTTCTCGTCCATATATTACCCTAGAACTTGAGTCTTGTAATCACTGCTTCGTCTCGTTAAGTGATTATGAATCTGTTTTAAGATTCAAATTATTTTCCTAAAAGTTTTGGTTAATATGTGCAAATGTTGTTTGCTTTGGTTGGTTGTTGAACTAAGGCTTTTGAAATTTCAGTAAAGGTGAAATTTAATTGCAAGTCCTTGATATTAGGCTATTCTAAGTTAAAAGTTTTTCTGTACATTCATAATTTGTTTGATATTAGGCAATTCAGTGCACATTCATTTCCAAGTATAGAGATCCTAAAATAATTTCTGCGTTATAAATCTTAAATTTGTGTGCAAATATACAGATTTTGAGCGTCTTCTGCGGACAAAAGATGGGGGAAGGAACTGAATCAGATGGGTTGAAGAAACTAGAGTATCTATCTTTAGTCTCCAAAGTATGCACAGAGTTAGAGAGTCATCTAGGTTTTGGTGATAAGGTACTGGCTGAGTTCATCACAGAGATGGGTCAGAATTGTGAGACGGTGGATGAATTCGACGCCCAATTGAAAGAGAATGGAGCGGAAATGCCCGATTATTTTGTCCGGACTCTTCTTACTATCATTCATGCAATTTTGCCTCCCAAACCAAAGTCGAAGTCCGACAAGGGTTCGAAGGAGGGGGAAGATTCTGCCTTTTCAGCTTTGAAGATAAAAGACGGTAAGGAGAGGGTGAAGGAGCTGGAGAAGGAGATTGAAGATGAAGCAAAAAATCGAAGGAGATTGGAGGAAGATGCTGAGGAAGATAAGCATAGGGATAGGGGTGGAGATGATGGAAGGAGACAGAGAAGGGATATAGATAGAGAGAAGGACAGAGAAAGGGTTAGATATGGGGATAGGGAGGACAGAGGTAGAAATAGGGATGACAGGAATAGAAATATGGATAGGGAGGACAGGGGCATTCGTGGGGATAGGGACGGTTATGGTGAAGACAAAGGCAGGCGAAAGCACGTAGAGCGAGATAGGGATAGGGAGGAAAGGGGCACTCATGGGGATAGGGATGGTTATGGTGAAGAGAAAGGCAGGCGAAAGCATGATAACAGTGATAGGAATAGAGGCGAAAAGAGTTGGATGGATGAATATGATAATGTAAGGGATGATGAGAGGAGGGAGTCGAGGAATAATCAGCTAGAGGAACCAGAATTGTACCAAGTTTACAAGGGAAAGGTTTCTAGGGTAATGGATAAAGGGTGTTTTGTTCAGTTTAATGATTTTAGAGGGAAAGAGGGGCTGGTACATGTATCTCAGATGGCAACTAGGAGGATTGCAAATGCAAAGGAAATAGTGAAGCGAGACCAGGAAGTTTATGTGAAAGTTATCTCGGTTAATGGGAGTAATTTGAGTTTATCAATGAGAGATGTTGATCAGAATACTGGGAAGGATCTGTTGCCCTTGAGAAGGAGTGAGATGGATGATGGCTTGATAGTAAATCCTTCAGGTAGGAATAATAGAAATGATGGGAGTAGGATTGGTCTATCAGGAATAAAAATCACCGAAGAAGATGATGTCGCGCCATCACGACGACCACTGAAGAGAATGAGTTCACCTGAGAGGTGGGAGGCTCAGCAACTGATTGCTTCTGGGGTTATGGGTGTGAAGGAGTATCCTATGTTTGATGACGACGGAGATGGGATGCTTTATCAGGAAGAAGGAGGTGAAGAGGAGCTAGAGGTTGAATTGAACGAAGATGAACCTGCGTTTTTGCAGGGGCAAAGTAGGGCTTCTTTGGATATGTCCCCTGTGAAGATATTCAAGAACCCCGAGGGGTCTTTGAGCCGTGCAGCAGCACTTCAATCCGCATTGATAAAGGAGAGGAGAGAAGTTAGAGAGCAGCAGCAAAGAACGATGCTGGATTCTATTCCAAAGGATCTGAATCGTCCTTGGGAAGACCCAATGCCAGAAACTGGAGAGAGGCACCTTGCTCAGGAACTTAGAGGTGTTGGGTTGTCTGCATACGACATGCCTGAGTGGAAGAAGGATGCATACGGGAAAGCTCTAACTTTTGGACAAAGATCGAAGCTTTCAATTCAAGATCAGAGACGAAGTTTACCCATCTTTAAGCTGAAAAATGAGCTGATTCAAGCTGTTCATGATAATCAGGTACTGGTGGTCATTGGTGAGACAGGGTCGGGCAAGACAACGCAGGTAACACAGTATCTTGCTGAGGCAGGGTATACTACTAAGGGCAAAATAGGATGCACTCAGCCTCGTAGAGTTGCTGCAATGTCTGTGGCTAAGAGAGTTGCTGAGGAATTCGGTTGTCGTTTAGGTGAAGAAGTAGGGTACGCCATTCGTTTTGAGGATTGCACTAGTCCAGATACTGTGATCAAGTATATGACAGATGGTATGCTTCTGAGGGAGATTCTGATTGATGAAGATTTGTCTCAGTACTCAGTTGTAATGCTTGATGAAGCTCATGAGAGGACAATTCACACAGATGTTCTATTCGGGTTATTAAAGCAGCTCGTGAAACGGAGACCTGACCTTCGGTTGATTGTCACTTCTGCAACATTGGACGCAGAGAAGTTTTCTGGGTATTTTTTTAACTGCAATATTTTTACCATTCCAGGTAGAACTTTTCCAGTAGAAATACTGTACACAAAGCAGCCTGAAAGTGACTACCTAGATGCATCACTGATCACTGTATTACAAATTCACTTGACTGAACCTGAAGGTGATGTACTTCTGTTCTTAACTGGTCAAGAAGAGATCGATTATGCTTGCCAATGTCTGTATGAGAGAATGAAGGGCTTAGGTAAAAATGTTCCTGAGCTGATTATTTTACCTGTGTACAGTGCTTTGCCTAGTGAAATGCAGTCAAGAATCTTTGATCCAGCACCTCCAGGAAAGAGAAAAGTAGTTGTTGCTACGAATATAGCTGAAGCTTCTTTGACTATTGATGGTATATTTTACGTTATTGATCCAGGGTTTGCGAAGCAAAACGTGTATAATCCTAAACAGGGACTTGATTCGTTGGTGATAACTCCAATATCACAAGCATCTGCAAAGCAAAGGGCGGGTCGAGCTGGACGAACAGGACCAGGAAAGTGCTACCGTCTCTATACTGAGAGTGCATTCCACAATGAGATGTCTCCCACTTCGATTCCCGAGATACAGAGGATTAATCTTGGAATGACTGTTCTTAATTTGAAAGCTATGGGTATTAATGATCTGATGTCTTTTGACTTTATGGACCCCCCTACACCTCAGGCACTTATTTCGGCAATGGAGCAGCTCTACAGTTTAGGAGCTTTGGATGAAGAGGGCCTTCTTACTAAGTTGGGTAGGAAAATGGCTGAGTTTCCATTAGATCCTCCACTTTCCAAAATGCTTCTTGCCAGTGTAGATCTTGGTTGTAGTGATGAGATTCTGACTATTATTGCAATGATTCAAACGGGAAATATATTCTACCGACCAAGGGAAAAACAAGCTCAAGCAGACCAGAAAAGGGCAAAGTTTTTTCAACCTGAAGGAGATCATTTGACGCTGCTTGCTGTTTATGAGGCATGGAAAGCAAAAAATTTCTCAGGTCCCTGGTGTTTTGACAATTTTGTCCAGTCTCGATCATTGAGGAGGGCACAGGATGTCAGGAAACAGCTTCTCTCCATCATGGACAAGTATGCAATTCTAATCTTCTTTCTGCTTCTGGTGCTTTCATGCTAGCATCTGTTTTAAATGGTTTTGGGTTGGTAGAGCATCATGGTGATCTGGAAATGATAATTTTTTTCTTCTGTTATTCTCTGTTTGTCTTTTAAATGTATTGCTCCTTGATCATTTATTCTCTTATTGAATATGCGTCCGAAGTAGATTAATTGTGGTGATGTTAACTTCTTTCGATAGGATTGTAAAATTTGTAATATAGACTTGACTGCTAAGACTTTTTGCTGCTCTCCCGCTTCCACTGAACAAAATTCATACCCATGTTCTCTTTTGCACCACAAAGGTCCCCAAAACACTAGCTATAATATGTGTTGTTATTTCTTAGCCTTCTTATGAACTAAAGAGTTATTCCTCGTCATGTTAAGGCGCTTGTTTGTCTTAAATCTTAAGAAATTTATTTTACTTTGTATCTCTTACTTGACATGAAATTGTTAATGCTCTTCTGACTCCTGTGCACTCTTAAATAACCTTTATGACACTTGCATGGTGATTTTTTAAAGGTTCTTAGTTTTCCTTGTTAGATAGTTGTCTCTATGATGATAGCATTCAAGTTTAGGTCTTATCATCATTATGATAGTTGGGTCTGTTAGGGCCTTTTTAATTAAGTTTTTTAATAAACAGACTGTGGACTTTGTTACTTGTGGGTTAAGTTACGGTTTAGGTTTTAAGTTTTATTTATAATGCGTTGTTTTATGTGTTAGGACATCAAGATGGATCATAGAATTTAGGAAAATGGCAATTGTTTCTTGGGCAGGATTTAATCCTGTGTATTTATTGTTTCTTGACCTTTTTACCCCATCGGAAAAAAGTACCTAACTGTTTCCAAATTCCTGCTGTATTTACAGGTATAAGTTAGATGTGGTGAGTGCTGGTAAGAACTTTTCTAAGATACGGAAAGCTATAGCTGCTGGTTTCTTTTTTCATGCTGCTAGAAAGGATCCCCAAGAAGGCTACAAAACACTAGTTGAGAACCAACCAGTTTATATTCATCCAAGCAGTGCGTTGTTCCAAAGACAACCAGACTGGGTTATTTATCATGAACTTGTTATGACTACAAAGGAGTATATGCGTGAGGTCACTGTAGTAGATCCAAAGTGGCTCGTTGAACTTGCTCCAAGATTCTTTAAGGTGTCAGATCCTACAAAAATGAGCAAGCGAAAGAGACAAGAGCGCATTGAACCACTTTATGACAGATATCATGAACCAAATTCTTGGCGTTTAAGCAAAAGGCGTGCTTAATATGGTTAGTTTTCCAGCTCCATGTTTTCTGTTTTGTAGTTCCATTTTGTTGAATACGAATTTGTTGGTTCTTTTACACAAGCAAAGTTGGTTTGTTTGCAAACTGTATTAGTTATATTCCTTTGGTTGATTTTCTAGTCTTTTATGTTTATTCTTTTACTTTTGATTAAAGTAGCTCTCATTTCTGAGAAAAAGGGGACTAGTAATTTTGTTATGCTGTGAAGGACTTGTTCTTTTTGTCAAGGGAGGTGCTCGATTCCCAATGTTAAGTAGCTCTAACTGATTATTGGATTGTTCCCAAAATTTTGTGCTGTCAAAGAAGTAGTAGCTTTTAATAGAGGGGATGGTGTCGAAAAGTAGGAATAAGTGGAAAAATAGTTTGGTTAATAATTTGCACTAGTTGATTCAAGATATGTATAAAGAAGTGCCTTTGGGCCTGGAAACGTTGATTTAATACTGGAAATTGTGTTCAAATTAAAATATTTATAATGATATTTATACAGAAACGTTGTACACTTATTAATAGTTTTCTACCAAGCCAGCAACAATCAAATTATCAATAATTATTATACCTTAATAGTTGGCATAATAAATAATCAAATAATCGGCAAACATTAAGGAACCAACTAATGTATATGATTTCATTAAATTCCGGTTACTGAATAAAAGGACAGAGAGAGAGAGAGTATTAATTTGTGAGATGTACTAAATTCTGATGGAGTTGATGGTTAGTGATAGTTCTTTCTTTTTAAGCTGCTTCACTCTTCATTAAAATGTAGGTGAGGCTGTGAGGTTTTATGTTGCTACTCATATTTTCAGCAAAGTTGGTTTGCAATTTGTTCAGCTCAGTTATGTATTGAGTGATTATTCATTGCAACTACGGGTATGAATGATATTTACTTGGTATGCAATCTAGTTCAAGGTTTATGTTGGAAAGCGAATTTAAACTCCGACTCGATCATTCTTTGTGAGCAGCTCAACTGGATTTATTTTCTTGAATCATTCAAGACAAGAGGAGCTGAACGTTAAACAATCCGAATGTGGGGACATGCTCACGTTGTGACATATGTTTTGTAAGTGTAACATTTTTGTGTTTGCTTCCTGTGTTGTATCTTACCAGTTCTTTCTTTCTTCTTTCTTCTCGTGTTGTAATTTTGTTTTGTAAGATAGTCTCCTACTAAAATATTACTCTCGTATCTTTCATATCTTTTATAGGCTCTTTAGTGTTACTTTTATCAGGGTATTTGAAATAGTAAATATAATTTGAAATAGTTACTTTATCAGAGTCATCAATATTTTGTGATATAATTTGAAATAGTTCAAAGATTTGGTTTCACTTTTGTGTGTTTTTCTATCATTATGATTTTTGAGATGAATTGTTATAATATAGGAGTATATTTTGGTTACTTAATTCGATGTGTTAAATTCTAAATTGTACATGTTAAGATATGTTTTTCTCTCTTTTCAGAAATAATTCATGTAATATTTAATCAATATATATAAACATACATATTTATATATAATTAGATAATTTTGTAAAATTTTATGAATAAAATAAAAAAAAATGATTGGATTGAAGGTAAAAGTAATGACTTGTAAAATTGTGAATATCCTCACAGAGGGAATGTTATTTACGTTATTATTTTACATTACTTTTCCTCATTTTAAAACTAATTAAAATCTCTAAACTAATTAAAATGAAATGGATGAATTTTGAACTTAGAAGAAAAAGTAAAAAAAACAATAATCAATTTTTTAAATTTTTATTATTGGAAGTTCAGCCCATACCTGGCTTGGTGTCAAGTGTTAGATGTACTCCCCCTTCAACTCCCGACCAAACGCCGCCACTGCCCGGTGCCGCCGCCACTGCCCGGTGCCGCCCAGCCTCCTCCTCCCTCTACCGAGCGCCACCCCCGTCGCCCACTCTTTTTTTTTTTTTCTTCCTTTTCTCTGCAAAACCCCCCTCCACTGCCCCCAGCCGCCGCTCTTTATTTTTGTTTTTTTCTTCTGCTTGATTCGATTCAGCCATGGAGGTCACGGCCGCCACCAGCACGCGACCCCCCCTCCCGTCGGCCACGGCCCCCGCACGCCACCGCCTTCCCATCGGAGATGGAGGTATGTATTTCTCTCTTTTTTTTTTCGATAATAATCAATTGCTAAAAAAACACTCTCACGGGAGTCTTTTTGATCGATCCATTTTTAGCAAAAAATTCAATTTTTTTTTTTTTAAATTTTCTTTCGATTAAATCTTACCGACGAAAGTGTGTTTGGTTGATAAACCAGCGTCGACGATTGATCGATTCTGGTTTGTCGAAAATAAGATTTTTTTAAATTTCAAAGTTTATTTTTTAATTTGAGGCGGCGGCAGCTTTTCCTAGGGTTAGGGTTAGAATTGTGGGAGTGTATTTATCTTTTTTATATTTTATAAAATGATAAATTTGGTATTTTACACTAATATTAAATTAATAAATGGATTGGGGGAGTATATCTAACAAAAGCTGAGGGGTATATAGTCAGGGCTTTGCTCCTCGGCGAGCAAACTTAATGACACATTTTATCATTTTTTATGTTCCTTACTTGCTCATACTTAAAATAATAAGGGCATGATTGGTATGGGGTAATGGACTTAGAATGGAATGACCATTCATGGACCTATTCCTAATCTCATGATTCCCAAAAAATAAAGAATTCTGATTCCTCTCCATTCCCCTATCTTTACCCATTCCATTCTACGTGAAATCAAATTATTTTTATTTTCTAAAAAAAAAAAAACATTAAAAAAACATTTTTACAAAATTATCCTTATCAACAATTAAAAAGATTTTCATTAACCCTCTTATCCAACCTTAATCCACGATTAAATACGATATCCATTAACCTTCTTTAACCTAATTCATTCAAGAGGGAAGGATGCTGAGAAAAAACGCAGAACGCATAAGAGAAGAACGCTAAGAAAAAAACGCAGAGCAGAAGAACGCTGAGAAAAAAACGCAAACGCTGAGAAAAAAACGCAGAAGAGAAGAACAGAGAAGAACGCTGAAAAAAAAACGCAGAAGAGAAGAACGCTGAGAAAAAAACGCAGAAGAGAAGAACGCTGAGAAAAAACGCAGAAGAGAAGAACTAGTCAAAGAATAAAAAACGCAGAACGCTGAGAAAAAAACGCAAAAAAAACATAGAAGAGAAAAAAACGCAGAAGAGAAGAACGCTGAGAAAAAACGCAGAAGAGAAGAACTAGTCAAAGAATAAAAAACGCAAAACGCTGAGAAAAAAACTAAAAAAAAAACGTAGAAGAACGCAGAACGCTGAGAAAAAAACTCAAAAAAAACGTAGAAGAGAAAAAATGCAGAAGAGAAAAAACGCAGAACGCTGAGAAAAAAACGCAGAAGAGAAGAACGCTAAGAAAAAAACGCAGAAGAGAAGAACGCTAAGAAAAAAACGCAGAAGAGAAGATCGCTGAGAAAAAAACGCACAAGAGAAGAACGCTGAGAAAAAACGCAGAAGAGAAGAACTAGTCAAAGAATAAGAGTGTATCGTTGTTCTATAAATATACTAGTATATACTAGTATGTTTCATTTTTGCTGTAATGTATATATACTATGTTTCGTTTTTGCTTTTATATATATATATATATATATCATTTTTTTAAGTGAACGATTATTTATATTTAGTTTTATTATTAAAATAATAGCATATTAACCAATTTAATATGTTTCTATAAAATATGTATAAGAGTATTTTAGTCATTTAAAGATAAACTTTTTACATTATTTTGCATTCATTTTATTATACCAATTATGAGAATGGAATCAATCAAGGAATTATTTTTCCATTCCTTGCCAATACTAATCATGAGAATGGCCATTCATTCCCCATTCAATTCATGAGTTCATTCCATTCAGTCACATTTTCATTCAGTCATACCAATCATGCCCTAAATGATATTTTTAACTACATCTCTGACACAAAAAACTTCTTTCCTATCATTTTTGTCTTCCATAATGCTAATAAACAATTCATAAATTAAAATTCGTGTCAATTTATAAAATTTTACAACTTTTGAATTTTTCTAAATTACTCCTCATATTTATAGAAATCACTCCATAAAAGAGATGGTCGGGATTTTTGATTTTATTTTATTCACAATTAGTAGAACTTTCTCTAAAATTCTCAACAATTTTTATATATCTTATCTACTTGCAAATCCTCAAGAATTCTCTACATATCTTATAATATTTTTCAATTTTTTTTAAAATACACTCACATACACTCTGAAATATGTAGTAATACCAATTTTATTGTACACAAACAGGGGTTCATCAGATTTTGATTTTTTTCAAAAAACGTCCTAAGGGCATAATACCAAATGTGCTTGTTTTAAACCATAAATAGACTTATGCAATTAATGACATGAATGCTTTATCAAGAAAATCAGGAGGTTGTGCCATGAAAATTGTATCTGATAAAGTGTTATGGAGAAAAGCATTGTTAACATCAAATTATTGAAGAGGCCAGTTGCGAGTGACAACAATGCTGAGAACGCCCCGAACAGTTGCAGGTTTGACTACCGGACTGAAAGTTTCTGAATAATCAATACCTGGACGTTGGTGAAACCCTTTAACCACGAGACAAGCTTAAAATTTGTCTAAGGATCTATCTGGTTTATCACCAGGGCAGAGGCGGACTCAAAACTCAGGTCTCATGTGCACTCAAGTACACGGTGTACTTGATTGGACTTTGACTAGTCAACTATTGACCGGCCAACAGTCAAACTTTGACTCTTTTTTTTTTTTCGATTTTTTTAAAAAAAAAAAAGTGTATGTTAGTATATTGAAAAGTGCATCTTTATTTTTTTAATGAAAAATGTATGTTACTATGAGACCTCCTACATGTAGTCAAAGTGTCGTATGGTGTCGTATGACTACCGTAGTCAATTAAATTTGAACATTAAAAATCAAATCTAAAGGCTTAAACTTGATGACCTGTTACCTTTTCTACTTTGTGTTGAAAATATTTATCGTATGTGTCGTATAGTGTCTTATTTATAATTAATTAAAATATATAATTTAAAATTTACATTTTTATCCTTGATTTAATAAAAAAAATTATTATACTTATTAATTTAATTAAAATATATAATGGTAAAACTACTCATTTACCCTTATATTATTATTAAAATTAACAACAAAAAAAACAAATTAAATTAAACTAAAAAAAGTCATATGAACCTAAACCTAGAACAGAAATACGTTGGTTTTCTTCCCGCTTCAATCACGCACTCCACTGACGCCGCCAAGCTTCTGCCCTATTTGTGGCTCGAGCACGTGAACAAGAAAATAACATTTTTTTTATTTGCACGATTTACTGAATATCGACCGTGCAACCAGGCACGACTGTTGGACCGTGAAAGTAAGCACTTACAACACATTTTTTGGATTGCACGGTTTACTGAGTATCGACCGTGCAACCATGCACGACTGTTGGACCGTGCAAGTGAGTACTTACAATACATGTTTCGATTTGCACACGGGTGACTGAGTATCAACCGTGCAACCGTGCACGGTTGTTGGACCGTGAAAGTGAGCACTTACAACACATTGTTTGGATTACACGGTTTACTAAGTATCGACCGTGCAACCGTGCACGGCTGTTGGACTGTGAAAGTGAGCACTTACAACACATTGTTTGGATTACACGATTTATTGAGTATCGACCGTACAACCGAGTACGGCTGTTGGACTGTCCAAGTGAGTACTTCCAGTACATTTATTATTTAATTTTTTTTTATTGATTTATTTAATTTTTATAATAATAATATTTGTATAAAAAGGGTAGAATTGTAATTTTACTTAAAATATATATATCTATATATATTAAAAATAATTTTAATAAAAGAAGGTTAATATAGTAAATAATAAAATACAATTTAAAAAATAATTTAATTAATTTAAACCTGTATAACAGGTAGCAGGTTAATACAACGCCACGTGGCGCAATTCGACTCGCTGACTACATAGTCACTTTGTACAATTTGAGTACACTAAGAAAAACCCATGTTACTATATTGAAAAGTGCAACATTGTTTTTAATGAAAAATGTATATTATATTAATGGAAAATGTACTCCCTCCGTCCCGTAATTACTTTCACACTTTCCTTTTTAAGACGTCCCACAATTACTTTCACATCCTTAAAATGGAAAACCCTTTATATACTCCACCCTCACAATATTCTCAAATTTACATAAATGCCATTACTTTTTCTCCACACATTTTCAAAAGTCAACTCAATTCTTTACTTTATACATAAAGGTTTACAAAACTACCCCTCAAAATTCCCACTAAATTCACTTTTCTTATTCCGCGTGCCACTTCACATGTGAAGATAATCATGAGACATAGTGATTCAGGTGAAATTTACACACTTTAGATGCACGTGTGAAGCTCATTTTGATGCTGATTTCATTGATTTAAGGATTGAATATGATGGTTTTGGCCAAAATAAGAGAAAGGTTATGTTTTGTCGATTTTGTAGGAAAAACGATGGAATTTGGAAGAAAAAGACCTACCACACTTTACTAAACCAAAAAGAGGAGTGCACCATTGAATTCGTCTCGAAAAATGGAGTGGAATAGCAAAAAGAATTGAGTCGATCGGACACCCGAAGCAAAATATATGGACAAAACAACAAACAAGGAGGACACGACCGAGCCCCTTGCTCGGCCGAGCTCGGAAAAATGGTAAAATTAAGCGCACGGCCTAGACGAGTGCACAAGACGGTAGACCTCGACACAGATTCTTGAGGCAATTGGAAGGGCACGACTGAGGCCTATGCTCGGCCGAGCTGCTGGGCAGGCCAAATTCGATTTTGCACGGTCGAGCCCCGTGCACGGCCGTGCCACCCCATTTTCGGTGCCATTCATGCATTTTGGCCATTTTTTAGGGATCTACTTGTAATTCTTGCACAAAAACCCTACCCCAACACTATATAAGCCCCCATTCTTGAAATCAATTGGACCTTCCCCCAATTATAAGAATTTCTCACATACAAACACACATTTGGAGGTGTTGTGGCAACAATTTCTTCAATTCTCCATCAATTCAAGCAAGGAAGGCACCAATAGCTTTGGAATTCCATTCCACACCATAAATTAGACTAAGCTTTCTATTTCTCTCTCTTTTTTATTTAGTTATTTCATTTGGTTTTGGGAGGATTAATTATTGGGAGGGAATTTAATGACCTTTGGGGCTAAATTAGGTGGTGTGATGTTTGTAATGTAGACATACGAACTTATGTCGCATGCTCCTTTGAATTAGTCATATCGAGAGATTGATTAATTCTTCTTTAGTGGTCAACCTTATAAGAGGACAACCTTAATTTCCATTTGAACGAGTTACGAATCATAAATGGATATCTAAGTATTGCAAATGCCTTGGAAACTATCTTCTCATCTTTGAGTTTACACGTTTACTTCTCGTTTCTTTGGTTTGCATGATATTTGATCGATTTCTCTATTACTCTTTTAATTGTTTACTTGTGACAACTTGGGTAGATAATTAGGGGTAATTTCTACATTTCAATCTTATCGATCACGTCTATTTAAAATTCAATCAACAAACTCCACTCTTACACTACACCTCTCCGTGAGATCGACCTCGTACTTATCACGCTACAATATATGTCGTATACTTGCGGTCGTGTATTTTGGTGTTGCATAATACGTGAATCAAGTTTATGGCGCCGTTGCCGGGGAGGTTTTGTAGTTCTAGAGTGTAGGTCGATAGAGTTTTAGTCTAGACACTTTATTTGCTTTCTTTAGTTTCAAAAATATTTGTGTTTGTTATTTTGATCTTACTTGCAATTCTCACTCTCGTTTGAACTTTTGATAGACATGGCTTATGATCACACGATATAGGAGGAACCAACAAGAAGTGTTACCTTTAGATCCGGAGATTGAAGCCAATTGTAGAAGAAGGAACGCTGAGAGAAAAAGAATTGAGTTAGAAACCATGAATAGAAAAGAGAATCCAATCGTGGAAGAGGTCGAGGAGGAAGTTGAGAACCAAGGGGTTGACGGAGGTGATGGGCCAAATGGAAATGGTGGTAACCGACCACAAGTTCTAAGAGACAACCTTCATCGGAGTGTTGGAGAGAATGTTAATGTGGAAGGAGATAGAAGGCCAAGGGAGAATGAGGAACATGGGCATCAAAGAGTTTTAAGAGATCATTTTCGCCCTATTCCAAGGCCGTATGGAGGAGCGGGTCGGGAACCCGTGGATGCCCACAACTTCGAACTCAAGCCGACCTTGATTGTAATGGTGCAAAACAATCAATTCGGTGGGCTTTCCAAGGAGGATCCTAACCTCCACTTTTCTCAATTCCTAGAGATAAGTGGAACGGTTAAGATCAACCGTGTTCCTCAAGACTACATCCGTTTGAAACTATTCCCCTTCTCACCCCGGGACCGAGCTAAGCAATGGTATCTCTCTCTTGATTTGAGGACCATTGAAAATTGGACCGATCTTGTTGATGCATTTCTAATGAAGTATTTCCCTCCGAGCAAGACCATCCAAATCCGAGGGGAGATATCTTCATTTAGGCAAGATGATGACGAGTCGTTGGCCGAAGCATGGGAGCGTTTCAAAGACTTGATTAGAAGTTGCCCACAACATGGTTTCTCAAGAGACCAACTTATATGCTACTTCTACAACAGAATGGACCACCGAACTAGAGGAATGGTGGATGCTTCGGCGGGTGGAGGATCGTTATTGGGAAAGACGACGGAGGAAGGATATGTTCTTTTGGAGGAGATGGCGAAAAATGGGAATCAATGACCATCTGAAAGAAGACAAAACCGAAGGGTTGCTTCCACTCAAGAATCAGAAGATTTTTCTACTTTATCCTACAAGATGGACAAGTTGACTTCTCTAATGACGGCCAAAGCATTAGTGGGGCCAAGTGATGATCAATACGAAAAGGCTCACTATATGAACAACCAAAGAGACCGGAATTTTAGAGAAAGAGGTTGGAACGAAAGGCAAAACCGTGAGAATCCTCCTAATCCGAACCAATATCATCCCGGTTTGAGGCAACATGAGAACTTCTCCTATGCCAATCCAAGGAATGCAATTCAACCACCACCGAATTTCAACGTGAGAGATGGGATGATCGTTGAACCTTCATCAAAGCCATCTTTGGAAGATATGTTTGCTGCATTCATGGGAGAGACAAAGAATTACATGGCAAAGACTTGATGAACAAGGGGAAATGATCAAGAATGTGGCTAACAACATGAAAGCCATGGAGAAGCAATTGGGTCAACTTGCCAATATCGTTGGAAGTCAACACACTCCGGGGCAATTCCCCTCTAACACGGAGCTCAACCCTAAGGAGCAATGCAAAGCCATAAATCTAAGAAGTGGGACAAGCTACGAAGGGCACAAGATGCCACAAGAGGAGGAAGTGGTAATGGCACCCGAGAGTGTTGACAAAAGAGATGGCCAAGAGAAGGAGAAGCAAGAAGAGCTAGTAAGGGAAGAAAAAGAGGCAAGAGAAGAGAAAGAAAGGGATGTGAGCAAGAAGAATGAGGAGACCATTCCTCCACAAGATAAAAGAAAGAATGTAGTTCCTCTTCCTTATCCTCAAAGGTTGAAGAAGAAGGGCTTGGACAACAAATTTGTCGTGGAGATGTTCAAGAAGATCCACATCAATATCCCCTTTGCCGAAGCTCTTGAACAAATGCCCCATTATTCCAAGTTCTTGAAAGAAATCATGTCCAACAAGAGGAAAATGGTGGAGTATGAGACGGTTCACTTAACCGAAGAGTGTAGCTCCATAATCCAAGCTAAGCTACCTCCAAAGCTTAGGGACCCCGAATCCTTCACTTTGTCATGCGTCATTAGAGATGGAGGTACATTTAGAGCTTTATGTGATTTGGGAGCTAGTATAAACCTTATGCCTCTATCCATCTTTAAGTCTCTTGGGTTGGGAAAGCTCACACCGACTACGATGAGCCTTCAATTGGCGGATAGATCTATGACATACCCCTTGGGTATAGTAGATGATGTATTAGTCAAAGTCGACAAGTTTATCATTCCGGTAGACTTTGTAGTTTTGGATATGGAGGAGGATAAGTACATCCCGTTGATATTGGGAAGGCCATTTTTGGCAACCGGAGGGGCCATCATTGATGTGAGGAAAGGAGAGTTGGAGCTTCAAGTGAACAATGAGAAAGTCTTGTTCAAAACTTATAGAGCCATCAAAGTCTATGATGATGAAGATGGAGATTATGGGAACCCCAAGAGAGATCACTATCCAATGCCCATGAAAGAGAAGATGAAAGAAGAGCCCAAGATCAATTTTGTGAAAGAGAACCCCAAAGTGGAAGACAAAGATTTGAAGATAGATAAGAAGGCCAAGTTTGGGTTAAAAACTCCCCCAATTCAAGAAAAGCTACTTGTGCAAGCTTGGGGTCGAATGAGGCATCAACTTCCTATGACATGATTGAAGAGCCGGATGGGCTAGCTAGTGGATGTTTCAATGGATTTAAGAAAGTTGGATGGTCAAAGAAGGTCAAGCACAAGGATGATAAGGGGGTGACTTGATAATCATCTCAAAGAGAACCGTCCGGCATATGACGTTAAAAATAGCGCTTCTTGGGAGGCAACCCAAGGTTTTATTGCTTTAGTAGTTTTGATAGCTTAGTTTATTTTGTGGACATCATATCTTGGAGAATGAAGAAGAAAGCAAAGTCAACTTTGGAAAGAGGGAGCAAGTGGTGCAATGGTGATCTTTGTAGAGCATTGGATGTGCAAGGAGGGAATTCTAAGTTTGGGGATTTCTTTTATTTTTTTACTAGTTGTTATCCATTGCACCGTTTTATCATTTCATTTGTGTACATTTTGCAACGACACACACTTTGCTTTCATATGCTTATATTGTTTGAGTTGGTTTTGATTAGGTGTTGGGTAGTGGACTTTTGGTGAAATGTGAGCATGGATAATCTTTGGAATCCATAGTGAGTAGTTGTGGTGATGTCTATTTGCTTTGAATGTATGCATGATTGGTGATGGATAGTAGTATCATGTTGTGTTCATATTTGTTGATCTTTGATGACATGAATGCATGATGTGTTGTTATTTGGGGACATTTGATGAATGTGAGAGTTCTATTAAATAAATCGGTGAGAATTGAGCCCTAAATCGAACACGTAATCTGGTTTAGTTTATTTGAGAGTGGATTAGCTATAGGTTATTGCTAGTGATCCTAGAACTTTCCCAAGTTCTTGTTTGAAAGCATGATTATGTGAGACTTTGTGATATGATATATGCCATCTTGTTCTAAAGAGTCACTCAGCCAAAATTTCCTAAAACCGAAGTAATCTTCCGTAGTTATCCCCCTTGAGCTTAATTCCTCATTTTCTTGGCAAACTACAATGTTAACCACTTAGCCTTTTTGAGCCTTTGATACCTACATCTAGTGGAGGATAAAAGACAAAGTTGAAAAACATGTGCTTAAATATCTTTGGTGTAAGGAGAAATTGGAAGGAGTTGAAAAGAGAAAAGATGAAAAGAAAATCAATGAAAAAGAAAAGAGGGACAAGAGATCCCCAAGAGCTTGAAAAGAAAGAAATTTGGTTAAAAAAGATGAGGTGATGAATGCTTGAAAAAGAAAAGAAAAGGAAAAGTGAGGATGGAGTTTGTAAGCTATGAAAATGAAAGAAAGAGTGGATAATGACTTCTACGGTTAGTTTTGTCAATAAACTAAGCATCATTCTACCTGAAGTTCTTCCTAAAAATCATGTATGGGGACCAACCAAGAAGTTTCATTCGTCAAAATGGTATCTAAAGAAAGAAGCCCTTGCTGAGGCAGCAAGGCAAAAGGCTGAAAAGAAGAAGTTAGCTGAGGCAGCAGAGGCAGAGGCAGCTAACCTAGAGGCAGAAGACGAGGAACTTGTACAGGAGCAGACTAAGTCTGCTGAGGAACAAGAGGAGAAGACCAAGAATGACACTCCTCAGAATGTTGTTGATGATGAAGATGACAACCAAACCCTTGCTCAAAGAAGGATGCTGATCAGATCAGGACTCCTATCCCCTTCTGACTCGGACGCAACTCCCACAGCGTCCCCACTGAAAAAGGCAAGAACATCAAAACTCTCTACTTCTATCTCTCCTTCAAAGTTATCTACTCGTCTGAAAGGAAAGAAACCCAGATCCAACCTCACAAAGAAAACCAAGCTTCCCAAACCTATAGACATAGCCCCCATCTCAGCCATGAACCCGTCTGATCGATTGAACCCTTCTGACCTCACAAACTCTACAACCTAAATCCCTGCTGATACTCACACAGCAGAGGAAATCACTCAGAAAACCCCATCTCCTGAACCAAAAAACCTTCTGACCCAGAGAAGTCAGTACCAGCAGACCCAGCCCAGTCTCAACCAAAATACAAGATGGTCAACTATCCCATCTGTACTCGAGAAAGGTTGATAAGATTGAAGATATCAAATCTGCTAAAGTCCTCAGTCCCTGGAATTGATGAGAGCTCGATTGAGTTTGAGCAAGTACTTCGAGTGTGTACTTGGATCGAACTCAGAAGAGATGATGTAGACGACCTTGTTGAGGTCATGGAAGGAATGGGAGGTTTAGCACACTTCCTTGATTGGGAAATGGAGTAAAAGGAAGTTGCTCATGTAAAGACATTCACTGAACTGTTGTACGACGACGCACTGGCCCAAGTGTGTGATAGGATTCTTGGATTCAAACCTATCTCAACTTCACAACCAATTGCTGAGGACTTAACAGTTCCAGCACCAGAGAACACCTTAATCTCTGATGCCTTGGAATAGACTCAGAACCAGCTGAAGACAGTTGACACTGTGCTGGCAGATGAGTTAGCTTCATCGAATGATCAACCCAGTCAGATACCTGCATTGGTATCAGCTGAGCCATCACAACCCCAGGTCTCAGTGGCTCAGGGACTTCAAAGCTTGGATCGGTCAGTTGTTGCAGCTGAAGAGGTAGAGGCTAAAAGAGAAGCTCTGAAGATTCCAGACTATTTCAAGCCAAGAAATGATTTTGAGCACTTCACCTCTCGGCGAATCCACAAGGAGAATAGTCTTTTTACTCGATTGGTGGATGTCACAACATCATTTATGGATGAAGGTTATCTGACTGCAGAAGAGAGAGGACTTGCAATTGTACAATTCAGACCAAGTCCCTTCCAGATGACACCCAGCATATCTTCAGGTATCAGCCCTCCCTCATACTCGTCTATTGATATTAGAGCTGATGTGTGTGCTCAAGTAAAATAAGCAATAGACACGCACTTTGAGAGAGGGCTAGGGATGCAATTGGCTAGATACATTGATCGAGCTGCTAAGGAGCAAAGGACTCGCCTTGTCGATCAAATACACGACATTGAGGACACCTTTGGTGATGCACTGCAAAGACAAATTGATGAGTATCTCACAAGTGAAATCAAGAAGGCAGCTAACAGGAACAAGATGTTTGCTGACTTCTACACTAATGAGACATCTAGAATTGAGAGCATCTACAAGTCCAGACTCGAGGATGCTGAATCTAGAGCTGATCAAGGTCAGGCTCTACTCAAGGCAGCAGCAGAGGAGAATGAAAAACTCTCAGCTCAACTGAAGCAAACAGCTGACAGAATAACTCTCCTCACTGATCAGTTAGGCGGTGTTTGGTTTGGGATTAGCTAATCCGGATTTGGATTGGCCCAATCCCAATCCAATCTCTCTCAATCCATCTCAATCCAAATACAAATCCAAATACCAATCCACCCCTATAATACACCTATACACCTATTTTTATACAATCAAATCACTATTTTCAACCACTCATTCTCTCTCCTACTTTCTTCTCTCTCATACTTTGATGTGACATAAAAATACATCTACCCCTACTTCTCAATCCTTAACCAAACACAACTTACACACACAATTACTATTCATGGATTACCCAAATCCCAATCCAATCCACCTCAATCCAAATCCAATCCACCTCAATCCCAAACCAAACACCACCTTAGAGAAGATGTCATCTCCAGCTTCCCATGCTCATCTTCTGGAACACAGCATCACCCAGCTCTCTCATGTCAGCAGAGTCAATGCCATGGCTCTAAAGCAGACTCTACAGGTTGAAATATTGAATGCTATGAAGCCTTTTGCAGCTGCTCTTGCTGAAGCCAAAAAGGGGGAAGATGTGTTGATAAAAGCTCTGGAAAAGTCTACTGCTCAGCAGACTGAACTAGTTGTAGCTCAAGATGACCTGACTGAAACCTTGGGTGATTTGAAGAGCAAAATCATGAACAAAAAGGGAAAGGAAGCTGTTCAAGATGCCATTAAAACTCAAATCACAGTTGTTGAAGGATCTACCCCACCTGAGAGAGTAAAAAAGAAAAGGAAAGCAGCTGGAGCAGCAGTAGAGCCTACAGAGGAGAAAGAGGCTCAAGAACTGAAGAAAAGAAAGCTGCAAGAAGCTCAAGAACTCAAGCAGAAGAAGCTGAATGATGCGAAGGCATTTAAAAACAAGTTCGACAGAAAGGTAGCCAAAATCAGAAAGGCACTGAAGGAAAAGGAGCAAGAAGAAAGTATCAAAATCACTGACAGCACCTATGTGGATATGCTAGTACTCCCAGACGAGCTACCAAGATGGTATCCTCTGAAGAAGAAATGGTAGTTAGCTCATCACATAGTCAGGAAATTTGGCCCTCTCCCTACCTATGAAGAAGAGCTACTTCAGTTTTCTCAATTCATGGAAATTGAAGATGAAGCACTCTGGACAAAAGTTTTGAAGACAGCCAAAGCCCTAGGCTACAAAATCCTTACTCCAGAAGACCCAGTATGGGATCCTCCTAAGCTGGATTCTGGAAGAACAGACAAGGCTAAAGTCAAGAGGATCCTGGAGAAAATCCTCACTGAAGAAATGTTACAGACTTAGAGCACATGGAAGGAATCCCCGCTCGTCTGTACCTTGCATACCGCATTTGAAGACCTGATGAAGACTACTTAAGAAGCTCAAGGGAACTAAAACTTGTAATCTGTAATCTCTAAACACCTTATATGCAAGTGATATTCCTTTTGACTTACAAGATACATTCTCATTGTCTTCATTAGAACTTCCATGTGAAAATTTATAAATTCTTATCTTTTGTAATACATAGGAGCATTTATCAAGATAGTTTTGGCTTCATCAAAAAGGGGGAAATTGTTGGGATATAAATTCACCCTAAGCCTCTCTATGTAATAGGATAGTTTTGATAGCCAAAACACTTAGAGTTTATAAATCAATGTAATAGGGTCAACTAATGTTTGTATAGATCAGCTCACTTATTAGTCTAGTCTTGTGTGATCAGATGTATATATCTCAGCTGATAACACAGTCCTAGCTTACACGCGCAATCTCAGGAGATGAAGAGAAGAAGACCTAAAGACTAGAAGACCCTTGAAGAACAGCTAAATCAGGTCCTTGTATACCTACTCAGCTGATAATGTCCAAGATGAAGTTGGCTAAGTAAGTAGAGTATTGCTTAAATCAGAAGAGGGTTACTTATCTGATAACATAAGGCAGATGAGACCTGGCCAGATGACCTTATCAGGTGACTAAAGATAAAATCAGCAGACTAGTCAGTTATCTAGAGAATTCGCCTAAGGACAAGATTCCAAGTCATCTTACAACTTTTAAAAGAAGACTTACCATACATAGAAGATTGACAAAGATTCCAGAATTGAAGCAATCGAGATCAATCAACAAGAATCAAGGAATCAACATCAACAAGGAAAGATTTGCCAACGGCTAGTTGCCCTTATCTTTACCTATAAATACAAGACGATGAGGAAAAATAAAACACGGAAAAACTACGCAAGAACTCTAAGCTATATCACAGCAAGCAAGCAAAAGCCATACCATTAAGGAGTTCTCAAAGAGCATGTTCATCCTAGATTAAATCCAGCTCTTAAGTTTTTCTCTCATCCAACCAAGAACCTGAATCCAAATCATTTATTGTAAACATCTTGATTTAGGCATAGTGGTTAAGAATATTTATAAGCTTGAACCATTAGTTGGATCCAATCAAAAACCCAAAACCCCTCACCTAAAGGTTTAGTTTTTGATCCATTGTAAGAGTGCAAGTGCTCATCAATCACTTGTGGAGACCGTAGCAGTTTGGAATTGTTCAGATCTCAAAGTCCTTCTCTTGGGACTCTAAAGGACAAGCCCCAGTAAATTTGGAGAATTTAAGGGATTAACATCACGATCGTTTCGTGAGAGTGGACATAGGACCTGCAATCCGAACCACTATAAATCTACGGTGTCATTTTCTTATTTGTGCTTTACTTAGAAGTTATTTCTTTTATATCTATTATAGTGTATACTGTGATTTACACTGTTTTGGTAACGAAGGTCATATATCTTTAAAACCAGCATCAGCTGAGTATTTTATTTGAAGTAATTAATTGAGTTTTTATAAGTGAACAAGTCTAAACAAAAGGGCCTACACATTTCCGCACATTTAAAACTCTATCAGATCACTGAAAGTCATCTGGACCAGCAGACCTGTAGTCCAGCTGACCTAGTGAATCAGAAGAGGTTAACTCCTTAATCGAAAAAGTTTTAAAGTCTATTCACCCCTCCCCTCTAGACTTTAATCCCATTCACTACTCGTTCAGGGACCTACAATTACTCTGAACCTTAGGTTGAATATTATCCTTAAACTTGTTGTTCTTGTTTCTCAAGAAAGTTTTAAACTGTTTAGTAATAAATGTCATGTAATCAGGATTGTTGAAATATTCCTCAATTTCATCTTCATCAGATTCGATCTCAGTAACATAAGGAGATTTTCCAGAACCTGATGATGAGGCATCACCTTTGAAAACAAACACTTTCTTTTCATTATCAGTCTTTTCAGAAATGTTCATTTCATAAGTTTTCAAAATACCAATCAACTCATTTTGACTTAACACATCAGTATCCTTAGCTTCTTCTATAACACATATCTTAAGTTCAAAACGTTTAGGAACATATCTAAGGATTTTACGTACTAACCTTGTGTTGGAAATTGGATCTCCAAGAGAGTGAGCTTCATTTGAAATCTCAGTCAGCCTTTCATTTTAAGATGAAATGGTTTTATCTTCTTTCATCCTCAAATTCTCGAACTTGGTTCCAAGCATACGAAGTCTGGTTCTTCGTACACTATCCGATCCTTCATAATGCTCTTGCAGCAGATCCCATGCATCCTTTTAAGATATGCAGTTTGAGATGATCTTGAACATTGAGGCATCAGTTGAGGTGAAGATTGTATTCAATGCCTTTGAATTATAACTAGGGCTGGCAAATCGTGTTATCGTATCGTGTTTCGTGTCGACACAATAGTGACACGACCCGATAAGGCCAAACACGAACACAACACGATAAGGATCTGTGTCGACACGACACGAACACGATAATTTTCGTGTCGACACGACACAACACGTTAACAACACGATAATTTTTGTGTCGACGTGACACGACATGATAACGACACGTAACACGATAACAACACGATAACGACACGATAAGAAAATAAATTAATTTAAATTGTATTAAATATATAAAAAATAATATATTTATATAAATATAAAAAATTATTGTGTCATTATCGTGTTATTATCAGATACGTGTCATTATCGTGTCGTGTCATATCAGGTAAATAACAGGTTAACGGGTTGTTAACATGTTAATGGGTTACCTGTTAATTTTATCGTGCTTAACGGGTTGACACGAACCCGACACGAAATTTTCGTGTCGTTATCAGGTCGACCCGATAACGACACGAACCCGATAAGGCCAAACACTAACCCGTAATTTTCGTGTCGGATTCGTATCGTGCTATCGTGTCGTGTCGAAAATTGCCACCCCTAATTATAACTGGCAGCTGTGATTTCATCATTAGTCCAGTCGAGCTCTCTCTTGATCTGAGCTTCATTGTCTTCATCCGCCGTGGTTCTTGGTTGAGTCCAACCAGCAAGAACACTCCTCCAGGCTCATTCATCAATGGACTTGATGTACATTCTCATCTTTAGTTTCCAAAACGCATAGTTTGTGCCATCTAGAATATGAGGTTTTAGTGCAGGTGAAAGTGGATACTCAATTTCAAAATCACACACTCTAAGCAGAATCTCTACTTAGTGTATCAAGTAGTTGGCTCTGATACCAACTGAAAGTGTGTATGCGTGCGAAATTAGAGATGTTGTCTGTCGTGTTGGCACTGTACAGACAACAATATGCAGCGGAAATTAAATTGCACTTTGAAAAATGAAAGTATTCAAAATTTGCGTAGATTATAAAATAATCTACGATGTTCACTATATAAAAATGTGTGAAACGATTATAACCTCTTCGAGGTGTACAATAACACTATAATGAGTGTAAACAATTTACTAGATCCTACGAGACTATCTCCCTCATATATCTATGAATATAACCTAGTAAATAAGACCATGATTAAAATACTACTATTCGGGTTTACACTCTGAACGTTTGGTTAACTATTCGGGTTTACAATAGTATGAAAATATACAAGAAGAAGCAAGTGTTTTCCTAACTAGAAGCATATAAAGCGTTCTATAGACTAGTAATCAAAGATAGTTTTTCTTCTTATGTATCTTGTGTTGAGGCAGCTACGGTATTTATAGGCATGAGGCACGAACTGCTCTCAACTCCTATGATCATCACAACTGTGAGATCAAGCGGTTTCCATAACTTCTCTTCACATCTCCTTAAATGTAGGACTTGTTATATTATGCCCAATAACTTCTCACTTCCACCCAGTTGTGTGATCTGGTGTTGCCCACGTCTTCTAACTGCACTGGGGACATTACTAGACAATAAGTGTAAGATTAGAGTTAGAGAGAAAATGAAGGACAAATTCTGATGTTGTCATAAGTGTTGGGAACATTAGGTACAACACTCGGCTGTTAGTGTTGGATCATTAAACAAAACACTTATATCAACATCAACAAGTTTGATTCAGGCCCTTTAGGAATAAGGATTCATCTGGAGTACAAGCTCGTGGATGTTAATTCGAAAATGACTTATATTGGGGATGATCCATTTGTATTTGCCCATAAAGTATCTCAAGTATACTACTGCACATATCCAGGAAAACCACGTAGTTATGAATGGCATGCTGTTTGCAAAGTAAAGGCAAGGTCAATAGTTGAAGTCCCTAAAAAGGACAAAAATAATGAAGATGAATCTTCATTTCAAACGGAACAAATAGAGACTCCAACTGATGTTTTTACGGGAGATTTGAATCTTTATGTAGACTTGATAATTGCAAATCCACAATCGATCGAAATTGAAAACGATAGTGGAGCTGAGGAGGAGGATGAGGAAGATGAGGCAAATAATGAAAATGAAGATGAAGACGAAGAAGATGAATATTAATTAAATTAATGTAATCTAATTATTTTAGTTTGTACAATTTTGTTGTTCATTATTTATCATTTAGTTACCAATTATAAATTAATCACAACTAAAAATATGTGAAAATGAAAATAAATAAATAAATATATGCGAAAGAAATTAATTTTGTGAATTTTTTAAAAAAATGTATAAGTATGCACATTTTAGAATTTTAATAAAATTTTCAAAAATTAAATTTACATTATATAGATTACAAAAAATAAATTTACAATAAAGATAAGTGAACAATACATTTATTAATATGTGTGAAAGAAATTAATTTTGTGAATATAAAAAAAATGAGTAAAAAATGTATAAGTAAGCATGTTTTAGAATTTTAATAAAAGTTCCAAAAATTAATATTACAATATATAAATAAATATATACAATTAATATCGTGGGAAAGAAATTAATTTTATGAATTTTTTTTTAAAAATGGGTCGAAAATAAGTACATATACAATTAATATCAAAACTGTAAACAAACAATAGACTTGTCTGAGTGGTAAGCGCCCCTCACTAGGCGCCCCACACCCGGTTCATAATCGGGTCGTCGAGGTTTCCGACGGAACAATTCTGTCGGCAACCACGACGGTTTATTTCCATCTAAGATCCGTCGGTCGGAATGAAAATTTATGTCGGTAAGAATTACCGACGAGGTTATTGGTGACCGAAAATTTCCGTTGGTAATTTTGTCGGGAAACACTGTTACCGACGGATTTTTTATCGCTATTTTCATCTCTAAAACCCATTTTTTTTTGTAGTGTAACAAGCCTTTGTACGTAATTTTGTAACCATCGGTGAGAACTCTTCCACGCTAAAAAAAGGGTTGGCCGGGGAAGTTCAACGGAGATGGTCAGAAATCGAAAGAGAGAAAAATCTCCCTAATCTCCCTTTTCGGCGGCATGAATGTAGAGTTTTCCCCGACTTATACCGTCTTCTTATTGATGAAATCTGAAGAAATTTTACGAAATACATTCGAAAAAACCAGAATAAATCTGAATAGATGAATGGAGTTTTCACCAACTTCAAATGGAGATTTATTTTATGTTTTTTGCCGGAATAGTGCAGAGGGGGTTAGGTAGGGGAAAGAGCTTTGGGAAGATAAAAATGTAATATTTGGTTTATTAATTTTCTAAAATCTGATTTGTTTGAAGGGTCAGAATTGTCATTTTAAGCCACAAAATGTATCTACCTGCAACATTTTTTTTCTTTGTACGTAGTTGCAACATTTCTCCCCGAATGTACCTAATGGTGAGCCCCGCTCGTCCATTTTTCTAATTATCAACTTCCTAGCTATGTCATGTTATATCACATGACATGTATATAAAAACAGGAATATCAAATCATATATATTCACCCATATTACCCAAATATATATATATATATAAAATTGTGAGGCGATCATTTAGTCTTAAACCCTATTAAGCTCATTTTTCATATTACATTAATACATTATATATTTTAATAAAAAAGTTTACGGGTGTTTAAATATACCTTTTAAATTTGTTTATTTTTTATTTAATATTTTAGCGTACTACGCGGGTTGAAATAAGTATATTTTATTAATTTTTAATAATTATAATAATTTTTAATCTAATTTAATTTTATATTATAATGCGAGATTTGTAAAGATATGAAATTTTTTTTTTTTAAAAAAAAATGTTGGAGTAGAGAGAGAAATAAAAGAAAGTCATTTAAATAAAATAAAATGAATTTCTTGCCCAACCACATTTCAAGTTCTGGTGGCATTTTGTCATCTAGATCTTTCTGAAATTTGAAATAAGTATGTTGTTAAAATTATACTAAAAAAGTACATTAAAATTCTGAAAAAAATAGACCAATTAAATTTTCCATAAATGTTACTATAGTTATAAATGTTATTATAGTTATAAAATACCTCCTCCATCTGAGTAAGAATGTCGGTTGTTGTTTTACCAACCAACTTAAAATTAGTTCTTCATCTGAAGATGACTTTACAACGGTGTATACCGTGTAGTTATTTCTCAAGTTGAATAATGAAATATGGATTCGAAAAATGAATTTCTTGCCCAACAACATTTCAAGTTCTGGTGGCATTTTGTCAAAATTTTGTATAGTATAACTCATTCCTTCTCGAATAGTATTCTCAAATTTTCAGATTAGAAATTTTCGAACTTTTGCTTGAATTTTTGTCCCATGTTCAATAAAATTAACATTAAAATAAATCTATATAAATATTATTACAATAACATTAAACAATTTTTATGAAGATTTGTAAAAAATACCTCTTCATCTATCAAAATAAGCTCGTAATAAAACTTTTGTTTGCTTGAATCTTTGCTCATAACAAACCAAGCCCTTGCAACCTTAACCTTAATTGTATTAATATGGAATATTTTTTATAAATTGTATAGGAAGCAAATGTGATTTATCTTACTATAAAACAAACCTTTTTAGATGTTGATTCACCCATGAATGTAGTAATCTCTCGAAAATTTTAGGAAAAAAAATAAATCAAATCTTATTGTTGTAGTAATTTTAGGAATAAGATTAAAATTAAATTTATTTAAATATTATTAAGATAGATTAAATAGGAAAAAAAAATCAAATCTTATAGTAATTTTAGGAATAAGATTAAAATTAAATTTATTTAGATATTATTAAAGGTAGATTTATTTAGATATTATTAAGATAGATTAAATTTATTTAAGTTGGATTTATAAAAATTAAAGTCAAAATATTGTACATATTAAATTTTTGGATTTATAAAAAATCAAATCTTATTGTTGGAGTAATTTTAGGAGTAATATTAAAATTAAATTTATTTAGATATTATTAAGATAGATTTATTTAAATATTATTAAGATAGATTTGGTTGGAATTATAAAATATTATGGTTTGTTGGAGTAATTTTAGGAAAAAAAATCAAATCTTATTGTTGGAGTAATTTTAGAAATATAAGATTAAAATTATTAATTGAAATTTGTTGGAGTAATTTTATTAACAAACGTTTAAATTGAATTTATAAAAATAAAAAGATATAAAGATTAAATTTAGGGAAAATATCAATTTTGGTCACCAAGTTTTACCTCTTTTCATATTTGGTCACCCACATTTAGTCACTATCAAAATTGGTCACCCAGTTATTATATTCAATCAAAATTAATCACTTGCTTAGTCAATCTGTCATTGACTAACGGAGAAAGAGTTTTGAGCCGTGAAATTTCTCAAAACCGTTAAAAAATTCTCATACATCTTCCAGAACTAATGAAACAAATGCAGAAGCAAGAATGAAACATGTGCAAAAATTACCAATATTTACATTATATTTATAATAGGTCAGAAGGAATTCTTATACATCTTCTAGAACGTGATTCAATCAACCAGTTTACTTTTTATTTTATAGATAATTAGGAAATGAGAAACTCAGGAAATTTATTTCAATTAATTTCAAATGCCCAATTGTTTGACTAACATTTCAAGAAATCTGCAATAATGATCTTAATAGCAAAATATTTAGAATGAAAAATAAGTTTATGAAATTTTCTTGAATGGATAATTTTAGAAAATTCTTTACCATTAATCTTCACCAGAAATTATGCTCCAATAATTATAAATAGGAAAATGAATTGAAATAAGTTTATATCTTCAATTATTATACAAATTCAATATGAAACCAAGAATTGGAAAACAGAGTACAATTGTTAAAAAAAAAAACAGAGTACAAAGTTTCATTCTATCTCTTGAGTTTCTCATTTCCTATAAAAAGTAAACCAACAAAAATGAATTCATAATTGAGTTAAATAATTATTAAAAACTTACTGAATTTTTTTACTACCACGAAAGCAAGTTGATTGAATCACGTTCTAGAAGATGCATGAGAAAGAATTCTCATTATCTATAATATAAAAAGTAAACCAACAACATGGTACGTTCTAGAAGATGTATCAGAATTCCTGAGCTATTATAAATATAATGTAAATATTGGTAATTACTTGCTTATGTCTTTGTTTCATTAGTTCTGGAAGATGCATGAGAATTTTTAATCTTAGGTTTTGAGAAATTTCACGGCTCAAAACTCTTTCTCCGTTAGTCAATGACAGATTGACTAACAGAGTGATTAATTTTAATAGAATATAATAACTGGGTGACCAATTTTGATAGTGACTAAATGTGGGTGACCAAATATGAAAAGAGGTAAAACTGGGTGATCAAAATTGATATTTTCCCTTAAATTTATGACAATTAAGATGTAAAAGATATAAAGATTGAATTTTTAAAAAATAAAAAGATTGAATTTTTAAAAAATAAAAAGATTGAAATATTAAATTTTTGGATTTATAAAATTTGATACAAAAAGATCGAAATATTAAATTTTTGGATTTATAAAATTTGATACATCAAGAAAAACGAATCAAGAAAGACGAATTGTTGGATTTCTATTGAGAAGATGAGAGACAATCATAAATTACAAAAATCTTCAAATGTTTGAAGAAATATACATAAATTACAAAAATCTTCAATCTTCAAAATTTCTAAAAATCTTCAATTTTCAAAATTTCTAAAAATCTTCAATTTTCAAAATTTTTTCACAGTCTTCAAATCTTCAAAGTCACAAAGTCACAATCATTGAGTAGACGAATTGATTTCGAGAAAATTGCAGATTTGGTCCCATTAACCATGGGTTGGTTGGGTTTTGGTCCCATTGTATTTGGATTTAGTCCCATACGATATAAATCTTGCAAATTTGGTCCCATACGATATAAATCTTGCAAACTTGGTCCCATACGATATAAATCTTGCAAATATGGTCCCATACGAAATAAATCTTGCAAATTTAGTCCCATATGAAATAAATCTTGCAAACTTGGTCCCAAACATTACAAAAAATGCAAAATTGGTCCCAAACATTACAAAAAATGCAAAATTGGTCCCAAACATTACAAAAAAAAATGCAAAATTAGTCCAAAAAGTAAAAAAAAAAACTCATTAATTAATAATTATTATTCAAATTATATAATAATGAACTATTAATTAATATATAATAACATTTATATAATAATAAATATTAATAAATATATAAAATCTAAATAGACTTTATAATATTTAAATTTTATAAAAAATACGAAATAGACTTTATAATATTAATAAATATATAAAATTTATATAATAATCAATATTAATTTATATAATAATCAATATATTACTAATAACTTAACATAGGAGATACATACATTTTATTTAAAATTAATTATTATTTATTTTATTTTTCTTCTCTTATGTATTCTAATAAATTTGTACTGTAAGTTTAATTTTTTTTTTTAATTCTACTATATAATTTTTATTTAATAAATAAAAAAAAGTAAGTGTTTGTAACTATAGAAAATTTTGATAAATTACTCATCGCCCTTATTTAAATATCAATAGGAATGGCTAGAGCTATTATTAATTTATCATCACTAGCTATAATCATTTGGTCGATGTGTAATTTAATTATTAATGTAGTTATTAATTTGATATTTATTCATTGAGGAAGACATGTCTCAATTATTGTATTGACAAGTTTGATATAACTTCCATTGTTATTATTATTTCTAAATTTTACATTTAAAAAAGCATACATTGATGAGAAAATTAAGTTATACTTTAATTTAATAAAATTATAAAAAAAAATACAAATTTAATCCCAAAAGTGAAAAAAAAACACATTAATTAATTATTATTCAAATTGATATAATAATTAACTATTAATAATATATAATAAAATTTATATAATAATCAATATTAATAAATATATAAAATCTAATCAATCTAAATTTTATAAAAAAGAGTATAACTTAATTTTCTCTGTATATTTTTTTAAATGTAAAATTTATAAAAAATACTAATAACAATAATAAAAGTTATATCAAACTTGTCAATACAATAATTGAGACATGTATTCCTCAATGAATACATATCAAATTAATAACTACATTAATAATAAATTAACAATAGCTAACCCTTCCTATTGATATTTAAATAAGGGTGATGAGCAATTTATTAAAATTTTCAATAGTTACAAACAATTAATTTTATTTATTTATTAAATCAAAATCATATAGTAGAATTAAAAAAAAAAACTTACAATACAAATTTATTAGAATACATAAGAGAAAAAAAATAAAATAAATAATAATTAATTTTAAATAAAATGTATGTATCTCATATGTTAGGTTATTAGTAATATATTGTTTATTATATAATTTTTATTAATATTGATTATTATATAAATTTTCAAGTTTATTTAAATTTTATATATTTATTAATATTATAAAGTCTATTTCGTATTCTTTATAAAATTTAAATATTATAAAGTCTATTTAGATTTTATATATTTATTAATATTTATTAATATATATTAATTAATAGTTCATTATTATATAATTTGAATAATAATTATTAATTAATTAGTTTTTTTTTTCTTCACTTTTTAGACTAATTTTGCATTTTTTTGGTAATGTTTGGGACCAATTTTACATTTTTTGTAATGTTTGGGACCAATTTTGCATTTTTTGTAATGTTTGGGACCAAGTTTGCAAAATTTATTTCATATGAGACTAAATTTGCAAGATTTATTTCGTATGGGACCATATTTGCAAGATTTATATCGTATGGGACCAAGTTTGCAAGATTTATATCGTATGGGACCAAATTTGCAAGATTTATATCGTATGGGACCAAGTTTGCAAGATTTATATCGTATGTGACCAAGTTTGCAAGATTTATATCGTATGAGACTAAATCCAAATACAATGGGACCAAAACCCAACCAACCCATGGTTAATGGGACCAAATCTGCAATTTTCTCAATTGATTTCTATTGATCAATATACCATCTTCAAAATCCAAAATCTTCAATAAATTGATACATCAAGATAGACGAATGGTTGAATTTCTATTGAGAAGATGAGAGACAATCATAAATTACAAAAATTCGAATGTAAGAAGAAATATACATAAATTACAAAAATCTTCAATCTTCAAAATTTTTAAAAATCTTCAATCTTTAAAATTTCTACACAATCTTCAAAGTCACAACCTTCAAATCTTCAAAATCTTCAATCTTCAAAATTTCTAAAAATCTTCAATCTTCAAAATTTCTTCACAATAATCATTAAGTTTGCAAGATTTATATCGTATGGGACCAAATTTGCAAGATTTATATCGTATGGGACCAAGTTTGCAAGATTTATATCGTATGGGACCAAGTTTGCAAGATTTATATCGTATGAGACTAAATCCAAATACAATGGGACCAAAACCCAACCAACCCATGGTTAATGGGACCAAATCTGCAATTTTCTCAATTGATTTCTATTGATCAATATACCATCTTCAAAATCCAAAATCTTCAATAAATTGATACATCAAGATAGACGAATGGTTGAATTTCTATTGAGAAGATGAGAGACAATCATAAATTACAAAAATTCGAATGTAAGAAGAAATATACATAAATTACAAAAATCTTCAATCTTCAAAATTTTTAAAAATCTTCAATCTTTAAAATTTCTACACAATCTTCAAAGTCACAACCTTCAAATTTTCAATCTTCAAAATTTCTAAAAATCTTCAATCTTCAAAATTTCTTCACAATAATCATTAAGTAGACGAATTGTTGGATTTCTATTGATCAATAGACAATGAATGTAGGGTCAAGATTAAGTTTTAAAATGAATGGATGAGATTAAAAGAAAAGTGTAGAATGAATGAGAATTCAGGGATTTTGAAATAGAGTGATTTGAGAAGAGAGAGATTGAAATAAACCAATGAATTAATGACACGTGACTGTAAAAAATGTTTACAAATATATATTATAAAGATTTTAGTGATGTTTTATAAAAATTTACAATAAATATAACTATTTTTCGAATTTTATCAATTTTTTCATATATTATTTTAAAAAAATTTGGCCGGAACCCCCAAACTTAAAGGACTGAAATTAATAAAAATAAAAGGACTAAAATTAAATGCTATTGGACTTATATACTTATCTTATAAAGTAATTATTTTGTAAAGTAAGAACTTAAAGATTTTATTTTGGAATTAGACAAACTTACAACACTAAAAATAAAATTTTCCCCCAAATTTGCAAGATCTATTTATAATTCCCCCCCCCCCCCCGTTTACAAGATCTATTCCGTATCAAATCTACAATTTTTTCAAATTGTATCTGACAAATAGCCCGAAATTAGCACCTAATATTTAGAAGTAATATATTATTTTCATATAATTTGCCAACAATTTAATATTATAGTAAATTGTATCTTACAAATATATATAGTAAAAATAATATTAGTATAACTTATCTATGGAAGACAAGAATAACAACTCCAATATTATTTGGAGCACACCCACAAATATATACTCACTCCATTCTACAATAAAGATTGTTTTAGTCTTTTATTCTTATACATAAATAAGTGTTATTTTAAAATTTTTACATTGTTTCTTTTCATTATGTCCTCCCTTTAATTTTAAAAAATCTCATAACTTTTAACTTACTTTTATTGGCTCTAATTTAAAAAATTATTTGAGACATAAACTTGGAAATAATTGAAAAATATTAGTTCAAGAATTAGGAAAGATTTGAAGTGAATTAATATGATTAAAATCACTCTTTATTATTTAAGAGTATACTTGTCAATACATACCTTTTCTTAATTTCAATAAATTTTATGAAAGTATAGTAAAAGTATTATTAGATAAGAATAATTAGATCAAATAATCTAACATTGGTTGGTCATATTAAATAAATTTAAATTTAGATATATGATTTGTAGCGAAATTCCTAAATCAAGTGAAATTTGAATATTTAAACACATTTTAATATTATAAATTCTAATATATACAAATTTAATCTTCAAATCCTAAATTAAGGAGGGTGTATTCAATTGAGATTCTGTTGGATTTTTTTGGACTTTAAAAAGTCAGTAGATTTAGAAAATCTATAGACTCTATGCAGAGTTTGACTGACTTTTTTATTGATTTATATTGATTTTCATAGATTTGACAGGATTTTAAAATACACATTTTTTTATTAATTTACATGAATTTTCATAAACTACGACTCTAAAACTATGGGTACAAACATATATCGAACACACTTGTATATAAAAAAAATTATATAAATTATTTAGAAAAAATACCAAAAATATATTAGTTAAAAAAAAAAATATATTATTTATCATTATTATTCTCATCTTCATTTCCACGGTTATACCTCGGCTTCAGTTCTGTGTTGTAATTGACTTTGAGAAAGCAATTCCAAAATTTCTCTCCTCGGCTTCAGTTCTGTGTTGTAATTGACTTTGAGAAAGCAATTCCAAAATTTCTCTCCTCGACTTCAGTTCTGTGTTGTAATTGACTTTGAGAAAGCAATTCCAAAATTTCTCTTCCATGTCAAGATGTGGTGAATGTTGATCTTCATATTCGATTGAAAATTCATGACATTCTTTCCGAAGAAGAAAGTTATGTAATCCAGCCAATACTAACTCTGCTTGTGTTTGAAATGAGAACAGAGGTGGGTTTTGAAAATTGTGAATGACAAATTGCATTTCTGGGGTAACGACCTTGACCACCAAAATCTTTTAGATGATATGGAACCCCACGTGCTAACTTTAAGATCGTGAATAAATGTTCTTGAGATCTTAAAGTTGGCAATGGTATAAATTAGGCGATCAAGAATATATTATTGCTAACCTAACGGGTTAACTGTGCCGATATACTATAATTTTTAAGGAGAGAACATAATTTTAAAATACAGAGATGTAATCTTTTTCACGATAATAATGATGGTGAAGAATCTGTTATGCTTATTGAAGAACATAGTTACGTTTCTTGATATTATTTCGTTTGAAGAAGAGGGCTGTGCAAGAATGTCTGTGTGTGCTTTCGAAGGAGACTTTGAAATTTTGTTAGAAGAACAACAAAGTTTTTTTTTTTCTTCTCTTTCAGGGCCTTCTGAGAGAATCCGCTGAAATCTCTAGTTTTTAGGGGGTGTATTCAATTGAGATTCTGTTGGATTTTTTTGGACTTTTAAAATCTGGGGGTATTCAATCCGGATTTTTAAAAGTCTTTCAAAATTTTGAGGTATTCAATACGGATTTTAAAAAGTCTTTAGAAATTTTTAGGTATTCAACAATCTATGGATTTTAATACTCTATGGATTTCGTTGGATTCTCCTTCAAAAATATAAATAAATTTCACTATTCAAAATCTCTTCTAAAAACTAGAGATTTCAGCGGATTCTCTCAGAAGGCCCTGAAAGAGAAGAAAAAAAAAAACTTTGTTGTTCTTCTAACAAAATTTCAAAGTCTCCTTCGAAAGCACACACAGGCACAACCCTCTTCTTCAAACGAAATAATATCAAGAAACGTAACTATGTTCTTCAATAAGCATAACAGATTCTTCACCATCATTATTATCGTGAAAAAGATTACATCTCTGTATTTTAAAATTATGTTCTCTCCTTAAAAATTATAGTATATCGGCACAGTTAACCCGTTAGGTTAGCAATAATATATTCTTGATCGCCTAATTTATACCATTGCCAACTTTAAGATCTCAAGAACATTTATTCACGATCTTAAAGTTAGCACGTGGGGTTCGATATCATCTAAAAGATTTTGGTGGTCAAGGTCGTTACCCCAGAAATGCAATTTGTCATTCACAATTTTCAAAACCCACCTCTGTTCTCATTTCAAACACAAGCAGAGTTAGTATTGGCTGGATTACATAACTTTCTTCGGAAAGAATGTCATGAATTTTCAATCGAATATGAAGATCAACATTCACCACATCTTGACATGGAAGAGAAATTTTGGAATTGCTTTCTCAAAGCCAATTACAACACAGAACTGAAGCCGAGGTATAACCGTGGAAATGAAGATGAGAATAATAATGATAAATAATATATTTTTTTTTTTAACTAATATATTTTTGGTATTTTTTCTAAATAATTTATATAATTTTTTTTATATACAAGTGTGTTCGATATATGTTTGCACCCATAGTTTTAGAGTCGTAGTTTATGAAAATTCATGTAAATTAATAAAAAAATGTGTATTTTAAAATCCTGTCAAATCTATGAAAATCAATATAAATCAATAAAAAAGTCAGTCAAACTCTGCATAGAGTCTATAGATTTTCTAAATCTACTGACTTTTTAAAGTCCAAAAAAATCCAACAGAATCTCAATTGAATACACCCTCCTTAGAAGAGATTTTGAATAGTGAAATTTATTTATATTTTTGAAGGAGAATCCAACGAAATCCATAGAGTATTAAAATCCATAGATTGTTGAATACCTAAAAATTTCTAAAGACTTTTTAAAATCCGTATTGAATACCTCAAAATTTTGAAAGACTTTTAAAAATCCGGATTGAATACCCCCAGATTTTAAAAGTCCAAAAAAATCCAACAGAATCTCAATTGAATACACCCCCATAAGTGAAATTAAGTAAATATTTAACTTAATTTCATTCAAATTCAATTATGTGCATTTCACCCGAATTCAACTCTCATTGGACTTTAGACCCCCAAAATGTATAATCAAACGATTTCATTAAAAATTGTATACCGAAATCAATAAAATGGTATACTGGAATCGTCTTCGATAATATTACAAACATTAAAGAAATAAAAGAATAACAAATTACAACATAAATTAAATAATTGATGATGATGATATTCTCCATTTAATGGAGGAGCGAAGTCAAGAGAAATGAGAGAAATTAAAATATTTCTTACAAAATCATTTATATATGATGAACGAAAAAAATTTACAGGACAAGACAGAATCGAGAGAAATGAGCTAGATTACAAATGATAAAATGTAACACAAATACAATCTCCTTCTACTTGAACCATACAATAATTTTATCTCCAATACACTGAAAGAATTTGGAATGAAAATCTATCAATTCATCCCGCATCAAAGACATAACCATGTTCACAATTATTAAATCTCGATATATAGTCCCGTGGTGATAATGTATTTACAAAATAATAACGATATTCTTTTTTTTGATGATAGATCTGGTAAATAATCTTTCAAATGCAAAGCGAGATTCCGACAACATAGTAACAATAGTGTCCATAGTTACTCCATTCATCGCATCCTCCTCTAATATATAAGGTCGTTCACTACCATTCAAAACCATCTTAAGGTAATAACATTCTGGTTTATCAAATCTTGTTTGCCAATGATTACAATTAGTCTCCATAAATATTGTAATGGCCCTCTTAAATTAATGACGTAGTGGCATTACCCATTTTTTGTAAAAAAATTAAAACTAATTTGTATGGCATGATATCTAGATGAGTCAATAAATTTTTCTCATCATATGGGCGGCTAAAATCGTTCTGAAGCTTAACTAAAAAGTGAGGAATAACTTCACTTAAATCTGGAAGCAACTGAAGAATTACTGCACTTACCTGTTGTAGATTTATTTTTCTCTCTAGTATAGTTGATGATTGAACTGTCAAGTAATTCGGGTCGATTAGACGTCTCCAACCAAGTAGAATACTTGAAGATATAAGAAATAACTGCTATAGGATAGTAATTCAAAAAGTAATCAACGAGACAAACAACACACAAGAATTTAAGTGGTTCGATCAATGTGATCTACATCCACTGGACCAGACGAGTACTTCTTTGATTGATAAAGAATGTTTACACACTCATTCACTCGGAATAGGATATTTCCTCACTTCACTCGTGAACTCACACAACTCAAAGATTACAAAACGTACTACAATTCCATCCAACCATTACAATGTACACAAACAAGAGTTTATAAAGACCAAAGGTAGTTGCTGCTGTTAGGAACTGTTTTGAGTAGTTATCAACCGTTTGCAACCGCTTGTAACAACCCATGTGCTCTGTTATTTGCCCAACTGAAATGGTAGTTATGCCCTCAAGTAGTTGTAACTGTAATATAGTTAGTTAAACTAACTAACTTCCAGATCAGAAGACTTATCCATAAAGATCAAAACACTACTTAGTGTGCTGATGCTCAACTCTTCTGTTCCTGTGATCAAAAGCTAACTCTGCTGATAGACTCCTTACTGTGCTGATCCAGTACTGTGCTTGATCCAGTACTGTGCTGACCAACTCTACTGCCCAACTCTGCTGAACTGTGCTTGGTCCAACTTTGCTGAACTGTGCTTGGTCCAACTCTACTGAACTGTGCTGACCAACTCTGCTGAAGTCTAAGCATCACCTTCTCATCTGATTGAAACCCTTCAACTCATCTGATAAGGCCTAAGTTATCTTGCCTAATCCTATCAGCACACTACTTCCTTAGTGTGCTGACTGTGAGAATATGAGATAACACTCACATGAACTAAACCTACTCCACAGTATTTAACCACACTCTCATTCACATACAAATTATTCAAATTAAAATCTTGTAAGTGATAACCCTCGCAGTGTTTGTCAATTACATACTGCACTAATTGCTGAATTACACACTTAATTTCGTCTGTCAAAACTTTCATTTCAAGATTAACACCGCTGGGAGTGGGGCAATGAAGATTTATTATAGATAAATTTTTTATACTTTGCAAAGTATTTTCTGGACCAAAGAAAATCATGTTATTCGTTACTGAGTCTATATACTTATATTCTAGTTAGTTGGTTTGGGTGAGGGGTAGTAAAAGGGTGATAATGGTAAAGAGTAAAGTTTGGTTTTACCAGAATTGGAAATTTGTCGGAAGACAATCCAAATCCGGTATCATGATCATAAGTGTATGTAAGGTTTGCTATTTTTTCCTGTAAAATACAATTTTTTTTATTAAATAACATAAAGAGAAAAAGGAAAAGAATACAATAAAATGGATCATCATAGAACAAATGAGACAATCAATTACCTGTTGAGATATAGAGGGTACCGAGAGACTTCGGCTTTAAAATATAGAGGGAATTGAAAGACTTCGGCTTTGAGTTGATTATATATTCAACAAATGTGAGTGAAGAGCATATAGAGGAGCAGTATATATATATAGAATATAGCGCGCGTGAAGAGCTGTAAGTTTTCAAATCAGCTGTCATATGCATGTAGGTTCGTATTGCAATTTTTAAAAGGGTCAAGAAATGTGTTGTCAAAGTACTAATAATTTAGTATATAGGTGTCAGTCGTAGGTTCAAATAGGATCCCAAGTGGTTAATAATCAATGGTCTAAATTTTGATTTCAAGATATAATAAAGTATTGCAATTTTTAAATATCTTACATGTTCAAATGTTACACTAATTTTTCGTATATGATATGTCATGCAAATATATAACGCAACTTACTTAAATATTACAATGTTTGAATATTTTTTTTTACTGATTAAACAATCAATTGATAGTTCATTTTTAGTTAGACGCCGTGTTATTTTCATCGTCGAATTATTTAAATTATTTACTATAAAGTAACACGGGAGTGATACGTAGAAGACAAACGTTCTTCTTACGAAAGACTGAAAATGTTTTCTTAGAACTTAAAAATATGATTCAATGATAATTTTGAATACAATATGACCTATATATAGGTGAGATTACAGGTGAGTATTACAAGAAAGGTGAATTTCTAGATTCATTGTATTCAAAATAAGAATTAAATGTAATTAAGGGAAAAATGGGTGAGTTTGACCATAGAAGTTGATTAGTCATGCATGTACCACATCAGTCTCCCCACTTGAAAAGAACTCGACCCCGAGTGATCTGGGTAGGATGAAGGTTCTTTAGGAAAGTAACGGTATAATCACGGATTGCTCGAACCTTTTCCTCGTCCACACGAATGCCGTCCCCTCCAACCACGAATCCGAGGAAGATAAGGCTCGTTTGCATGAAACTACACTTTTCAGGTTAATATAGAGTTTATTAACCACATTCATCAATTGCATAAAGGTGCTCGGGGCGTTAGACAACCCAAATGGTAGAACAAGCCATTCGTACAACCCTTCCTTTGTCTTAAAGGCTGTCTTCCACTCATCTCCCGGTTTGATATGGATTTGATGATATCCACTCCGCAGATCAATTTTGCTGAAAATTTTGGCCCCGACAGATTATCCAGCATGTCCTCTAATCTCGGAATTGGAAACCTGTAACGCACCGTTATTTTGTTTATTGCTCGGCTATCCACGCACATACGCCAAGATCCATCCTTCTTCGGAGTTAGTAATGTGGGGACTGCGCATGGGCTCATACTTTCTTGGATCAGGCCTTTATGTAACAACTCTTCCACCATTTGTTGTAAAATCGCACTTTCTTTTAGGTTCATGCGATAGTGAGGAAGATTTGGTAATGTGGCCCCGGGTACCAAATCAATAGCATGTTGTATACCTCTCATTGGTGGTAATTCTGCAGGAAGGTCTTAGGGTATTAACTCCTGAAATTCTTTAAACAAATCAAGGACACAACAATCAGGGACTTCATCCCTCTTCTCGGAACCACCGACCACAAATGTCGTCTTCACTACTAAAGCGTGTATTTCTTTAGTGTCACGTGCGTCCTCCATCCATTCCTTCACCGATCTGGTTAGGGTCAGGAATTTTCGGGTCTCGTTCTTTGGCTTGAACCCCAACAACAACAATGTTATCCTTTTTCCATCTTTGAAGAACTGGTAAGTGTTCTTTCTCCCATAATGAACGGTTGCAAGATCAAATTGCCAAGGCTTACCAAACAGTAATTGACAAGCATCCATATCCACGGTATCACACATTACTTCATTTTTATAAAATTTTCCCATGGATAAGGGAACGCGACACCTCTCTTTTACTTTAATTCCTTCCCCTTTAGTAATCCACGCAATACTATAAGGTTCAGGATGTTTCTCCACAGACAGTTCTAAGGTCCTAGCCAAGTTATGAGAAATAATATTTTCACAGTTCCCACTATCAATAATCAATTCGAAAATTTGATTAGAAATGGTACACCTGGTTCGAAACAATGTGTTTCGTTGGGAATCATCTCTCTTTGGCGCCAATAGGACCTTACGAACAACCATTGTTTGTTGTTCGTCATACTCCTCACCATCCGGCTCGCAGACTCCATCCCCCCCTTCCCATTCGTCATCATCATTTCCAGTATGCTCGATCATGTTGATCGGTCGACGCTGGGGGCAATTGTTTGATCGGTGTCCAACCTCGTGACACCTATAGCATTTGTCACCCGTTGGTCTTGCGCATGGGTTTTCCGCCTTCTTTGCGGCCTCTCTCTCTACCCCACGCTTCATAGAACTAGAAGCCTCCAGGTTGGGCTTGGAATTGGGTTTCGGTGAATCAACAAAATTCTTACGAGGTTCCTCTCTCCCATAAAAATTTCGAAACCCCATTGATTCAGCTTGTTTCGCTATATTGATTGCCTCGCTGAGGGTTAGGATGATTTGACACCCGATCTTCTCACGAATCATGGGTTTGAGTCCATGGACATACCTTGTTACCTGCTGCCCCTATGTCTCCATCAGGTTGTTACGCCTGCTGCCCCTCAGTCTCCATCAGGTTGTTACGCGAGGAAAGGCGTAAGAAATCTGAGGTATAGTCTGCCACCGATTTTTGTCCCTGAACTAATGTCTGGTATTGCTGGAATAGAAATTGTTCATAATCTGGAGGGAGAAAACATGCCATCATCATCCTCTTCATTTTGGTCCACAATCGGACCGGCTGCTTGCCCAATCGTCGTCGTTGGTTCTGGACTTGTTCCCACCACGATGATGCTCCTCCTTTCAAGCGATAGGCTACGAGCTTCACCTGCTTATTTTCTGATATTTCTGCAAAGTCGAAGAATCTCTCAACTTCAGCGACCCAATCAAGAAATCCCTCAATATTAAAATTTCCATTGAAGGAAGGGAGATCCGCCTTCAATCGAAATTCATCATGCCTGTGTTGTCGATTGTCCCTACGATCAGGAATATTACGATTTCCCTGAAATATATTCGCTGCTTCTTCATCTAACGAATCCTCTTCATAGGACTGTCCCCTAGGATTCTGTTGAGGAATTTCACGTTGAGGGCCATGAGCAAATCTCCTGGTTCCTTCATCATTTTCTGGGTTGTCAAGATGTTCTTCATGACCGCCCTGAGTGTCCTCTATTTGTTCTACGCGAGTGGTTAACGTTTGGACTGCCGTAGTTAAACGCTGCATCTCTCTGATCACGTCAGCGAGGGTGGGTTCGCCGTTGTTAGCCATCACCAAGGAAAGCTTGGCTCTGAATACCAACTGACACGGGAGTGATACGTAGAAGACAAACGTTCTTCTTACGAAAGAGTGAAAATGTTTTCTTAGAACCTGAAAATATGATTCAATGATAATTGTAAATACAATATCACCTATATATAGGTGAGATTGCAGGTGAGTATTACAAGAAAGATGAATTTCTAGATTCATTGTATTCAAAATAAGAATTAAATGTAATTAAGGGAAAAATGGGTGAGTTTGACCATAGAAGTTGATTAGTCATGCATGTACCACATCATAAAGACATTTAGGTGATGTTTACTTTCGACTTTGAGTTGAATTAGATATTTAAATGTGAGTGAAGAGCATATTATAGAGGAGCAGTATATATAGTATATAGCTAGCATGAAGAGCTTTTGATGTAAGTTTTCAGAAGCTTTATCATCATTTTATGATAAGTACAAATGCTTTATGTTGAGGTGTCATATGCATGTAGTAGCCATATGTTTAGTCTGGTCAAACTTTTTTTTCCTGCTACTACAATTAAGTTGGCAGTATTGCTCCATAACCATCTGGAAGATGGTGAAATTAGGCTTCACTAGAGTATTTACTGTGCTAAATGCATAGGTAAATTTTGAAAATATATATACTCACAAAAAAACACTACGAAGTTGTTGCACGAATATGATTGATTTAACTTTTCAGCCATTTAATTGGAAAGCAAATGTGCATGTTGAGTGTACGTTGAAAGGTACCTATCTATGCATACAAATGAAGTGTAATACTGATATAAAAGGATCAAGAGTACTGCAGGCCTTTGAGAAGCCAAAAGTGTCGGGTCAAATGGGAGCTAAGGAGAAATGTGTTGTTAAAATTTGATTGGAGTGCTAGTAAATTTTAGTAGGCTTCAAATAAGATCAAAATTGACTAAAATTGGACTTCAATCTTAATTAAATTTCAACATACTGTAATATATATTGTGCATGTTAAGTATATTTCTAAGTCAAAATATTGCAATTTATATGTTCAAATATAGCACTAATTTCTAATATGTGATATATCGTACAAATATTAGTATAATTTAACACCTCTTATGTAAATATGGTCCATTAATTAATAACCTTATACTATTCAAAATAAATCTGAGTTATTCAAATTTGTTATATGGTAGAGCCTTTTGCAACTTTTCTTATTTCACCATTTTTGTTTGTCCGCATATAAGTTTCTTGTACCTTTTTTGGTAAATATATTTTAATTTTTATTCTTATCTTTCACTTTAAATCTAAAGTTTGTATTTATTTATTTATCTTTCTCAATCACATCACTATCACTATCACTATCACTACTGATATTATATCTATTATTTAATCACTTTTCTTAATTCGTATGTCACAATGCAATTAAAAATTTATAAACGAAACGAAGAATTGGGGGGAAATAAAGATATTATTAAGAAAGAAAAGAAGAAAAAATACCTATAACCATGCAAAAGAAAAGTTAATTGTGAAGAATTGGAGAGGGGGTATAGAGTGCACAACAAATGTGCAGGCATCAGCGTACGAATTGTGTAGGCTGAAATGGCCCAATGCATGCAAAAGAAAAGTTAATTGTGAGGCGTGAGCCAAGGAGCTAATTTTTCTCATTTTTTGTTACATTTTGAAGCGCAATTTTAAAAATTACCTATAACCATGCAAAATAAAAGTTAATTGTGAAAATGGGGTAAACCCCAAGGAGTTGGCCTAGTGGTGTAGGCTTGGGACTTAGGAGTATGCTCCTCTCTAGGTCTCAGGTTCGAAACCCCTAAGGTGCAAACAATTTCTATGGGGCCATGTCCATACAGAGCGCAAAGCTCTGGCTTTAAACGGGTTTCTATGGGGCCATGTCCATACAGAGCGCAAAGCTCTGGCTTTAAACGGGACCCCCGCAAGTGGGCGGTGGGATTGGTCCCCCGGGATTAGTCGGCCTTAGACCGGATACCCGAGACTTCAAAAAAAAAAATTGTGAAGATGGGGTATAGAGTGCACAACAAATGTGCAGGCATCAGCGTATGAATTGTGTAGGCTGAAATGGCCCAATGCATGCAAAAGAAAAGTTAATTGTGAGGCGTGAAAATACCAATGTCCCTGACATTGAGGACAACACCCCTTAATATGATCCTGAATTAGATCCTGCATTAAACTTTCCTGAATTTTATGATGCTAGTGACTCAACCTTAGTAGAGGACAACTCTACTGAAGGGATCAGAAAAAGAAGGACATGGTTATCTAACCATCCTACTAATCTGATACTTGGTGATCCAAGTATAGGAGTCAAAACTAGAAGGTTTCATGGTGAAAGTGCTTTGTTTTGCTGTTTCCTATCAGAACAGGAACCTAGTGACATTGAAGAAGCACTTCAAGATGCAAACTGGATCACAGCAATGTAGGAAGAGTTGAACCAATTCACCAGAAATGATGTATGGGAGCTGGTGGATAGACCTACACATCAAGATGTTATTGGAACCAAGTGGGTGTTCAAGAACAAAAAGAATGAAAATGATGTGATAGTCATAAACAAGGCCAGATTGGTGGCCAAGGGCTATTGTCAGTCAGAATGCATTGACTATGATGAAACATTTGCACTTGTGGCAAGGCTAGAGGCAATAAGGCTCTTTCTAGCCTATGCAGCCCACAAAAGGTTCAAAGTGTACCAGATGGATGTCAAAAGTGCCTTTCTGAATGGAGTTTTGAAAGAGGAAGTTTATGTAGAGCAACCACCTGGTTTGAGATTGGAAACCAAGTCTACAGACTGAAGAAAACTCTATATGGACTCAAACAAGCTCCAAGAGCTTGGTATGACACACTGTCACAGTTCCTCTTGGACCATGGATTCATCAAAGGAACTGTAGACAGAACTCTCTTCAGAATCACTGAAGGAGATGACATCTTGCTTGTCCAAATATATGTTGATGACATCATATTTGGATCCCCCAATGAGAAGCTTTGTGACAAGTTCTCCAAGCTCATGCAAAGTAAGTTTGAGATGTCAATGATGGGGATGATGAACTTCTTCTTAGGCTTACAAGTCAAGCAATCAAAAGAAGGAATCTTCATCAACCAAGCAAAGTACACCAGGGAAATGATCAAGAAATATGGATGTGCAACCAGCAAGCCAGTAAGGATCCCTATGAACACAAATTGGAAGATGGATCCTGATGAGAGTGGTATTCCAACCAACTCTACTGAATATAGAGGAATCATTGGTTCACTCCTCTACCTCACTGCCAGCAGACCTGACATCACCTTTGCAGTAGGTGTTTGTGCAAGGTTTCAAGCCAACCCTAAGAAAAGCCATCTAGAGGCTGCCAAAAGGATCTTGAGGTATCTCAAAGGCACTGAAAATCTAGGCCTTTGGTATCCTGCTGATGACAACATTGAGCTAACTGGCTACTCAAATGCTGACTATGGAGGCTGTAGGATTGACAAAAAGTCCACTTCAGGGACATGTCAATTCTTAGGGAACAAGCTCATATCTTGGTTCTCTAAGAAACAAAACACAGTGGCAACCTCCACCACTGAAGCTGAGTATGTTGCAGCTGGAAGTTGTTGTGCTCAGATCCTTTGGTTGAGACAACAACTAAGAGACTACAAAGTCAACTCTGCTGAAGTGCCAATATTCTGTGACAACAATAGTGTCATTGCAATATCACAGAATCCAGTCTTGCACACAAGATGCAAGCATGTGGACATCAAGCATCACTTCATCAGAGGCCATGTGGAGAAGAAGGATATCAAATTGGTGAAAATCCATACAGATCACCAAAAAGCTGATATCTTGACCAAACCACTTGCTGAAGTAAGATTCTTGGAATTATCAACAGAATTGAGACTTCTTGATCCAGGGAAGTTGGACAAGTAAGACCAAAGGAGTTGACTAATCAAGGGGGAACTGAAAGTAAAGTTCAGCAGACTTGGTCAAGTCTACTGAAACTCAGAAGAGATGACCTCAATTATTCAGGACACTTGTCCATTGAAATTTAGGACACTTGTCCACAAGATTTCAGGACACTTGTCCATGTGGGGTTAGATAAGTTGTCTTGGCTATCAAACCAAATCTTGGTCTGATAAGCACCTATTTTGGGTAATCATTGCCTATTTCGATGGCTGTCTCATTCCTCTTCAAGCCATCACCTTTTCAAGGATTTAATTTGTCCCCTACCCAAAAAGTCACTTTCAATGCATTAAATGCCAAGATTTAACTCTTGTTTGCATTAAACAATTCGAGACATGATCTACCTTGATAACCCCCCAGCTTTAAACAAACATTAAACTCCTTCCCACGTTTGAATAAAAACAGTTTTCTACTGTTCCATTGGTTATTAAACGTTGGATCAAAACTGGCCAACTCCCCTGAAATCAATCTTGGCCGTCCAAACTTGATTTCCTCATTTGTAAACCGTTGAATTGCCTTAAGACTCACCTACTCATTGACATACATTCCTTTTGGAATATTCACAAGTCTTAAGAAGCCCACAAAACCTCATTTCTTCCCCACGCATTCAAAACTTTCTTGAAACCCTAGCCTTCATCTTCTCAAACTCTCTCAAAAACCTTACTTTCTCTTCAATGGCTCCTAAAGCTAGACCAGGAATGGTTATTAATTTCTCCAACAAGGCTCTAGACCTTGATTTTGGCTATCTTAGCCACAAAAACAACCTTACATTCGAGCCCATCATCTCTTTTGAGTGTGAGGATCCAGAAATCACCCCAACCTTGAGATGGTTGAGAAGGGCTGGATTACAAAAGTTCATGCAAGAAAATCCAGATTCTTGCCTTGAAATCTATATGGCTGAGTTCTTTGCCTTTCTCAAATGGAGAGGCAAACCTGAAGTATTGCATTTGAATGAGTTACGAATCATAAATGAATATCTAAGTATTGCAAATGCCTTGAAACCTATCTTCTCATCTTTGAGTTTACACGTTTCCTTCTCGTTTCTTTGGTTTGCATGATATTTGATCGATTTCTCTATTACTCTTTTAATTGTTTACTTGTGACAACTTGTGTAGATAATTAGGGGTAATTTCTACATTTCAACCTTATCGATCACGTCTATTTAAAATTCAATCAACAAACTCCACTCTTACACTACACCTCTCTGTGGGATCGACCTCGTACTTATCATGCTACAATATACGTCGTATACTTGCGGTCGTGTATTTTGGTGTTGCATAATACGTGAATCACAGAGGGAGTATGTTATTATAACTGGAAAGTGTATGTTATTATAATATTATAACTGAAAAATGTATGATATTATAACTGAAAGGTGTATGATCTATTAATGAAAAGTGTAAGTTATATATTAATGAAAAGTGTATGTTATTATAACTGAAAAATGTATGATATTATAACAGAAAGGTGTATGATCTATTAATGAAAAGGGTAAGTTATATATTAATGAAAAGTGTATGTTATTATAACTTAAAAGTGTATGATCTATTAATGAAAAACATATGTTATTATAACTGAAAAGTGTATGTTCTATTAATGAAAAATGTAAGTTATATATTAATGAAAAGTGTATGTTATTATAACTGAAAAATGTATGATATTATAACTAAAAAGTGTATGTTAATTAATTTAGCTGAAAATATTATTGAAAAATGTAAATTTTCTATTATTAAAAAAAATGTCAAAGCTTGACCGTTGACCGGTCAACAGTCAACAGTTGACCAGTCAAGGTCCACTCAAGTACACCGTGTACTTGAGTGTACAAGTGACTCACCCCATTAATATTATTAATTTGCAAACATCTCAAATACATATGTTTTTAATTTATTAGACTAACCAGTTGAATATATATAGATGAAGATGTTGAGTTAAAAAAAAAATTGTTGTTGCATTGTGTTGTCTAGTATTGATAATAGAAAATTTGAACACTCTTTTTTTTTTTTAATGTGATGTAAAATTAAAGAAATTATTTAAATAAATTATGAATTATATTTTCTTCATCAAATTTTTTTTAAGGGATTGTAAATGTGTTTAAAAAATAATAAACTACTACAAAAATAATCTTATTTTTATCAATAATAATAATCTCAAACATGTAAAATATAATTTTTAGAAATTCTTTTTAGATTACTTTTACAATAAACTCAATACTAACATGTTTATTAAATTAATCTATCAATAATTTTACTTAATTAAAAAATATTAAATTTATAATATATATATAGGTAGGTGGGGTAGGGTTGACGGGGGAGGCAGGGGCCCCGGAGATCCATGTAGTTCCGCTCTTGTCAGTGGGAACCAAGTCCCAAGTTCCATTCCTAAGAAGTTCATCAAAATCATAAGACATAGCCTCCCTCCACCTTTCATCTTTCAAAGCATGTGTAACAGAACCAAATTCAGTATCAATGAGTAATGATGATGTGAAAGAATACCTTTGATTAGGTTTGAAGATCTGATTCTGGGATCGAGTGGTCGTACTCGATCTGAGTGGGGTTGGAGTCAGTGGTGTCGCAAGCGGTGTGGGAGGTCGCAGAGGAGCAGCCGATCGCACGGGCGTGATTGGAGGCAGGAATGAATGAATGTATGTTAGATCAGGTAGAGAGATGGGGTCGGTGGTTATGTCGGGCAGGGTGGTGGGTGAGGCAAAGGGAAAACTATGTTCGATGAATCAAACATGTCTGGAGGTGTAGATTTTGTGGGAGGACAAATCGAGACAGAGATAGACACTTTGTGTGAGGGAGTATCCAATAAAGACACAAGGTGTGGATAAGACTCTAAGGGCATGTTTGCTTAATGGGTTTAGGGGGGTTTAGTGATGGGTTTGATATGTAAACTCATCTTCTCCCATGTTTGGTTTCTCATAACTTTAAACACTTTGACCCACATTTATAATTTGACCCGGTTTTTATAAACTAGATTTTATGGGTTTAGACAACTTAGCCTCCCCTTGGGTTTATGAAGCCAAAGTTTACATATCCCACCACATCTAAACCCATCTTATCCCAACCCATGAAGCAAACATGCCCTAAGTTTAAATAGATTAGGAAATTGTTTAAGAAGGGATTGGAAGGAAGAAAACATGTTTAGGTTAGCTTTAGAAAGATGATTGATGATGTAGGTGGCTGTACATATTGCATGGGGCCAGTATGTGAGAGTTATGGAAGCATAGTGAAATAGGGCAAGGGCTATATCAACAACATGTCGATGACGTCATTCAAACATGTCATTGTGTTTGGGGAGTGTGATGAGGAGTGGTAAGATGAGATATACCATGGGTTTGGAGAAACGGATGGAGAACAATAAACTCACCTCCATTGTCAGTGTATAGAGTTTTAATTTTGGTTTGGTAACAGTTGGGCTTTGTACGTGGTGAAGGTGGAGAGAACGTCAAATTTTCGTTTTAGGGGGTAAATTCACACGTATTTGCTAAAGTGATTAACAAATATGACATAGTACTTGAAATCCTCATGAGATAGAATGAGAGAGGACCATACATCAGAGTAGACAATTTCAAGTGGACGATGTGAAACAATGCTAAAATCAATAAAAAGTAATTTGTGACTTTTTATACAATGACACGAGTTACAACCAAACAATTTAGATTGGATAGTAGATAAATGACTAGTATATATATCACCCCTATATACTAATAGGGAGTTTAGTTTTGCCACGTGTCATCATATGGTTAAATGTGATGATGTGTCGCATGGAGATTAAATTGATTTTTTTAAAATTTAATGTGTAATTAAACTATTGGTTAATACATATGTCAATGATATTAAAATGAAAAGTCTTATCTAAATTAAAAATAAAATCAATTAATATCTTATTTTAATTAATTTCTCTTTTATGTTCTTTTGTCTAAAAATATATCTATACATTTTATAGAATATATCAATTTAATTAATTAATAAGATAAATTCATCTGTATATAATTTTATCAGTAATTGAATATATATTATAAATTAATTGATAAAATAAATTTTATCATACTAAATATACCTAAAAAAAAATATTCAAAATAAAAAATTATATAATAAAATTTTAAATTATGAAAAGTAAATTTACCTATGAAATTTTATAAGTGTATCTTTTAAAATATGAGTTATACTATATTTTGAATATTACTCTGTAACTTTTATCAATATACCGCGTAATACGCGGGGAGTCATCTAGTATATATATATATATATATATATATGAGTAGGTCTCTTATGAATTTAAATTCACGTGTATTCTTTTTTTAGTGTCACTATTTTAAAATAATTATTTTTTTAATACAGTACTTTAAAAAAAACCCGAGTTTTATCTATATACACACATAATTATTCCATCAATTAATATATTTATAGGGTAAAATGGGTAAATTAATTTTTTTGTCCCTTAATTTGATTCAACTTTAATTTTAGTCATTTTAACCTTTTCACTTTAAATTAGTACTCTAACTACACATTTTTCTTAATTTTGGTCCTTCTCCCCTGCTATCACATGTAATTTTCAAGTTAAAGGTGACATTACATTTTCAATTTAAAATCCTTAAAAATATACTCCCTTCCGTGTAAAGTATAAAAAAAAGTTAAAAAGAAAATATAGAGAAAGAAAAAATGATGTCAATTGGCGTAATTTTATGTCAATATAAAGATGTTTGTTAATAAATGTAAAACAACAATTTATCAAAAGAAAACGCAAAACTTTATAGAAGAACAGACAGTAGCTAGCACTCTGTATTAAATAGTGACATTTTATGTACACAACGAAAATACTTCAAATTCTTTAAAAAAAAAAAAAAAACTTCAGAACTTTAAAGGAGGACAGACATGGTATTAAACAGTGACATTTTGTGTACATAACGATAATGCTTCAAATTCTTTAAAAAAAATTCAGTTCCCATAAGTTTTACATATATTTATATATTTTTCTGATGTCACTATCCAAGAATACAGTCCACTTGCGGGGGTGCATCGTTTAAAATCGGAATTTTGCGTTCTTTATGAACATGACCCCATAAAAATTATTTGCACGATATCGAAACTGAGAACTAAAGATGAATACACTCATAAGTCTCAAACCTACACCATTCGACCAACTCTTTGAAATTTACATATATTTATATTATTCCATGAAATAATATATTTATATGGGACCTTTGTAATTAATAATTTGTATTTTTGTGTCATATTCTTTGTTTCGACCGTTATATAGCTTTTTTAGTATATGTAAGCTGTAGCATGGTGTGGAGACGCTCCTCCTGCTTACCCTTACCGTACGTAATAATAGTAATATATTTTCTAGAAATTCTTTTTATGAATTGACTCATTTACCCTTTACAAATCCTTCCCTTGGGGGTACAATAGTCAATAAAAATGTGAATTTAAAGCTCGCATGGCTGGAAATTCCAATGTCAAAGACGCGTGGCAAGTTACCATTGGAGAAGAAGTTATTAATAGTAATAAGACAAATTCCCAGGCGATGAAAGTTTAAATTTATAGCACACTCTCTCTTGCACTCAAACTCTATTTAGCAAAGAGTGTGTTTCAGAGTGAGTGAGAGAGATACGGCGTCGTTTGCAGTTCAAGGTGAAACCCACCACTTCTTGTTTCTTTCTTGTTCTTGTTCTTGTTCTTGTTCTTGCATCAGCATATGCATTGATTTCACATAGTTTTACTTTTACACGCATGTATGTTTGTGTGTTCAAGAATCAAGAAAAGGGCTTTCTTGATTCGATTTATGCAATTGTTTTTGTCCCTTTAAGTGTAAACAATGTTGAGAATCAAGAAAAGGATCTATTTTGTTTCATGGGCTTTAATTGTTTTTTATTTATTGAGGTGTTGTAATGAATGCAGCAAAAGGGGGTGACTGAAGTGTATTTACTAGGTTTTCAGTTTGTAAATTTTATTGTTTTTGTTTGTGAAGGTAAGAAGAAAAAATGGTGGAGATAAAGAGCAAGGAATCACACCCATGGTGGTTTGATAGTCACAACAAGAGTAGTTCCAATAGGTCTCCATGGCTTCACACAACACTTGCTGGTAATTCTTCATTTCATTTTGTTTTGTTTCTGTCAAATTAATGAAAAGTGGAAGGTGCTTTTGCTTTTCAGTGATGGATTTGAACATAATTACCTTTTTCCCATTTAGAATGAGTATGTGACCGTTGGAGATCTCTGTATTTGACTTTTTTTTTTTTGGTAGGCAACTAACATTCCTACCTTAGATTTCATGTTCTACTTTTCATGTTTCATAGCATACTCTACTTTTTGAATCTTTGGTACATGGGTATATGAATCTTGAAATATAATGCCTTTACTTTCATCAAAGAGTCGAAAAGTAGTAGTTTGTGAAGCATATACTTGATTATGGATTGAAATGTTGGATCAAAGCAAATCCAATTGTGGAATGTTTTGATAGAATTAAATAAACAAATTAAGCATGAAATCTAAATCATTGTAAGCTATAGATTCAAGAATAATCACAATATCGCCTCACGGTTGATCGATTTTTTAACAGTAGAATTCTATCTTATATAATATCTGCCCATCACAGGAATAAACATGTCTGATTTTGTGGGTGATTGGGGATATTTAATTGAAGTGATTAAAGGATTACAAGCCTTAGTTTATTGATTTATTTTTATTGAGTTTCTTACATACAGAGTGGAAGTTGTTTTTGCTTTTCAATGATAAATTATTACATAATTACCTTTTTCCAATTTAGAAGGAGTATGTGAGTCTGTGACCGTTGGAGATATCTGTATTTGACTTTTGAGATGCTATAATCTTTTTCTTTTCTTTTTTTGGTTCATGATTAACATCCAAACAATAATAGATCGGTTAGATTCCTCGTTCATGTATTCCACTTTTCGTGTTTTTCCATATAGTAGCAATTTGTGAAGCATATGCTTGATTATGGATTGAAATGTTAGATCAAAACAAACCACAATCTGTTGGAGTTGATCAAGAAATTAACTTTGGTTCATGTTTAACAGAGCTCGATGAGAAAACAAAGACAATGCTGAAGCTGGTCGAGGAAGACGCAGATTCCTTCGCCCAGCGAGCAGAAATGTACTACAAGAAGAGACCAGAGCTCATTAGGATGGTTGAAGACTTCTATCGTACTCACCGTTCATTAGCCGAGAGATATGATCAAGTCAAGTCTGAACCTGGAAACCGCCTCCTATCATCACCATGGTCGTCTCCATTATCTTTCACCAAGTACCGACTAGAGAAATCACACTCGCTGAGCTTGAACGATAAAGCTTATGATAGCTACTCCGAGGTTTATGAACCAGACGAGGAGGAGTCTGATGAATCTGAAGTTGATGATCCTGAGGTGGAGGAAGAAGAAGAAACGGGGCAAAATCGTCCATTTGCACTAGAAACAGAACAAGTTGAGGAGGTCATGAGGTTGAAGGAAGAGGTGGAGAGGCTTAGAGACGAAAACGAGGCTCAACGAGCACAGCTCGAGCAGAAGGACGAAGAGAAACGCGAAGTCATCAGGCAGCTGAGTTTGGCAATGGATTTGATCAGAGAAGAGAATGTGAAGATGAGAGAATGTCTTTCGAAGAAAACTTCCAAGAAAGAAAACCATACTGAGTTCGTCAAATTGAAGGAGAATTTTCTCGGGAGATTGTTCAGTGGATTTGGGAAAACACCGGTGAATCTAGTTGCTGTCTGAATATTGTTGCACAAGGGTTTATATTCATGTAAGATAGAACTCAATATATGCACTAGGAATTTATATTGTTTCTTAACTAGCATATCAGCTGTGTGAAAATTGTATTCTTTATACATTCTTTTGTGTTTGTAGTTCCTCATTCCATTCAATAACTTTATGCTACATCTAGTGTTTTCATTTATTATTCTTCGTGTTGCTTCCCTTGCCCCGTTCTGTTCCCGAAGGTACCCTAAAAAACGGAACCTTTCTCGTCTCCTGTTATTTTGGGTTAAGAAGATGCGAAAAGCGTGTTTATATCCCTAAAGGTATGTTTGGGATTGAGAAAATCTTGACTCAAAAATCTTGAAATAGTAAAAAGGCGAATTGACTTTTGTGTATGTGTGGTTGTGGATGTACTAGGATAAGATTGGATGAATTTATTTCAATACTGTATTTTTGAAACATGATTTTCAATCTGTAGAAAATATAAAATTGTGAAGAAAGATAATAAAAAAAGTAAGTGACAGTGAGATTATTGAAAAAAATGAAAAGTATGAAAACGAATGTAGGTATTTTAGACTTTAGAGTAGGATTTTGGTGAAATTTGAAATATAGTTTGCATAATTCTATATATATATATATATAAACAAACATGAATTAGATTTTTGAAATTAAAATATTGTACCTATAAACCATCCTTGAACATGAAAACAAAGCTTGCAAACTTATTGATTCAAATTACATATAATAATAAAAAAGGAAAAAAAACATATCTGATGAATTATCATTATCCTACATCAATCACAATCAATAGAAATGCCATAATTCTCACCATACAACCTATACACTAACTCAAAATCAAACCAACAAATCTTACTTAGTGCATAGAAAAAAAAAAGTTGCAAACTAAAATGTAAAAACAGAATCTTGATTTACCCAAATGGCAGCAACCGCCACCACCATTGAACTGAAGAACACAGCCACATTCAGCCCATGTGAGGAAGACTCCGGGAGGCCGTCGGACGGGGCGAAAGCCGCCCCGGGGCCGGAAGCTTCCATTGCATCAGGGTTGGGAGGGCTAGGACTTGAGGGTATTAAGGGAACAGAGGATTCTGCAGGGGAAAGATTTGAGGCACCTGGTGAAGGAAAAAGTGGACTAATATCTGGTGACAATGCTGGTGGTGCTGCATTAGTATAATCAGGTGGAATTGTAGGTGCTGCTGAAATTGTGGAAGATGACAAAGTTACCCTTTTCTCTACTGCAATTGAAACTGATGAAATTGCTATAAATGTTATTGCAAGAATGGTGAGTGATGGAGTAATGTAGTAAGCCATTTATGATGATTGTAAGGAATTTTCTTTATTTTTGACAGAAAAATCAAATCTTTGTGTGAAATAAATGCTGCAGCAGAGAGATTGAAATGAATGAGTGAGTTATGATTGTGGGAGTGATAAGGGGGTGGGGTGGGGTGGGGGTGGGGGGTGAATGACAGGTGGCAGGGGGTGATTGGGTGGTGCCAGCTAAGACATGTGGAGGAAATGGACAAGATTCACATGAAGGTAGAGATGTTGTCTTGTTCCTAATTGGCAGTGTTCTTGCTGTGAGAGCATATTTTAGGGTGTAGGGACAATAATGTCCTTTCAGTTTGGAATATGTAATGAGGCTCTTTCATTTAAAATTAAGCTAGGTATTTGGAAAGAGTGAAAGAGACAGATTTTCAACAAGATTTGTAAATTTAAAGGGTATGATATGAATGAAGAGGACAAAAGTGGAATCATTTTAGTGAAAAGGTAAAAATGTATGGGTAAATTGATTTCATAGTTAAATAGTTTGATAAACCAAACAAAATTAATGGTTGTGAAGGTCATTCTTGTCTCTTTACCACCACTATTATTATCATTTTAATTCTTATTCCGAACCAAACACCCCCATAGTGTTCTTCTATACATTTTTTGTTAAATAAAAGTGACATGGGAATAGATTTATGTATTTTATTTATTTATTCTATCTATTGTTGTTTTCAAGGATTGGCAACTTCGACAGTTCGATGTCAACAATGCCTTTCTTCATGGTTCCCTAGTCTACATGTCTCAACCACTAGGTTTCTCTGATGCAAAATTTTCGTCTTATGTATGCAAGCTTCGGAAATCCATCTACGGTCTCAAACAGACACCACGGACCTGGTACACTGCCCTTCGTGACTTCTTGTCCTCCTTGGGTTTTTTGCATACGAAGTCTGACGAGTCTCTGTTTATCTACTGCCGTGACAACACCATTGCCTATTTTCTGGTCTACGTAGATGATCTTATTCTCACTGGGAACAACGTCTCCTTTCTGGACACGATTGTTACTGCTTTAGCATCCAAGTTCTCGATCAAGGATCTAGGTTCACTGTCCTACTTTCTTGGGGTGGAGGTTCTTCGCTCGTCCGAGTCCTGCACTCTGGTTCAATGGGAATACATCACAGACCTTCTTGGCAAGTACAACATGCTTGACTCCAAGCCTGTGCAAACTCCACTTGCCCCTGGTGCCTCGTTAACTCTTCATGACGGCTCTGGACCCTCAGATCCCACTATCTATCGTCAGGTTCTCGACAGCCTTCAGTATCTCCTGTTCACCAGATCTAATATTGCCTTCGCCGTCAACAAGCTCTCACAATTCATGCATGCCCCCTCTGAAATCCACTGGGGGGCTGTCAAACGTCTGATGTGTTACCTCAATGGCACTCGGACTTTGGGTATTACTCTTCGACGTAGCTCACCCCTCTCCCTTCATTGCTTCACAGATGTCGACTGGGCTGGCGACTGTGATGACCGGACGTCCACTGGTGCTTATGTTGTGTTTCTTGGATCCAACCCAATATCCTAGTCCTCCAAGAAACAACGCTCCGTTGCTCGCTCCTCAACAAAAGCTGAGTATCGTGCCATTGCTTCTGTTGCTGCTGAAGTTCAATGTGTCAAATCTCTCCTCTCTAAACTTCATATTATGATCCCAACCACTCCATCCATCTACTGTGATAACATTGGTGCTACCTACTTGTGCTCGAACCCTGTGTTTCACTCCCGTATGAAGCACATCTCCATTAACTATCACTTTGTCCAGGACTTGGTTCAGAAGTCTTTCCTTCGGGTTGCTCACGTCTCCTCTGCTGATCAGCTAGTCGACGCTCTCACCAAGCCCCTCTCACGCTCCCGCCTTCGTCTTCTCATGTCCAAAATCGGTGTCACTGACAGTGCTCCATCTTGAGGGGGTATATTAGGAGAATACAATTGTATATATGTTTATATTAAGTATTTAGAATAATATCTTGTAAATCATCGGTAAATCATCATTAGGGTTGCACTCTTGTGTACTAGTTACATGTATGTAACTACTATATCCAATCTAATATATGTAACTACTATATCCAATCCAATAACTCATTACAAATAACACATGACCCATTTACTATATCCAATCCAATAACACATGACCCATTTACTATATCAATTTAACACATACATTTTTTCATGGGCTTTTATTTTACTTCAATTAATTTTTTTTTAATTTTATCATTAAAAAATAATACTCCATTAATTTTTTAAAATTTTATTTTTTTATTTTACTCAATTGATATTTATATTTATCTTTTTAATATTATTTTTCTTCCTGTTCATTTGTGTTTCAAATGATAATTTTTTTAACATACTTTCTTTTTATGTCATAAATAATTATTCTAAAATTTTAAAGTCTAATAAGAAAATTTTAAAAATAATATTAAATAGTATAATAATAATTTATTTTAAAAAATAAAACTCTCACCTCTCTTAGGCAAGTGTTCAATTTTATTGGTACTATTTTACTTTAATTAATTGGTGTATAATTTTCACCTTATCCTTTTAAAATTTTACTTCATTCCTTACAAATTTCACTTCGTTTCACTTCGTTTTACATTGTTTAATTATTTTTTTCATTTGAACTTTCATTTTTTAATCACTTTATTTTAAATTTTTTATGAATATAATTTTTAGTTTATAAGTGTTATGATAACCGTTGATAAGTATTATGATATATTATTAGTTAATATGCAGTATTGTACATATTAGTTCATATACAGTATAATATTAGTTTATATTGGTACATGTTTTAATTTTTTCGAGTTTCGAGTTCACATACTTTATGGTAATAGTTCAAATATAGTATAGTATTAGTTCAGATATTGTACAGTATTAGTTCACATACTCTATGGTACTAGTTCAAATATAGTATAATATAAATTCAAATATTGTATAGTATTAGTTCATATATTAAATACTCTGTAATATTTTTATACCCACATTAATCTCTAGTACTATACAATATATTAACTAGTACTATACCATAGGCGTACTAATACTATATCGTATTTAAACTAATATTTATATTTAACAAAAAATACATAACTTAACACATTTATAATTCTAGGCATACCATGCAAATTAATACATCAATATTAAAAAAATGATATTAACTAACTAGTAAGAATAACAAAAGTGAGAATGAATCACACTAAACACACAATTCAATTAATAGATACGATCACACTCAATAAACATATGAATGCATCAACATGACGATGATCCCAAAGAAAATAATAAAGCCGATGCAATATTATACTGGTTTCTTCCCCAATTCTCAACTCATTTAAGTTTCTAAATATAAATTTTATTTTTCAATTAGATTATATTATTAATTAGTTTTAAAAAATAATCTACAACCTTAAAAAACTTGTAACAAACCAGATATCATTTTAGAAATAATGAAGACATAACAAAATAATCTTAGTTATTATAAATCAGATTAAAGCTAGAAAGTGAGCATGTCATATTCATACATTTATACCCAAATTATAAAAAAATTGAATTTTTTTAGTTTAGTTTTTTTTTTTCAATTTTTTCTGTATTTTTATCCTAAATTTTGGTCATTTTTTGAAAAAAAAAAAACTGGAAATTTTATTTCATAATTTTATTTTTGAGTTTCATATTTTTTAATATTCGTTATGTTTTTATATTTATTTTTTAAAAGTTAAAAAAATAGAATAATATTTGACTTCGTGGTGATTCATTAGTGAATCGATATTCGGTGTATAATTATAATTTTAATGAGTTGTATTTTAATTTAATTGATAAAATGGTAATATAGTATTTTACATGTATTTTTCTTTTAAAAAATTTGGGGGTGAAATTAATAAAAAAGAAGGTAAATAACTAATAACCCATGTAAAAAATTGGATTTAGTTACATGTATGTAACTTGTACACATAAGTGTCTAAAAGAAGGGAGTGCCTAAAAAAAAGGGAGTGTGGATTTATTAAAAAATGAGGGTAAATAGTCAGTTACATACATATGTAACTGGTACACATAAACAATTGCCTCATCATTAATGTAAATTGTAACGGTAGCTAATTAGATGTAATATAAATAGGAATATCCTTATCAACATTTAACATTTTTTCATTCATCATTCTCTATAATTACGTGACTAAATTGAATTTTTTATTATCTCAAAATGATATACGAATAATGTGAAAGCTACGCTACTGAAAAAAATGTATTTAACTCGATTGGAATGAGCTCAATTAAAAAAAAAATATTTGGAGAAACAATGAGCACAAACAAATTTTAGTCACGTGTGAACTGGTGGGTAATCCATAACCACACAAAAATATATTGGGCTAACATGATATGTTTGGAAGCAAGCACGTAATATCACAATTTGGATTATTTGCTGATTTTCGTTCAATTTATATATATATATATATATATATATATATATATATATATATATATGATATGAAACTCGACACACATGATGTGGATGAAATAAATTCACATTTCAGTAAATAATAATAATGAAATGTGAGGTTTATCTCAAATCTCCTAGACTAGATGAGTGCGACTCGTCTGGTGAAGATCAGGTAGATTCTACTCTACTACTGTACTCGTCTGTTGGGCAGATCAGTCGAGGTACTTAGTCGATAGAAGTCTTCTGAAGAACTCAGTTGTTGGGCGTATCAGCTGGTGGAGTCAGACAAGTTAACTCAGACCAGATCAGATGAGTTGGAGGATCCAATCAGATGAGATGGGTGTTGCGAAGGACAAGACGAGTTGGGAAGACCAGACAAGTAGAGGCCTGACCAGACCAATCGAGTTCTGTTAGCAGGGTTAATTTTGGCTAAGTATGAAGTCGTCTTGTCTTGCGAAGACAAGTGAAGGGCAAGGAGGTCATTTCAGATTGGGTCACGCTGAAGGTGTGAGTTTGTTACACGGTTGTAACAGAATCCACGTGGCAACAGAGCACGCTTTCAACACACGCTGCAATCACCCTTGACAACCTATAAATACCCCATTACTTGTAATTGTAATTCTTGACGCCTGCGAGCATTCGTTTTGAGAGTTGAGAGTTCACGAGCGAAGTGAGGATAAATCCCTTTCCGAGTGATGAGTGTTTGTAAACATCTCTTATACTAATCAAATTGAAGTCGTGTGTCCAGTGGATGTAGATCACGTTGATCGAACCACTTAAATCGTTCTTGTGCTCTGTTTTTCGTTTTCGTTTATATTTGTGAATTGCCATGCTTTCGTTGGATTGAATTGTGGTCGATTAATTTGCTTGTGATTGGAGACGTCTAATCTGAGTTGAATTATCATTGACAATCGTAACAATTGGCGCCGTCTGTGGGAATCGAAAACGAGAGGAATCGATCGTCAACCACTAATCAATTGCCAGATCGAAGATGGAGAATTCGACCAAGTATAATATTGAGAAGTTCTCAGGCACGGGTGACTTTGGGCTGTGGAGAGTCAAGATGCAGGCTCTCCTAGAACAGCAAGGTTTGTTCGACGTGCTCGAAGAGTCTACAGCCCCTGCTGGTGAATCTGCAACAGCTGCTGCTGAAAGGAGCAAGATGCTCAGGAAAGCTCGAAGTAATATTCTGCTCTGCCTTGGTGATAAGGTCCTGAGAGAAGTTGCTAAAGAGAAAACCGCGAAAGAGGTCTGGGACAAGCTAGGTAAACTTTACATGGTTAAAACCTTAGCTAACCGTCTCTATTCGAAACAGAAGCTGTATGCCTTCAGAATGGTGGATGACAAACCCATTCCGGATCAGCTTGATGAGTTCAATAGAATTCTTGATGATCTAGAGAATTTAGATGTCAAGTTAGAGGAAGGGGATAAGGCTCTGATTCTATTGAGTGCTCTCCCGATGTCCTTTGAAATCTTAAAGGATACCATCTTGTATGGTAGGAAGGAAAGTATTACATTGGAGGATGTAATGCTGGCTGTCAAGTCCAAGCTGCTGCACAACAAGACGTCTCAAGCAGACAAGGTCAGTAGCGGAGAAGGATTGGCAATCAGAGGTGGCCAAAAGCGATCTGGTGCCAAGAAGGGGTCTAGTCAACCCAAAGGAGCTGATAAGGGAAAATCAGTTGTGTCCAATCAAGGTGAGGCAGTGTGCTACCATTGCAACAAACCTGGGCACTATAAGAATGCTTGTCACAAATACAAGCAGTTCTTGAGGAAATCTGGTGCCAATACCTCTAATGATAAGAATCAAGCTAATCAGACTCAAGTTGAGAAGGGGCAAGAAGGCTATGAGTCTGCTCAAGCGCTAACCATCACATCCTCTACAGAACAGCAAGCATGGATCCTGGATTCAGGGTGTTCTTTCCATATGACTCCAAGACGAGATTGGTTTCATGACTTTAAGCAACAAAAGGGCGGTTCTGTTCTGCTTGGGAATGATCACACTTGCAAAGTTGTTGGAGAAGGTAGTGTTCACCTGAAGATGTTCGATGGGGTAGTAAGAATACTCAAGAGTGTTAGGTACGTACCTGAACTCAAGAGGAATTTGATCTCACTTGGGATGCTGAATTCTATGGGCTATAAATTCCAGTCTACTGATGGAGAGCTCAGTGTGTCAAAAGGGGAGCTGACTGTCCTGAAAGGCGAGAGAAGGAGTGATCTCTACTTTCTTAAGGGAGAAACAGTAGCTGGTAGATCAGATGTAGCGGAGGTGCAAGACAACTCGATGTTGTGGCACAAAAGACTAGCTCACGTAGGCGAGAAGGGCCTAGTAGAGTTGTCTAAGTAAGGTCTGCTTGGCAAAGACAAGATCACTAAGCTAGACTTGTGTGAGTCTTGTATTCTTGGTAAGTCCAAGAGACTTAAGTTTGGTAAGGGTGTCCACTCTACCAATGGGATCATGGACTATGTCCATTCTGATCTATGGGGGCCAACGAGGAATCAGACGAGGTCTGGTGGTAAATACTTCTTGTCTATCATAGACGACTACTCAAGAAATGTGTGGGTGTCTATTCTCAAGTCGAAGTCAGAAGCATTTGAGAAATTCAAGGAATGGCTCATTGAATGTGAAAATGTCACAGGCAAGACTCTCAAACATTTGAGAACTGATAATGGTCTAGAGTACCTATCAGACGAGTTCAATGCGTTCTGCAAATCGAAAGGAATAGTAAGGCATAGGACTGTGCCAGGGACCCCTCAACAAAACGGAGTAGCTGAGAGGATGAACCAGACTCTACTTGAGAGAGTCAGGTGTATGTTGAACAGCTCTTGTCTGCCAAAGGTGTTTTGGGGAGAGGCCGTGTCTACTGCAGCCTACTTGATAAACAGAAGTCCTTCCTCGGTTGTGCAATACAAAACTCCAGAGGAGTTGTGGTCTGGACGTGCAGCCGATTACAGTCATTTGAAGGTGTTTGGGTGTGCTGCTTATGCTCATGTCAAGCAAGATAAGCTTGAGCCTCGAGCATTGCGATGCGTGTTTGTTGGGTATCCTTCTGGCGTGAAAGGATACAGGTTATGGTGCCTCGAAGCTGGGATGCAGAAATGTATAATCAGTAGAGATGTTACGTTTGATGAGAGTCGGATGCCTCTATCAGAACAGACTAGTACGAGTACTAGTGCAGCTGATAACCAACCAGACGAGACACAAGTCGAGGTGGAGCAAGTTGACACCACAAGACCAGTTGAAGAACATATTGATCCAGATGAGGAGGGCGATCCTCAAAGTGAGAATGATCTTCAACATTATCAGCTGGCACAGGACAGAACCAGACGAGAAGTCCACCCACCTCAGAGGTATGGTCAAGCTGACATAGTCTCATTTGCATTATGTTCAGCTCTTGAGGTGGAGTCTCTGGAGCCAAAGTCTTATTCAGAAGCCATTAGCTGTGATTCGGGTGGAATTTACACGTTTTAGGGACACATGTTAGGTGTATTTTGATGTGGATTTCATTGAATTATGCATGGAATATGATTGTTTAAGCCGAAATGAGAGAAAGGTTGTGTTTTGTCGATTTTGTAGGTAAAACGATGGAATTTGGAGCAAAACACAGACCACAAGTGATCGGACCGGAAAGAGGAGTGCACGGTTGGATTCGTCTCGAAAAACGAAGTGGATTAGCCAAAGGAATCGAGTCAATCCGACACCCGAGGCGAAAGTTATGCATGAAACGAGAAGGGGGGAAGGCAACTCGGCCGAGTGAGTCAACTCGGCCGAATCTGAGACTTTGAGCTCTACTGCGCACTCGGCCGAGTGAGGTTACTCGGCCGAATCTGCAACTTTGCATTCCACTGCGCACTCGGCCGAGTAAGCCAACTCGGCCGAGTAAGGATGAAAGCCGTAGCCACTGGAGTTTGAAGACCACTCGGCCGAGTGACTCCAACTCGGCCGAGTCGCTGCTGGAAAGAGTTGTTACACGCTTTTTAAGTGTTCCACTCGGCCGAGTGACCCCAACTCGGCCGAGTCACCCCAATTTCGGTGCCAAACTTGTATTTTCTCCATTTTTGAGGGATCAACTTGCAAATATACCATCCAAACCCTTCCCCAACACTATATAAGCCCCCTTTCTTGAAATCCAAGACATTCTCCCCCAAATCCACACACAGTTACACATACTTGGAGGTGTTTGGGCCATTTCTCTCTCAATTCTTCATCAAATCAAGGAAGAAAGGATGCAATTGCTCCCAAATTCCATTCCCTACCACATTCTAGACTAAGCTTTCTCTTTATTTTCCTTTTTATTTAGTTATTTCATTTGGATTTTGTAATTTGATTATGCTAGTTATTAGCTAAACATTTTGTGGTTCTAAGGCATTGTAGATATTTGGATTGAAGTTTATGATTAATTTCTTGCTTTAATTGGTGTTTGTCTCTTATTTGTGTGCTTAATTCTTTATTGCAAAGCATGTTGTTATTGGTCATGATGATTTGCTTAATTCATTGTTAATTGGGGTAAGTTCGAGAGATTTATTCCATTTAATCGTATGCAAGCATGCAACCCGGTATTATTATGATCTCGAGAGAGGATTAATTATCGGAGAGGGACTTGAATGATCTTAGGAGCTATTTTAGGCGGTGTAACGTTTGTGAGGTAGAGATACGAGCCTATGTTGCATTGCGCCTTTGGTTAATTAGATCGAGAGATTAATTAATTCTTCTTGTGTGATCACCCTATATGAGATAACCTTAATGGCCATTTAAACGAGATAACATTCATAAACGGATATCTATGTATTACAATTGCCTTGGAACCCACTTTCTTTCTTTGAGTTTTCACCCATTTTACTTTCATTTCGTGATTCGTATGCTATTTGATCGATTTCTTATTTACTCTTTCGTTGTCTATTTGTGACACATTGTTAGGCAATCTTAGAGGTAATTCAACATTCAATCTTATCGATCACGTCTAAATAGAACTCAATTAACAAACTACCCTTTTACGCTTAACCTCCATGTGGGATCGACCTCGTGTTTATCACGCTATGATAGACACCGTACACTTGCGGTTGTTTATTTTAGTGTTGTATAACACGTGAATCAAGTTTATGGCGCCGCTGCCGGGGAGGTTTAGAGCTCTAGAGTGTAGGTTAAGAGAGTTTTAGTTTAGACATTTACTTGCTTTCCTTATTTGCAAAAATCCAAAAATATTTGTGTTTGTTATCTTGATCTTATTTGCAAATCTCACTCTCGTTTGTTCTTTTGATAGACATGGTTTATGATCACACGATCTAGGAGGAACCAACAAGAAGTGTTACCCTTAGATCCGGAGATTGAAGCCAATTGTCGAAGAAGGAACGCCGAAAGGAGAAGACTAGAGTTGGAAAGAATGAATCGACGGGAAAATCCGGTTGAAGAAGAGGAGGAATTTGAGAATCAAGGAGTGGAAGGAGTTGAGGAACCTAACGGGAATGGAGGCAACCGGCCTCAAGGAGTGCTAAGGGAAAATTTTCGTCTGAGAGTGGAAGAGAACATCGGTATGGAAAGAAATGGAGAGCAAATGGAGGAAAATGGGAATCAACGAGTCTTGAGAGACCACTTCCGCCCTATTCCTAGACCATATGGAGGAGCGGGTAGGGAACCCGTTGATGCTCATAACTTTGAGCTCAAACCGGCACTAATCATGATGGTGCAAAACAACCAATTCGGAGGGTTGTCGAAGGAGGATCCTAACCTCCATTTATCTCAATTCCTAGAGATAAGTGGAACGGTTAAGATCAATCGTGTTCCCCAAGACTACATCCGCTTGCAACTCTTCCCCTTCTCACTCCGTGATCGTGCAAAACAATGGTACGTGTCTCTTGATCTAAGGACAATCGAAAATTGGGTCGACCTTGTAGATGTCTTCCTTATGAAGTACTTTCCTCCAAGCAAGACCATCAAGATAAGAGGAGAGATTTCTTCATTTATGCAAGATGACGATGAGTCATTAGCCGAGGCTTGGGAACGCTTCAAGGATTTGATAAGAAGTTGTCCTCAACACGGGTTTTCGAGGGATCAATTGATTTATTACTTCTACAACGGGATGGACCATCGTACGAGAGGGATGGTGGATGCCTCGGCCGGTGGAGGCTCTTTACTAGGAAAGACAACGGAAGAGGGTTATGTGCTCCTAGAGGAGATGACAAAGAACGGAAACCAATGGCCATCCGAGAGAAGGCAAACCCGGAAAGTTGCTTTTACTAGAGAGTCAGATGATTTTGCTACCTTATCCAACAAGGTAGACAAATTGACTTCGATGATGGCGGCCAAGTCATTAATGGGACCTAGTGACGATCAATATGAAGAGGCCCATTACATGAACAATCAAAGGGATCGTCATTTTCGAGAGAGAGGTTGGGGAGAAAGACAAACCCATGGAAATTATCACCCCTCTAATCCGAACCAATACCATCCCGGCTTGAGAAACCATGAAAATTTCTCATATGCTAACCCACACAATGCCATTCAACCACCGTCGAACTTCAATGTACGAGATGGTGTGAGAGAAGAGTCTCCGTCAAAGCTCACTATGGAAGAAATGTTTATAACATTCATGGGAGAAACTAAGAAGTTCATGGGAGAGACGAAGAGTTTTATGACCAAGACTTGGCAAAAGTTTGAGAGTCAAGATGAGAAAATTGATCAATTGGCAAATGAAGTGATGGGAATCAAGAATGATGTGAAAGCCATTGAGATTCAAGTGGGCCAAATTGGTAATATGGTTGGAAATCAACATAAGCCAGGTCGATTCCCCTCAACCACGGAATTAAACCCCAAGGAGCAATGCAACTCAATTAAGTTGAGGAGTGGCACAAGCTATGAAGGCCCTATGATGCTAAAGGAATATGGTGAAGAGGAACAACAAGGAAGGAAAGTTGAAGAGAAAGATGTTGAGAAGGAGAAAACAAGTGAGAAAGAGAATGATGCACATAACTACATAAGCCTCCATCTCCACACAAGCCTCCAATCCCATACCCTCAACGACTCAAGAAGACGAGTTTGGATGCAAAGTTCATCAAATTCTTGGAGATGTTCAAAAAGATACACATCAACATCCCATTTGCGGAGGCCCTTGAGCAAATGCCTCATTATGCCAAGTTTTTTAAGGAGATTATGTCCAACAAGAGAAGGATGGTAGAATTTGAAACCGTGAACCTCACCGAAGAGTGTAGTGCCATCATCCAAGCTAAGCTACCTCCAAAGCTTAGGGATCCCGGTTCATTTACATTGCCTTGTGTGATTGGCAAAGAGGGAACTTATCGTGCTTTGTGTGATCTTGGAGCAAGCATAAACCTCATGCCATTATCACTCTTCAAATCACTTGGCTTGGGAAAATTGACACCTACTATCATGAATCTTCAATTGGCGGATCGCTCCATAGTTTATCCCTTGGGAACGGTTGAGGATGTGCTTGTCAAAGTTGGGAAATTCATATTCTCAGTTGATTTCGTGGTACTTGATATGGAGGAAGATAGGGCAATCCCCTTGATCTTGGGAAGACCGTTCCTAGCAACGGGTGGAGCCATCATCAACGTACGAAACGGAGAGCTTGAACTACATGTTGGTGAGGAGAAAGTCTCATTCAATATCTACAAGGCCGTTAGATTTCGTGATGATGAGGACGAGGAGGAAGAGTATGTGTATTCCAAGAGAGATCCTTATTCAAAGCTCATGGAAGATAAGGTGGAAGAAGAGCCCAAGATCAATGTTGTGAAAGAGGACCCCCAAATGGAAGATAATGAGTTGAAGATGGGCAAGAAGGCCCAGTTTGGGGGAGTTTTCTTCAAAAACTCCCCCAAATCAAGAAAAGTTACTTATACGAACTTGGGGATGAATGAGGCATCAACCTCCTATGACATGATTGAAGAGCCGGATGGAGTGGCTAGTGGATGTTTCAATGGTTTCAAGAAGGTTGCATGGGCTAAGAAGGCTAAGAACAAAGAGGATGATGGGGTGACTTGATATCCCCCCTCAAGGAAGAACCGTCCGGCATAGGACGTTAAAAATAGCGCTTCTTGGGAGGCAACCCAAGGTTTTATTGCTTTCATGATTTTATTGCTTTAGTAGTGTTGATAGTTTGGTTTATTGTGTAGGTATGGATGAAGAGTACTATGGATAGCAAGTCTTGGAGAATGAAGAAGAAGCAAAGCCAACTTTGGAGTGGAGGAAGCAAGTGTTGCAATGGTGATCTTTGAAGAAGCATTGGATGTGCAAGGAGGGAGGTAACAACTTGTAGCCCCAAACTTAGAATTTATACATAGTAAAATTCTAAGTTTGGGGGAGTTATTTTTCTTTTTCTTTTTTATTTTTTTTTTACTAGTTGTTACCCTTGCACCGGTTCGTCATTCTACTTGTGTCACATTTTGCACCGGCGCACACTTGGCTTTCACATGATTATATTGATTAAGTTGGTTTTGAGCATATGTTGGGTAGTGGATCTTTGGTGAAATGTGAGCATGAATAGTCATTGGAATCCATTGTTGAGTAGTTGTGGTGATGCCTATTTGCTTTGAATGTATGCATGCTTGGTGTTGGAACATAGTATCATGTTGTGTTCATATTTGTGATCTTTGATAACATGGATGCATGATGTGTTGTTGTTTGGGAACATTTGATGAATGTGAGAGTTCTATTGAATAAACCGGTGAGAATTGAGCCTTAAATCGAGCATGTAATCTGGTTTAGTTCATTTGAGAGTGGACTAGGTTATTGATAGTGATCCTAGAACTTGCCTAAATTCTTGTTTGAAAGCATGATTGTGTGAGATGATGTGATATGATATAGGTCATCTTGTTCTAAAAGAGTCACTTAGCCAAAATTTCTCAAAACCGAAGTAATTTTCCGTAGTTAGCCCCTTGAGCTTAATTCCTCATTTTCTTGGCAAACTACAATGTTAACCACTTAGCCTTTTTGAGCCTTTGATACCTATATCTAGTGGGGGATAAAAGACAAAGTGGAAAAACATGTGCTTGAATGAATATCTTTGGTGAAAGGAGAAAGTGGAAAAGTTGAAAGAAAAAGAGAAAGATGAAAAGAAAATCAAGGAAAAGAAAAGAGGGACAAAGAGCCCCAAAAGCTTGAAAAGAAAAAAAAATGGTTCAAAAGATGAGGTGATGAATGCTTGAAAAAGAAAGGAAAAAGAAAAATGAGGATGAAGTTTGTAAGCTTTGAAAGTGAAAGCACACATTGTAAAACAACAAGCTTTGTCCTCCACTAGAAGAGTCACAATTCCCAAATTCATCTTACCTTGTCCAAAGAGCCAATGTTACATCCTTGATTAAGTCTTATTGATCACTTTGTTGAGCATTTGAGTGTTATTGAAAGTAGAAGTTGGGCAAGCATATGGTGATTGCATAGCATAACTTGGTTGATGAGTGCATTAATATCCTCAATTTGTTTGTGTGTTTGAGAGAAACATTTTGTCATGTGAGTAGAGGACTTGAGCATTTGGATTTTGTTTCCCATTCACAATGTGTTGTGTGTTTATGCATTCTTTGATCCACGAGTGTGAATGGCAATAATGAGCCTATGACCTTCATTGAGAAATGCAATTTGAGAAAGATATATCATTGCATCTTACTTTACATGTGTGAATTACATTGAATATTCCATTGTGATCATTCCACCCTCATTGCTTTAAGTGCTTAGTTGTTTGAGGACAAACAACATTTTAAGTTTGGGGGGGTTTGATTCGGGTGGAATTTACACGTTTTAGGGACACATGTTAGGTGTATTTTGATGTGGATTTCATTTAATTATGCATGGAATATGATTGTTTAAGCCGAAATGAGAGAAAGGTTGTGTTTTGTCGATTTTGTAGGTAAAACGATGAAATTTGGAGCAAAAAACAGACCAAAAGTGATCGGACCGGAAAGAGGAGTGCACGGTTGGATTCGTCTCGAAAAACGGAGTGGATTAGCCAAAGGAATCGAGTCAATCCGACACCCGAGGCGAAAGTTATGCATGAAACGAGAAGGGGAGAAGGCAACTCGGCCGAGTGAGTCAACTCGGCCGAATCTGAGACTTTGAGCTCTACTGCGCACTCGGCCGAGTGAGGTTACTCGGCCGAATCTGCAACTTTGCATTCCACTGCGCACTCGGCCGAGTAAGCCAACTCGGCCGAGTAAGGATGAAAGCCGTAGCCACTGGAGTTTGAAGACCACTCGGCCGAGTGACTCCAACTCGGCCGAGTCGCTGCTGGAAAGAGTTGTTACACGCTTTTTAAGTGTTCCACTCGGCCGAGTGACCCCAACTCGGCCGAGTCACCCCAATTTCGGTGCCAAACTTGTATTTTCTCCATTTTTGAGGGATCAACTTGCAAATATACCATCCAAACCCTTCCCCAACACTATATAAGCCCCCTTTCTTGAAATCCAAGACATTCTCCCCAAATCCACACACAGTTACACATACTTGGAGGTGTTTGGGCCATTTCTCTCTCAATTCTTCATCAAATCAAGGAAGAAAGGATGCAATAGCTCCCAAATTCCATTCCCTACCACATTCTAGACTAAGCTTTCTCTTTATTTTCCTTTTTATTTAGTTATTTCATTTGGATTTTGTAATTTGATTATGCTAGTTATTAGCTAAACATTTTGTGGTTCTAAGGCATTGTAGATATTTGGATTGAAGTTTATGATTAATTTCTTGTTTTAATTGGTGTTTGTCTCTTATTTGTGTGCTTAATTCTTTATTGAAAAGCATGTTGTTATTGGCCATGATGATTTGCTTAATTCATTGTTAATTGGGGTAAGATCGAGAGATTTATTCCATTTAATCGTATGCAAGCATGCAACCCGGTATTATTATGATCTCGAGAGAGGATTAATTATCGGAGAGGGACTTGAATGATCTTAGGAGCTATTTTAGGCGGTGTAACGTTTGTGAGGTAGAGATACGAGCCTATGTTGCATTGCGCCTTTGATTAATTCGATCGAGAGATTAATTAATTCTTCTTGTGTGATCACCCTATATGAGATAACCTTAATGGCCATTTAAACGAGATAACATTCATAAACGGATATCTATGTATTACAATTGCCTTGGAACCCACTTTCTTTCTTTGAGTTTTCACCCATTTTACTTTCATTTCGTGATTCGTATGCTATTTGATCGATTTCTTATTTACTCTTTCGTTGTCTATTTGTGACACATTGTTAGGCAATCTTAGGGGTAATTCAACATTCAATCTTATCGATCACGTCTAAATAGAACTCAATTAACAAACTACCCTTTTACGCTTAACCTCCCTATGGGATCGACCTCGTGCTTATCACGCTATGATAGACACCGTACACTTGCGGTTGTTTATTTTAGTGTTGCATAACACGTGAATCAAGCTGTCACGACAAGGAGAAGTGGATAGTTGCTATGGAGGAGGAGTTGCTTTCTTTGAACAAGAACCAGACATGGGAGATTGTTCAGAGGCCCAAGAACCAGAAGTTGGTTGGGTGTAAGTGGATCTATGAAAAGAAGGTGGAGGCTCAGAGGGGTGGCAGACTTAGATACAAGGCGAGGCTTGTAGCTAAGGGATTTACACAGAAAGAAGGTATCGATTTCAATGAAATCTTCTCACCTGTTGTGAAGCATTGTAGCATCAGAATCTTGTTAGCTATGGTTGCTCAATATGAATTGGAGCTACATCAGATGGATGTGACCACAGCTTTCTTACATGGATCTCTAGATGAGAGGATCTACATGAAGCTACCAGAAGGGTTGGACATAGAAGAAGGGGAAGACAAGGTCTGTCTGTTGAAGAAGTCCCTCTATGGCCTCAAACAAAGCCCTAGACAATGGTACTTGAGATTTGATGAGTACATTTGCTCAGCTGGTTTTACAAGGAGCTTGTACGACAGTTGTGTCTATTTCAGACGGGTTGGGACTGGTGTTACCTATCTTCTGTTGTATGTTGATGACATGTTAATAGCAGGCGAGTCTATTGACAGTGTTAATCAAGTTAAGGAGATCCTCAAACGGGAGTTTGAGATGAAAGATCTTGGTGAAGCCAAAGTGATTCTTGGGATGGATATCAGTAGACTAGACGGGTCTATTCTGCTGAGTCAGCCTACTTATCTTCAGAAGGTGTTAGAGAGGTTCAGAATGCATAAGGCAAAGACTGTCTCTACTCCTATTGGCCAACATCATCGTTTGTCCAATCAGATGAGTCCCAGGAACAGCCAAGAGCGAACTCAGATGAGCAAGATACCTTATGCCAGTGTTGTAGGGAGTTTGATGTATGCTATGGTGTGTTGTAGACCAGACTTGACTCATGCTATGAGTGTGATCAGCAGATATATGAGTGATCCAGGTTTAAGCCATTGGGAAACGGTTAAGTGGGTTATGAGATATGTTCTGGGATCAGCACAGACGGGTCTGAAATTTCAGAAGATGCCAAGTGAGGGGGATGCACTTGTGGGATACGTGGATGCAGATTACGCAGCCAATGTTGACACTCGAAAATCCTTAACAGGATATGTGTTCACTCTATTTAGTACGGCAGTATCGTGGAGGTCTATTCATCAATCCGTAGTTGCATTGTCTACTACTGAAGCGGAGTACGTGGCCTTGACTGAGGCAGTTAAGGAAAGCATGTGGCTTAAAGGGATTCTTAAGGAATTTGGTTTATCTCAGAACAGTGTGACTGTCTTCTGTGATAATCAAAGCGCAATTCATCTCGCAAAGCATCAGGGGTATCATGAGAGAACCAAGCACATTGATGTGAAGCTGTACTTTGTGAGAGACATTGTGGAGAAGGGGAGCGTCCAAGTGGTTAATATAGCTACTGAGAAGAACCCTGCTGATGCATTTACTAAAGCGTTACCAAAGGAGAAGTTTGGTTTATGTCTTAGGTCAGTTGGTTTGCATTAGTGACCTCTGCGGAGAAGGCTACTAGTCTGGTAGCGGCAGATTAGTAGTGGAATCTGTCCTTTGAGAAGGATAGATCGGAGCTGTTTAGTTCAAGGTAGAGATTTTGAGCTAAATGTGGAGAATTGTGAGGTTTATCTCAAATCTCCTAGACTAGACGAGTGCGACTCGTCTGGTGAAGATCAAGTAGATTCTACTCTACTACTGTACTCGTCTGTTGGGCAGATCAGTCGAGGTACTTAGTCGATAGAAGTCTTCTGAAGGACTCAGCTGTTGGACGTATCAGCTGGTGGAGTCAGACAAGTTAACTCAGACCAGATCAGATGAGTTGGGGGAGTCCAATCAGATGAGATGGGTGTTGCGAAGGACAAGACGAGTTGGGAAGACCAGATAAGTAGAGATCTGACCAGACCAGTCGAGTTCTGTTAGCAGGGTTAATTTTGGCTAAGTATGGAGTCGTCTTGTCTTGCGAAGACAAGTGAAGGGCAAGGAGGTCATTTCAGATTGGGTCACGCTGAAGGTGTGAGTTTGTTACACGGTTGTAACATAATCCACGTGGCAACAGAGCACGCTTTTAACACAGCTGCAATCACCCTTGACAACCTATAAATACCCCATTACTTGTAATTGTAATTCTTGATGCCTGCGAGCATTCGTTTTGAGAGTTGAGAGTTCACGAGCGAAGTGAGGATAAATCCCTTTCCGAGTGATGAGTGTTTGTAAACATCTCTTATACTAATCAAATTGAAGTCGTGTGTCCAGTGGATGTAGATCACGTTGATCGAACCACTTAAATCGTTCTTGTGCTCTGTTTTTCGTTTTCGTTTATATTTGTGAATTGCCATGCTTTCGTTGGATTGAATTGTGGTCGATTAATTTGCTTGTGATTGGAGACGTCTAATCTGAGTTGAATTATCATTGACAATCGTAACATGAAAATTATAAAAATTACCTAACGAGTTTAGATTTAGATTTGAGAATTCTCAGATTTTATTGATTTAATTATAGATTTATTGAGTGAATTGCAACTTTTTATTATAATTTTAATTGAATTTCTGATTTTAATTAAAAAAATATTACTGTTTGGTGTCTAAATATTAATACTCCTTCTGTCCCTTTCATTTTTTATTTTTTTTTATGAAAGTGATATGATAAAAAAAAAATTGAAAGAGGTAGGTAGGAAATATAAATAATATAGAAATATTGTGGGTGTTGGCAAAAAAAAAAAAAAAAGTAACTTTCGTAGTATATATGTGTCTTAATTTTAGGTTAAAAAATATGGTTATACTAGATATACTTAAATTAAATATAGACATATTTATTTTTATTACAAATATATTTGTGAGACTATCATTAATTAAGGTGTTATCATTTAAAAGTCTTGTGATAGTTTTTTTTAATTAATAATGACACTTTTTATGCTAAATCGTAATACTTCACATATATTCTAAACAAAAATATTGAATTCATCCTAAAACATTCATGAACTAAGATGGGAGGTGAGTTATCCGTTGATCCCTTTTATTTTCTGTATTTATTTTCGTTTCTTTTTTATTTCTTGCATTTTTAGTTATTTCTGCTTTTATTTTAATTCTTTTGACGTATTCTCTATCTCTTTTGTTTCTTAGTTAGATTTTAGTTTTTTGTTATGAAGTCCTTTCCCCAGTTTTGGTGGTTTTTTCTTCTCTTGTGGTGTTTGGCGACGCTATTATGGTGTTGGCCTTGGTGGATTTTGGTTTTTTTGAGATGTTGGGTGGTTGGTTCCTGATTGTCCTATTTTAAGACGTACCCGTGGGGACTTGGTTATGTGAGATGTATTTGGCGCTTGGTGATTCTTTGTCCTTATTTTTTCTATCTTTAGTTTTCTTGATTTGTTGATACCTTAGTGTGGGGTGTCTCGAGTTGAGAAATGAAGATCTATACTTCTTTGGTGGACAAAGTTGTCGCTCATTGATTTACTTTCTCACGATTGGAAGTGACAATGACGTCGTTTGAATGCATGTGATCTAGAACTTAGATTTGACTTTTCTTTCCTTAGATCTGATCTTTGTAACCTGTCAAAAAAAAAAAAAAAAAAAAAAAGAAGAATGCATGTGTTAATGCAATATAATTCTATTTAAAAAAGGAGCAAAAAAACTCACAGGTCAAAATCGAATTAAATAGGCCTATTTGCAAAAATTGCGTAAAGACAAGCAACAAATCTCTTTTAAATTTGTGTTATTACAAAAGAAAATGTGTGTTATTATAAAGCGAGTATGTGTTACGGTAAGTAACACATATTTATCCTTATAGTAATACGTACATTTCTAAAAACGAGTTTTTTTATAGTTTATCTTGTGCAAAGTTTTTTTGGCAATATCTATTTTGACCTTATTTTTAATTTCTTTTTTAATTTATGTTAATATTGTATACACAATATTGTACGATTACGAAGTATATAAGTTTTTGTCGTCGTTTAAAGGTAAGTCTCGTATGAACCAATTCATCTTTTCTTTATCATAATATCACCTTATTTTAGCCTACAAAGTCTTCAAATCAAATTAAGCTTAGCCGATTGTTTTGAACCACTAATTTTAGGCCAATCTGTGAATCCTTCATTAGTCCTTGACCTAATTGCGTTTATCGTTTGACTCATGTAAAGTGGTCCCCAACCTTACTAATAAACCAAATGATTGGCCCCCACCATAATAATAAAATATTTTTTGCTGATTTTTTCGGTTCATGCCTTTTTTACTCGGTTAAATTTCAAAAATTATTTTGAAGGGGTAATTGGAATAAAACAGTGTCCGATTTCCGCTTGAACAGCCTGATAGATTTGATTCTAAACTAGCTTCTATTTTAAATTTGATGACTATCCGTATATTATGCGAAAGGTTAACAAAATGTAATTTTTATATATGTCATCGTGTGATTTTTATACAACTATTCTGTGTAGGAAAAGTCTCATATGCACTATACGCACCTCAATAATTTAGTGCACACACTTTTTTAAACCATTTTTTTTTCTCGATTTTTTCTCCTCCTTCTCTGTTTTTTTCTTTTGAGCCAACCTCCACCGTCTCCACTGTTATATACCTTTGCATTTTCACGCGATGGCGGATCCCTCTGCGTGTGGCGGCTCCATCCACGCGATGCCCTTGGCTTCTGAATGGCCGTCCCTCCCCGTCGGCCGCTAGCTCAAGTCGGAGGACTTCTACAAAAATTAGTACAAAATTTTTGCCTCTAGATAAAACCTCAATTTTCTAATTGCCTCAAAATGAATAGCTTCCCTCCCCGTCGACTGCTAGCCACGAGAATTAGTACAAAAAACTGCCTGTAAATGAAACTTCAATTTTCTAATTTTATGGAGTAGCTTTTTTTTAGCTGCAAAATGTACAGCTTTAATTATGTTCCAAAGTCCGATGTCTTGTTAGGATTTAGGAATACGAGGTATATATATATTTGAAAAGTGTAGTTAATTGTTTTGATTGAAAAGTGGTGATTATTATTATTGAAAAGTGATATTTTTGTTATTGAAAAGTGGTAACTATTATTATTGGAAAGTGGTGACTATTATTATTGAAAATTGATATTTTTGTTATTGACAAACGATAACTATTATTGTTAAAAGTGGTAATTCTTCTTATTATTGAAAAGTGGTGACTATTATTATTAAAAAGTGGTGACTATTATTATTAAAAAGTGGTGATTATTATTATTGAAAAATAGTTACTATTATTATTAAAAAGTGGTAATTTTGTTAATGAAAAATGTAGTTCTTTCTTATTAAAAAGTGGTGACTATTATTATTGAAAAGTGGTAACTATTATTATTGAAAAATGATAATTTTATTACTAAAAATTGTGACTATTATTATTGAAAAGTAGTAATTTTGTTACTGAAAAGTGGTGACTGTTATTATTGAAAAGTGGTAATTTTGTTATTGAAAAGTGATGACTATGTTTGGGAATATTATTATTAAAGTGACTATTATTATTGAAAAGTGGTAATTTGATTATTGAAAAATGACAACTACGTTTGAACGGTTGAAATTATTATTAAAAATAAAATTAAATGTTAAAAAAATGTTGTTGAAATTATTATTAATATTAAAATAAAATTAACGGTTAAAAAAACGTTGTTGAAATTTTAAAAAATATGAATAATATTTAAACACAGGAATCGAACATGCAACCTCACACCTATTGCTTGAGCTATTGTTACCACTTGGGACAATACTTACTTTGATAAATAATTGTGATTAGAATAATACATATTGTTTGACCTGTGCATTAGCAACGTCCTCCCACGCCTTTTTCGATTTTAAATCTGGGACAAACTGAAGGAAAAGGCTGACCCATTCGGTGACTTTCGCGGTCGCCCTCACTGAACCAACTTGAATCTGAACTACGATTCAGATCAAGTCTTACCGAAATCGGATTTCCTTTTCGTGCCATATGTACTTAGACTTTACTTTTATCCCCCCTTTTTGATTCCCGGTCCAATATTTGTGCTCGAAGGTCTTCGTTTTCGTGTATCTGATCTTCTCTGCTCTTACTAAACCTACCCACAAAATAAAAAAGAAAGAAGAAAAATTGGACCATGTCACAGGAGACCAACCCATTCGTGTATTATGCGAAATGTTAAAAAATGTAATCAATATTATGATAGTCAAATTTTCTATTTTATCTTCATATAGAAAAAAAAATAACACAATAATGATGACACATATAATAATAATAGATTTACTCAAAATATTTAATTTTTTTTTACTTTATTCGTAATTATTTACAAAATTAAGCATTTAACATTCTACTCAAAAAAAAAAATTCTTAGTTTGTGTGTCTAAAATTAAAGTAAACGTGGGAGAGAGTGATATTGAGAGATGATGATGTACGTGGAGCGAGGCTATTGATGTAATTATGTTGCGTAGCTTAAAGAAACACTACTCTATTTCACTTTCATATTTTTTGGTTGATTATGAAACACGGAAATTATTAATCCATACCCCCTCTGTCCCGAAATGAGCACATTTTTTAAGAAAAAAATATAATGATAGAGGTAATTTTTGTAATGTTATATGAATAAAGTAAAAAAATGATTGAAAAAAGAGTAAAAATAATGTTATTTTGTGTAAATATGTGAATATTATGAGAGTGAGATTTATGAGAGAAATTTCTTTTATGGATGTGCAAACAATTGTGAGACGGATAAATAAAGTAAGTGTGCAAACAATTGTAAAACGGAGGGAATACAATTTATTACCACGACTGTATTTTACCATTTTAGTCGGTTGATCTTTATATCGCTAAAAAGTAATGAGAAGTTGACGGAAGTATAAAAAGATTAATTCAAAATAAATAATTAATTAAATTTAAGTTCAAAGTCTTGTATGCAGTGACGGAGCCAGGAAATTACGGTAGGGGGCCCGATTACCATTACTTTAAAAATAAAATAATATGTACTTATTATTATTAAGGAATAATTCCATATAATTTCATAATTATCTCCTTTCCTTGTATATAGGGTTTATTGTGCATATTTCTTGCCTACTTTTATGTAATCAGTTATTACTGTAAATCTTAGTATATATACAAAGTTATCTCACTCACCAAAGTTACGGTGATCAAACCCTAATTCTCACATGGTATCAGCCTTCTCTCGATCCTAAACATCTCTCTCTCCCTCCGCCCTCACGGCTCACTCTTCCCTTCTCATATCGAGCTCCTCCCCTCGATTTGCCCTACAATGGCCGATTCCTCAATCCCCATGAACGTCTTGATACACATGGTCACAGTCAAATTGACCTCCACCAATTTCCTTCTCTGGAAGAAACAGGTTCTTCCGATGCTCGTCTGTGCCGATCTGTTCGGCTTTGTCGACGGCACCACTGTCGCCCCCCAAAACCGTCGACGACGTCGCAAATCCGGCCTACACCGTCTGGCGCTCTAAGGATCAAAAAGTCTTTGGTCTTCTCCTCTCCTCTCTCACCGAGGAGTCACTGTCCGAAGTAATCGACTGTGACACCTCTCGGCAAGCCTGGCAGGCTCTTGAGGCCGCTTTCAGTCATTCGTCCCAATCTCGCACCACACAACTCCGCGAGGAACTTCTTCTCCTCAAACGCAACGATATGCCTGTTGCTGATTACGGCCGCAAATTCAAGCTCCTGTGCGACCAACTGGCCGCCATCGGCAAACCCGTTGATGACTCGGACAAATCTCATTGGTTTCTCCGCGGCCTAGGGGCTCACTTTGGGGGTTTCGCCGACACCCGCATGTCCATGACTCCTGTTCCCTCTTTTCGGGATCTCGTGCATCAGGCCACAGCCTTCGAGATCATGAACAAACCCCCCGATGCTGCTCCTCCTCAGGCTGCCTTTATTGCTCATAATCGACCTCGCCCGACCTCTGCCTCCTCGTCGCACACTCGCGGTCAGGCCCCCTATCGAACAGGCAGTTCGTCCTCGTTTCGGGGTGGTCGTCATGCTTCTGGCCGAGGTGATCGTCGACACTTCACTCCTCGCTGTCAGATCTGTCGGGGCGACCACTATGCCGACAAGTGTCCTGGTCGTTATGCTCGTCCACACGAGCACTCATCTACCCCATCGTATGCTCGTCCGCCCGATCACTCAAATGCGAACCTGGCACAAGCCTTTCACTCTGCCTGTTCGCTCAATCAGCCCTCTACCTCCGACTGGTACATTGACTCTGGGGCTTCGGCACACATGACTGCTAGCCCGACCGACTTGGACACCTGCTCGCCGTATTCTGGTAATGGTTCGGTCATAGTTGGTAACGGTTCTGAACTACCTATCTCTCATGTTGGTTCTCGTTCTATTTCCAGTACAGTGCAACTTCGTGATGTGTTAGTTGTGCCTAACATTACAAAGAACCTTTTGTCTATCAGCAAATTAACTTCTGATTTATCTGTTGATGTTATATTTTCTGACAAGACGTTTACAATTCAGAAGCGGAACACCAGGGAGGTGGTCGCTCGGGGTAGGTGTGAGCAAGGCCTTTATGTGCTGGAGTCGTCTCTTCCAGCTTTCGTTGCAAATGTTCGATCAGTTGTGTCTAAGGCTTCATATGATTTATGGCATTTGAGATTGGGGCATGTCCCGTTTGATGTTTTGAAACTTTTACATAAGTTAGGAGCTATTTCAGTTACATCTATATTACCAACTCCTGGAGTTTGTTCTTCATGTCAGTTAGCTAAGAGCAAACGTCTATCCTTTCAAATAAATGAAAAGCGAGCTTTATCTGTTTTACATTTGGTGCATTGTGATTTATGGGGCCCTGCTCCCTTTCTGTCCACAGATGGCTATAGATATTATGTCGTGTTTGTTGATGACTTTTCCCGCTTCTCTTGGATATATCCTATGCGAGCTAAGAGTGAATTCCCTACCATCTTGGAAACATTCCACTCCTTTGTCTGCAACCAGTTCTCGACTACCATGAAAGTGTTCCAAAGTGATGGAGGAACGGAATTTGTCAACAACAGGGTCTCCAATTTTCTGCGAGCACATGGAATTCACCATAAACTATCATGTCCGTACACTCCCGAGCAAAATGGCAGGGACGAGCGAAAACACCGACACATCACCGAGACGGGGCTCTCTATGATGTTTCATGCAAATCTTCCTGCTCGTTTTTGGTTTGATGCTTTTGCCACAGCTGTCTATGTCATAAATCGTCTGCCATCCACCATCTTGAAAGGCACCTCTCCGTTTCAGGTCATCTTCTCTGAATCGCCTAAATACGAGAACTTCAAGCCCTTTGGCTGTCGGGCATATCCCTTTCTCCGAGATTATGCCTCGCACAAATTGGCCCCTCGTAGTCGTCCTTGCATTTTTGTGGGCTACAGCAGCTCTTACAAGGGTTTTCGATGTCTTGACCCAGACTCAGGAAGAGTGTTCATCACTCGTCATGTCAAATTTGACGAGCACTACTTTCCCTTTTCGGCATCTCCTCGCTCCTCTCCTGTGACACTATTGGATGTTTCAATATTTCTGGAGCCTGACTGCTCGCCTTCATCTGCCGACCACTCTCCTCCAGACACTCCCACTCCTTGCTCGCTCTGCTCATCTGACCCAGGTTCTGCTGTAGCACCGGTGGTCTCCCAACCACCACCACCTGCACCAGTGGTCGCCCAACCACCACCACCTGCTCGCGCTTTTCCCCCACCAACGTCCTCACATCCAATGGTCACTAGGGGTAAGGCAGGAATCTTCAAGCCCAAATACCCACTTAGCTCGACCTCCTCGGCACTTATCTCTACCTTGGCTCTCTCATCTGAACCACGAGGGTTCAAGTCAGCTGCCAAGTCTCCTCTCTGGTTGGCAGCTATGCAGGAAGAAATTGATGCTCTTCGCAATAATCACACTTGGGAACTAGTTCCTCGCCCTTCGGGCGTAAATATTGTTGGGTCCAAATGGGTGTTTCGGACCAAATATCACTCCGATGGCTCTGTTGAAAGACATAAAGCTCGACTGGTCGCCCAGGGCTTCACTCAGATTCCTGGCGATGACTTCTCCCACACCTTCAGTCCAGTGGTTAAGGCTGCGACTGTTCGAATCATCCTCGCCATTGCCGTTCAGTCGGCCTGGCCTCTTCATCAGCTCGACGTAAAAAATGCATTTCTCAATGGCGTCCTGGATAAGCCCGTCTTCATGGCCCAACCCCCTGGCTATGTTGATGCTCGCTTCCCGGATCATGTATGTCGTCTCACGAAGGCGTTGTACGGTCTTCGCCAAGCACCATTGGCCTGGTTTCAGCGGTTCAGTACTTTCCTGTTCGGCCTTGGTTTCTCTGCTTGCAAATCCGACTCCTCGCTCTTTTACCTCCGACAGGGTAAGTCAGTCATCTACTTGCTCCTCTATGTGGACGACATCATCCTTACTGGCAATGATCCTCCCCTCCTCGCTCGCTTCATCTCGCAGGCCCACAATGAGTTCGCCCTGAAGGACTTAGGTCGCTTAAACTATTTTTTGGGTCTTGAGATCTCCTACACTCAGAATGGTCTTTTCATTGGTCAGTCTAAGTATGCTCGCGACATCCTCGACCGAGCATCTCTGGTCGACTCCCGCCCAATTGCTACACCACTGGTCGCCGGCGAATCTCTTACGAGCACGGGTGCCTCGTTTTCCGATCCCACACTCTACCGCTCGCTTGTCGGTGCTCTTCAGTACCTGACGATCACTCGACCAGACCTCTCCTTCGCGGTAAATCATGTCAGTCAATTCCTTCAGTCGCCCACTGTCGATCACTTTTCTGCAGTCAAGAGAATTATTCGCTATGTCAAAGGGACACTTCACTATGGCCTATCTTTTGCTCGCTGGCCTGATCGATCAATTATAGGCTATTCGGATGCCGATTGGGCCCGGTGTCTTGAAACTCGTCGCTCAACTTATGGTTATTCTATCTTCTTGGGAGGCAACCTTGTCTCTTGGAGTTCCAAGAAGCAACCAACAGTTGCTCGCTCGAGTTGTGAGTTTGAATACAGGGCGATGGTGAACACTGCTGCCGACATCATCTGGTTGACGAACCTTCTGCGAGAACTTGGTCAGCTCCCACCTGCTCGCCCGGTCCTTCTGACTGACAATCGAAGTGCTCTTTTCCTCAGCCAAAATCTGGTCGCTCACAAACGGGCGAAACACATAGACATTGATTGCCACTTTGTCCGGGAAATGGTCACTTCTGGAAAATTACTCACCGACTTTGTACCTTCTCATCTCCAGCTCGCGGACATGTTCACAAAGAGTCTTCCTCGCCCGGCGTTCGAGTTCTTGCGTTCCAAGCTTTGTGTCTCTCCGCATCCCACGCAAAGCTTGACGGGGGATATTTAGGAATAATTCCATATAATTTCATAATTATCTCCTTTCCTTGTATATAGGGTTTATTGTGCATATTTCTTGCCTACTTTTATGTAATCAGTTATTACTGTAAATCTTAGTATATATACAAAGTTATCCCACTCACCAAAGTTACGGTGATCAAACCCTAATTCTCACAATTATACTCATCAAAATTTTACATGATAAAATTGTCAATACATTTCTTTAAATTAAATTGAACAAACTAACTTTCATTTTGTTTTGAAGTTTTGATAGTTCGATTCAAAATTAAGCGAAACAATTTAAAAATTGCTAAAATATTAAATTCAAAAAACATTTTATTAAATGTCTTTTAATTAATACATTTTATTCAAAAAATTTAAAAACGTTTTGACTTGAAGTTTTGATAGTTCGATTCAAAATTAAACATTTTATTCAAAAAACAAGCTAACTTTCATCTTCGGTTGTAAATGTCTTTTAATTAATACATTAATGTGTTCAAATACTCTATTATTTGCACGGTTTGATAGGCACAATTTTTAAGAAAAGTGGATTTAGTGATTGGTGAATAAATTATGAATATTTTGGGTGATTTGGTGAGGGGTAAAATAAAATGTATGCAAAAATGAGTGACAATTTTAAAAATAAAATGATGTTGGGAGGATATTAATTTTGTTGGATGTTTCCATATTATGAATGTGCAAATAATCTTTTGACGTCCCAATAAAAAAAGTGTGTAAATAATTACGAAACAAAAGGAGTATATATATATATAAAAAAAATGGTGGGGGACCACTGGGCCCCTCTGGCCCCATTGTGGCTCCGCCCGTGCTTGTATGCACTCAAGTAGTGTACTTGAGTTGATCGTCAACGATTAAATTTTGAATTTTATTTAAAAAAAAAGTGTATTTTAGTACTCCCTCCGTCGTCCCTGAATAAGTTTTCCACTTCTTTGGGGTGTTTAGATTAATGAATATGATAAAATAATAATAGATGTAGTACAAATGATGTGATGGTGACTGGTGAGAGAGAAAATAATAGTTTAGTATGAGATGAAATATAATAAAATAATAGATAAAGTATAAGTGATGTGATTGGAAGAGAGAAAATAATTTGCCAAAAATGGAATGAAAAACTTATTGTGGGACATCCAAAAAAAAAAAAAGTGGAAAACTTATAGTGGGACGGATGGAGTATATTAAAAAGTGCATCTTCAGTTTTTTAACTTTTTTAATGAAAAGTGTATGTTATTATATTGAAAAGTGCAACATTGTTTTTAATGAAAAATATATGTTATTATAAATAAAAAAATGTATGTTATTATAACTGAAAAATGTATGTTAATAACTTAAAAGTGTACGATCTATTAATGAAAAATGTAAGTTATATATTAATGAAAAATGTATATTATTATAATTGAAAAATATATGTTACTAGATGAGCCCCGCGTATTACGCGGTCAATAAAACTAATTATTTATAATATATTATATATTTAAAAAATTTTAAAAAATTCAAAAAAAAAAAATTAAGAAGCAAAATCAAATGAAATTGGAATTCTTTTTTTAATATAACCTTTAATTAATGTGCAAAATAATCTTAAAGAATACCTATTAGTATATAGGTGAATTAAAATTCAATAAATTCTATCAATAGAAAAAGGTTATTAATTATAAAGAAATTGGTACTTACATAATTTAGAAAATCATTAACATTACAAATTTAAATGAATTTTGATTGGATATTGAATTATTTAGGCAAAATCAATCAATCAATAACATTGAAATTGGTATTACATATAATTGATATTGATAATTTAGGCAAAATTAATAGAAGACGACACGTAGGCAAAATTAATCAGAAGACGACACATAAGCAAAATCAACCAGAAGACGACATGTCAGCAATCTCAACTCACTATTAGTATAATAGGGGATTATAACTGAATAATGTATGTTCTATTACTGAAAAATGGTGTATGTTAATATAATTGAAAATATTATTAAAAAGTGTAGATTTTCTGTAAAAAAATAAATAAATAAATTGAGCATTGGTTAAAGTTAACGTTTGATCAGTCAAAGGAAACTCAAGTACACCGTATACTTGAGTGCACAAAACTCATCCAAATTTAAGATACTCGTAGATGTTTAATTGAGTCTAAAATAAATTTTGTACTCTCTCCATCCCGTGATTATTTGCACACTTTTCTTATTTGTACGTTCCAAAATTAGTTGCACATTTTTAATATGAAAATACCCCACAAAATTAATATCATCATTTTATTTTTAAACACTAAATTCATTTTTCTTAAATAAGACGCGATCAAATCGTGCACGTAAGTACAAGCGTAATTAACAAATAAAAAGAGATTCAAATGTTGCTTATTAAATGGAAAAAAAAAAATCAATATAAATCAACTGATCATAAATTAACATGTGATGCAGCTTCTTCCATAGACGAGTGTATATCCCCTTCTTTCTTTTTTTTGAAAATGAGTGTATATCCCCTTCTAGTTTACTACTTTTCCAAATTTGTACGAGAAATTTGAAGATATTGTTTCTAAAAAGAAGAAAATTAATCTTGAAGCTGCTACACGCCCATGGCAGTGACAATCGTCGGCGGCGGCACCTCCGGGCTAGCGACGGCGGCGTATCTCCGGCACCTCTCAATCCCATACACCCTTCTAGAGAGAGAAGATTGTTTCTCTCCCTTATGGCAAAAGTACGCATACGATCGGGTACACCTACACCTAGCAAAACAATTCTGTGAATTACCCCTAATGCCAATGCCTTCCAATTTCCCAAAATACCCCTCGCGGCAACAGTTCGTACAGTACTTAAACGACTACGTTTCGCAATTCGAAATAAGCCCTAATTACCGGAGATCCGTGGAGACGGCGGCGTACGATGAATCGGCCGGAAAATGGAAGATAACGGCGAGGAATCTCAGATCTGACGAAATCGAAGAGTATTCTTCAGAGTTTCTGGTGGTGGCTACCGGGGAGACGTGCGACCCGAAGGTACCGGATGTTGAAGGTATGGAGAGTTTTAGCGGCGAGATTTTGCATTCAACGGGGTATAAAAACGGTGAAAAGTTTGTTGGGAAAAAGGTGTTGGTGGTGGGAAGTGGGAATTCGGGGATGGAAATTGCACTTGATCTTGCCAACTACGGCGCTAAAACCTCCATAGTTGTCAGAAGTCCGGTAAGGTTCTTTGCTTTATTCTATGACCATGTTAGCAATCATGATTACACTAATATCTAAACTTTATATAGCATAATCTATCATTAATATAAATTACTCCATAAAACAACTTATAAAAATGATAGAAGTTAATTTAGATTTACTCTTAATTTATTAAACATGATCTGTATAAATTAAAAAAATGATTAAATTAAGTGAAGTGAGGGAGGGAAGAAGATAGAAAGGAAAAATAACATATAAAGTAAGTGTGTGATTACTTCCTTAGTCGTCTATAAATTTTTAGTTACCATAAATTTTTAGTTACCTTTTGGTACAGTGATTAAAAGAAATGATTAAATAATAGATATAGTACAAGTAATGTGATTGAGATAAGAAGAGAATTATATAAAAAATGTAAGATATAAAGTGAAGTGTAAAAAAAAATACTTACAAAAAAAAATATGAAAAACTTATAGGGGACGGACCAAAATGATAAAATGGGAAACTTATAGACAGACGGAGACGGATGGAGTAAAATATATTTATAAAAAAGAGAACTCTTTCGTCTCAGGATTACTTGCATAGTGATTAATGATGTAAAATAAAAGATACTCCCTCCGTCCCATACTTGAAGACACATTTTACCATTTTGGGCGTCCCATACTTGAAGGCACATTACCTAAAATAGTAAAAACACTTTTAAACAATCTCCTTAAAATATCACAATATTACAACAAATGTCACTACTTTATTACACTAAAAAGTAACTTTATTACTATTTATAAAGTTGAAAAGTCTTTACTACCCCCCACTTTATCTTACACAGTACTAATAAACAATTCATTCATTAAAACTCGTGCCCAATTCATTTGTGCCTTCAAGTATGGGACGGAGGGAGTATGTATTTTAGGTGATTTGATGAAGTGTAAAGTGAATTTGGTGAAATGTAGGGGTGATCACGGTGCGATTTTGCGATTTTTTCGGCAAAATTTAAATTGTCTTGCTAATGGAGGTTCGATTTAGTATAAAATTATAAATCACAGTTTATCTCGTAAAAGATAACATGTCGGTTTTGAACGGTTTGACGATTTATATAATGGCATATCATACAATTACAAATTGGAAATAGAAATTTTACAAATTCAATATTAATGTTCAATGTCCATTAAAATTCTCAAGTTTTATCTAATATTTGAAAGTGTAAATGAGGAAGAAGAAGAAATAGAAATAAGGGGTTGTGTGTTTTGTAAAATTAGAAAAATGAACATTTAACACTTACTTTTATTTTATTTCTTTGTTGATATTATAAATATATTTGTATCGTGTTTGTATAAAAGTGGTGATAAAATGACATAACACAATAACAATGGAACTTGGAAGGGTAATTAAAAAATTAACTTTGTATATTTACTAAATGTACTAAATTTATATATAAAATTATCTATTAAACTAACGGTGTGGTGGGTGCGTTTTATTGCCTAAAATTTAAATTGCACCATTATAATGGTGCAATAATTTTTTTAACCGCGGTTTAAAGCGGTTTTTTAAAGTAACAATGTGGTGCGATTCAGTCAGTTTATGCTCGCCCCTAGTGAAATGTATGAAAAGAAAGAAGAGACAATTTTAAAAATAAAATAATGTTGTGAACTTAATAATTTTGTGTGTAAATAATTTTAGGACGGCTCATATTATCGAATCGTAAATGACATTTCTTTCGATTGTTTAATATACACACAATTGTGAATTGTGTATATTTTTTATCTTTATTTTAGATATGATTTGACATTTGTCGTGAACTGATTATTCACCTATTTTGAACTGATCAAATTATTAACGTTGTGTGTCCAGATTCATATACTGTCTAGAGAGATGATGTACGTAGGAGCGAAGCTATTACAGTATTTATCTTTAGATAAGGTTGAGTGGTTGGTCACAACAATGAGCAAGCTTGTGTATGGAGGTGATTTGTCCAAATATGGAATCCAAAGGCCTGAAGAGGGCCCTTTTACTGTTAAGGCTAAGTACGGCAGGTTTCCAGTTATTGATGTTGGAACTTGGGACAAGATTAAGTCCGGCCACATTAAGGTACGGTCCCTCGTTTTGTTCAAGTTTATAATTTGAAATCTCAATTTTATTATTCAGTTTTATCTACTTCTAACCTTTTTTTTATATACTATATATTAATTTTACTATTAACATCACTTACTCTTACATAGTTGATTTGAGATAAAATTACATTATATCCTGCTTAAAATGTTAAAAAATACACGCAATCACTATTTCATCGTAATTTTGAAATCCAGAATTTCTTCATCCGAACTTTAATCATCCTACATCATTCCAATTTCCAAAATAAATATGATCTTAGGTGATGTTTAATTTGAGTTTTGAGTGTTTTTAAAAATTCTGAAATTTTAAAATCATGATAAATAGTGATGATACATGTTTTTTTTTTTTGTTTTTTTTTTTAATATGAGATGATTTAACTTTATGCAAGATTGAATGTAATTATATTATTACAGTATACTCTTCTCGTCCACCAAAAGTGTACTCATTTTTTTATTTGTCTGTTCATCAAAAGTGCGCTTAATTTCTTTTATGGAACATTCACTTTATCTTTACCTTTGAATAATCTGTATTATTATATTATTGTCGAGAGATAACTTTTAATAACTGAAATATGAAAGTTTAACTTATATCACATCAATATGTTTATTGAGTAATTTTTTTAAAATTCAAACAGGACATGCATGTACTTTTGAGAAGCATATAGTATAAGATTAATTATGTCTCTATACTAGGGTTTGCATTTAAATTAATGTAAAAATGCATATGTAATACAGGTCTTACCAGGAATTATAAGAATAAAAGAGGACACTATCTTGTTTGAGAATGAAGAAGAATATCCATTTGATGTGATTGTCTTTGCAACCGGCTTCAAAAGAGCCACCAAACAATGGCTTAAGGAGGTAATCAACCTTTTTTTTTTTTTTTTTGTCTAGAATGTTAACAAAAAAAGAAAGTACGAAAATTTTTTAGGTACGAAGGAAGTACTTCTTTCGTTTCCCTGTAATGTATACACTCTCTTTTTTGTTTATTTCCAACCTAAATTGCAACATCATTTGCAAGTACTAATTCACATTTGTATGTTGTGTTTGGATTATGGTGTTTTTAGGGAGATAATGTTTTGTTAAATGAAGATGGATTTGCAAAGCCCAGTTTGCCCAAATATTGGAAGGGTGAGAATGGGCTGTATTGTGTTGGGCTGGCCCGTAAGGGATTCTATGGAGCAGCTATGGATGCCCAAAATGTGGCCCATGATATCAAGGCCCAACTTCTGGATTCTCCCTGATATTCAAATGTACGAGTATTATTTTTGGACGAATTGGTGTGATTAAATATGAAAGAGATGGGTATTTAATGTAATTAAAAAAAAAAATGAAAACAAATATATAAGTATAATATTTTAAATATGAGTTTTCGATAGTTTTTTTTTTTTTAAATAATACGGAGTAATAATTAATGCAATACTTATGGATACATCTATAGTGTAACTGAAACTAAACCCATGTGGGGCTCATTCCTTTTAGAGAATACTCCCTCCGTTTCATAAAGTTTGTCGCATTTGATCTTTATTTTTGTTTCAAAAAGTTTGTCGCTTTTTCTATTTTTACCACGAATTTTTCTAAAATGCTCTTTTGTAATTCCTACCATATCACTTTTAACGGGAAATACATTAATGATTCATTTTCTCTCACTTTCTTTTAAAAGGTAAGAGTGTGATGGAAAGGAAAAGTCAATGGGGAGAGAGACAAATTAATAAGGGATAAATGTGTCAAAAAAGTATGTTTCTTAATTTTATACAAAATGACAAATGTGACAAACTTTTTTAATTTGAGGGAGTATTGATTAAGTTGTTAACAACAACTCTTCATTTTTTGGGAGAGTTATAATAAAATTCCACCCATAGTCTTTCTTTATAATTAGGGATAAATTTAAATTGAGTTACAATTAAGTTCAAATTTCCACCAAATTTTATCGTAATACCTTAGGGCATGATTGGTATGACTGAATGAAATTGTGACTGAATGGAATAAGCTCATGAATGGAATGAAGGCCTGAATGGAATGAATGTTTGAATGAAATTTTCATGATTGGTATTAACTAGGAATGGAAAAATCATTCCTTGGTTCATTCCATTCTCATGATTGGTATAATAAATGAGATGCAAAATAATATACATGGTTTATATTAAATGACTAAAATACCCTTCAATATATATTTATAAAAATATATTAAATTAGTCAATATAAAAATATAATAATAAAATTTTAGATAAATAATTTTTAATTTAGAAAAAATAGTGAACATCTTACTATTCCTTCTGCAATCAAGAAACGATTCATGTATATATATATATATATATGCATATATCATATATATTGTTATGTGTATATATATATATATATTATATCTTTTCAAATCATGAATGCAATTATATCTATAATTATTTCTTCTTCTTTTGTTTCATATATATCTATAATTATTTCTTCTTCTTTTGTCTTATATATATATATATATATATATATATATAGTATAGAACAGAACTTTTGGATATTTAATTTCTCTAATTCAACTGTCTAGTTCTTCTTTCTTAGAGAATCAACGTCCTTCACTCCTTGACATTTTTTTTCTTGCGTGAAGCCGTCAATTGGGTTGTAGAGATTAGAGAATTAGGTTTATGAAAATCATTGCGTGAATTAGGGTTCAAGGTTTTGATTGAAGATCGTGATTAATGAATATCTTGTTTAATTATTGGGAAGGATAATTTTGTAAAAATAAAATATAAGTGATGATTTTATTTTAAAAAATTAAAAAATAATTAATTCCACACAGAATGGAATGGGGAAAGACAGGGGATGGAGAGGAATCACAATTCTTAATTTTTGGGAATCACCATTCCTTGTGGAATCGCGATTCCAAATAAAAAACATACCAATCGTGAGATTTTGAATAGACTCATGAATGCTCATTCCATTCCAAATTTATTACCACATACCAATCATACCCTTATTTTCATTCGTAGACAATGGAGTAATATTTTAATAAGTCAACTTAATTATTAAATTGAATTCCTTTCTTCTTAATTGACCATTTAAATACATTTCATTCCTAAACAAAAATCTTTCCAAAACTCATTTATGAACATTCAATTCGATAGAATCACTCATTTATGAACATTCAATCGGATAGAATCTACCAAAATCAACTATCAAAATATTTCATACTAACTAAAACTGAGTATTTTTTTTTTCTTCAGATGAGGCATTTTATATATTGAGTTGGGGTTTAGAAAGAAAGTAGATTCTTGCGAATACACCATATCGAAGCAAACAATTTAAGAGTAATTAGAAATACCCTAGTATTTGAAACATGATGACTATTTTGCATATCACATTATGTCATGTAGGCAGAATAATGTTAATAATATATTTTTCAATACTCTAATATGCATATATAAACTTATGACTTTAGGTGTTTTTTCCTTTTAATAAAATTTTTATTCGCAAATATTAATAAATGACTTTTTTTGCCTATTTTTGTATACCAGTTATTTTCGAAAAAGAACGTTTTTAGATATCAGCCGTTCCTCCACGAGCACTGCTAATCACGAATCAAATCACTCGTTTATCTTAGACAATCTTCAAGTAAATCTCCTTGGGAGTCCGGAAATGACCTGCAAAAGTACGCCGGAGGGAGGCTCCGGCGTAGAAGCTCCGACGCTCAAGTCAGAATCGATCGTAGGAGAAATCAAGGAGGAATTCCCCTGTATGTCTAGGGAAATTCCGGCGAATGTAGTGGTGTTTCTTCTCAATTCAGTGTGTACTCAATGATAATATGTGTATTGTGTAAAAAACGTAATTAAGAATATAGAAATAACCTATTTATATACATGGCCTCTCTCTCCGGAGAGGGAAAGACTCGTTCTCCCTATATTCTCGGCCCATTCCTGCAAATCCGGCCCCAAGTCCCTGAGGAATTGGTCCATCCCCCTAAAGACTTGGTTCCTCAACGTATTATCCCCTATCTTCATGGAATGACCCATTCCTTTGACTTAGTTAAGAAAGATTGATTATGCGTTCCCCCTTTGGGCCAGATCTTTAGGCCCAAAGACTATCAATTCCCCAAATGTGGGCTAAAGGCCCAATCATCCTAATTTCTCTAATTTTCCTTCTTAGGCCCAGGGGTGTATTAATCCTGCTTTCCAGCGTATCGACCTAATTATAACTATCATAATTTATCTCATTTCCACGTGTCGACTTTTCCGAGAGCGACATATTTATCTACATCAAAGAGATTGAAAGAATAAAAAATCTGGAAATAGAAGGTCAACACTCATGAAGGAATTAATATCGAAAAGTATGGAATATGCTTTCTTTTAATTAATTGGTAGTTATAATTAGGGGTGGAAGTAGGCCGGGCTACCCGACAGGGGCCTACGGCCTAGCCTATTAAGGGCCTTGTTAGGCCTAGCCTATTTATAATATGAGCCGGGCTAAGGCTTTTTAAAAAGCCTATTTAGTTAAGTAGGCTAGACTTAGGCTTTAAATAAGGCCTTATAAGTCTACCAGGCCGGCCTATTTAACATTATATATTATATTTATATATATTTTATAATAAGTTATTCTTAAAATTTAGTACTAACATTTATATTAAATTAAATTAAAGTAAGTTAAATTTATTTTAGTACTTTTGAAATCATTATAATGTTTGTATTTAAACTCATAGTTGTAATGCATTTATTTTGGTAGTAAATTTTATTTGCAACTTTGAATATTGAACTACGATTCATATTTAATAGGCTTCTAAAAGGCTCGTAGGCCTGGCCTATTTACTTAAAAGGCCAGGCTTAGGCTGCAAAAAAAGCCTATCACAGATAACAGGCCAGGCTCAGGCTCAATATTTATAAACCAGGCCCAGGCTTTTTCATGTAAAGCCTAGCCTAGCCCAGCCTATTTCCACCCCTAGTTATAATGTTAAAAGAGTATATTAGGTTTTTTAATTAAAAATTTATTCTTAATTGTAATGCTTAGATTTTTTGTCCCTATTTATAATAGGGTTTGAAATATTGACCCTTATTGTTAAAAAAAAATTGGAATTGAATTTGGTGTACAATGCATTTTTTGAGTCATTCAATTTGATTCAATCTAGTGATTAGTGATTGTTAAAAAAAAATCTAGGGACCGTAAAAAATTTCAATCAAATACAGTACAATAACTAAAAAAAAGTTTGTAAAGTGAAGTGGATGCCAGTGTATTTAATTTGTATTCATAAAATATTCGAACATTTGTATTTATATTTATTTATTTTTAATAATAAATTTAATATTCGATCAATTCAATTTTTGGAAACACATTCTAAACAACATTATTATTCAATTCGAAATTCATTCATATTCAAATCTATTCTTTTACTCCCTCCGTTCAATTTTATAATTTCCACTTTTTTGTCCAATTTTATTATTTTCGTTCCTTATTTGGAAAATTTATTATTCACACACTTTATCTTCACATTTCAACCATCACTTATTTACTCAAATTGTCATTGACTCTATTCATAAACAATCATTTTATCTATAAATGGACCCCACAATATCTCATCATATCCCAACTTATTTACTTTATACATAAATTAATTAATATTTATTAAAATTTGTGCCCGAAAAAGTGAATATTATAAAATTGAAAACTAACCCTCAATCTAATTTGTTTTTTTCCTTTAAAAAGTAAAATGCATTCATTGTTTTCCTTTATAAAGTACTCCTAACTTTGCTATTTTGAGTATGATTACAACTTTTCACAGTTTATTTAATCTGATTAAAGAAAAAGGTACAGAACGTTTCAAATTAATTTTAAAAAGTTAAAAAAAAAAAAGTGTATTTTTTTTTCTGTAAAAATCCCGTATATATAATACTTTAGTGCATTGTTATCTGTACCATTAAAATTGAGTCACAATTCATTAAGTCAAATGTTAGATAAAAATTAAATTAATTAAATAAATAAACATTAAAATTTAAATGTATCTACAAACTCACCTATATATACATCTTGTCACTCTCCTCATTTATTCATCTAAATAATTTTATTTTTATTTCTAAAATGGCCAAACCATCAGAAGCGGCGGTGATTATCGTCGGCGGCGGCCCCTCCGGCCTAGCGACGGCGGCGTGTCTCCACCGCCTCTCAATCCCATACACCCTTCTAGAGAGAGAAGATTGTTTCGCTTCCATATGGCAAAAGTATGCATACGATCGGGTGCACCTACACCTAGCAAAACAATTCTGTGAATTACCCTTAATGCCCTTCCCTTCAACTTACCCAACATATGTATCAAGGCAACAATTCGTACAATACTTAAACGACTACGTTTCGCACTTCGAGATATCTCCGGTGTACCGGAGATCGGTGGAGGCGGCGGAGTACGACGCGGCGGCCGGAAAGTGGAATGTGGCGGCGAGGAATCTGAACTCCGGTGAAGTGGAGGAATATTGTTCGAGGTTTGTGGTGGTGGCGACGGGGGAGACGTGCGACCCGAAGGTGCCGGAGATTGAAGGTGTGGAGAGTTTTAACGGCGAGATTTTGCATTCAACGGGGTACAAAAGCGGGGAAAGGTTTGGTCGGAAAAATGTTTTGGTGGTCGGAAGTGGGAATTCCGGGATGGAAATTGCATTTGATCTTGTTAACTCGGGTGCTACTACTTCAATTGTTGTTCGGAGTCCGGTAAGAGTTACTACTACTCGTTAAAGAAAATATTACTCCCTCCATCATTTACTTAAGGATACATAACTTTTGAGCATGGGTAAAGATATTTTTTCGTATGAATAAAGTTGGGACATTTAATGTGATATTAGATATTTTAAAGAAATATTTAAAATATTCTTTTATTATTTTAGATATGTATCATTAAGTAAGAAACACTCAAAATAACAAAATAGGTCATTAAGGGAGTATAATATTTAGTTAGAGATATTTTTGACCTTTTACTAGATTTTGAATATTCAGAATGTGAATGTTTAGTGTATTCCTAAGAAAATATAAGATTACTCTCTCTGTCCACATAAAATGTGTTTATTTTTCTTTTTTAGCATGTCTACATAAATTGTATTTACTTTTTTAAAAATATGTCTCACTACATAGAGTGAAATATCATATGAAACACGAAAGTAAAATAGAGGAATTAAACTGCTTCATTTATAAACAAACAATATTTTAAAAGATAAATTCTAATATGCATTTAGATTTTAAGTGATTTTGATATATTTTTAATTATAAATAAATTTTTGACCCATCACATTAAAACAAAATCAAAATTGTGATTCAATTACACCAATTGCATAACATGGGAGTATGACTCTTCTTTAAAATCCATGGAAAAAGAAACACGACACACTTTATGTGAACAAGAAAAATACAATTTTAACTTGATTTTATTGTGACCGGTTAAAAAAACAATTTAAAATATATTCAAATTCAATTGCATATAACATTTTTTCCATAAAGTATTAACGAGGCGGAGACAATTAATGGGCGCAGGTTCACATATTATCTAGAAGACTGATATATGCAGGATTGGTTCTTCTGAAATATTTACCATGCAACTGGGTTGACTCTGTGGTGATGATGGCGAGCAAGGTTGTGTATGGCGATTTTTCTAAATATGGAATAAAAAGGCCAAAAGAGGGGCCATTTGCTCTCAAGGTTAAATATGGAAAATACCCTATTGTTGATGTTGGAACTATGGCCAAGATTAAGTCTATGGAGATTCAGGTTTGTAACCTATTACCGTGTTTGATAGCTAAGACTGAATAGGTCGAGAAAATGTCACTATAAAATAGTTGAATTTGGTTTAAAGTTGGTTAATTTGGACATGTACATTTGTGTACATATAATGCAGGTTTTGCCAGGAATTCAGAATGTAAATGGCAATTGCGTGTTATTTGAAAATGGAAAGGAATTATCATTTGACGTGATTGTCTTTGCCACCGGCTTCAAACGATCCACCAACCAATGGCTTAAGGTAATTATTGTATTTTTTTATTTTTATTTTTTGCTTCAATTCATGTTGTCGATAGACATGAGTAAACAGTTAAAATCATCGGTTTCGGTGAGTAATCGAACCAAACTGATCGAGTCGGTACGGTTCAGTTTTTAAACCTTCAGTACAAAACAAAATCGGATTGAGGTTATTTTTTTCGCAATGTTTTCGCTCGTTTTAATATTTTTTTTTAGAAAATACATTATTAGAATTTAATAAAAGTCATACAACTTAAATTTATACTTATTTATTTATACACAACTTACAAAAATTACAATTTAAAAATTTACAAGTTACGAAATAGAAGAATGATATTAAAAAACAACGGTGGTTTAGGTTAAACGCCAGTTTTTTAAAATCTATAATCGAACCGTCATTTTATATTTCGATTCGTCCGATTACGGCTTCAGTTTGTGCATGTCTAGTTGTCGGTCTATGTTGCATTTTTTATGTTTCACTATCTGATCTATTGATATGTGTTATATTAAAAATTAATTATGTTTCATAATAGTAGAGAGGATACGTGTTAAAGATAAAAAAAGTGAAATAAAAGAATTGATCCAGTGTATTGTTGTTCGGTGCAGGGAGATGATTATTTATTAGGTGAAGATGGGCTTCCAAAGCCCAGTTTTCCAAACCATTGGAAGGGTAAAAATGGGCTGTATTGTGTTGGGCTGGCCCGTAGAGGATTATATGGATCTGCCATGGATGCCCATAATATAGCTAATGATATTAAGGCCCATCTATTCTGATCTTCCTTTACTTTTGTTTGTCTTGTTTTTTCCTACATGTGATGTGATGAGACTTTGCATTTCGCTTAATTTAATAAAACAGGAAGATCTATACACCTACAAGTGATTTATCTTCTCTTTATAGTCAGGTCTAAAAAAAAAAAAAAAAACACACAGGTAGATTTATAGGTCTACAAGTGATTGGAGGGGGCAACGGATGCCGTACTAATCCGTTTTGAATTGAAGATCTTACACTTTAATTTGTTTTAATTCACTATGAATTGTTTGTTCTTATTTTGTTTACAAGTGTGTATGTATACTCATGCTATATATGTATTTACGCTTCTTTTTATTTATTGAATTTCATTTTACATTGAAATACCGTATTGGTGTTTCGGGGGCCGGCCGAATAGAAGACCCCAATTAGGGGTGAAATTTATGAATTTATTAAAACGTTCCTTCGAATACAATGTTAGATATACTCTTCTTATTCATGTACTCCTAAAAAAAAGAGTGATTAATAGATGCACTCCTCTTAAATAGTTGAATTACCTAATCTAACATTTTTTCTCTATCCCCCTTAATAAATTCACCCCTAACCACGAAAACCCTAATTCTCCTCTTTCTCCATCCCTTTCTTTCTTTTTATGTAAAAATGGCACCCCCATCCTTTTCTTCTGTAAAAATTGCGCCCCCACAAGCCCCACACCCCTATTGATATTTTTTATTTTCTTTTTTGTAAAATCCGTCTACCGAATTTTTCTTCAAAGAAGTAGATACAGTATTTTAAAAAAAAATCTCAATAAATAGGGTCGAAAATTCTATAGATTTCTCTTCTACTAACCTTGCCGTTTTTGAACTTTTTTATAATTTTTTATTTTCAATTTTTTTTGATCAACCAGTGTTGAAAAATAGGTTAAATTTCAACAAGTTAAATTTTAACACTAATTTATCGAAAAAGATAGTAGATCTTGACACTGATTTGTCGAAACACTGATTGGGTGCCGTTGATGACGCTGAGCGGAGGTGGTGGACGGCATCTACTAGGAGAGGGTCTACTATTGACATTTTACTAAAAATGCATTATGAATATTTTACAATCTCGCTAGTTAGTAGATAGGGGTGGAAATAGGTCAGGCTACCCGACTACGATCTAATCTATTAAGGGCCTTGTTAGGCTTAGCCTATTTACAATACGAGACGGGCTAAGGCTTTATAAAAAGCATATTTAATTAAGTAGGAGACTTAGACTTTATTTAAGGCCTTATAAGTCTAACGTGCCGGCCTAATTAAATATTTGTATATATTTTATATTAAATAATTTATAAAATTTAGTAGCATATTAAATTTAATTTAGTACTTGAGACATCGTTATAATGTACTCCCTCCGTTTTTTATTAAGTGTCACTTTGCCTTTTTTAATATTTTTAGAATAAATGTCATTCTACACTTTTTTTTCTTTAATTTTAACAATTTTACCCTTATACATAATACTCCCTCCATTTTTTTTTACCTTGATTTAAGCTTTTTCCCATTTGAATATAATACTATAACATAAATCATGGATAAACCTTAATTATTGTATACATGAATATCACTTACAATATCAACCAAATTCATTACTAAACATAAATTTAATATTAAAATTAGTTATCATTAATGAAGGGTAAAATGGTCCATGATTATATATCTTAATTTGTTGAAAATTGTTAAAATGACACTTAATTAAAAGTGGAGGGAGTATATATTTAAATTTATCGTTGTAATGCATTTATTTTTGTCGTGAATTTCATTTACAATTTTAAATATTGAACTACTTTTTGTATTTGACATGTTTTAATTCTAAAAGGCTCATAGGCCTGACCTATTTACTTAAAAGGCCAGGTCAAGTCTACAAAAAAAGCCTATCGTGATAGGCCAGGCTCAGGTTCAATATTTATAAACCAGACTCAGACTTTTTCATGTAAAGCCTAGCCCAACCTATTTCCACCCCTACTAGTAGAGATGTGAATGGGTGTAAGCATGTAAAGCCTAGCCCAACCTATTTCCGTCCCTACTAGTAGAGATGCGAATGGGTGTAAGCGAAGATGCGAATGGGTGTAAGCTTCTCTGCTCGGAAACCCTACTAGTAGAGATGTGACTCGGAAACACAGGTTGGCAAAGTAACATTAAGCATTCCTAGCGGTACAAAAAGAGAGGTCTGGATGATATCATCTAAGTCCGTACCGCTCCTTGTGGAGTAGATCTCGCATCCAACCAAGTCTTTGACCAGGAACGGAATATTCCTACTTCCGCCGGCAGGCCAGCCAGGCCGCACGGGCTTCTCAAAAATCCGGCCCACCAATGCATTGGCACATTGCCTTGCTAAGGCGTCTCTATCTTTTCCTAAGTCCTAATACTTGGATAGGCTTCCGTCGGTTGTGGATGACTTAATTTCTGTTTCTATTGTGATTAATCAGGATTTTCAGTTTTTTGCAAAAAAAAAAAAAAAAAAAAAAAACTACTATATTTTACTAATTTTGCCCATTATATTTTAACCTATCTGAACGTGCCATTCCATCTTTTATTCCATAAAAAGAAAAAAATGTTAAATTTCCTACAAACAAGAAAGAATAGAGACGAGACTACTCTACACACCTGATATTAAAATTTTACAATCCCCTCAGCTCATAACACCCACCACTTGATCAAACCCCTCCAAAAAAAAATAAAAAAATTAGTGGTTTGAAAGACATTCAATTCAAGCCCAAAGAATACCATCGTGACCAACCTCCGAATTTGAGACGGGGGTATCACCAAATTCGTGTTGATTTACAGCAGCTTCAGTTTGGTCAAGTGAGTCGGTGTATGGATCCAAGAGATCCTCAGATCTTTGTGATGGAATTCCATAGCCTTTGAGGACGCTCTTTGAAGAAGCTAAAGCTGATTCTCTCTCCAGTACAACCAAAAAGTTGTCCTCAAATTCAAATATTAAGTATTTGTCCTTGCAAGCTGATCAAGAATTTTCAATCACCTTAGTGCTAGATTGATTATAAGCAAGTATTAGTAATTGGATGAGATGCTTACTGTCAACTAGATGAGCAAGGTGGTGAATATTTCTGATCAATGTTCCGTTTAGCTTCAAAACCTGTCGTAATTTCTCACTTTGAGTTAAAAAAATAACACATATAGACAGACATAAAAGCGTCCAGGTTAGAAGTAGTTCACTTGCCTGTTCGTTGCTCATATCTTCATATCCAATGTTTACTTCATTTGCTAGAACCTGTGACATGCAGTAAGACACAAGCATTATTTGCAAAACTCATACTACCTCCGTTCCTATTTATCTATTCTTGTAATTATAAGATCATCAAGTAGTAATGGATAAGGGTATGATACTCTTTGATATCCTAATTAATGAAATATCGGTATGAGTGAATGGATGCATTATTCAGATAATTTGGAACAGGGGTGGTGTTTGAAAGAAAAATTCATTTGCATACCTGTGACAGGATCACAATTTGTTCTCCCCTAAACTTCGGCATAGAGTACCGCGCTTTTGTCAATAATTTCAACTGGCAAGCAAAAAAGCTAGTGATCAGCCAGAGAATTCGACGATATAAATTATCAAGTGTTGATTATAAATGAAAAAGCTGAAACAAGAAATTAAATAAATATACCCCAATGCTGTCTTCACATTCTTCCCTGTCAAAACAAAAGATAAATCAGATAATCAGTGAAGAGATTAGCAGCATATAATGGTTGAAAGATAGTCGATAAAATAACTGTAACAACTCCCACAAACATACTCTATCAGAGGTTCGGAAAGTGGAGTAAACACCAAACCAGCAACAATTAGATATGAGGGCTCACCTCCTTCAATATGATATGGAACCTTCAAGTGAATACAACAGAAAAGATTATTTACTATCCAATATTGTGAGTTATAAAACGTGACTTGTGAAATTTTCAGTTACCAAATGCACTCGTGTATTCAAAGTCACTTCAACTTTCATGTATTGTCCTCCTCTAATAATGCCAATTTCTACTACATCACCAGTATACCTGACATTCAGTATTAGTAATTAAAGGCATCAGTATCAGCTTAATGATGAAACAAAAAATACTAGCAGAAAAAAAAAAATTACCTTTTACTAATAAGATAGCGAAATGCAATGCGCTCAGATGAACGAAAGGGTACTGTTCCTTCACATCCAACACGAACATTATCAAAGCTTACAATGACATCCCCCTGGAAGACAATTAAAGAACAAATTGTTATCTGATGTTCAAAAGAGCCTTCTTTCATTACTGGGGAAAAATAAAATATATTTGTCTAGTTCAGCACAATATAGAACTCATAAAAATCAGTATATGTAAGGTGATAAAGCACATTTACAATGTTAGCTTTGTTCCTAGGTGTTATCAAGTTCTCCAATCGATTTATTTTTTCAACATAAAATTCACCAGAAATCAAGCTTTTCCATAAACAAACCTTCCCAGCTGAACATTTACTTTTTAAAACTGTACCGATACTTTTTTATCAAATGAAAAATCACATGAATTGTGCAGTAAGAGAAAGGGTACTATATTACAGCATTCAACAAAGAAAAAAAATAATCTCCTCTGGCTTTTTCCCAAAAGAAATAAATCGACTATTTTGCAGATAGTGTTGCTACCCTTGAAAGGCGCTGAGAAGCTTCTTAACATATTGTTTCAAGGAATTGTCTCAAAGAAGTAAATGCAATTGAGGACAGAATGATTAGGAGACAAAACTTATACTCCATATATTTCAATCTTACTGAAAGAAACTAAAAATAATGATCAGCGCAAAGAACAGCAAAAAATGTTGAGAATTAAAAAGTTGCAATATATGTTCACCATTCAGATTAAAAAAAAAAATCAAGAATCAGATTTCACAAGATATTGAGAATCGTGAAAAGGATGAAGGACAAAGAAAACCCAAAAACAAGAGGTAAGTAAAAAGAAAAAAAGAAAAAGGTCAGATGTACCTCCTTTATCACAGCACTGGCATGGGAAGTTGGTTCAACCTTTCGTACAAGCACACCCTACAAGCACAAATAGTTGGAGGCTTAAAGTAGACCAACCAAAGAACATGTGAAAAGAACATATAGCAGTGATTCTGGAGTTGAAAACAACTTGCTCAAGTAGAATTTAATAATTTCAAGAGAAAATATGCCAACATAAGGGTCTAACTATAAGCTTCACTTTTTAATTAAGAAAAACAAAACTTCCATAGATAGCAATATTTAGTATATATCCTGATATTTGATATGTCAATGAAAGAGCCCATACTAATGCAATAGGAGCTAGCAATCGACATAAAAGAGGAGGCTTCAGAGCAAATAGAGTAAAGGAAATAAGAAGAAGAGCAGCTGAGTTAAGAGATGTATTAACAGTGCCTTACGGGAAAATGGAGAATTTCTCAACAGGAACACTTGCAACTAAACTTAACGTTGTAAGAAGAAAAAAAAGTCAAGCTACTCTCGCAATTAATTCACCAGCAGAATCCTTAAAGTTCAAGATCAATGATGGATCTCACAGGTGATGGTTAAAAAAGTATATACACGAGAGCACCACAATCCATGATGGATACGCAATTCTACAGATCTTTTACTCTAGGATATAAAAAGAGAGACCTCATTGGATGGAACATTTAAGCACGCACGCAAAGCTGGATTCTCCAATTTTTGCAACAACACTCCAAGAGAAGGAAAACCTGAGAATTTAAGCCAGGATTCCATGAGTGGCAGATGATATTATCCTCAAGATTCACAGTCCAGAGAACATAAAATATAACAAAAATGGAAAAATGTATAATCAGATAATAAAAGTATAAAACTCAAAGAAACCAGACGAATTTGCAATAGAATGCTTTTTTTCTATGTAGCACATGTTGACATTACTTTGTTATGTCAGATCTTGTGGAGAAGATTACACTAGATAACTATGAGAGATAATTGGTGTAGGGGTGCATTATTCGATTAGAGTTATTCTTCTGATTTCTTCTTCTGGCTCAGCCAAAAGGCATCATATCAACTTAGATATTGTCCGGAATTATAAACTTAAGATCATCCCTATATCTAACCGATGTGAGACTTTGGTTGAACAACCAAAAAATCTCCTCAATTAATGTCTCACTGGCCCTCCCCTAAATGGGGCTCAATATTTGTATATGCACTGAGAATTCTATTGGCGTAGTTATGTTTTGAGCATGGCCCTTAGGATTCTATTGACATAGTTATGTTTTGACATTGTTATAGTATTGCCCACTTTGGGCCTGAGTCTGCATGGCTTTGTTTTGTGGCTTCCCCAAGACCTCACACTATAGAAATATTGTCCACACTATAAACAAAAATCACCCCATTTTCTTAACAAATATATGGAACTTTAGTTACACAACCAAAATATATTAAAAAGAAAAAACTGTATACAAACTTAATAATCTTCAAATCATAGCATGTGCAATGTCATTGACTCATGAACCCACAACTACAACTTGATTATGAAAAAGTCTTTTTCCGGAACCTGAATATCAAGGATGATAGAAGGAAAGCTCACCGGTGTATTTTCCATTCCTCTCGTAGTCTTCAAGAAAATGAGAAACAACCGTTGATGGAATCACATAGCCAATATTTTCCACGTCATCAGATCTGTATACCTAATGGAGAGTGTCTTCTGAGTATGCTTTAATATATATAAAAGAATTCGAGATGATGGTCAAGATGTGTATAACTGAAGGAAAGAACTTATGTGTATACATAATTGAAAAACTCATGGTGATGGTCAAAAAACCACTGGTTCTATGAAAATAGGTGCATGGAGAACTTAAAGATAAAGATTAAAGAAGTCCAAGAGGCGTGACTGTGGCCGACAACAGACTGCATTCTTATAAAATCAAAGTGAATAAAAGGAGCAAGTAACTCATTCCATATGAATTTTGTAATTAAATACCTGAAAGGCCACCCCGATGCACTCTCCTTGATCATTGAAAGCAGGGCCACCGCTATTACCTAAAAACTGTTTTGCATAAGCAAAAGGCATAGTATAGAAATAGAACATAGCTATAGGAAAATACACGCACATAAAAGTCATTTGAGAGATAAGGTAACTCTAGACAACAGCAGATAGTTCCACTTATAGAAGACCCACTCCTAGTCGCACATATACTTACCAGGATTTATTGCTGCATCAATTTGAATACCAAGTAACTCAGAAGACCCATGAGCATATGATGTTACCTGAAAGTATATGAGAAGAAAGGATTGACCTTAGTTGCATCAAGGAGATAGATGCAAGCATCAGGACTACTGAGTTAGATATATTGTTGAGCCTTTACCTGTTCCCGTTAAATTTACAAAGCCATAAAATGTTCTTGTGTTGTTACATGATTAAATGGATTCATAACATTGTTTGTAATGAAAAAAAATAACAGCTTATTGTGAATGGATGAAATGTGATTTTTTTTGCTGTACAGGTGATTATCAATTGCAATGAGCATTTTTAAAAGAGCAGTGACATAGATTGATCTCATAAATACACAAAGAAGTAAGAACAGTAGAGCATCTAGCCATCTAGCAAAATGCAATGTAGAGAGTGAGAACTTCAATTAAATACTAAAGATAGTATTTTGTTCGCCAATCGAAACTTAATTACTTGTCATGAACTATATACACTAACTTGTATCATTCTAAATGCTTAAATGTGCAATTCCTGATACTTGAATAATCCATGTATTACGCAGTGCCAAACCAACTGAAAATGGCTTAAAAACTTACGTTAACCACTAACATACAGGATGTTCCATTTAAAGTCAACATTAAGACGACCGTTATTTCTTATAACAAAATTAATTTTTTATTTTGCATGAAAAGGAAAGATATAAAGAATGTAAAAGGGAAACTTTATACAATCAAAACATTGTTGTCACTTTTTCTTGTCGATCGTTCAAAAGAACAATATCACATTGCCAAAAAAATTGAATTTCTCCAGTACTTAACTTTTGGTTTGGACTGGAGGATCTTACAGTAATATGGAACAATTCTAGAGGCTAATTCAACTATTAGTCCAGAAGAATAGAACAGACAAGATCAGCCACAAACTTCATAGTGTGACTAACCTCAATTCTTGATACTACACCCTTAGACACTGATATGGTTTCTCCTCCAAGTGGGTAACCTACAACAGTCACCGAATCCTGCAAGTTTGAGGGAGGAGAGCAAAAGATATGCAAGGACAAATAAGAAACTATGTCTTATGATTGCCGCAAGAATTAGATAGAAGTGATGCCATTTAACTAAATGCATATAGCAATATGCAAGTTTGTATGTCTATAACGTGTGCAATGAATTAAGTAATCAGCTAGGTATATTAGTTAAGAATTTGTTAGACACAAAATGGAAGAAAGCATATAGTTAAACAAAAATTTAAAGCAGACAGATAGAAAATGACAGTCAGATTTGAATGTTGGGAACAATTTGTATATGCAGTCAAATAGAATTCAAGCAATACTACAGTATTCCATTTAATATTCCATCACAAGAAACAGAAGGTTCAAGGAATTTCTTTGAATGCAAGTCCTATGCATGAGCAAATAACATCAAGAATCATTGAATAAGAGAGTTGATCTTCAAAAAAACATATTGCATGTGTGTATATAAAAAGTCAAAGGCACAAAGTCAAGGTTACTCAATTGGATAGCAGAGAAAGAACAATGAACCTGTAAATTTGGTAAGTGTCCAAAATGAAGGGGCTCAGTTCCTTCCCAAAACTCCTTGCTTTCAACCGAAAGCAAAGCTATATCACATTCTACACCTCTAGCTAGAACCTATAATTAGCAATGAGTATTGAGTAAGTGATATAGTCAACGATCCAATATGAGTTTCTTTACTTCCCTCACTCGGGCCCCAAAAAACAAAATAAAGTATGCAGGAATATAAAAAGAAGGGCATTAGCTGAGCAATTTAAACAATTTTCGAGGCATTTTAGCACTTTAATTAGCAGACTGCTTGCTAGAACCTAAAATTTGCAATTAGAATGAGTAAGTGATATAACCAAAGATCCAATATGTGTTTCTTTACTTCCTTACTCGGGCCCCAAAAACAAAATAAACTGTTTGAGAATATAAAAAGGACACGACGGAGAAATATAAACATAAGACAAATGAGCACTTTAATTAGTACATTCTAATGTTTTTGGGAAAACATCGAACAAGCCAGAAAGAAACTCAGGATGCTAAAATTGGAAAACAGGGGAAAGAACATGAATGAGGTCACTTTCTGAGATAAAGTCTGGACCATTCTTTTGTAGCTCAACAAATAGAAACCAATGTGGATTGTGGAATAAAGTCCATTGTCTCCCTCCTTTCTTCTTCTATTCTCTTGGTGGTGTTTGGTTTGGGATTGTGGTGGATTGGATTGGGATTTGGGTAATCCATGAATAGTAAATTGTGTGTAAGTTGTGTTTGGTTAAGGATTGAGAAGTAGTGGTAGATTTAACTTTATGTCACATCAAGAGTGATGTTATAATATTTTATTATTATTAGTAGTGAAAGAAAAGTAAGAGAGAGGAGAAAGTAGGAGAGAGAATGAGTGTGTGAAAGAAAAGTAAGAGAGATAGTGATTTGATGGTATAAAAATAGGTGGGTAGGTGTATTATAGGGGTGGATTGGTATTTGGATTTGTATTTGGATTTAGATGGATTGAGAGAGATTGGATTGGGATTGGGCCAATCCAAATCCGGATTGGCCAATCCCAAAACAAAGTTAGTCACATTGAATATGTAAGGTAAATTAACTTCATTTAGTTTGTAGCAAAGTTGTAGTACTTAATTGTGTTATCAAACTTAAACATTTCCATTTATGTTTACTGCTGGGATAGAATAACATTTAACAGTAAGAATAAGAAAAACCTCCAGACATATTTTCTGCTAGGATAAAAATAATGTTATTTAATGCATCAAAGATATCATATGAGATCAATTCAATTCATTGCCTAGGCATTCATCGCTAAGTGGGTGTATGATGCATACCTCTTCTGACAGTGTCGAGCAATGGGTATCATGGAGATGATAATTCAAAAAAGGTTGTAGAATAAAAGAGGAATGTAATGGGAATGCGTAATTTCAATCCCACAGAAGATTACCTTGGCAACATATTTTGTATCATCCCCTCTTCTTTTAACTTTAACCTGCAATGAGATAACAATAAACAACCATTGACTGAAGCAAACCAATAAGAGTAAATAAGGGTCTGAAACTAAGCTTGGATAGATTCAGCCCTTGATTCCCAATCATTTTAACCTAAATCTCCTTGATTGGAAAACAATGGACTGTGATAATAGCCTAATAGTAAAAACTCTTAGCTTTCAAACAGTATTAGAAAGTTGTTAGCGAACAATAGATTAAAACTTTTTTAAAAAAAACTTAATTTAATGAAAAAGAAATCTAGCAATAATGAGTTTGAAACATGATTGACTTGTTTGCATAAAGATTTGAAATTCCTTAAAATTATAAAAAGAGCTCTTGTGGTTTAAAGTGGTCCAGTTGTTGCTACAGCATCAGTAAATAAGATCAAAAAAATGTTACCAGCAGTACTTTAAAATACTGTATTTGCAGAAAAGTATGAACCTTTGAAAACGATTTTCAAATACTATCCATCGGAAGTATAGTTAACTCATGTAAGCATAGAGAGAACAAGAAAAACCGACAAGACAGGAATCAAGATTCACCATCAGATATGCATGCTATAAGGCTATACCAACATCAAGATTGTAATTTTATGCGATTGTACATAAAGAAGAAATCTGAAGGCATCAACTATTCAAAACTGTCACCTGTGTATTATACTCAACACAGTGTGCATTTGTCAACAGCTTCCCGTCCCCAATCATGAAAGCACTGTATAGTAAGCCAATATTTTCATCAGGCTGAATATGGTAGGGGATTCAAGAAAGAAGTTATTTAGAATTGCTTTCAATTAAAAGGAAAAAAAAGGTAAAAGTAACATTTTTCTTGAAAACAGAAAGGAACATAAATAGGTAGCTCAGACATGCCTTCCGGTACTTGTATATTGTCTTTGTTTCTGCCATGGAAGGGAATAGTCTGGTGCAGTGTGAGTGCAGTATACCTAAACAAAGGAAAAAAGTGACAAGAGTCCAGAACATATTAGAATTACTCTTAAAAAAGGGCATTCAAAAAAATTCAGCACAAAATTTAATCATGAGATTATTTGAGACTTCAATAGAATTACTGGAATACGATATATATTAATCACAAACATGAACTGAGTGTCGACTATTTTCATATGTCGACAAGAAAAGAGTTTTATGAACATGCACATAGTTATCTATAACTGCAGACAATATTCACTTACTGATTGACCATGCTTGAAGAAACTAAATGTTGATGAAGGAAGATAAAAGCTGAGTATAGAAATTCTCTACACGTGGACAAGCAAGCAAGTTTCGCAAATCTATATAACTAGTAGCAGATGATACTCACTAACTAATCAACACCTTTAGACATTTCGAGCATGGTATACATGGTGAAAGCAAGCTTATAAAGGAAAGGATGTCTTCAATGTGTTATGTAGTTAAAAGTCAATACTATTCTTTTCTGACAGCCCTTCATGGTGTAAGCACTTATAACATTTGTGGCAGGAACAACTATAAACTGCAACCCAATTTAGTAACTGGTCTTTGCTTGCATGTCTATCTTTAAGCTTACTGACTCTTTTACAAGACTAGAGTAAAAAGAGTACCCTGTTAAGTGAAGTGATATCATGTTACTCATGTAGGATCAATATTGGTCTTCCAATGTTAAAATCGTGATAGAAGATACAATATGGTGGTTTGAAGAATTAAACAAAGTTCATGTCTCCATCTTAAGCATTGTAAAGGCATTGGATTGGTAATGGTACAGACAGAACCACTGAAAGTAACCAGTAAAAATAATCAAAGGATCTACAGCACAATGTAAAAAAATAAGCCTGAAAGCAAAGAAAAGGATAATGAAGAAGTTCATTTTATCTCTCTCATATGTTAAAAGAAAGGAGAAAATGTAAACAGGATTGAAATACAATTTCAACATTAGCACATGAAATATTCCAAAATAACAGTTATTTACCTTGACGACAGCATTAAGGAAAGAGGCATTATGAAGATTACTCGTTTCTACCTGGGGAAAGATAACTGATTAGGCTTAAAATACTCCAGCTAAAAAAATACCCAGATATTGTAAGTAATAACAGTCCCAGGAAAAATAACCGTATTTTATGAGGAAATGTTTCACATGAAATCATAACTTTTGGTTATATCCATAGAGCATGCTGGGTAAATTTTAACGGGAAACAATGATAGAAATAATTTTAAACCACCAAACATAAGGATGAAAGTTTTACTACTGCAATCAATTTGACTAATAGGGAAACAAGACATAAAACATCAATATTCTAGAGAAATTGCAGCTAAGGTTGGATTACACTAGGGAGAGAGGACAGCCATAATTGTATGCAACTTAGTCTATTAACATCAGTACATGACAATGAACGAGTAAATACAAACCGGCATTGACCATATTCTTAGGCATCATTAATCTCTACATCCCCATTAAGGAAATTGAACACTTAAGACGATGAAACAAATAAGAAAGCATTATTGAGAAAGATTGTTACACCTGCTGCTCTTTTGAGTCAACCAGAATTTCCTGGTTCCCTTTCTTCTGTGCACCAACTGATTTGGACGCCGCTGATTGGGATTGCCCGGATTTATTTCTACCACTTCGACTATCAGCCTTTGATAAGGGGTTTTCATCTCTTGATTTCCTCTGAGACTTCTGTATTATTACTCTATTCTGGAGTGCAGAACAACACATAAACGAGCTTCATAGTCATAAACTAATCTATTCTATAAATATAGCATATCCAAGAATTCAGGCATTTCTCCAACAAAATCAAATTTATACACTGGAACAATGTATAAAAGGTAGGTATTCATAAGCTCACAACTTGTTTTTAAGTAAATTACATATCTAGAATGAAGTACTACTCAAGAAGCGAGTCATTAGGCAAAAAATAAGGTTTGAGTATACATACCTCATTAATGGCGGATTTGCAGAGTGATTTCTTGGGTTTGGCTCTAATCGGAATATGGTTTTGGCTATCGAATGGGTTGCGAGCACTGGATAAGCAATTGCGTCTACGCCAATCGGGAAGGAGGCGGCGGCCGTCGGTGAATGCTACGGCGGAGAAACAGCAGTTTGCGGCCGCGATTGCCATTTAAAAATTTAGCAATGCAGAGAGAGCGCGAAGTAGGGTCAGCTGTTTTTCCTTATCCGTTTGCTGCAATGCGCGCATACAAAAACATACAGGAGATGTACACTAGTTACCAAAAGTAAAAACAGAGTAAAAACAAGTATTTACCCAAGTTAATATTCCCTTATTACTAATTTTGATTATTCTCATGTATTTTTTACTTTTAATTTTTAATAAATCATTTTCATTTTCCTCTAATAATTTCTTCTTACCATTATTCAACTAATAAATTAAAATATTAAAATTTTATTATTAATTTTTTATCTAAAAAAATCATTTACTCTCGCATATGTACTAGTAAGAATATAAACCAAACTTTTATAAATATATGACTTTTTCAATTTGTATATTATTGAGTTTCAGGTTTTGTGAGTCAATATTAGACTTTGTTCTCCATACAACGTATTTTTCTTGTATTTTTAGATTTGTTTCAATTAATATCTGATGTGACATAATCATGTCATATCCCAAATTAAGAACTGATATAGAGAACCCCTCTATTTGATAAAGCACTGTGGCGAGATTAGACTGAAATCAGACCAACTTATCTTAGTAAAGTTCACTATCAGACCCACCCAGGACGTGGTCTAGATATTGAGTTCAGATCATCTCGGGATCTGAACTGAATAAGTTTCCGGGGAACAAAATTAGTCCTCTGATTTGAAATCAGGACCTGGAGCCAGGACCTGAGGCGAGGCTCTGATTAAGAATGTTAGCATCAAAGCTTATGAGCCAAGCCAGAGAGCACGCAATCTTGGTATGTCAAGCTCACTCTCACCAATATACACTTTATCTCTCTATTATTCATTGATGAGGTCACATCAATATCATTTTTTTTTTCATTTGATTGATGTTCTTTACATTTTGGTTTGTCGTGTGGAAAGGTTTGATCAGTCAAGGTAAATTATTATGAAGCAATGTCTAGTAGCTTAGGTTGCATAGGCATTACCATCTTGTAGGCTGAATGAGTCTTGATTTGGCCAAAATATTAGGGTGTACTTAGGTTCAAAATCGGATCAAATCGTGACTGGAATTCATCCAAATGGGTGGACCGAAGATCGGACATGAATCAATCCGGTTTAGATCGGTAAATTTCGACCCGGATTTGGACAGTTTTAAATCGAAAAAAAAAATTCTTCCATTTTTTAGTTTATTCATACATAAAATTTTGACGTCCAATATAACAAATTGATACAAAATATTCAAAACCATTATAAGTTTCATAGAAATTAATACAGGGCTACAGAAAAATATTTTAGGTACTCCATGAAGAAAAAATATATATTTATGTTATGCAAATCCATTTAAAGGTCTTAAATTTTATTAATATTTTAATAAAAAAATATATAATTTTTTTGAGAAAATCTAATAATAAAAAAAATCAAATTTTCGATCCAAATCAAAACTCGAAATTCTAAAATTTGATGGATCAAAGACTTAACCGAAAATTAACTGATCAGTCTAAACTGATTCTGATCTTTTTTCTGGCCGATCTTTTTTTTTTTTTTTTGCACACTCCTATCCTTCATATAGGGCTAGTGCAGCTGCCGAAGAGGCCTTTCAGAAAAATTGTATCTTTTTTTTTTTTTTTTTGACAGGGCAGAAAAATTGTATCTAATCATCAAAGAAATGGATAAAAACAATTTGTTTTTCTTTACAAATATGTGTTATACTGTATTTCTTATTCATTAGGTAATATTCGACTTGACAATATGATGGCTTGACTAGGTTTTTTTTTCTTTTTCGTTTGTTGTGTTTGATTAGTTAAGGTAAATTAATTATTACGAAGTTAATTGTCTTTTCTGTGGGCTCTTGTGTGAAGGGAGTATAATCATGTTGTATTTGTTTAATTTTGCAGTCATTTTGGCTCTTCTTATATTATACTCCGTACTACTTATTTTTTTAAAGATGATCTTGTTAATACATTGTTTAACTTTCTTTAATTTTAGTTTGTGTAATTTTCAGTATATTTCAGTTACGGGGTATTAATGAATGTATTGTTTATTATATTACTAATTTTTATTTAAGGTGTTACTGGTTATTATTTGTGGTATTATTGACTTTTGATTATGAGATTAATGATTGTTGTTTATGGTATTACTCAAATTTTTTTATAATATTAGTTATTGCATGTGGTATTACTAATTATTACTTATTTATATTATTGATTACTTCATATGAATACAATATTGAACGTTTCTTGAAAATGGATTTTTCTTTTGTGCTAGCTCACTAATGGTATTAATGGTTATTGTTTATGGTATAATTAGTCGTTGTTCGTATTTATTGTTGATATTATTGTATTACTAATTATTACTCATTAATATAAAATTGAATTAGTATTACTCATATTATTTGTGAAATGATTGATTATTGTTTACTTTTAGTATTGATTGTTATTGTATTGTTGATTATTGATTAAGGTATTATTGATTATTTCTTGTTGTATTATTGATTACTGCTTGTAGTATTATTGATTATTTCTCCTGATATTACTTATTATTGTTTGTAATATTATTGATTATTCCACCTCATATTACTGGTTACCGCTTGGCTTGTAGTATTACTAATTATTAGTTCAATTTGATCGACTATAGAAGATGAGTGGATATGGCTTTGTAGTGAAAATTGGATTTTTATTGTTATCCAATTTGGTTTATTTATGATATTATTAATTTTTGTTTGTTTTATTTGCTTATGTATTACTTATTATTATTATCCACCACTCCACCACCAACCAACGTCAGTCGCTGTCACCATTCCACCCTTCGACTCGTTATCGTGTTTTTATAGTTGGGATCAACGGGTCAACCTTCCCCACGAAGCTACGGTGATCGTTTATGTTTATGTTGTTTTGTTATTTCTAGTGTGTTTCTGTAGTTCTTAATTTGTTTTATTTTTCCTTCTTGTTTTTACTTTAGCTTCCTTACGGCTTGTCCGGTCCTCCCTTCTTTTGGGTTTGTTTCTTCCTGCATGGGTCTCATGGGGTTTTTTGTCTCCTTGATTGGGTGTTTTATGTGATTCGGTAGATCATGGTTCGGTTTTTGGTGTTCTTTGCTTTTATTTTTTCTCTAAATTTCTTGATTTGAGAGTACATTAGTGTGGGGTATTTGTCTCTTTTGAGAATGGAGATTTGAGCTTATTTGTTTGTGGGCAAAATATTCTCTCATCTTCCCTTTTCCTCACGATTGGATGGGACAACATTGTTCGATTTGATCTACATCGGGTTAAAGATCTAGTCCTTAGAAATACTTTGATTGTATTTGTTTGGATCTTGTTCCAAAAAAACAAAAAAAAAAACGTAATTTTTGATAAATAAAATTGAAAATTTTATTAAAAAATAAAAAACAAGGATAATGTTAAAATAAATCACAATAATACATGAAAAAAATAGGTAATTAAATCACGCTTCTACTAATTTTGATAACATTTTATATTCATATTCATGTATGTTATTAAAAATAAAATAAAATAAAATAACATATACATATATACAAATTCCTAACCTATATAGATTAAATATTTTTTTTAATTAAACATATGTTATTAGATTAATAAGAAAATGAAAAAATAAAAAGAAATTAAAAAAAAAATTGCAAGGTAAGTTGGCCCACAAAGTCAGCATTTTTATTCATTTTACGCAGCAACAAATATTTATACCTCAAATTTCTCTTTCCACAATTATATCTCAACCACCATCCATTTACTCGGGTACAAGTACAAATTTTAGACATGTAGAATTTATACCTCTCGTTAGATGTTAAGTTGTACACACATGCTATTCTAAAAAAAGTTACTACAGTATACATAATTAGATGTTAACATACTTGTTTTTTTGGTTGAATTTGACACAATTGATGCAGAAAAACTACATAAGAATCTACGTGATTCACTTAACAACGTGTTAGCTACGTTTGCGGTTAAACTTAGTTCAAGGTCAAGAAATTAAATTAAATTAACTAAAATTAAATTGTCTTAACCTTTCACTTCCAACGCATCCCTTCTTGTCCAAGTGTCCACCCCACCCCTTCACTTCGTATAAATAGGGACATTTAGATGAAAAAAATATACCTTCATATCCCATCTCTCATCTCTGAAAAATGCCTTCAGGATCGGTAGGTTTTCCTCTAAATAAAAATCATGTATTTTCGTTTCTATTTACTAGCACAACTGTCTGATGTCTTTTTTTTTTTTTCTATTTGTAGGATATCTTTGAGGGGCTTATGGAAATTTTGGAGAAAAATCAGTGTGCGTTGGAGTAGTTACGATAGAGGCACGAGGCTGAAAGGCGTTTCTTGAGGGCTCATTGGGACAAGATTCGCTCACTACTCGACGCTCGCCATCAACTAGAGAGTAGGGTCATATTTCTGGAGGATGAAGTGTACGAGGGCGACGAGGATGATTGGAAATATGCTGAAGTCCTACTTGCTGAAGCAAAGGTTCAACTGGAGGCTGCGGTTGTTGCGTATGATGCTCACCACAAGATATGCTTTGGATATTGAAGGGGTAGCTTGTTAAGTTTTATGTTTTTAAGTTTTAATGTTTATGTTTATGTTATGAACTCTTTTATTTTTATGTTTTTAAGTAGTATATGGGCATGTAGCCCTTGATCGATTGTTTTTATTTTGTTAATGGATCTATCAATCAATCAACCGTTTTATCTTATCTATATTAACGTGTTAATTGTTTTGTTTTGAAAAATATTAACGTGTTAATTGTTAAACAACAGAATTATGTGAAATTGACTTTATACACAAATGAAACAAGAAATTTTGTGCATTGATAACAAAGTAATTGTAATCATCGTTAATTTTGGATAATCACTTGTGTTAATGTGGGTAATCACTTTATCAAGGTAATTTTATTTTAATAAGACAATCTACCGTTAATTTAATAAGGTAGTTTTAATTTAATAGTGATTAAAAAATAGAATAATTATTTTAGGGAAATATTACTAAATATTTTATCAATAATTTTAGACCAATGTTAAATATGGCTCACGTGCATCAATAAAATTTGATGGATCAAAATAAATTTTAACAATTTAATCAGGGCTTCTAAAAATTAAATTGATTTTAGACCAATGTTAAATATGGCTGACGTGCAACGATTCTACGTTCAATTTAATTTAAGTAAATAAGACTTAATTTAATTTTTATAAGCCAATCATATGTTTTATATTAGGTGAAGATTAAATTTCTTTCCAAATCTTTAATTCTACATTAATTTTTTAATTAAATTAATCCTAAATAATTTTGAATTTTTGAATGGGAATTGAATGTAGCCTATAATAATTTTTTTGGGGACTGCAACGCATGTATATGGCCAAATGGGATGTTGTTGTGTATCCAAGAAAAAGATGGACATAATATAATGATGACGATTTGGGGGATGCCAAAGGTTGTAAAAGCTCTTATGGGATGACAATATAAATACCCCTAGACATGTAAACCCTAAACACAACAAAATCTGAAATGGCAAGAACCCCGTCGAAGTCGGCCAGATTCACTGAGTTTGTGCCCTCTTCACCAAAGGGTCTAATGTCGATGTATGAGTATACCAAAAGGCATAATGAAGAGTTGAAAGAAGAAGTGAAAATTTTCATGAAAAGGTTGTTGGTCCATTGCACACCACATTCGTTAAGCAACATGATCCTGGATGAGGATCCTTTACATAAAATTTACTAGTTCTTTGTTGAAGCACATATAGTCAAGGAAATTCCAGTCACTGTTCTCTCTAATTCAACAGTTCGAGACAAAGAAGATTCGGCAAGTGACGGTGGACGTCGCGGTGGCGGTGATGGTGATATGGAAGAGAGTGGGGAAGGAGGTGGTCAAGAAAACAATGTTTATGTGTTTAAGCTATTAAGCGTATCTTCTTTTTTTAATTTTTTTTTTTTTTTATGTTTTTAATTTTTGGGATGTAATCTTTCCCCATTTTCCAATCGAATATGATGAAAGTTTTAGCTATTAATCTACTTTATTATATTCATTATTTTTCTATTTCTTTTAATTTTATTTTTTACCCTTCTGAATTTCAAATTTTAATAAATTTTTCATTTTAAAACTTTTTCAATGCACTATGTATCAAATTAATCAATTATTCGCCATATTTAAATTGACATCCATATATATTGCATATATAAAATAAATATCATACTAAAATATTAATTTTATTATTTTACAAAGTCTTTTTATCGTTTTAATTATAGAGTTGAATTTAATTTTTATGATTATATAAGTTTTATTGAGAGAAACAAGTAAAAAAGAAAATAATCAATGCACATGATCTAGCGTGATTCAATAATTGATTCATATAGTTTGCTCCAAAAAATTGGGATTAAAGACTAAGGTTGTTCGTTTATTTTTATAAGTTTTATTGAATTTTAATATCATATTATAAATTTTAGTGTTCATGGTGAATTATATATATATATATATATATATATAAGAGTAACATTTGTGTGCATTTATCTGTATAATGCAATTGAACTTAAAATTTTAATTTATTTTTAACTTGATGAGTTAAAAATTCAATTAAACAATTGAAATTCAAATAGATTAAAATTTAATAGCATCTTTATTATATATATTTGCAAACATTTTTTACAGCCACGTGACATTAATTCATTGGTCTATTTCAATCTCTCTCCTCTCAAATCACTCTATTTCAAAATCCCTAAATTCTCATTCATTCTACACTTTTCTTTTAATCTCATCCATTCATTTTAAAACTTAATCTTGACCCTACATTCTTAATCTAATTTTCTATATAAATCCCTCATCTCTTCTCAAAATCCCTAATTTTTCATTCATTCTCAATTTATTTTTTATGTCATCTATTGATTATAATCAATTAATTGAAGAATTTGTTATATTATAATCAATTTATTGAAGATTTTGTATTATGTCATCTATTGATTATAGTCAATTTATTGAAAATTTTGTATTCCTAATTTCTCATTCATTCTCAATTTTACTTTTTATGTTATCCATTGATTATAATCAATTTATTGAAGATTTTGTATTTTGATAATCAATTTATTGATGGATTTTGAAGATTTGAAGATTGTCTATTGATCAATAGAAATCCAACAATTCGTCTACTCAATGATTGTGACTTTGTGACTTTGAAGATTTTGAAGATTGTGACTTTGAAGATTTTGAAGATTTGAAGATTGTGAAGAAATTTTGAAGATTGGAGATTTTTAGAAATTTTGAAGATTTAAGATTTGAAGATTGTGAAGAAATTTTGAAGATTTTTAGAAATTTTGAAGAAGATTTGAAGATTGTCTAAATAAATTTAATTTTAATCTTATTCCTAAAATTACTCCAACAATAAGATTTGATTTTTTATAAATCCTTAATTAAATCTACACTATTTATTTTAATATCTTTTTGATATTTAGCTCCAACAAAAATAATATTTATAATATCTTATATTCCTAAAATTACTCCAATCCAAAAAATTTTTCTATTTAATCTATCTTAATAATATTTAAATAAATTTAATTTTAATCTTATTCCTAAAATTACTTTAACAATAAGATTTGATTTTTTTTTTCTTTTCAGTATTAGAAATTACTACTTTTCAATAATAATAATCACCACTTTTCAGTATTAGAAATTACCACTTTTCAATAATAATAATCACCACTTTTCAGTGTTAGAAATTATCACTTTTCAATAATAATAGTCACCACTTTTCAGTGTTAGAAATTACCACTTTTCAGTAATAATAGTCACTATTTTTCAATAACAAAAGTTACACTTTTCAGTATTAGAAATTACCATTTTTCAATAATAATAGTCACCACTTTTCAGTATTAGAAATTACCACTTTTCAATAATAATAGTCACCACTTTTCAGTAACAAAATTATAATAACAAGAGATACACTTAGTGATAACTATTATTATTGAAAAGTTGTACTGTATTATTAAAAAAAAAAAATTATTAGAAAAAAATACCTTATTTTTTCAATAACAAAAGTTACACTTTTCAGTATTAGAAATTACCATTTTTCAATAATAATAATCACCACTTTTCAGTATTAGAAATTACCACTTTTCAATAATAATAGTCACCACTTTTCAGTAACAAAATTATCATAACAAGAGATACACTTAGTGATAACTATTATTATTGAAAAGTGGTATTATTAAAAAAAAAAATATTAGAAAAAAATACCTTATTTAAAAATTGGGGAAAATATTATTACTGAGTATTATTTAAAAAATGTGAATAAAATTTAATAAAAAAAGTATTATTAGGAAAAAATACCTTATTTACAAATTGGGGAAAACTAATATTATTATTTAAAAACTGTGAAAAAAATTTAATCAGTACTCCCTCCCACAATAACTTTCACACTTTCCTTTTCGGGACGTTCCACAATAACTTTCACACCCTTAAAATAGAAAACCCTTTATATACTTCACCCTTAAAATATCCTTAATTTTACACAAATGTCATTACTTTTTCTACACACATACACAAAAGTCAACTCATTCTTTACTTTATACATAAAGTTTTACAAAATTACACTTCAAAACTCCACTCATTATTACATTTTCTTAATTTACGTGTCCACGTACATATGAAAGTTAATACGGGACGGAGGGAGTATTAGAAATTACCATTTTTCAATAATAATAGTCACCACTTTTCAGTATTAGAAATTACCACTTTTCAATAATAATAGTCACCACTTTTCAGTAACAAAATTATAATAACAAGAGATACACTTAGTGATAACTATTATTATTGAAAAGTGGTATTATTAAAAAAAAAAATTATTAGAAAAAAAAAATTATTAGAAAAAAAAAATTATTAGAAAAAAATACCTTATTTAAAAATTGGGGAAAATATTATTACTGAGTATTATTTAAAAAATGTGAAAAAAATTTAATAAAAAAATTATTATTAGGAAAAATACCTTATTTACAAATTGGGGAAAACTAATATTATTATTTAAAAACTGTGAAAAAAATTTAAAAATAATTGGGGAAAAATTTAAAAATAAATTGAGGTAACAAGGTTTTGAACCTGTGACCTCAAATTCGCGTTTTGGGAAAGTAACCGCTACACCAAAGCTATTTATCCTTTGTTTTCATTTTTTCTTAGTTAAATGGTTGACTTTTGCATTAGAGTGCACCGACTTTAATATTTTATAATTCCAACCAAATCTATCTTAATAATATTTAAATAAATCTATCTTAATAATATGTAAATAAATTTAATTTTAATCTTATTTCTAAAATTACTCCAACAATAAGATTTGATTTTTTATAAATTCAAAAATTTAATATGCGTGTATTTTGACTTTAATTTTTATAAATCTAAATTAAATAAATTTAATCTATCTAAAATTACTCCAACAAACAATAATATTTTATAATTCCAACCGTCTATAAAATTAATAAATTTAATATTATCTTAATAATATCTAAATAAATTTAATTTTAATCTTATATTAATAATATCTAAACAAATTTAATGTTAATATTAATAATATTCAAATATAAATTTTATGATTGCAATGGTCCTGAAATGAATGAATTTAGAAAGAGGTAATATTTATTAAAATTCCTAATTAAATCTACACTATTTATTTTAATATCTTTTTTGATATTTAGCTCCAACAAACAATAATATTTTATAATTCCAACAATCCATCTATAAAATTAATAAATTTAGGAGGGTGTATTCAATTGAGATTCTGTTGGATTTTTTTGGACTTTAAAAAGTCAGTGGATTTAGAAAATCCATAGACTCTGTGCAGAGTTTGAGACTGACTTTTTTATTGATTTATATGGATTTTCATAGATTTGACAGGATTCTAAATACACATTTTTTCATTAATTTACATGGATTTCCATAAACTACGCCCCTAAAACTATGGATGCAAACGTATATCGAACACACTTATATATAAAAAAAATTATCTAAATTATTTAGAAAAAATACCAAAAATATATTAGTTCAAAAAAAAAATATTATTCATCATTATTATTCTCATCTTCATTTCCACGGTTATACCTCGTCTTCAGTTCTGTGTTGTAATTGGTTTTGAGAAAGCAATTTCAAATTTTCTCTTCCATGTCAAGATGTGGTGAATCTTGATCTTCTTCATATTCGATTGGAAATTCATGACATTCTTTCCGAAGAAAGTTATGTAATCCAGCCAATACTAACTCTGCTTGATTTGAAAATACCAAAAAATCTCTCGCGAAGATTGAATAACTCAATTGCATTTCTGGGGTAACGACCTTGACCACCAAAATCTTTTAGATGATATCGAACACCATATGCTAACTTTAAGATCGTAAATAACTGTGCCGATATACTATAATTTTTAAAGAGAGAACATAATTTTAAAATACAGAGATGTAATCTTTTTCACGATAATAATGATGGTGAAGAATCTGTGATGCTTATTGAAGAATATAGTTACGGTTCTTGATATTATTTCGTTTGAAGAAGAGGGTTGTGTAGGATTTTGTGGTTCGAATTACAGCAAGAATGTCTGTATGTGCTTTCGAAGGAGACTTTGAAATTTTGTTAGAAGAACAACAAAGTTTTTTTTTCTTCTTCAGGGCTGAGAGAATCCGCTGAAATCTCTAGTTTTTAGAAGAGATTTTGTATAGTGAAATTTATTTATATTTTTTAAGGAGAATCCAACGAAATCCATAGAGTATTAAAATCCATAGATTGTTGAATACCTAAAGATTTCTAAAGACTTTTTAAAATCCGTATTGAATACCTCAAAATTTTGAAAGACTTTTAAAAATCCGGATTGAATACCCCCAAATTTTAAAAGTCCAAAAAAATCCAACATAATCTCAATTGAATACACCCCTCTTAATCTTATCTTAATAATATCTAAATAAATTTAATTTTAATCTTATATTAATAATATCTAAACAAATTTAATGTTAATATTAATAATATTCAAATATAAATTTTATACGATTGCAAATTTAAAAATTTGAGTAACTAACTGGAATAAAATATAAATAAACTGAATAAAATAATTTAAATAATTTTAAATAAAAAAATTGAAAAAAGAAAATTGAATTAAAAAAAATACTCTAATAAAAATCTGCGAAATTTCTTTAATTATATAATTTTATTTTATTTTTTAAATGACTTTCTCTTATTTTAAAAAAAAAAAATCTTTTTCATATCTTTACCAATCTCGCATTATAATATAAAATTAAATTAAGTTAAAAATTATTATAATTATTAAAAAATAATAAAATATTCTTATTTCAACCCCGACGTAGTACGCGGGTCTTACACTAGTATATATATATATATATATATATATATATATATATATTATTTTTTAATGGAATAACATTTTTTGTTGAATATATGAATTTGTGAGATTATATATATCACAAATTTCTCATATATTAAATTATATTATTAAAAGAAATTAATAAAAATGTATAGAAGATAAATTTAATTTTAATTTTATCAAAATTAGTTTCACACTCTATAATCGCATGCTAAAATTTGTCAATATTTAATCCGTTCATTGGAGAGAGAATTACTAGTTCGTGAGTATTACTATTATTAGGCTAATGGAGCACCAATAATTGAACAAGTCAGTGTACATGTGAGTTATTTCACGTCTTTGTGCACTTTCGTTAGGTTATTGGCATGGTCATTTAGTTTGTCTTGGAATCTTGATAGGGCGCGGCTAAAGGCACCCGGGTTTCCTATGAGTACACCCAGGGAATGAGAACACACACAAAACGGATGAGGACACCCATCTGAAAAACCCAAAATTACCCTCTATTGAAATAAAACCTTCCTCTTCCTCTCTCTTTCTCAACAATTGAGACACCCACAATTCTTGCGCAGCTTCGCCGGCACGGCGGCACCCACTCCGCCAACGCCGCCCTCCCCGTCGCGCCGCCCTCCCCAGCAACCTCGTTCGCGGCCGCCGCCCTCCCTCCTCCCCTTCGCCTCGCACTACAAAAAAAGGGCGTTTTAGAGACGGATTTACCGACGGATTTTCCGTCGGCATCCGAGGTTACCGACGGATTTACCGACGGAAAGTCGGCCGTCCCCTTTTTCGGCGTCAGCATTTTTTGTCGACGGATTTTTGGATTCCGTCGGCATTTCCGACGGATTTACCGACGGATTATCCGTCGGATTTGCCGACGGAAATACCGAGGGAAATTCCGTCGGTATTTCGGACAACCTGTTTAACAAACCGGGTCAACATTCCGATGAATTAAAATAATTATAAAATAAATTAGAATGAATTAAAATAATTATAAAAGAAATTAATTTTTGAATAGATTTCGAAATTCACATGTCGACGGATATTTCGTCGGCATTTGACCGACGGAATATCCGTCGGCAATTTACCGACGGAATTTCCGTCAGTAAAACAAAAAAATGAATAAAAAAATATGATTTCGAAATTAACATATCGACGGAATATCCGTCGGCATTTGACCGACGGAATATCCGTTGGCATTTTACCGACGGAATATCCGTCAGTAAAACAAAATATTAATAAAAAAAATATGGGTGGCCGGGGAGGCCCCGACCAGAATTTCATTTTCCGACCACAATTAATTGGCATTGGTTTGTCGAAATACTTTTTAAAATTAAATATAATAGTATATATATATATAATGCATGGATACAATTTAAGCTTTAATTTATAACAGAAATTCTAACCAACTGCACTATATATGCAAGTCTATCGGGAGATATTTTTAATTGGTGACAAAATTACCACTAACACAAACCAATAAATTACATATACTACACTAGAATCTATAACAAATAGAGGGGGGAAATTCCAAGCAAAATCATCCAATATTATACGCATACAAATTGGGAATACCTCTGGCAATCCAAACAAAGAGTAGTAAAGCAAGCCACAATTCGTCGTTTTCATCATCATCCGAAACTGAAATACAAAATCAAATCAGTTTGTTCAAACAACAAAATACAAATTGACAACTCAAAAAAAAAAAAAAGGTTGTATCACCAACTACTTTGTGATGAAGATGGGGATGAAGAAGAGCTCAACAGGGCTTCTAAATATTCAACCCCCAAATCCTCCAAAACGACCACCACATTCTCCGATTTGGCACAACTTTTCTTCCGATTAACCGATTTCTTCTTCTTCTTCTTCTTCTTCAAGACGAATCTTCTTCTTCTACTTATTCTCATACCCTTATGCTTTGCTTGTCGAAGAGTGGTGGAGGGAGGCGAGGTGGTGGAGGGAGGCGAGGTGGGAGAGAGGAAATTTCGGAAAGGGAGGAAATTTCGGAAAGAAAACCCTAGGTTGAGGTTTTATATAAGGGTAAATACCGACGGATTATCCGTCGGTATTTTCAAAAAGTAAATACCGACGGAAAGTGAATTCCGTCAGCATTTTGGCGATTTTTTTTATTTTTTTTTTAAATAATTCAATTTTTTCTATATACTTACTAAATTACCAAAATATTTTTAAAAAAAATTACAAAATTCATTTCTTCCACATATATTAATATATATATTGGTTGTGACTTATATTTATAGTAAATTTAATTTTTATAATTTGTACCTAAATGATAAATAATTAATTAACTTTTATAAAATAAGAAATAAACACATTACATTAATTGAATTAATTTTCATCTTCATCGTCTTCATCCTCCTCTTCGTCCTTATCCTCCTCCTCATCATCATCATCTTCCTCCTCCTCATCCTCATCTTCTTCATTCTCCTCTTCATCCTCATCTTCATTCTCCTCTTCATCCTCTTCTTCATCCCCTTCCTCTTCACCTTCAATTTCGATTAATTGGGGATTTGCAGCCGTCAAGGGTACAGAAAGATTAAAATCTCCCGTAAAGACTTCAGTTGGAGTCTCTATTTGTTCTGTTTGAAATGGAGATTCATCTTCAGTATTTTTGTCCTTTTTAGGGACTTCTACCATTGACCTTGCCTTTACTTTGCAAACAGCGTGCCATTCATAACCACGTGGAGCTCCCGGATATGTGCAGTAGTATACTTGAGATACTTGATGGGCAAATACAAATGGATCATCCGCAACATACGTCCTTTTCGAACTAACATCAACGAGCTTGTACTCCGGGTGAATTCTTGTTCCTAGATGGCCTGAATCAAACCAATGACACTTGAACAACACTACAGTCTTTGCTGGATATCCTGGATATTCTACTTCGACGACTTCCCGTAACACCCCAAAGTAATCACTTGCATCTGCATTGTAATTCGCACTGCTAACGCAGACGCCACTGTTGGTAGTCCCCTTTGTCGATGCATACCCAGACGTATGAAATCTGTAGCCCTTCACAATATAACCGTTGTAAGTCTTTACACGACGTAGTGGTCCCTTGCTGAGATCTCGTAAGAATGGACTGTCTAGAGCGTTATCCCGTCCCTATACGGCTCAATTTAAAATTAATTAAAATAAATATTAATTTATTTACGTAAAACATAATTAATTAAATGGTACTCACATAACGTTCGAACCATCGGGAAAATTCACGTTGAATACGAGCATCTATATATGCATCTGAGATGTTTGGTTCTGCTCGTCGTAGTTCTTGAGTGTACATCCTAATTCACAACATTCAAAAACTTGGTTAATATTAAATGACATAAATGAAGTGGTATTTAAATAGACGATTTATATATGAAATACTTACTCAATGTATGGCTGAACTTCATCACAATTCAATAACACATACGTTTGTGCTATTTCCACCTCCGAGTTCGTCTCCCAATATCGTTCAGTGGGTTTTTCCTATTGGCCGTCCCTTAGACTTGAATATGGAGAGCATTCCATCGACCTCTTCACTGATATCGTCAGCGGATGTACCACCGAAGTTACGTGGAGCACTTCTTAACTTTGTGTTGACGTGGTCTTCAAAGTAATAAGAACAAAACATGCCAACCTCTTCATTCAAATAAGCATTCACAATCGATGCTTCAACGTTTGCCTTTTGTTTAGCATTACGTTTCAAGTTGTGGAGATACCTGATATACACACACACACATATATATATATATAAAACTTATAAGAATGCATGTGTAATTGTAATGAAATAAAAAAAAAGTAAGATTTTACCTTTCAAATGGGTACATCCACCTGTATTGCACCGGACCAAAAATTCTCGCTTCATACGCTAAGTGAACGGGTAAGTGTTCCATCGAGTTAAAGAAGCTAGGTGGAAAAATTTGTTCCAACTTACACAAAATCACTGGAATGTCTTCATCTAAACGAATCATATCATCGATCGTGATCGTTGTAGCCGTTAAATCTCTAAAAAATAGACTTAATTCAGTGATAGCCCTCCACACATTGAGAGGAAGAAGGTCCTTGAACGCAATCGGTATCAAGCGTTGCATAAATACATGACAATCGTGACTCTTCATCCTTGCAACCTTACCCGTTGTTGTGTCTACGCATCGACTCAAGTTCGACACGTAGCCGTCCGGAAAGTTCAACTCCTTTATCCACCTACACAATCTTTGTTTTTGTGGCTTATCCAGTGTGTAGCTAGCCTTTGGAAATTTACCTGTACGCTCATCCTTTTTCAACTCTGGACGGCGACAAAGAGTGTCCAAATCCTCCCGAGACTTTGGAGTGTCTTTCGTCTTGCCTTCGGTGTTCATGATTGTGTGGAACACATTGTCAAACACATTCTTTTCAATGTGCATCACATCCAAATTGTGTCGTATCAATAGTGAACTCCAGTATGGTAAGTCCCAAAAAATACTCCTTTTGTTCCAACCACCCTCAATTCCTCTGTTGTGTTCCGCTGCATTTTCCTCAGTACTTTTTTTCAACCCCGTCCACTGAATCTCATATAACAACCTACGTCCTGTACGGAGAGTAAATTATAAGTGACACTAAAAGCAATAGATAAATATACGTTTAATACTCATTAAATAAATGTATAAAATACCATCTCGAAGTGGAGGTCGATTGTTTGTGACTGCTCTGTTCTTTACGAAGTTCTTCTTATTTCTTCGAAACGGGTGACCTTGAGGTAAGAACCTACGGTGATTATCGAACTATGAAACTTTTCTACTCACCGGGAGACTGAAAGCTTCAGAATTCTCCATACAATACGGACATGCTTTCTTTCCGGCCGTACTCCAACCGGACAACATACCATATGCAGGAAAGTCGCTAATGGTCCATAAAAGAGCAGCACGCATCGTGAAGTTCTGCTTTCTAAAAACATCGTACGTTTGGACTCCATTCTCCCATAAGAAGATCAAGTCTTTTATAAGAGGTTGGAGATAAACATCCAGTTTGTCATTTGGATTCGTTGGTCCAGGCACCAATACAGTCAGAAACATTGTTTGAGGTTTCATGCACATCCACGGAGGAAGATTATACGGAGTCAGTATCACCGGCCACAAAGAATACTGCTTCCCATGCATCCCAAACGGTGCAAAACCATAAGTACACAAACCTAATCTCACATTCCTCGGTTCACAAGCAAAATCTGGAAACACGTTGTCAAGATGTTTCCAGGCCTCTGAGTCTGCCGGATGTCGCATCTCCCTCGACTCAGCCGAAGAGGAATCTGTATCATGCCACGTCATGTGTTGTGCAGTGGCACTTGATTGATATAATCTCATCAAACGAGGAATGATAGGAAGGTAGTACATCTTCTTATATGGCACTTTCTTCTTTGTCTTCTTCGATTGACCACCAGGTCCCTTTCGACGTGCCTCTTTGTACCGGGGATGGCCACACAATCTACACATGTTCAGACTGCTATCTTCGTCACCCCAATATAACATGCAACCCTTCACACAACAATCAATCTTCTCAACCGGCAAACCAACATTCTTCAACATTTGTTTTCTTTGATGAAACGTCGTAGGCACCTTATTATTTTGAGGACAAATTTCACTGCATAACTGTGTCACTTGCTCATATGCCCTGTTAGAAAGCTTGTTCTCGGTCTTAATGTTCATGAGTCGTGCATTAAATCACAACTGTGAGTGAGATTCACAACCCGGATATAAATCTTCTTCGACTAATTTGAGCATCTCATAAAACCGAAATGCCTCATTCGTCGGCTCCTCTTCCATGTTTGAAAAACCAGCTTCCCTGATCATTGTTTGATACATATTCGGTTCTTCGTCCCCAAACTGTTGTTCTTCGTCCCCAAACTGTTGTTCTTCGTCCCCAAACTGTTGTTCTTCGTCCCCAAACCGTTGTTCTACCTCGTTACTAGTGCCAACATGATCGAAATTTGCTTCTTCTTGATAGATTCCAGCAGTGTAATAGTAAAACACTTCATCAAATCTATAAGGCCAACGTGTTTCGCCATGACTAGTCCAATTATAATAATTATCAACGAAACCATTCTTCACAATATGCACTAGGACCTCGTCAATCTCTTTATATTGCTTATTCTGACATTTCTTAGCATTACACGGACACCTAATGCAATTTCCACTCATGTAATGTGGCTGGCTTTTTGCAAATTCAACAAATAACACGAGTTCATTATAAAATTCCACATTCACATTTCCTCTAATCATTCTAGGAGTACAATACATCCAACGACGGTCAGACAAATCCATCTGCTAAACATTTAAGTGGAGCAACACATTACTAAACTAAACTTATAATAAATTCAAACAAAACTTATGATATATATAAAACATGTAATTACATTATATTGAATTTTATATATAGAGTAAATTAAAAATGGTAGAAAATGTACCGTAATTTGATGTTTCTGAATACTCGAGCATGAGCATAAAAAAATTAGGCAGTAGAAAGTTTTGGTGTAAATTTGCAATACGAAAGTGAAGTGGAAAAAAAGAAAGTTTTAGGGAAACATTTCCCGACGGAAATGCCGACGGACTTATCTTTCCGTCGGCATTTCACCCGCCCAAAATTTCCGTCAGTCAAGATAAATGCCGACGGATAATCCGTCGGCATTTATCAAATGGTGAATTCCGACGGAAACTTAATTCCGTCGGCATTTCACCGCCCAAAACTTCCGTCAGTCAAGATAAATGCCGACGGATTATCCGTCGGCATTTATCAAATGGTGAATTCCGACGGAAATAAGTTTCCGTCGGAATTTGGCGTGTTATTATTTTTATTTTTTTATTAATTAATTCAATTTTTTGTATATATAGCAACAACACAAAGCTCACACACACCATATTCGATTTTTTCTATTTTGCAAAGAAATATCATGTCTTCTTCATCTTCTATTCGATTTCAGCAAGGCCTTGTTTGTTATTGTGGAAAGGCATGTCGTACATATTCTTCTAAACAACCTAGAAGTAAAGGGAGGATATTTCATAATTGTCCTGACTCCCTAAGTGATGGTTGTGGTGGTGGATGTGGTTTCTTTGTATGGGCTGATACTCTAGAAAACTGTGGTGTTGACAAGAATCAAGGATCTAATCAAAGTGACCAAGAAACTGAAGACATGAAGAAAATGACTCAAGAGATGAAGAAATTGGTTACAGAAATCAAGAATTTGGTTGAAGAAATCAAGGATTTAATCAAAGTGAACAAAATCATTTTGATTGTGCTAGTTCTCATGGTTGCATCTACCACCTTCAAGTGGTTTGGTTAAATATATGTATAATGCACTCTATATGAGGCTATTTTAATTTGTACTAAAATGCACTCTTCAAGTGGTTTAAATCTATATCTAGAATGCACTCTAAATGAGATTATTTTGTACTCAATGAAACAAATGAATGCACCCTATTTTCATCTATACACCAATAAACTACACAAATAAACTGCAATATATAGTTCAACATATTTTTCAACATAAACATAAATATATACATAAAGATAAATAAGTTCAAAAGAAAATTAAATAAGTTCAACAGAAAATTAAATAAGTTCAACAAAAAAATAAATTAGTTCAACACAAAATTAAATTGTTCAAATTGTTCAACCAGGATAGTTGCCAGGATAGTTGCCAGTGCCCGGAAAGTTAAAATATTGATCCATATCATCATTCAAGTTGACGTTGCCACCGTCGGCCTGACCTGCATCTTGACCTGCAACTTGATCTGGAGCTGGACCTGGAGCTGGAGCTGGCGGTGGTTGCCCCATCGTCTGTTGATAGATGGCCTCGATCTGCTCAGCAGACATCCCCAACGTCCGACCCGCATTGGTACTCCATGTGCGGAAGTAGTTCTCGAACGTTGCCATGAAGTTCGGATCCGGGACAGCAGTGGAGGATACGGACGGCTGCGATGCACTCCGGGCCGACCGACCACTTGGTGTCCTCACGGCGCTGCTCATCCCACCAAGGCCAAGGACCCTTCCCTTGGAGGTCGGGGCAACGTCAAGGTAACACTGGTCCACGTCAACAGCCGGAGGGGTACCGCTGCTTCCGGATTCAGCAGTAGTCGTGGCGGTGGCTTGCGTCTCGGCCTCTTCAATCCTCTGTCGGACGCTCAACTACATAATTAAAAAATTAAAATTAATTTAATTATCTATATATATATATATATATATAATGTAATTAATACATAAATTTAATTAAACTTACGTGGAGGTCAGTAGTGCGCCCGTAGGTGGACGTCTGTGTATCGGTATTAAACGGATGAAGAAGACTCATCCGATCCAAGTGGGTGTGTGGACGTCCAGTCTCCCGCTCCTATTACGTATCAAATAAACATATACAAATTAATTTAGATAACTAATATAAAATAATTAACTATAATTATTTAATTTTTAAAAATTAATGAAAACTTACGATAGCAAGTGATTGCTCGAGGACGGACCGAGCTCCCCCCCCGATGCACTGCCATCCCGCCTCCAACGTCGGTTCTGCGGTTGGCCCGAGCTTTCTGACACTTCTCTTGGTAAGCCGGGTCCGACCACTTCTCAACCAACGACTCCCACAGGTCAACACCATCCTCTACCCCCAGAACAAGATTTACGTCTTTATCACGCCAGGCCGTTCTCCAGTCGTACATCATGTTCGTGTACCGAGTAGAACAAAGACCGTACCACTTCTCGTAAATATCGGCGTCCGAGTAGATCGTCGTATCCCAACGGGCCTTTTTCTATACAAATAAATATTCAACATATTTATCAAATAATATGAATAATTAGTTATTTAATAAACTTTAAATATTGTAATTATATACCTGGAACTCCTCGAAATATTCATCCTTTTTAGATTGTGGCACCGTCAACCAAGTGATAGCACCCTTAGAAATCTTGCAATTCTTAAAGGATTTTGTGCATATCCTGGACACCTCATTACCGGGCACCAACCTGTAAAATTATTAACAAATTTATAAACTAACACATTATAAATAAATAAATAAATAAAGTTAATTGTTATTGAATACTGTTAAACATTAGAATTATTGACTTACGTCCCAGAAATGATTTCAATGGGTTTCCTTTTGTCTCGAACAGGATGCGTACGAGAAGAGGATGACGAACCAACCGACATCGTAGTCGGCGGCGGCGGCGACACTGCCACAGGAGGAGGAGGAGGAGCCGTCACAGGAACTGATTCATCCCGAGACCTCCTTGAACGACGTGACCAAAATGACGACCTACGTGAACCCGAACCCTGATTCGGTACTTGTTCACTCATCTGTTTCAATCAATAAAAAATACATAATTTTACTAATTATCAATTTAATGAACATATTGCTAATTTAAAAATTTTACTAATATAGCATATTCCTAATTTAATCAACATATTCCTAATTTAAATCAAAACAATATATATATAACCTAATTACAACGTGATACCACCGTCGAACCATCTAATTAACTAATAATTTAAACAATTGATTGAAACATGCATCACCTACATTAAAAATATTTCTAAATTAACATATTCCTAAATTAACAAATCTAAACATAATTAAAATAATACTTTTCTAATTGGAGTTTTCTAATTATCAATTTAATGAACATATTTCTAATTTAATTTTTTTACTAATATAGCATATTCCTAATTTAATTAATCAACATATTCCTAATTTAATCAACAATAACCTAATTTAATTATTATTTTTCTACCTAACTTAATCAATAATAAAAAATTGAACATATATATTCCTAAATTAACAAACCTAAAACTAATTAAAATAATAATTTTCTAATTGGGTCAATAATTATCAATTTAATGAACATATTCCTAATTTAAAATTTTTACTAATATAGCGTATTTCTAATTTAATCAACATATTCCTAATTACAACGTGATCCAACGGTCGAACCACTATATCTAAACTAATTTAAACAATTGATTGAAACATGCACTACCTACATTAAAAATATTCTATATCAAAATTACACCATTAAATTAAACTAGTAATTAACTATATAACAATTAATTAATGTATACATATAACAATTAATTAATTAATTAACCTTAAAAAACTACTCTATCAAAATTATTCTTAATCAACAGATTAAATTAACTAACATACGTACTAACATGATCATAATATTTTAACAACTAACTAAATCAATATAACATGCAAATCAACATTAAAGTATTAAAACTAAGTAATAGAACTAATTAAGAAAACGTACCGTATCAATGTAATCGGAGAAATTTGCTTCAATAGCCTCGTCCTCGTCTTCGTCTTCCCCACCGAATCCTCACTCACGCACTCCCTGTTTTTTTTTTTTTTCTAAAACGCTTCTGATCATCGAGGCCCTTATATAAAAAAAAAAAAAAAAAAATACCGACGGATATTCCGTCGGCATTTCCCTCGGTAACCGCCCACTTTTAATGCCAACGGTTACCTTATTGGAAAACGAGGCGGCGCGGATTCAACGGGTCAAATGCCGACGGATTATCCGTCGGCATTCATATTTCAAAACGTCCGTCAGCATTTTCCCTCGGTAAATGCTGACGGAAAGGACATCCGTCAGTATTTCCCTCGGTAAATGCTGACGGAACGGAAATCCGTCAGCATTGTTGTTTGACTTTTCAATCCGTCAGCATTCCGTCAGCATTTCCGTCGGAAATGCTGACAGACTATAATCCGTCGGCATTTGTCCGTCCCTGTAGCGCGCGTTTTTTGTAGTGGCGGCCGCCGCCCTCCCTTCTCCCCTTCGCCGCGGCCGCCGCCCACCCCCTCCTCCCCTTCGCCGCGGCCGCCCTCCCTTCTCCCCACAGACGCGGCCGCCGCCCACCCCATCCTCCCCTTCGCCGCGGCCGTAGTGCTCTCCCCTCGCCGCCGCCGCAAACAGGTAAGTTTAGGTTTGAAAAATTAGGGTTTTCTAGAAAAAAAAATTAGGATTTTTTTTTTGAAGTTTGAGAATTATTTTCGAACATAGTGCGTTTGTTTTGGAAAAAAATTCGAACAACATGTTCGATTTTTTTTTTCGGACAAATTTAAATTGTTTTGAATTTTTTTTCGAACATATTGTGTTTGTTTTGGAAATAATTTCGAACAACTTGAGTTTGTTTTGGAAAAAATTTCGAACAAGATGTTCGATCTTTTTTTTCGAACAAATTTGAGTTGTTTTGGAATTTTTTTCGAACATATTGGGTTTGTTTTGGTAAAAATTTCGAACATGTTTGTTTTAGAAATTTTTTCGAAAAGTTGGTGTTTTGTGTTAATTTTTGTTGCAATTTTGGAATTTTTTTTTTGTTGTGGTGGTGGTGGTGAAATAGAATGGGTGGGTGTACTCATCTTGATTTTTTCATAAATTTTACCCTAGGGGTATATGGGACATTTCACATGTTCTGACAAATTAAAAAAATGTTTGGTGGGTGTACTCATAGGAAATCCGGGTGCCTTTAGCCGCGCCCATCTTGATATTCAGTGAATATTTGGCCTTTGATTTTTTTTGGCGTTGTCGAGTTAATTCGTTTCGAAATGAAGATTTGTTTGCTTTTTTACCCTGTAACCCTAAACAAATGATCAAGAAATACATATTTCCAAACGCATGTCAACAAGAAGCGCATCTGGTGTAGTGGTATCATAGTACCCTCCCACGGTACTGACCAGGGTTCGATTCCCTGGATGCGCAATTATTTTATTTTTCTTAAATGTTCTCTACTCAAGTTTCTCTTTAAATCAATAGCAATACTCAAGTTTCTCTTTAAATCAATAGCAAAAGTTTTTTATTGCTAAAAAAAAATTCTTGACTAACTAACAATGAATTTTCTTAGTGTAGTCAAATAGTACAAAGTGACTATATAGTCAGCGCGTCGAAATGCGCCACGTGGCGTCGTATGAATCGGCTACCTGTTATACAGGTTTTAATTAATTAAATTATTTTTTTAATTGTATTTTGTTATTTACTATATTACCCTTCTATTATTAAAATATTTTTTAATAATATATATATATATATATATATTAAGATATATATATATATATATATATATTAAGCACAATTACTATTCTACCCTTCATTTTTATATTAAGCACAATTATATATATAAAAAATAAATTAATCAATACAAAATTAATCAATACAAAAATTAAGTACCCAGTAGTATGTCTTCCCCAATTTCATCGCGTGTTCTACCATTCTTCCCCAATTTCTTCGCGTGTTAGGGATCTACCCTTCTTCCCCAATTTCATCGCGTGTTAGGGTTCTTTGTTAACCAATACAAAAATTAAATCTACCCTTCTTCCCAAATTCCATCGAAGGCGTGTTAGGGTTCTTTGTTAACCAATACAAAAATTAAATCTACCCTTCTTCCCAAATTCCATCGAAGGCGTGTTAGGGTTCTTTGTTAACCAATACAAAAATTAAATCTACCCTTCTTCCCCAATTCCATCGAAGACGTGTTAGGGTTCTTTGTTAACAACTGAAAGAAGGTCTTTTTAATTCTTATGAAGGAAAAACGAAAGCAAGAAGGTTCCTTGTCCAAATGATAAGATATGGAAATTTTTAAAGATGGAATTTTTTTAATAATGGAATAGAGATTAAGGAGAACTTTTTAAAGATGGAATAGTATGGAAAATTATAAGATAGGGAAATTTTTAAAGATGGAATTTTTTTTAAAATGGAATAGAGATTAAGGAGAAATTTTTGAAGATGGAAATTTTAATTTTGTTGATAAACATATGATGTAACAGTAAAATATCATAAATAATTTATATATATAATTATTTGAAAAAATAAATATAATTTCAAAAATTTTGATTTTGCACGGTCCAACAACCATGCACGGTTGCACGGTCGATACTCAGTTACCCGGGTAAATAGAAACATGTACTGGAAGAATTTTCAGTTGCACGGTCCAACAACCGTGCATAGATGCACGGTCTATACTTAATCACCCGGGTAAATAGAAACATGTATTGCAAATTCTCAGTTGCACGGTCTATACTTATTCACCCGGGTAAATAGAAACATGTACTGGAAGAATTCTGAGTTGCACGGTCCAAAAACCGTGCACAGTTGCACGGTCGATACTCAGTCACCCGGGTAAATAGAAATATGTACTGCAAGAATTCTCAGTTGCACGGTCCAACAGCTGCTCGTCGGCGGTAGAATGGCAGCTGCTCGTCGGGCGACGGAAGGGCTGAAGCAGAGTGCTTTGTTAAATAAAACCTACGCATTATGTTATACATTATAACTACTTTTATTTAATTTGATTTGATTTTTTTATTAATTTTAATAATAATATAAGGGTAAATAAGTAGTTTTACCATTATATATTTTAATTAAATTAATTAATATAATAAATCTTTTTATTAAATTAAGGGTGAAACTGTAAATTCAAAATTATATATTTTAATTAATTATAAATATGACACCATACGACACATACGACACATATTTTCAACACATACGTTGAATATTTTCAACACAAAGTACAAAAGGTAACAGGTCATCAGATTTAAGCCTTTAGATCATATTTTTAATGGTTCAGATTAAATTGACTACGATAGTCATACGACACTCTGACTATATGTAGAAGGTAATTATAGAAGTTTTTATCAAAGTGTGCAAATTTCTGTGGGACATTCTTGACTAACTAACAATTATAGAAATTTTTATCAAAGTGTGCAAATTCCTTTGGGACGGAGGGAGTAATATGTTATTTCATCGAAGACTAATTGCATAGACAACTACATGTACATATATATGATACTATGATATGTTCGATTCCCTGGATGCGCAATTCTTTTATTTTTCTTAAATGTTCTCTACTCAAGTTTCTCTTTAAATCAATAGCAACTACTCAAGTTTCTCTTTAAATCAATAGCAAAAGTTTTTTATTGCTAAAAAAAAAAAAATCTTGACTAACAATTATAGAAGTTTTTATCAAAGTGTGCAAATTCCTGTGGAACGGAGGGAGTAATATGTTATTTCATCGAAGACTAATTGGATAGACAACAACTACATATACATATATATGATACTATGATATAATCAACCGTTTCTACAGTAGTTCGGATCACAAGTGGATCGATCACTGATATATTTTTTTTTAATGGATAAATTTTTATTAACTGAGCACCAGAGGTACTAGAAAGATAATAGAAAGATAATAATTTGGAGTTATATAGGGAAATTACAATGTATGTGATTAGCTACGTTGCACGCATATAAGTCAGGATTTGCACACCGATCATGAAAAATAAATGAAGTAGTGTATGATTTGTAATTAGATACTAAACCCCACATCATAAGTTCATAACTCAACGTCGTCGAACATTTGCTCTGGTCTCCTTGTTTGCAAACACTTTGTTGTTCCCCACTCTCCAAATATGCCACACGATACAACACCATAAGCATTCTAGGATGAATTTTAAGTGTTTACCTCCAAGCAATCCGCATTCTAGGATTATTTGCACTTTTTTTTTTTGTTGGAATGTTCCAAAATTATTTGCACACTCTTAATATGAAAATACTCTACAAAATTAATAACATCATTTTATTTTAAAAACTGACACTCCTTTTATTTTTCATAAATTTCACATTACACCTCACCAAATTCACTTTACAACTCATCAAATCACCTAAAAATATCCCTCATTTATTTTAAATCATCAACTATTAAAACCTCATTTTCTTAAAAAATGTGTCCCTTAAACTATACAGGTGATCCCAAACGAATAGAGTAGATAAACTATTTTAACTTAAATCACCTTTTTTTTCAAAAAAAAATAAAAATTACAAGAACCATACAAGTTGATGAAGTCGTTCTAAAAAACTCTAAATCCTCAAATCGAGACTTAAATCACTAATATTGGTGCTACTTATTCATGGAACCCTAACCGACTAAGTGTATAAAGTAAATACGTGGAAGTCGCAAGATGGTGAGATGTGGTGGGGTTTGTTTCTTAAATTATCGAATTCAGCTTAAATGCTTAATACATATAGTAATAATATCAAGAGATATATACTCCATATATATGTGTGTGTGGTGTGGTTTATCGAATTCAGGTTTAATTATGGTGGGGTTTGTTGCTTAAATTGTCGAATTCAGGTTTAATTATGGTGGGGTTTGTTTCTTAAATTATCGAATTCGGGCTTAAATGCTTAATAATATAGTAATAATGTAAAAAATTATATATATATATAGTACTAACCTTCGGATTTTTTATGAAACCAGATTACTGAGCTGTCACTCCACGCCATCATCCACATAATTCTTATTGATATATTTTAAAAGATAATTTAAAACAAATATTATCCATTAAAATATATTTTAATTTTTTAATATGTAATCTCTCACTTAATAGTTAGTAAAAACCAACAAATTTTCCATCTGCCCACCCACCAACGATTTATTTTTTCTGATTTACTATTTATTTTTCCTGGAAAAATCAAGTTTTTCCCACAAAGCAAATCAAGTTTTCTACAATTATTACTTTTTTTTTTTTCCAATTTACTAACACAAACAAGTGGTGATGGATGACAAAATTTATAATTTAGCAATAAAATGATAAAAAAAATGATAATATTGAATCAAAACATAGTCATTCAATTAAGAGAAGATTAATCAAATCGCTTATAAGATGAATATTATAATATGAAAACAGTGCAATGTGGAAAGCTATCACTCAAGCATTCCCACGTACATATTACAATATGAAAAATGTAGACACCTCATTAATAATACTCCCTCCGTCCCGTAATTACTTTCACACTTTCCTTTTTAGGACGTCCCACAATTACTTTCACACCCTTAAAATGGAAAACCCTTTATATACTCTACCCTCACAATATTCTCAAATTTACACAAATGCCATTACTTTTTCTCCACACATACCCAAAAGTCAACTCATTCCTTTACTTTATACATAAAGATTTACAAAATTACCCCTTAAAATCCCCACTAAATTCACTTTTCTTATTCCGCGTGCCACTTCACATGTGAAGATAATCGCGGGACGGAGGGAGTATTATATTCAGAGGTCATCATGGGTGGTTGCAAAACGTGTGTATGATTTGCGTAGTCGATAGGTTCTGGCATATGTGAAACACATTTTTAGTGTTGATAGAATGTGGCCAATAAAAAGACAAATGATTTTGTGCTTATAGAAACAAGCCAATTTGTACAAGTGAAACTTTTTTGTGCTTTCAGAAATAAATTGATGATGCATTATAAATGAGATTTATGTTGCTCAAAGGCTCACACAGAAATAAGTTGATGATGCATTATATTAATCTTGAGTCCAGTTGCAAAGAGAATGGATTACATTTCATGCAGCTTGCTGATATATTTTCTTTGAATTAGCTAAGTACATCCTCCATATTTTTTAGGTTTAACATGTTACTACTAAATTGTAAATTATGCTATTAAAATTTTTTTTAAAAAATAAATTCTAAGAACTTGTCATTATATACAAGAGAATTTTCTAATCTATAATACATCAAATTTTTCATCAAATTTTTCTAAAATATTTTATGAAATAACGATTAGAAAATTATACATATACGACAAAATTAAGATATTAAATTAATTTATTTTTTTGCTTAGAAAATAAGTAATAATTGCAAAAAACTTGGATTTGCTTTGTGGGAAAGCTTTCTGCTTTTCCTGATTTTTCAAATCAGAAAAAATAAATCGTTGGTGGCATTGGTGGGTGGGCAGATGGAAGATTTGATTTGGTTTGAAGATGTTTTCTGATTTTTACTTATGGTTAAGTGAGAGATTACATATTAAAAAATTAAAATATATTTTAATGGATAATATTTGTTTTAAATTATCTTTTAAAATATATCAATAAGAATTATGTGGATGATGACGCGGAGTGACAGCTCAGTAATCTGGTTCCATAAAAAATCCTAAGGTTGGTTCTATATCAGTACTCTATATATATATATATATATATAGGGTTCTTTATGTGTAAATTGGGTCCTTTAAATCTCAATTTCATGAGTCTCTGGAGTTCGATTTCAGTCCCCTGAGTTTAACTTCAATCCAATCAATTCAATTTCAGTCCCTTTTACCCAATTTCAATTCTACTCACAGAAATAGAACATATGTATTTTGCACGACAATTTTCAGTATCTTTAACACATCATACGACACATAAGTTTTTTTGGAGGACTAAAAATACATAAGATCAACTTAAAAATAATTTAAAATTATGAAAGACTAAATATTATAATTTTAATTTTAGATGATAATTACATGTATACACATGTATTTTTTTTAGTATTAATACGTAATTGAATGTAATATTTTAAGAGTTAATTCTAAATAAATACACCATCTTTAATCTCAAGTATCAATTTAATCACCCTAAAATTTTTGGTCCCATGACTTTAACATTTAGTCCCAATAGATTAAATTTTATCACATTTGGTCCCACCGTTGAGTCAGCCGTCTGTTAGCTATTTTGGTCTCAATAATTCATTTTTCATTATTTTTCCATTCTTATTTAAAAAGGAAAAACCCACAAAAAAAAAAAAAAATAGAATTTAAAAATATAAAATCTCCTTCTCAATCCCTGTACATCAAATAGAATTTAAAAATATTAATTACAATTATTTTCATTATTTTTCTATTCTTATTTAAAAAGGAAAAATTCAGAAAAAATAGAATTTAAAAATATTAATTACAATTATTTAAAAGGAAAATAAAGAAAAAATTTAACAATTATACGTACAGTATGCATATATCTCTCCCTCGCCTTCTCTTCTCTTCTGGCCGGCGAACGTCCGTCCCCCCACTCCGATCGCTGTTAACGTCGCCACTTTAGTTCCATTCTCGTCATCACCTTTCCGCCACCCGTCGCCACCACCGTTAACCCCGTATTCTTTCAAAATCTTTTGAAGAATCCGACTATAAAATTCAAATTCGGTCACAAAATTCATGGAGACTACCCACTATAGCCTCGTGTCAGTGCTAGGAATCAAAGCCCCTTGTCAATTTCAAATTTCGAACTCTCCTTCATCTCCAATTTTTTAATTTTCATCGCCATTTTCCTGCAATTTTTGACCATTTTCTTAACTTAGTTTTTCTGATTTTTTAATATTCGTGTTAGTGTTTGGGATTGGGGCTAGGGGCGTGGTGACGAACTCGTCGCGGCCGGCGTGGAGAACAACCGCCGGATAAACGCATCGGCCTGGGACGAAGTCGTAGCAGGTGGCGCCGCCTGAGCCTGAAACTCGCCGATGTGTGGTTGTCCCTGAAGCACAGGTTCCGACGGGAATGTCAGGCAGGCGGCCCTGTGGAGAAAATCCGATCAACTGCAGCGTCGATCTGAGTAGAAATAAACAACGATATGATGGCCAGCGTGTGTGAATCCAGCGCGCTAGATGTCGGCCATGGGGCCTGAGCACGATCTGTCGCCGTCTTTGATTGTGCGGGATGAAGGTCGCGGTGAAGAAGGGTGCTTCCTTGCGAAGCATGAGAGGAATCTGTGGTGTTGCTAAGGCCGGAAATAACCATTAGGACGGGGCCGGCTGGCAGCCAGTTGCCGTGGGAACCAACGACGGCGAATGGCCATCACCGCATTCAAGCTACTGCGAAAATGTCCGACGAGGGGGGAAGATGATAGACTACAATTTGGGGATTTTGATTTTTTTAATTTGGGGATTTTGGCCACAATTGTAGGGTTTGAAACAATTTGAGATTTTTGTTAAGGGTGAACTTTGATTTGGAGTGAAAAATAACAATTAACCGCCACGTGATGGGCACGTGATTCTGTCCGTTAAAACTTAACGGTGCTGGGACGAAATTACAAAATTTATACAATACGGGAACCAAATGTGATAAAATTTAACCTATTGGGACTAAATGTGAAAGTCATGGGACCAAAAAAACGAGGGTGCGTGATTGGTGGGACCAAAACGATAATTTTCTCTAAGTATTAATCACAAGAAAAATAAATTGTATTTAACATTCCAATATTGATCTCGGATTTCTAATCCACCCCTTGAATTCAAACCTATTACTCCTAATCTCTTTTACTGATAGTCAGCCCCATAGCTTTGCCTTGATCTCATCACTATTTTTTCTGAAAATTCATGAGTTTCTTCCATTCCATAGTGTCCAAATTAATGACAATCTCATATGTATATTGATATCTTCTTATCTATTTTGCCTTTTTGAAGATTAGAGAGGGAGCTTTGCCTTGATCTCATCACTATTTTTTCTGAAAATTCATGAGTTTCTTCCATTCCATAGTGTCCAAATTAATGACACTCTCATATGTATATTGCTATCTTCTTATCTATTTTGCCTTTTTGAAGATTAGAGAGGGATTCTTCGGGTAGTGTTGACTCTACTCCAGTTCATTTGTATATGTCCATCCATACTTGTAAGGACGGAGCCACATTGGGCCCCTCACCAATTTTTTTTTTTTTTATATATATATATGATAATTTTTTTTAATAATTATATGTATTGTTTTAGTAATAATTATTTCTATTATATATATATATATATATATATATATAAATGAAAATAAAACTATTATTTTCATTTTAAGTACTAAATATTAAGTTTAGACGGAACTAGAAATAAATGCTTGCATACAAAGTTTGAAAGAAAGGATTTTTTTTTTCTTTTTTTCATGTATTTTCTTATTAATTTTGTTTCATAATTCTTTTATTTTTTAAAAATAGAGTCATGGATTAATGGTGTATTTGAGATTATTGTCTAAATTTTTGCTAAGACTTACAAAAATGTTCTTAAAATTAAACAATATTATTGATGTTTTAAAAAAAATATTAGTTTAGTGATTTAAAAATTTTATACATTTATATTTAACAGTATTATATTGTATGAAACATAGAATATTGTAACACATTAATGTAGCTTCATTTTGAGTCGAAACTATCAAAACTTCTTACAAAACTTAATTGTTCGATTTAATTTAATGAAATAAAATGTATTGACAATTTTATCATGAGAAATTTTAATGAGTATAAGTACATATTATTTTATCTTAAGTAATGTTAATCGGACCCCCAGTCGGAATTTTCTGGCTCCGTCCCTGTATACTCGATACGACATGCCTAATTGATTCATGGATGATCCCACTGCAGTTAACTTTGGCATTAGTACTGTTTATGATTCTTCTTCGTTGTAGCTTTATTTTCGTCGATATTCTTTCTAAGATGGTTCTCCAAGCATGTATCGACATGTATTTGCTTCATATCTCCATGATCCTTCTCTAACGTTGTCGTCTTTATGTTATTCGAGTTTCGTATAGTGATCATTTATATCTCAATTCAAAATAAACATGTTTATCACATATAAAAGATTATTATGGATAGTTAATTCTCTTGCACATAATTAACTCACGTCTTCATCACCATTTTCACTCCCAAACCTCCCCCTCCACCCCACTTCCATATCCCCACAAATTTCTCATTGTCTAGGTTAAGGTGGTATAATCTCAAGCAGAGCCGGTCTTGAAATTTTGTAGGCTTGGGACGAACAAGAAAAATGGGCCCCTTCTCTGAACAACATCAAATAAAATAAGTGAAATATGTATGCACATATTAAAAATGAATGAACATTTACAAAATAAATCATTTAAAATGGTTTTTTCTAGCATTTTGAGAAGCAAATTCATCAATATCCGGTGGTAAGTTATGACAATTTTCTCTTTTTGGACCTTTCTCAATTAATATATATATATATATATATATCTTATTTTATCATCAAGACTATCCCAAATTGGAGGATCATAAATATCTAATTCTACCATCGGAGTTGGATACTCTTCATCAACAATATTAGATTCATTAATTTCATTTTCATTCATATCCTCATTTAAATTATTTATATCTACATCCACAAATCATTTAAATCTATATTATTTAGTTCTGGTCCACTATTAGTAACATTATCATTCAAATCTTTCGATTGTCCTAAATTTTTTTGAAAGAATTTATCCAATGTTCATTTTTGTGATAAAATTAGTTATTCAGATCTCTTTCTTTTTTTTCTTTTCTCACTACAGATTCATGTTTTTTAGAAAACATATTTATATTAAAAAAGTAAAAATTGATAACTAAATAACAATAAACAATAAAGTAAATATAGAGAATCATAGATAAAAGAAACTAAAATAATAATAAAAAAAATGAATAATATGACCGTGAAAAACTGAAAGGAAAAGCCGGATGTCGATTGTCAAACGTGATTATCGATCCGATGTCAAGACGAGATATAGCCACTTGAATGCAACAAGGTATTTGGATTAATGGAAATTAGAAATGTGGAATACAAAGTGTGAAAGCACCTGGATAATTTATAGGCACTATTCCTGTACTGTTCTCTATACGCCTAGTCGCCTACGGTAGTGTACATTTAATTAGATATTGGGCCTTGACCTCTTGGGTAATTGCTATGGTCATTTTTCGAAAAAGAGTGCATAATAAATTCATATTTAAATATTTTACCATTATAATATTACTGTAAACTTAGATTAGATATTCAAATTCATTTTTTTTTTTTACCTTTTAATTTCTTTTAAAAAAATATTATATATAAGAGTAGGCCCCCTAAAAATTCGGGACCGGGCAGTCGCCCCTCAGCTCAGGGCCACCACTGATCAAGCTTGACTGAGTTTGAGGAGGGGGAAAGAAAGCAGTGAGAAAAAGGGGAGTTTTATTTTTATAAAATATTATTCAATTTGTAATGTGATGTGGAAAAAAAAATATGTAATATAACGTGGCGAGCTCCGACAAGCCATGTTATCGATTGTTGGTCAAAAAATAAAAATATGTATGGAATTGCAATAAAATGAAAGGTTAGAATTTTATATAATAATCGTGAATATTGTCGTGATTAAATTGATACTGAAACTAAAGATCGTGTATTTATTTTAACCCTTAATTTTAATCATCCAACTTAGTAGTAAAACTCTCTCTCTCACTAACCTGCCCATGAGCGTTTTCCCATAATTTTTTTTTAAATGTTTGGTCATGCACATGTTATATCATTCTAAGTTCTAAAATTACATAATACCCCCAAAAGGCGTGGGGCTGTGTGTTTTGGGTGGTGTGGTAATTAAATTTTAATAACGCGTGGGAACACAACGTTTTTATAAAAAAGTTTGTATAGAAACGAACGGTCCGAAAGCGTTTTTATAAAAAAGTTTGTATAGAAACGAACGGTCCGCAAGCGTTTTTATTGTATTTAAATGCAATTAACTGATAAAAAACCTAGCCCCTTTCCAGTTGTAAGAAAGTGAAGAGACGAGAGTAACTTCAACTCTAAATATATGATTCGGGTGGAATTTACACGTTTTTTATGCACATATGAAGCTCATTTTGATTGTGATTTCATTGATTTATTGGTCGATTATGGATGTTTTGGTCAAAATAAGAGAAAGGTGGTGTTTTGTCTTTTTTTTAGGAAAAATGACTATTTTGGAAGGTAAAAATACATACCTAATTTTTAGTGAAGTCGATGAAGGAAGAAATCGAGTTCGTGGGTAAAACGAGTCAAATTTATTCAAGGAAATAATTTGGGGCAATATGTAGTTTGAGCCCCAAGCCAGTGACCGAGAGAAGAAAATGAAATTTGAAGAAAAAGGAAAGATAAAAGATTTAGAAATTTGAAGAAAAAAGGAAAGAGAGAAGATTTGGAAATTAAAGAGAGAAAAGGAAATTATATTTTTGGAAATATTTTTTTCTAGAAGTTTTAGCCCTAATTTTCAAGTTATAAATAAACCCTCTAGTCATACTTTGGGAGGAAGGAGAAAAAAAAGAAGAAGAAGGAGGGAGGCATACGTTTGGAGAATCCGCTCACGAGGAGAACACCATCCATAAGACTAAGCTTTCTATTTTTCTCTCTTTTTATTTAGTTATTTCATTTGGTTTTGTTAATTTGATTATGTTGTTGATTGGCTAGAACAATTTGTGGTTCTAAGGCATTGTAAATACTTGGATTGAAGTTTATGATTAATTTCTTGCTTTAATTGGTGTTTGTCTCTTATTTGTATGTTTAATTATCCATTGTAAAGCATGTTGTTATTGGCCATGATGATTTGCTTAATTCATTGTTAATTGGGATAATATTGAAAGATTTATTCCATTTAATCGTATGCAAGCATGCAACCCGGTATTATTATGATCTCGAGAGAGGATTAATTATCGGAAAGGGAATTGAATGATCTTAGGAGCTATTTTAGGCGGTGTAACGTTTGTGATGTAGAGATACGAGCCTATGTTGCATGCATTTTTGGATTAGTTGTATCGAGAGATCGATTAATTCTTCTTGTGTGATCACCCTATTTGAGATAACCTTAATGGCCATTTAAACGAGTTAACATTCATAAACAGATATCTAGGTGTTACAATTGCCTTGGAACCCATCTTCTCTCTTTGAGTCTTCATTCGTTTTACTTTCGTTTTCTTGATACGCATGCTAGTTGATCGATTTACATTACTCTTTATTACTTATTTGTGACAATTTGGTAGGTAATCTTAGAGTAATTCATCACATTCACTTTATCGATCGCGTCTAAATAGAACTACGTTAACAAAATACACTTTTACGCTATACCTCCCCGTGGGATCGACCTCGTGCTTATCACGCTACGATAGACACCGTACACTTGCGGTTGTTTATTTTAGTGTTGCATAACACGTGAATCAATATATTTTATTTTTTGTACATTGATTAAAAAACACATAATATTACTACTCCCTCCGTCCCAGAATTACTTGCACGGTTTGACCGGCACGTTGTTTAAGAAAAGTGAATTTAGTGGTTGGTGATGTAAGATAAAGGAGGTGTATTTTAGATAATTTGGTGAGGTGTAAAGTGGGTTTGACCGGCACGTTGTTTAAGAAAAGTGAATTTAGTGGTTGGTGATGTAAGATAAAGGAGGGGTATTTTAGATAATTTGGTGAGGTGTAAAGTGGATATGATGAAGTGTAAAGTAAAATGTATGTAAAAAGATGGTGGCAATTTTGAAAATAAAATGATGTTGAGAGGGTATTAATTTTGTGGGGTATTTCCATATTAAGAGTGTGCAAGTAATTTTGGGACGTCCAAATAAGGAAAGTGTGCAAGTAATCACGGGACGGAGGGAGTATATGGGTAGTGAGTTGAAGACCCAGAACAAAAAATAAAAAAGTTAGACTGTTGCATCCTCTACTTTCCCTCAGTAGAAAAAACCCATCTCCCCTTCGGTTGCCGGAAAACTCCTCCCCTCTCCACCTGCTATACCCTTTCCTCCCTAATGTAGATCACTCTCAAACCGACAAGATCGGGGCCCTTGAGGCCACCGCCTAGCACCGCCGGCCCATCACCCTTCCTCCCCATCCTTTTGTCCTTGCAAACCTTGTATTTAGGTTGAAAAACTTGTAGATCGGTTGTATCCCTCTAGAAATAAGGTAGATCCACCGCCCAACAGTCGCCGGACCACCGCGCCGCCGCCGTCGGAACTGCACTTCGCCGCCCCTCTTCTCAGATGTTCATGTGGATGTAGGAGTTTTTTCAGAAATTTAGTTGGGATCGACGGGTACATCTCCCTGACGGAGCCAAGGTGACCGTTGGGGGAGTATTCGTCGATCCCGTTTATTTTTAGTTACTGTTTCTTTAGTTTTATGCTTTTCTTATGTTGATTCTAGCTTCTGCCTTTATTTATGTTGTTATTGATTACATGTTACTTTTGTTTACTCCCTTTCTGGTGGGATCTGCTGCTTTTCGTCCCCATGGTTCTATGGGTTTTTTCTCCCCGTTTACGGGTTTTTTTCTTCATGGTGGGTCGTTGTTGTGCTTGATGAAACTGGTCGTCCTTGGGGCTCTCTTTTATGGTCGAGAGGTTGTAGTGCGTGTCGGAGTGTGCGACAAGTTTGTTCCTTTTTGGAGCAGGTGTGCCTTCTTCTTAGATTGAGGAGTCTTGATGGATGCTGGTATTCTTTCCACACTCTCACGATTGAGTTTGGAGAATGACTGTTCTGGTAGAATTTCTATGTTTAGATAGGTGAGTGAGAAATTATAAGTGATGCTAAAAAATGAAATAAGTAACTTGAGAAAAATCCAAAAAAACATTAAGGGAATGTTTCTTTTTGGTTTTAAAAACCAGGTTTTGGATTTCAAGATCCAAAACCCGTTTTACTTCGGGATTTAAAAACCGGTTTTCAAAATCCACTCAAAACCACCTTTATCAAACATATTGATTTGACATAAAGTTATATCTATATAATATTACTCCAATCATTATATTCTTTTTCAACAATAATATAATAATACTATAATAATATAATAATACAATAATATAATACATTTAATCAACTAATCATTATAATCTCACCAAACAATAATATAATAATACAAACTCATTCAATCTTACAACTTGATTTGACATAAAGTTAAATCCTTCACTATTCCAAAACCCAAAAGAAACACCTATATTACTATTCATCGGGATTTCAAAAACCAGGATTTCAAAAATCTGGTTTTTAAAACCACCCAAAGCCCAAAAGAAACATCCCCTAATTGATCTTCAGGAAATGTGTGCTACCTTAGTCTTCAATGCTATCAGCAAGTTAGAGTTATTCCTCCTCGTTTTTTGTTGTAGGACTATTAATGGTAGTAGTGATGTGTTGGATGATTGTATTTAGTATGCATGTATGACACGTGGTTTGAATTAGGTGAAAAACTGAAATTTAATTTATGGTTGAGAGCAACTTGTCCTGCAGGGGATCCATATCTTCTTGCAAACAACGTTAGATTTTATTTATTTCAATTATATAAAGAAATCTTTGTACGAATATTAGTATTTAAAAATAATATTGTTCGTTTTATAAAAAATTCAAGATTTGAAAAATATTTGATTTTTAGTAAGTTTATTATATATAGGTACACTCTCTTGAAATTGGATTGTTACGAAAATGATTTTAAAATTGTAAATAACGACTTATGAGTGTGCAAAAAAAAAAATTCGGACTTAAAAAAAGATTGGAATCGGACCGATCGGTTAGTTTTCGATCCGGTCTCCGGTCCATTGAATTTTAAAATTTCGGGTTTCTGATCCGGTCTAGGTTAAGACCGGAATTTACCGATTCGGATCAGATTTTTTTTTAATTTTTTATTTATTTATATTTTTTATATTTTTCTAATAATACAATCTTAATTATTAAACTAAATAAAATTAAGATTGTGAAAACTTTGAAAATATTTCTTTCATTATGCTTAGAATGAAATAATTGGTAGGATGTGAAGTAAAAGTGTTGAGATTTATTATATTTTTTCAAGTATATATATAATTGAACAAAAATAATCGATTTACTTTTAGTGTCAAAATACCATTAATAATATTGTAAATAAAATTCACATTGGCGGAAATTGATCTCAAATGAAGAACCAACAAACAAATTTCATACACAAATTCATCATTCTTGTTCTTACTTCAAATTAAAAAACTTGAAAAAAATATTTGAAAAAATAAAAAAATAAATTAAAAATCGGTTCATTCCGGTCCAGTCTTCGATCCGACCATTCAAGTAGATTCTGGTCCCGGTCCAAACCGATTCCGGTCCGATCCAATTTTAGACTGGTGCACGCCCCTAAATAACGTTGTATTTCTTTTTAGGTTGCGTGTTTAGGTTTATGTCACTTTAGCTAAATCGAGTATTTAGGTTTAAGGATGGTTATTCGGTCAATTTTGGTTAATTTTCAATCGAATCGAATCGAAATAATTGAATTTTTAAAAAGTTATAATCGAAATTGAGGTGAAATATGTGTAAATCGAATTTAACAGAAGCGAATGAAAAGAAAAATCGAAGTAAGATTTAGCTAGATAGTAAATTAGTAAGTTACAAAATAAATGAAGTAGAATTTTGGATAGTAAGATGGTGTTTGCAAATATAACCGAACCAAAATTTTTAATCGAATTAACCGAAAATCATCTGTTTGGTTCCAAAATTCGATTTACTCGATTTAATTTATTTTCTTGAAAAATCAATAGTTTATTTTCTTGAAAAACAAAATTCGCAAAAATAAATAAATATATATATATAAACAAAAGTGGACTTCCATGTTTTTCCATTGTTTTTATATAGAATGCATTTCTATTTTATTATTTGTACGTTAGCAATTTGATTTATTTTACATGGGCAACTTGAATATAAAAAAGTTTAAATTCGACTTATTTATTAAACGAACATAATCGAGCTTTAATAGATCGAGTCGTTGGTTCCTGTCGGATAGTCTGACCTGTTCCCACCCCTACCCGGTATCATTGAAAATTAAATACTATGACATCAAACTACTATATATAATGAATGTATGCATGCATATTCTCATTATCGCCTTGAAAAAATGGAAGGAAGATGGGGCTTGATTGTCATCATGTCTATCGTTGTAGCTATTTTCACAAAATATGCAGTGAAGTTACTAAATTGGGCTTGGTTTAAGCCGAAGAGACTGGAAAAGCTTCTAAGAGATCAAGGGCTAATTGGGAATCCATACAGGCCTTTTGTTGGAGACCTCATAGATTTTATTCGAATGGCGAAAGAAGAGCAAAAAAGATCAATCCAACTATCCGATGATATTCTACCACACATATACCCCTACTACAATCGGATCATTTCTAAATATGGTAAAAAATTTCTCATTTTTTCTCCGACTCAAAATAATTTTTACACTTTTCTTTTTAAAATATCTCGCAATAACTTTTACGCCCTTAAAATGAAAAAACACATCCTCACAATATTTACAATTTTACATAAAATGTTAGTATTACTTTTAATTTCACATATTCACAAAAGTCAATTCATTTTTTTTACTTTATGGTCCCGTATTCCTTTTTGTTTGTTTCAAAATATAGTCCAATTCCCTTTGGAGTGTGTATAATGTCAAAATTACTCATATATAACGAGTATTTAAAATTATTGTAATGTGTGTGTGAGATAGAGAGCTTTCCAATTCCGAAATTATTTAAATAAGAAAATATTTGAAAGTTCACCGGTAAAATTTAAAATTTTATGCACAATAAATGAAATTTTATTGGTCCGTGTAAAAAATAAAATGAGACCATAATTTTGGGATGGGGAAAGTATATAATGATTTACAAAATTATCCCTCAAAATCATACTCATCATTACACATTCTTAATTTCACCTACCTATTGAAAGGTATTGTGAAACGGAGTGAGTAACACACATTAATAAAACAAAATGACTTTTAAAAATGAGATGAAGGCAATATATAATTTTCTTGATAATGTCTTGTGTGAATCAATTTTACGGTGAAACTGATTTGAATTTTGTTGTTTCATTAAATTATACTCCTTGCGTCCCATAATTACTTTCACACTTTCTTTTTTAAGACATTCCACTATTACTTTCACACCCTTAAAATGAAAAATCATTTATATACTTCACCCCACAATATCCTCAAATTTACACTAATGTCATTACTTTTTCTTTACACGTATTCAAAAGTCAACCCATTTCTTTATTTTATACATAAAAATTTACAAAATTATCTCTCAAAATCTCCACTAAATTCAATTTTTTTATTCCGCGTGCCACTTCACATGTGAAGATAATCATGAGACGGGGAGGGAGAATTGTATTTGTTATTTTACTTAATTTTAGTTGTAAAACAAGTATCAACTTAATTTTTAGTTGTAAAACAAGTATCAACTTAATTTTCTTTATTTTTTTTGTGGAAATAAAAATCAGGGCAAAATTCTTTTGTGTGGTTGGGGCCATACCCGAGGCTGAATATCTCGGATCCGGAGCTGTTAAAGGAGATTTTTAGAAAACCCGATGTATTTGAGAAGGGGATTGAGGGCCCACTCAAGCTACTTGCTGGAGGGATTTTATCGCTTGAGGGAGAAAAATGGGTCAAACGTAGAAAGATTATCAATCCTGCTTTTCATATTGACAAGTTGAAGGTAAACCTTTTTCATTTTTTTTTAATAAAAGGACGAACTAAAATGCATTTACTTCTATAATACACTCATATATTTATTTTAATATAATTACATTACCATTTTTTTTTTTTGCAATTACTCATTTTCTCTCCTACTTTTTCACAACACATTAATTCTCTCTTCTATTTTTCTTCGTCACACTAATTATTCTGCTAGCTAACAATAATAAAATAATACAACATCACTATTGATTTGACATAACGTCATCTACCCACATCTAATTCTCAATTTTTATTCAAACACAATTACTAGTATTTGAGAATTACCTAATCCCTATTTTTTCATCTCTATCTTCATCCAATCCACCACAATCTCTAACCAAACAAGTCCTTAAATACTAAAATCAAATTTAAAAATACTTCCATATCAGACTGGTTACTTGCACCAGCTAATCGAGGGTCGAAAAAGTTACTCACTTCGTCCCAACATCACTTGTATAGTTTGACTAGTACGATTTTTAAGAAAATAGAATTTAGTGGTTGATGATGTAAATGTAAAATAAATGAGAAGTGTTTTAGGTGATTTGATGAGATCGTTTAAAGTAAAATATATGTAAAAAAGAGTGACAATTTTGAAAATAAAATGATGTTGGGAGGGTAATAATTTTATAGGGTATTTTTAATGTTAAGAGTGTATAAGTAATCTTGGATGTCCTAATAAAAAAAAGTGTACAAGTAATTAAAGGAAGGTGGGAGTATGTTGTCCGAATTCAAAATTAGTTAAAATTAACTATTAATCTCTTTTTTATGGGTTGGTCTGCTATGGACTCGAGTGCATGTTATGCACCCTAATTCATGTTGCACTTTTCAATTTTACTGACTTACACTTTTTGATAAATGGTGTTGCACTTTTCAATTACTCACCGTATAATAATATTTTTAGTAATAATTGAAAAGTGCAACACCATTTACCAAAAAGTGTAAGTCAGTAAAACTGAAAAGTACAACATAAACTAGGGTGCATAACATAACATGGACTCGAGTGCATACTAGACTTTACCCTCTCTTCTTCTTTTTTTTTTTTTTTTTTTATTAACAGAACAAGGTGGGCGCAATTGGTTTGATTTGTTTGGACATGATTGACAAGTGGGAAAATCTGATTTTGAGTGGTAATAACAAAATTGATGTGTGGCCCCACCTTGAAAATTTTACGGGCGACGTGATTTCACGAACAGCATTTGGGAGCAACAACGAAGATGGAATATTTCAACTTCTGAAAGATAAACTTAACATCATCTTCCCCATAATACACCTCTTCTTTATACCCGGATGGAGGTAAATTGCAAATTAAATCACTATCTTTTCATTTATATATAGAAATATTATTAGGTGTGTGAAAAGTCGGATCGAGACGGGCTTCTCGTAAAATAGACTGAGCCAGTGAGTTTTGGATTACTTGCAATGTTTGTCTGACACAATTTCTTTAAGAAAATAGAATTTAGTGATGCGTAAGGTAAAATAAAAGAGAAAATAGAATTTAGTGATGCGTGAGGTAAAATAAAAGACCTGACTGACAATATTGACAATTAAATAATAGTGTGAGCATATTAATTTTAGAAGTTATTTCTATATTAAAAGTGGAAATACTCTTGAGACGTTCCAATAAAAAAAATGTATAAATAAATAAATAACCACATGACGGGGGAGTAATGGTTAGAATTAGGGGGTGTTTTGAAATTCTAGTGAGAGCTTAGAAGCACTTTTTTAACAATTATTGATTAGTTTACATAGAAAATAGACAAATTAGGATATAATGTGATATTTTGGGTTTCACTTATAAATAAAGTAAATGACAATTTGAGTAAATAAGTGATGGTTGAAGGGTGAAGATAAAATCGTGTGAATAATAAATATCATTTCTAAAACGTAAATGAACATAATAAAATTGGAACATAAAGCATTCAACTCGAAAATGATAGTAGTCCTTCCGTCCCTTACTTAAGAACTCATTACTTTTGGACACAAATTTTAATGTATGAATTATTTATTAGTATTATTGAAGATAAAAAAAGTGAGAGTAGTAAAATAAATTCAACTTTATGAGTAGTAAAGATGAATAAAGTGATGACATTTAATGTATACAACATACCATCATTACATAAATTAATTTTATGATTTGATCATGAATAATGCAAAATGATGAATCAAATTTTATGATTTGGAGAGGGGTTTGTTTTGGCAGGTATCTTCCATTGAAGAGTACGAGGAAAGTGGAATCAATATCGAAAGAGATAAAATGTATTCTACGGGGCATAATTGAGAAAAGACAAAAGGAAAATCAAAGTGTTGGAGATGATTTATTAGGTATTCTATTGGAATCAAATTCAAGATTCATTGAAGAAGAGGGAAATGAGAATGCAGGGATGAGTATTGAAGATATAATTGAGGAGTGCCAACTATTCTACATTGCCGGGGCCGAGACCACCTCGAGTCTGCTGGTCTGGACGATGGTGTTGCTCTGTATACATTCCGACTGGCAGACACGAGCCAGAGAAGAGGTTGTCCGAGTTCTAGGGAACTCGAACCCGACTTTTGAAGTCTTAAATCAACTCAAAACGGTAAGTTTCTTTGCTATACAAGAGTATAACTTTATTTTAATATAGTGGATCAAAATATAATTGAACAATTGAAAATATATCAAAATCACTCAAAATTCAATGATAAAACTAAACACATGTTCCAAGGATTTGCAGAATAAGTATGAATGAAATGCATAATAGAAAGAAAGGCTTAACATAATTTTCTAAGTCCTCTAACTTTAATTTTATTTCTCCATCAAAAAAAAAAAAAAAAAAAAACTTTAATTTTATTTGATTTTAGTCCAACTAACTTACTTTTAAAAGTTAAAAATAGTCTCATAACTTTAAATTTTTTAACATTTTAGTCTTGTAACAAACTATCTATAAAATGTAAACGTGTTAATCAATTAAATTTTATTAAGTGGACAAGTAAATCTTTATCACGTCAGCGTCAATTAAATGTTTTACCTCCTATTAAAAATTAAAAGTTTAATGGTTGAAAATCGACAAGATTGAAATTAAGTTAAAATGTTACCAGAGTAAAAAAAAAAAAAGTCTCCCTAATTTTAATTTTTGTTTACAATAATTACTACTCCATATAATGTTACCTTTAAAATATAATTTTCAACTTGAAAATCTAGAAATTGTCCAATAAGATACACAACTTTTGTATATTAGCAAGTCATAATATGAGAGAGGTTGTGAGCACACTAAAAAGGATCTCGCAATTTCGACTGCTTTTTTTAATGACATATAATTAAATTCAAAAATAGAAAAGACACTTCAAATCACAAAAAGTTGATATATGTTTTAGATTTGAAATTTGGTTCTAATATGTTGAATATGGATGTCAAATCAGAAAACTGACTTTCAGTAATATAAATTATGTCATTATAATTTTTTCAGTTAAAAATGTTTAATGGTAGAAATGAATTTTTATTAATTATCTTCTTTCTGTCATTGAAAACTTTTATTTAAAAAAATAATAATGAAAAAATTTTATTACTAAAAGTTAATTTTCTTGTAGTAAACTAGTATAATTTGATCGGACAAGAGAAGCAATAATAGTGCCATTATGCATTAAAAAGTTATTAAGTTTGTTTGAAATTTTACAAATAAAAAATCTCTCTCCCGAACAGGTAAGTATAATCTTACAAGAAGTGCTAAGGTTGTACCCACCAGCACCTACGCTAGGTCGACGCACTAAAAAAACGGTGAAACTAGGAAACATGATTATTCCTCCAGGAGTATATTTGTCCCTATTACTAGGCCTAGCTCAGACAGACACAAACATTTGGGGAGACGATGCAACCGAGTTCAAACCTCAACGATTCTCCGATGGAGTTTCTAACGCCACGAAAATTCAATCATTATTCGCGCCATTTGGATCGGGATCTCGCAACTGCATCGGCCAGAACTTCGCAATGATTGAAGTCAAAGTTGCTCTAGCTATGATTCTACGACGCTTCACATTTGAGTTGTCGCCGTCCTACTCGCATGCTCCTTTTGCATATGCCACTCTTACACCCCAACATGGCGCTCCATTGATTTTTCGAATTCTTCATTAAATTAGTAACTCAATATTATGATATTGGATCTTTTTGCACTTTTGTTTTTCCTTTTGGTTGATCTATCTGACTCTATCAATCGAATATTTCATTTTCTATAACTGATTAGTATGATAATTGCTTTAAATTCATGTGTATATTTTGGTTAATTTTATTAGATTTCATTGCATTCTTTACACCAAGTTGACTAATTATGAGAAAGACGGTGTTTTGTAAATTTTGTAGGAAAATTAAATTTGCTTAAAGCAAAATACACTATAATTGTTTTATAAAGTCAATTGAAGGAGCCAGAAGAGAATAGAGCTGAAACGAAATAAAATAGAATGATAAAATTATGGTAAAGTCTAGTATGCACTCGAGTGCATGTTATGCAACCTAGTCCATGTTGCACTTTTCAGATTTACTGACTTACACTTTTTGGTAAATGGTGTTGCACTTTTCAATTATTACTAAAAATATTATTATACAGTTTAATAATTGAAAAGTGCAACACCATTTACCAAAAAGTGTAAGTCAGTAAAACTGAAAAGTGCAACATAGACTAGAGTGCATAACATGCACTCGAGTCCATAGCAGACCAACCCTAAAATTATTTTGACTTAATAACTAATGTGTGCGGCCCATCAAGTTTAGGCTAATGTAATAAATTGTTAAGGCCCAACAACTACTCTTGCGGCCCACCTGAATTAAGTAGCAAATCACATTGTTCATTACCACATGGAAACCGCCTGCATTAGTACATTCAGGAGAGAGAAAGAGAGCATTAGGGCCCCACACACAAGATTTAATGAGAATCGTCAAAATCATGTCAGCGTTTTTGCAATATTAAAAATGCGTTTTTCTTGAGCTGCATGATAAAAAGGCTACCTCGGCCGAGCTTGACGCCACGACCAAGAACATGTCGAGTCAGAATTGGGGGAAAGCTGTGTTAGGAATTAATATACAAGAATTAAATCCCCACCTCTTTATAAGTTCGACTTTTAGATGAGACGAAATTCTTACGAGTTAATATACAAGAATTAATTCCCCACCTCTCTATAAGTTCGGACTTTTAGATGAGACGAAATTCTTTCAAGCTGCAACTTGGCCGAGTCACTTATATGAAAGCGTGGACACAATTTTGTTAAGGGATGAGTCGCATCACGAAAGTCACATCTTCTTCGTTTTTTTGAAATAGAGACACATGTCAGACTATGAGAGAAAGATATAAAAGTTGCATTTTCGGATTTTTTAAAGTAAAAAACACACACGTGAAAGTTAGTAAGCCATTTTTTCAAAGCACAATTTTACATTTTTTATGCAAATTAGCTAGCTTCTTCCCTAGATTGTTATAGTTTTTCATAGATTATCTTAAATTTTAGTTGTAATTCCATTTTCAATCCAAGGATTCAAGAAGTTTTGAACTATTTCAAGTTTTTACAAATACATTTTCATACAAGATGTTATATCTTCCATTAATTCATTCAAGTTTTTTTGTTATTCTTCATCATGGGTAAGTTATACGTATTACCTTTATTTTTACATTTGTTTTGTTAATTAAACCACGAGCTATATAAATTCCGTTTGTAATTATGTGGGTTATTGCCTTATTGGTTATTAGCTTGATTCGTAGTGTCTAATTTTATTGGAGTGATTTGACTAGATTATTGAGTATTTATTTGATGAATTACATGATTTAAATTATTAATTCATATGTTGATGCATGATTACTGCAACAAGAGTTTTATATTTTTGTTTCATTGTATGAGTGAGTGTTAAGATAGTGTGATTTGAGTATATATATTAGTTTATCGCAAGGAGAGTTGTATAAATTCATTAGAACCTCGTTAATTTACATTGATTACTTGAATGAAAACTTAGGTAATTATTATTTTTTTCAGTAAATAAGATCATATATTGAATATAATCTGAGAAACGAAGATAATCGTAGACACAAGAAAAACTAAAAATTTCATAAGTATTATTCATAGAAAAAAAAATGTATTTAACATTCCAGTATTAATCTCTTTTACTAATAACCAGCTCCATAGCCTTGCCTTGATCTCATTACTAAATTTGTTCCACGGTGTCTCCTTAATACTGAAAATTAGTAAGTTTCTTCAATTTCATAGTGTCCAAATGACACACTCTCATATGTCTATCGTTATCTTCTTACCTCTTTTGTTTTTGAGCAGTCGACTTAAGCTTTGAAGATTCGAGAGGGATTCTTCGGGTAGTGTTGACTCTACTTTGATCCATTTGTATATGTCCACCCATACTTGATACGACATAGAACATAATAATAGACATGCCTTATTGATTCAACGATGATCCCACATAAGTTGCAGTTGATGTTGGCATTCATGTCTATGATTCTTCTTCGTTGTAGCTTTATCTTCGTCGGTATCCTTTCTAAGATGGTTCTTCAAGCATGTATCGATACTTTTAATTAACGACATATATTTGTTTCATATCTCCCTGAGTCCTTCTCTGACATTGCATCTTTGTGTCGTCCAGGTCTTTTTTTTTAATATGCTCTTTTTGTCGAGTACTTTACATCCAGAGTCGCGTCCCCTCTATAGTGATCATTTATATCTCGATTCAAAGAAACATGTTTATCACAAAAAACATATTATTAAGCATAGTTAATTTAACCCCCAAGGAGTTGGCCTAGTGGTATAGAATTGGGACTTAGGAGTATGCTCCTCTCTAGGTCTCAAGTTCGAACCCTTTAAGGTGCAAACAATTATTATGGGGCCATGTCCATATAGAGCGCAAAGCCCTGACTTTAAACGGCTTGCGGGCGGTGGAATTGGTACCTCGGTATTAGTCGATCCAAAAAACCGGATACCTGATTAACACCCCACACCCCCCAATTAACACCCCACAAAATTTCTCATTGTCCATGATGATTGATTAGTGTAAAAATTGTTTGAGATTCTTAGATTTAATTTGCATAATTTTATAGGATTTCATGCATTATTTACATTAATTTTATAGCGTCGGCAGCCTTGGGAGGGGCAGCTTTGGGAGGGAGGAGGAGGGAGGAGGTGTGCGGCGACCGATTGGAGGGGGTGGACGGCGCCGGAGGGAGGTGGGTGTACTTGAAAATGAGTGAGGAAGAGGGAGAAAGGATTTAATTTGAATTTAAAATGGAAGATGTATTTTAGATCATTCCACCTCATCTCACGGTTTGTGTGTTTAGCAAGTGGGTGCTCTCCATAAGCCTGTGTGTGTATAACTGTGGCCATTGAATTTCATCATAATTTGGCCCAATTAGCAACCAATTGAAGGCCCAAATTATAAGCTTATCCCACCAATTTTCATGGCCCATTTGCAAAATCAGCTTACAAACATGCCCATTTGATCCAATTCCACTCATTTTGGCGGTCGTCAATTCGTCATCACAATTAAAGCAACCCATATTCTTACGGGTTTGACTATATGCACCTCCATTTCGGACGGATGCACTCCCCAAATTAATTTATTAATAAAATAATAAGATGAAGAACCAAAAATACCCTTTAAGTAAATTGTTGGACACTAAATGCACCCATCTTACTGGACGCACCCTCTATTATCATGCCTTCCCCTTTCCCCCTAAACCACCACTTCCGGCTGCCGCCGACACCATTTCCGGTGACTACTAAGCCAAAAAAATCCAGAAATTACAATATATACTTGAAAAAATCACAATTTTTTTTTATAAATTTCAATCAACCAGTGTCGACCATATATACTCCCGAGTCCCGTCGACAATGGTTCGTTGACGAAAGTATATACGGTCGATACTGATTGGTCGAAAAAAAAATAATAAATAAAAATTCGACAGCTTAATGTCGACCAAACACAATCTCATCGACAACAATTCTGTCGACGAGAGTGTGTTTGGTCGACATTACGCTGTCGAAAATATATATAAAAAAAAGAGGGTTTACTGCAGAAAATTCTACAGAAAACCCTAACTAAAAATCAAGATCGAGGGAGGGAGAGGGAGACCGAATGAACAAACCTGAATGGAGTGGCCGACATCTTGGACAAACAACAAGGCGGTGGCGAGCGGAAGGCCGCCGAACGGGGAAGACAAATACAAAAAAAAAAAAGGTAGAGGACGGGCCGCGATGGCCCAATGCAGTGGCTGGGCCGCCGCGGCGAGGGCGGGTCCAACGAGGGGGAGGGGCAGCCGGACGGGGTTGCGGGGAGGGGGGAAATTTACAGAAAAGGAGGAAGAGGGAGGGCGGCGGTTGTGGCCGGACGGGGTTGCGGCGAGGGCGGGGCCAACGAGAAGGTCGGCGGCTGGGAGAGTGCGGCGACTGGTGTAGCGGCTGGGAGAGAGCGGCGGAGTCGCGTCGACTGCTTCGAAAAAGGCCCACGGGCTTGTTCGCGTGGGTAGTGGGAGAAAAGGAGGAAGAGGGAGGCGGAGGCGAGGGCGGTGGTCGTGGGGGCGGCGACGGCGACAGAGACGGGGGAGGAAATGAGAGGAAGGGGGGAATTAGAGTTTTGATGTGAAAATTAGGTTTTAGGAGGGGTGTGGGTAGTAATAAAAATTTATAGAAGAAAGGGCATTTATGATAATTAAGGAAGGGTGTGTCCAATTTTAGGGGGAGTGTATAAATCGGGGGAGTGCATCCCTCCGAAATGGAGGTGCATATAGTCAAACCCTATTCTTACATTGGAATGACAAAGGTTTGCGGCCCATTTAATTTTGTTGGGAAGATTCATGAATGGGTTGGGGTATATACCCCTCTAGCTTTGTTTAATAACTCCCCCTTCATTTTTATTAATTCAATATATATGAAATACCAATTTTACCCCTTAGTAAAATATTATAAATACATACACACCCCTTATAACCCTAACCCTAATTTTTCTCATCTTCTTCCTCATTCTTCTCTTTTCCTCCCACACTTCTCTTCCTTCTTTCCATCCACCGCCACCCTCCTCCTCCTCCTCGCCTCCGCCGCCGCCCATCTTTATTTTTTATTTTTAATTCTTCTCTTCCCCAGCCGCTCCAGCGCTCGACGTTGCCCTCCAGCTCACCCTCGGTCGTCGCGGCCCATCCCAAGCGCTCGCCGTCGCTCCGGCTGTCCCCCGACCGTCGTGGCCCACCCCCAGCGCTCGCTGCCGCTCTAGCTCGCCCTCGGCCGTCGCGGCCCGCCCGCGCCCGCCCTTAGCGCTCGACCGCTCGCCGCCACTCTAGCACCCTGCCTCTTCATCTCACCCCCGCCTTGAGAGAGAACATGTTTGGTTTTTTTTTTCCGACCATTATTGGTTGCTCAAAAAAACTCTCGCCGACAACCTACTGTCGATGAAAGTGTTTTTTGGGCGATCAATAATGGTCGAAATTTTCAATTTTTTTAAATTTTTTTTTCAAATTTTCTTTCGAAATTTGGTCGACAAACTAGTGTCGACCGGAGTATTTTTGGTCGACAAGTCAGTGTCGACCGGAGTGTTTTTGGTCGATAAACCAGTGTCGAACGGAGTGTTTTTTAAAAATAGTAAGATTTTTTTTCTAAATTTTATATGAGGTGGTGGTGGTGGCGGCGACGACGACGGCGACGGCGGTGACAGTTGTCTAATTCTAGGGTTAGGTACCGGTTAGGGTTATGTTTAAATTGTAGGGGAGTGTATGTATCTAACATGATTTAGTAAAAGGGAAAATTGGTATTTCATATATATATTGAATTAATAAAAATGAAGGGGGAGTGTATTAAATAAAGCTGGAGGGGTATATACCCCAACCCAACTACCCTTCAAGAATTTAAATACTAGGGGTGATATGTTTTTTTAGGGTTTGACTATATACCCCTCCAGCTTTGTTAAGTATACTCCCCTCTCCATTTATTAATTTAATACTCATGTAAAATATTAAATTTATCCTTTTAGTACTCTATTCGTTCACGTGAAAGCTAATCATTCCTTTTTTGGCAAACTATTCTCTCTCACATTTCATTATATTATTCACTCTCTCAATCAGATCACCTCTAATACATCTACTTATTATATTATTATTTCTTAACCTCCGCGCCCGGAGCTCATGGGGAGCTTTCCCCGGGACGGAGGGAGTAAAATATATCAAGATAGATGCACTCCCCTCTAAACCCTAATTTCTAACCCTAAACCTAATTCCAAGGGGGAGCAGCCGTCGCCGCTGCTAACAGCAATCCCACCACCTCCATCAACCGACAATCATCCCTCCACCTACGGCGGCCACCATCCAACTAAATCTAGAAATTTTAAAAAAACTTAGAAACCTAAAAAAAATACATTTTTTCGATAAACTATTGTCGATCGACACTGATTTGTCGACCACATACTAAAGATAGTTGACGAACAACGCCCTCGTCGACAATCCGTTATCGACAGAAAAAAAATTGACACGGAATTTGTCGACCATAAACATAGTGGTCGACAATAATTTGTCGATCGTAATGCTTATAGTCGGCAATTTCGTGTCGAAAATAATTAAAATAAAAAATACTTACCCTTTTTTTTATGAAGGAGGAGGATAAATGGAGAAAGGGAGGGTGGGACAGTGACTACACGGGGCGGCGCGACAACAGAGGGGCGGCGCAGGGGACAGGTGTGGGGTAGGGGTGGAGGCGAATTTGCAGAAAATGAAAAAAAAAAAAAAAGAAGAAAGGGCAGGGGGATGGGGCGGTGCTGCAAAGGCGGGTAGAGGCGACACAGGTTTTGCAGAAAAAAAAGAGAGGGATGGGGCGGTGCTGCAGAGGCGGGGGCGGCGGAGACGAGAGCGGTGTAGGCGGGGGGCGACGGAGACGGGAGCGGTGTAGGCGGGGGAAGGCAGAGACGGGAGCGGTGTAGGCGGGGGGCGGCGGGGACGGGAGTGGTGTAGGCGGGGGAAGGCGGAGACGGGAGCGGTGTAGGCGGGGGGCGGCGGGGACGGGAGCGGTGTAGGCGGGGGCGACAGCTTGGTGAGAAATGGAGAGGAAGAAGAATGGGAAAATGAAATTAGGATTTTTAAATGGGGGAGTATATTTAACATTTGACATTTGAAAAAGAAAGGGTAATTTGGGGAAGTATATTTAACCTTTGACATTTGAAAAAGAAAGGGTAATTTGGGGAAGTATATTTAACATTTGTCACTTTAAAGGGGAGTACATCAATTGGGAGAGTATATTTAACAAAGTTGGAAGGGTATATAGTCAAACCCCTTTTTTTAATCTATGTTTTGTTACTTATTTTGGCCTTTGAGTATTGCTAGTGCCAAGGCACTACGGACTAAGTTTTGATTTTTTGGCGTGTTGAATTATATGAGTAATTAGTGGATTTATGGATTACTTATTTAATTAGTCTATGTCTTGATTTAATTGTTTCTATTATTGTGAATTGTGTGATTGAATAAATTGGCCATCTCTATTAGCTAGCATTTACGATTTTGTGAGTTGCAACGAGGGTTGTGTTTGCATGATTGGGATGTATGTGAAAAACTTGATTAATTAGTTTGAGTTTTGTTGGAATTTGTGACTAGTAAATATATTAAATACACTAATACTTCTCCAGGGATTACAACTAGATCGATGCATTTCAACTCATCCGATCTTTAATTCTTCAATACAATTGTCCAGTTGTGAGAAAGTAGAGAGACGAGTGTAACTTTTATTTATAAATACGTCCAGATTTTCATTTTCAATACGAGATAAATATTTCACACTAACGTATTTTCGTTTCAAGAAAAAAAAAAAAAAGGACAAAGATTCACCAAACATCAAGATTCAAGGGCAACTCAGCATCACAATCCTTACACAGAACCCAACAAACCCGCATAAAGGCGTGAAAAAATTGACATCTAATAAACTAGAGAAGATAAATACTAAGAGTAACAGAACCTTCTTCAAAAAGGTCTAAAGGGTAAAAGAAAAAAAAAACTAAAAAATTAAGAATAAGGAAAATACCTTTGATAACAAATTAAAAGTTAAAAACTAAGGTCCAACAAATAAATATATCAATCGACCACCGCATGAACGGTGTCGTTGGCCCCTAAACCTACACCCACACCTAAAACCCACACCTAAAACCGGAGTTGAAACTGAAGCCGTTGTAGAAAAAAGAGTATATAATAGCAACGAACGACGATTGAAGACTAGTAGCCGACGACTTACCATTCCATCACAAGGGAAGAGGGAAAATGAAGGATGAGGTGATAGTGGTGTTGTGTGAAAGAAGTTTTTGGAGAGAAGAACCCTCCCTCAAAACTTGGAAGGAGTTTTTTGTTTTTTTGTTAAGCCATATACCCATATACAGTATATGTACATTAACTATAGAGCAAACTTTTTGTTTAGTTTTTCATATTTCACCCTATATTTCATTATCTCAATATTTAAAAGATTTTTTTTTTATTTTATATTTGACCATTTTATTATTCATCTCTATACTGAAATATTAAGATGAAGGTGAGTCTGTTTAACGAGTTTTATTCCATGAGATACATTAAGTTAAAAAAAAAGTGGATAATCGGACTCAATATAGATGTCGAATTAAATTTAAAATATTTTTTTTTACCTAATATATGCAAAATCAGACTTGATTATATACCTATTAAATGATTGAAAAACACACAATTATTTCAATTCGATTTATGTCAATTAAATATCTCTAACATATATAATTAAACATAAAAACAGATGATAAAACAGCAAAGAAAAAGAAGATTTGATAGCCACGACACAAAGTAATAATAGTACAATTCACGTGTATTGGGACCTCATAATTAAATTATTATGCAAAAAACCAAAAGAAGTACACCGGTCATCACATCAAATGTCATCCTTGTATTTATGAAAAAAAATCATTAATTTTCATGAGCCATTCAAGCATAGAGCTAGAAAATATCTTCATAATCAAATTAACACTCTGATAATCGATCATGGGGTTCAAAAGTGATGTTCTTGTTTGCACTACCGTGGAATGCGAAACAGAGGAACAAATGATAGCTTCCATGGATTTAGCAAAGAAAGAAGGAGCTGATATTGTGGAACTCTGCTTTGCTTCTCTCTCTTTCTCCCACTCCTCTCAAATTGAACACATTTTCACCCTCACAAACTTGCCTTCCATTGTCTCCTTTGGGTATTTCTCTCTCTCTCATGTTTTATTTATGTCGAGCTCGATTTTACTCTGTCGTGCTTTAATGTGTTGTACGCGCAAAAAACCATATTATGAAGGGTAGTAACATATTAATATGCGTGTGTTTCGTTCATTTTCTTGTCGGTGTTCAATGACATTAATTACAAGGTAAAATATTCCAACACATTTCATCAGTTATAAATCAGTTTTTACACTTATCTAGCCACTTAAAATAAGGTATTGCGTAAAAAATTGTAAGACCAACAAAAAAAAAAGATTTGAATCGGAACCTAGGATTAGGAATTAGTATATTCTTGTATTTTTAATGATGTTTTATGTCTTGTTGGAACTAGGCTTGCGTACATTTTTGTGCATGAGAACTTCGGATGAGATCACGTGTTTCAATTTTGGTGTTGCACATTTTATTTCACTATACGAATAATTGGAATGTGTTATATTAAAAAAATAATCGATTATAATATTAGAAGCTACACGTGTTAAAAATCTGAAATACCGATGGAACTCGAACTCGTCCTAACATCGATTTCATCTCTTGTTTTCGAATTTTAAGTTCACCATTTTAAATATATAGTGTAATGTGCATGCTAGAGTATGAATTTGATACATTGATTGTTAGTATCAAGTTTCTTGTGCTTATATTAATTAGGAAATAAGATAATAAATGTGATTTCATATACTCCATATAGTTATATTTTATTTTATGTAGATTCTCTATTTTGACCGACATGCCTATATAATCTTATTGTACTTGCAAAATAAACATTGAAATAATAAAATAAAAAAAATACTACTACAACTTCTATGACATTGACCTTAAGAATAAAATATCCAAGGATACATATTTGTTTGGTGGGATATCATGATCGAAGAATTATTGTGAAATCTTTTCTTAATTGAACTAAAAAAAAGGTGTTGATATCTAAAATATAGTACGGTCTCACCCACACTTTCCTTATTGTGACTTTTTTTTTTTTTTTTTCCGAAGGGTAGGTGAGTAGGTGAATGAATCACATGTGCATATTAATATGTGGTCATTGAAATGGGAATGGGAATCAGACGGTGGGACCGAATGAAGAATTATTATATGGTTCTAGTGCATTTCAGGATTATAATTTATTGAGTAGTTCAAAAGGCTACGTGGACCATTCATGAGACAGATTTTTTAAGGACTTGGGGCAATTTTATTTTCCATAATATATACTATGCTTTAAAATTAAATATTATGATAGGCCTTGGATCATTTTACAAACATACATGATACATGCATATAAATATCTAAATAGTATTTACTAAATTATTCCTCAATATTTTACTAATTAAGACGTAAAATAGACTCTATTGTTTGGTTGTATATGTGTATCTCTCAGGCCCAACTATCGTACAAGCCCAGGCCGAGGACATTGTGTATGTAAGGCCCAACAGTTGCAAGTTTTAAAACGGGCCGTGGCAATTGGCGTCGAATTTATCGAAATTAACCATGAGGTCAGCCATAAAAATTCAATACTTTAAAAAAATCGTGTAATTTGTAATTAAATTCAGGATTAAAGTTTTTTCAGTCCTTTAAGTTGGACTAGTTTCGAATTTGGTCATGATGGAATACACATTTTGATTTTGGTCCTATATATTAGAGTCCAAAGTTTGAATTTAGTCCAATTACTTACCATTACAAGTAAATGAATCGATCAAATTCATTTTTTTCTGCACATGAGAAAATTCACGATTGATTTGAATTGCACACGGACTAAGGATTTGACCGGTTCATTTACCTGCAACGGTAGTAATTGGACTGAATTCAAATTTTAGGTAAACTTATGGGACCAAAATCAAAATTTCTATTCCATCAAAATCAAATTCAAAATTAGTCAAACTTAAAACATTACAAAAACTTTAATCCCTCAAAATTAAGAGTGGGCTATTTGCAATTATAGAGTTGCTAAATAATACTCCAGTACACATTAAATATATCTCTACCTTAATACTCCACTACACTTTAAATACTACTATTCTGCATATTCATTAAAACATGTGCAAACAGTAAATAAGTAGCTTAACAAAAGAGGAAGTATATATTAATAATCCTAGATTGATGGAGTATATGATGAAATTTCAGGCATGTAGTGAGGAGCACATTAGTGAGCTAAAGAGAGAGGTATCAAATACGAAGATTATAGTGTCAAGTTATTTGAAGAATGGAATATTGAGTAGAGAGCAAATGGGCGACTTGATTATGGACATGCAATCTACTCAAGCTGATGTCATTAAACTTGTGATTAATGTGGATTATATTACAGATGTAGCTCCAATTTTCCAAGTCCTCACACATTGTCAGGTACCTAATTTCTATTTTTTAAAGTCTCGATATTCGGCCCAATAACTAAGGAATCAATCCCCCTGTTCCACCAACGGGGCTTCACTTCAAATCAAAGCAAAACTCCATATGAACTGGCCTTAACAATGATACTGCCATTACTGTACCATTTTGCAAAAAAATTATATATATATGATCCAAATGCAGGTGCCACTAATAGCTAGAGCCGTGGGAGAAAGAGGACTAATAAGCCAACTTTTAGGGCCAAAATTTGGTGCATTCATGATATCAGGATCTGTAAAAGGCAAACCTGAACCTGGATTGCCATCTTTATCTAGCATCAAACAAGTGTACAAGCTAGAGTACATGAATGAAGACACAAAAGTATTTGGCGTCGTTTCGAATCCCGTCTCCCATAGTAAAGGCCCTCTTCTGCATAATCCTGCATTCAGATATACTGGTTATAATGGGATATATGTCCCCCTCTTAGTTGATGATATCAAAGAATTCTTTAGAGTTTACTCATGCAATGACTTTGCTGGTTTCAGGTACATGCATTTTTCACTTCTTCTAAAATCTATATTTATGTGCATGACTTCATATCAAGAATCGTCCTGTATGTTTAATGTTACAGTGTGGGAATACCTCACAAGGAGAGGGCTGTAAGTTGCTGTGATGAAGTCGATCCCCTTGCTCTGGTACGGCGATTATCTTGCACTTGAAGAACGTATTTCGTTTCATCTGCATTCCAATCATTGTTTCCTAACTAGATGATGTGATGCATACGTAGAACACAAGAGCACACAATGATAAGTATTGTTAAAAGACATAAGTATTTAGATAAAACTCTGGTTTTTTTATTAATCAAAATCATGATAAAAACAACTATTCACAATGCTTGGTGGTTCAGTGCATTGGTGCAGTGAACACCATCATACGAAGGCCTACAGACGGGCGCCTCATTGGTTACAATACAGATTGTGAGGCTGGTATAGGTGCTATTGAAGATGCATTTAGAGGTAGAATCAATGATACGGAGTATCTTTTAAGGTTTTTAAACAGTATATGAAATGCTGCAAGTTGATAAAATGTTATATGCATGTTTGATGCAGGGAAGCATAACCTTAAAGAATCTGATGTTTCACCTTTTGCTGGGAAACTGTTTGTCCTGGTTGGAGCTGGTGGAGCTGGACGAGCATTGGCGTTTGGGGCGAGGAACAGAGGGGCGCGAGTTGTCATCTTTAACCGTAATTTTGGTACCAACCGTTCAACTCAAGTGCATTTTAAATGACATTGGCTGTTGTATTAAAAGTATGAGTTGTACTAAATGAATTCCTCCCCTTACATTTATTTTTGTAAAGAAAGAGCAAAGGCTCTTGCTGAAGCAGTCTCTGGTGAAGCTCTGCCATACGAATGCTTACATGAGTTTCGACCCGAACAAGGAATGATTCTTGCAAATGCTTCTGCTGTGGGTATGGAGCCAAATATACACAACACCCCTGTTTCCAAGGTACGAAACACTTCTTTTCCCTCTATACCTTTGTAATAATCAAAGGGACATATCTAATTTGAGAATAAGGGAGACACGAAATGATTGTTGGTCCAGAAATAATAAGTATACAAGGAGAGGTGGCTAATCAAAATGTTGAGGAATTTTGATTCAAGCGCCCCCTAAGATCCATGGTTACATGTGGCTAAAAACCCTGACAAAACATTACTTTGATCTTAGGCTGTCCTAAAATCATACGAACTGGTTTTCGACGCTGTTTATACACCACGCAACACTCGACTCTTACAAGAGGCTGCCGAGGTAGGAGCCATAGTTGTGAGTGGTGTAGAGATGTTCATCAGACAGGCTCTTGGTCAGTTTAAGCTTTTCACTGGTGGATTAGGTACACACTCACTACTCATATCTCCTTTCATCTCAGATCTAAAATTTTGATTTCACCCAGGATATATGGACTGTACTAAATGAATGATTATAACCATATGCTTGATTTCCTGTTCCAGCACCGGAGGACTTCATGCGCAAGGTCGTGCTGGAGCAGTTCTGATCGAGTCGATTGCATTCAACGAGAGAGAGTCCAATCAAGAAGTGTGAACAAAATAAATCTGTATTCTTTGTAGCTTTTCAGAATCCAAATCCTATTTGATGAATAAGTTACAGAGATATCTGATGTACAGCCCTAAACACATGTTCTGATTTCCTTTTGGCCTTTTTATTTTACTCTAGTCTACTTAATGGATGTCCCAATCAGCTGATGAAAAAAGGAATTGAATATAAAAACAAAAGATCAGAGCTGATCAGGTGTGGGCAAGCTCAGATTCTTGAATGAAGTGAAGCCACCATCCACCACAAGATTATGCCCACTAACAAACTTTGCATCATCAGATGCAAGAAAAACAGCAGCATTTGCTATGTCACTAGGCTCACAAACAGCCCCTTTCAACTCACTCAAACCGTGCACCATCTGCACCAATTTCAGCTGATCAATCCCCACATAGTACTTCTTCAGTTCATCAATCACAAAGGGAGTTGGTATAGCCATTGGGGATATGCAATTGATCCTAATCCCCTGTTTGCAAAGCTCTGATGCAGCCGATTTCACAATCCCAATCACACTACTCTTGGATATAGAATAAGTATGTTGAGCTAATCCTCCCATTATCCCTGTCACACTTGCTGTACAAAGGATAACCCCTCGTTGCCTCGGGATCATAACACGGGCCCCGTGTTTTATCCCTGAGACGACCCCTCGAACATTAATCGCCATGACTCTGTCAAACGTAGCCAAATCGAGGTCGACTATGCTCATGGGCGTTTGACAAGCAATGCCTGCATTGTTGTACATGATGTCGAGTTGACCGAGCTTGGAGACGGTGAAGTCAACTGCACTTGAGATGTCTGATTCTTTGGTGACATCACAGACAACGAAGGTGGCGTTCGGGCCGAGTTCACGGGCCGTTTCGTGGCCCTCGTCTTTCTGAATATCAGCAATCACTACTCTGGCACCATGGGAGATGAACTTGCTTGCTGTTTCTTTTCCTATACCACTTGCTGCTCCTGTGATTAGAGCTACTTTGCCTTCTAGTTTGCTACAACATGAAAAAAGCAATTTCGAGGATTTCAAAACGAAAATTCATTTTCATAAATAAATTAAGACATTCATAGTTTCCATTTTAAAAGATCTAACAAAAAAGGGCATTCATTCACCTCATAACAATACTAGAGAATAAATTGATCCTAATCCCCTGGATAATTTACCCTAAGCCCTAGGCATAAATTTCTTCTGAATCAATTGAATAAAGGAAAAGCTGATCTGAAAAGATAAACAACAAATCTTACCTTGAAAAGTGTCTGTAACAGCTTGGAGACAACAAAGCTTTCCAACTGGAACATTTTCTGGTATTCCACATCCAAAAAGTTCAAAAAAAGGGGTAAAGGAGCGCAAATACGAAAAATTAAACTGAAAAAAACAAAACAAAATGGCAGAGAGATTCCTCTGTGTGAATCAACTAACAATTCAAAACACATAAATTAAGAGAAAGGAGAGGGAGAAGCTAATAACCTGAATGGAGGCCTCAGCATATTTCTGCAACTGTAAAATAAGAAATGAAAGTGAGAGAGTATATGAAGATGAAGAAGAAGAAGACAAAAGAAGAGTGTCATGCAAATTGTATGATATTCTCTCTCCGGATTGGTCATTAATATGATTCTCTGGAATTTAATAAATGTATTTTGCGAGGGTAGCATCGGTATTACACTAGCCAAGTGGATATAGTTGTGTTTTTTTATTCAAAGATCTAAATATTAAGAAGGATTAAAGTTTTTACTATCCTTTAAATTTGATTGATTTTAAATTTGGTACCCATAGAATATATTTTGATACTATAAATTGATTCAAATTTTGAATTCAATTAAATTATATTTTATTGGTAAATGAATCGGTCAAAATTCTTAACACTGTACTCATTATATATTTAAAATATTTTTTTGGACCAAGAATAATGAAAATTAAAGGTGAATGTAAATGAAATTTTCTCTATTTTATCTTATTAGGAAGCTAAATGAGTGTTAAATTTTAATTAGATAATTATAAAATTAGGGTATATAATTAAAAAAAAAAATTCTCAATTTTTTTTTTTAAAAGTTTCCATCAAGATTTGTCTAAATCGAAAGAATTGTGATTTCAATAAATTATCAAATAGTCCCTTCTAAAAAATAAATAAATAAAGGGTAGGTCACCTATGGAATTGAGTTGATCGACTTGGTCAATTTTTTTTTTTCCAGTAAAATATTTTTTTTTCGGTAATATTTTTTTCAGTGTTACACTTTTCAATTGTCGTGACTTACACTTTTCAAAATAATATTTTCATTTATATTGACGTACACTTTTTGGTAATGTTATATTGCACCTATTAATTATATAGATATGCACTTTTCAGTAAAATAAAATTGTGTTGCACTTTTCAGTTATAATAACTTACACTTTTCATTAAAAATATTGTGTTTTGCACTTTTCAGTTATACTGACATGCACTTTTTAATAATATTGTGTTACATTTTTCAGTTATACTAACTTACACTTTCTAGTTATAATGTCTTACACTTTTCAATTATAGTGACTTACACTTTTTAATAAAAAAATGTGTTACACTTTTTAGTAATATTGACTTACACTTTTTAATACACATGTTTTCGAAAAAAAATACAAACAAAAAAAAATTTACAAAAAAAACGTTGAACAAGTCAACTCAATTTCTTGTATAGAATTGATTCTATACAAGACCAATCCATAAATAAAATATGTTTGACTGACTATGAGTAATTTAGTCCTATATGTTTGTTAAATGCTTGAGAAAATAAAAGACTTGAAGATTATAGATTCAATAAAATTGTGTTATTTTTCTTTTTTATTTTTATACTAGGCAGTATGATTAAACTTTGTTTTTCAATCGTGATCATTTTATTAAGTTTTTCAGATTATAAAGTTAGAAAGTAGACTGTTTTTTATATTTTGAAAGATATATATTCAGATTAATTATTCAAGTTTATGTTAATTTTTTCTACTTAATTTACATTGTTTGATCATCTTTTCAAATTGACATAGTTTAACGATTTGTGGAAGAACTTTAATTTGTTGATTATATTTGAGCATATGAATACAAAACTTTTAGTTGCAGGATTTACTTTTGTTGGTTGAATATAAATAAATACACATGGATAATTGACTTGAATTTGATATTCAACAATTTTTTTTTTTAATGAACGACTGAATGAAACTTGTATTGTATTATAAAATTATTTAGCTAGATAAAATACAAATAATTGATATAATAAATATCATAACTCTATGTGTGGAGGGCGAAACTAGCTAGTTTCCTAATCTTCTCGAAGGACGATGAAGTGTCCCAACATCCAAATGTGTCGACGCTGTACGAGGACGACGCCCTCTTGGTGGTCGAGGAACCCTTGGTAGGCCTGGTGGCCTTACGACTGGAGCCGAAGGAGGCGGAGGCCGCCTCCGCCATAGGCTCTGATTAAGTGAATTTTCTTTTTCGATTTGCTCGTTGTTATAATTGGCCATAGAAGTGGGGGCAAAAAGCAACACCATCACTTCTAGAAGATAGGACATTGTAAAAGTATTCATATTGCATGCAGTGAGTGAAATAGAAAATCATATTGCAATCTTTATATATAAAAGGAAGAAGAGAGCTCTTCTACTCTTGACAAGTGTCACCTATTCTTTTGACACGTGTCCAAAAAAAAATTACAATTGTTTTTTTTAGAGTAACCGCACATCCTTTTAAGAGAAATATATTCGTTTATTTAGGGTTTTCCAAAATCCAATAGATTTATTAGGAAGCAATTGAATAGTTGAAACCATTCTTTATCCAATGTCTCAGCTTTTCAAATATTCATATCTTCTGCATAATGAAGTTTCTGCCGATCGATCTCCTTCTGTTGTGACACTACTGTCTGTTCGTAATTATAGAGTGCGTATCGACCACCGCCGACATAAATTTTAGTTGTATGCTTTCTTCAATCATAGTTTTCGAATTGCCTTAGCTATTTTATGGGCATCTTTAAATGATGTCTTCCGTATTTTTCTTTTTTCTACTACATGTTTTAGATACACAAATTCGGGAAGTATATTATTTGAACTGATTTTATTTTTTCCATATTGGTTTGGTGGATGATTATTGTCATAGATTTAGAAATTTGATAGAATTTCATGGTAAATATTTTGGCATGGTAGAAGGTTTTGATATACTATTAATAATTTAAATTTGATGATCTGAGATGTTTGTCATGCAGGGGTGATATTGTCCAGGTAGATACTTTGATTGCTGCATCTGGGAAGAATGGAATGCGTCGAGATTAGCTTGTGTGTGATAGCAATACGAGCTGAGATTACAACTAGGGCTTCAAGGTTAGGAAATATTGATAGACTGAATAAACTATTTGATCTTTATTGTTTTTTGTTATTCTTGGAGTGTTGTTACTCTATCAGGAGTTTACTTTCTTTCATACATCTACATTAAGTATTTTTTGTGAGTGAAGAATGATGCTTGGACTCAATGTCCAAGCTTCATCCTTAGAAGTTAGAAAGATTTTTTTTACATTATGAATTCATCTTCATCTAGCTGATGAGTTTATTATCTAAGTCATTTCTTTTTCTAATGAACTTGAGCAGAAGGTACCAATGATGTTGCAGTACATGTTGAAATTCTGAATAAAATTTAGAAACTGGACGTACAAGAAAAGGTGCCAGAAATGCAAAATATTGCTAAAGTCGAGCTGCCTACATCAATTACAAGTGAGAAGGCTTTCAAGATTGAGAAAATGGCTGAAGTAAATCTTCATGAATGTTACCTGCTAATGTTGATTTCAGAGTTTTTAGAAAATTTAAAGACAACACAAATAAATAGTTCTACTAGAATTCTTAATATATATATGATTTGATGGAATCAAGGAGTTAAACTCTTAGGTTGTGTTTGGATGAGGGGATTTGATTTGAGGAGATATTTTAAATGAAAGGATTTAAAAATTGATTGATTTCAAATGACATGGTCTTAGTGAGAATTTGAAATCCTCTCAATTTTAACTAAAAAGTGGGTGAGCAAAAATCTAAGTATTTGAAATCCATTCATAATCCAAACAAGTGGAGTGGATTTGGATGGTGGATTTAAAATCCATAGCTCAAATCCCTCCATCCAAATGGAGCTTTTAAGTCATTTCTTTTTCTAATGACAATCTATGAGAAATGATGAATAAAGAGACACGGATATAATCTAAAATGACAAATCATTATAATTCTTTAGATTGTGATTTGGCAAGAGAATGGCTGTGAAGTCCTTTGAAGCAGATCAGTTTCCTGCTAGATTTTCTTTTACCTCAATTCTTAAATGAAACTTTTTTTATCAGGGAGCTGAATGGATTTTAGCCTATAAACACGCAATTAGAAGCAGCGGTGCTTGGTTTGTTGTTGCTTTTGGCCGTGACGACGCCAGTCTTGAAGTCAAATAGTTATGCATTTTATATTCACGCGAACAGAGAAATTTCAAGTGTTTGTGAGTTTTATGTTTCTATCTTCGTGTATATTCATTCACCCTTTTGTTTAACAAATGAAAGAGAATGCAGATGTGGCCAGATCTGATGAAAAAAGGACGAATGAGTGGATGTGATTCAAACTTTTGTTTTCTAACAGGTGATTTTTTTTCATTTCTTCAATTGCACTCTCCATCTCTCTTTAGGATAATTCCTTACTTCAATAATCAGCATTGTTGCTAATGATTGAACATGAATTTAGTTCAATTTTCGTCTCACCGATAATTTTGCAGTATGATTGATTTTGATGGAAGGAAAATTTTGATGAAATTGGCTGGGGAAGTAGGCGTCTTGGTTCATCTTCGAATATGCTTTATGCTTGTGCGAAGTGGAACTATAGGTAAGACAGTTTTTCAATTTCAGAGAATTTTTTAAATTTTGCTCAAATACATAATACTATCAACTATCAAGATTTATATTAGTTTGTGTTTGGATGAGGGGATTTAATTTGAGAAGGTATTTCAAATGAAAACATTTAAGAATAGATGAATTTCAAATGAAGTGAGAATTTAAAATCCTCATAATCCAAACAAGTGGAGTGAATTTGGATGTGAATTAAAAATTCATAGATCAAATCCCTCCATCCAAATGGAGCCTTATTGTTTTTTACTTCTTCTACCAGTTCCTATAAAAGATACTGTATAATTAGATATTTGTGGCTAATATTAGTGGTGACTCACATTTTGAAACAAAAGATTTTCTCTTTGGTTGCATTTTATATGTGTAATTGTTCTTACCACTGATATTGAGTTGTTTAAGGTTCCTGCTCCATTCTTCTCACTTTTGTGATGAAAATGAATGTAAGGTAATTGATTTCTTAATTTTGCAAAAATAGTATGAATAAGCTGAATTTTGGGGCACCAGCATAGATGGTGAGCTAATAAAACAATATGCATTTATAGAGACAACATTGTTACTTGACGACAACCTTTCTGTGGTTTACTGATTGCTAGCTAACACCCCCCTGCTAAAACTATATGTATTTATAAAAACTTAATTAACACTTCCCAATATTAGAGTTCTGTGAAAACAAATCAATGTTGTCTGCTTTTGTTATCTCTTAGATCTGGTTATCACTTCTAATGTATTAAACACTGCGGAGGTGTTATTTCTTGAATCATAGTGTTGTAGCTGAAGTGAACACAACAGTTTTTCAGGTTTATCGGTAAGTTTGGGACTCATGTAATTGTTAGTGTAAAGATGGGTGGGAAGGATGTCATTTACATGCAGCAACAACATTCTTCATCTCTTCAACCAGCTGATGTGCTGAAAAGATTGAAGGTGACGGCAGATAAGAGGTTTTTGGATGCAGTTGGACAAAATGAATTGGGTTCCGAGCATATATACCAGAGTGATAAGGTCTGAATCGTTTTAGTCATTCTTGAAAGAATTCCGTCTCATCTAAAAGTCTTTTTTGAAAGAATTCCGTCTCATCTAAAAGTCCGAACTTGTAGAGAGGTGGGGAAGTAATTCTTGTATATTAATTCCTAACACTCCCCCTCACTCGTGGGCCGGATTAACACCTCTTACCCATTTTTGGGGAGGAGGCCCATCGAGTGGACAATTTAAATGGGTGGAGTGCTTTCAACAGGAATCAAACCCAGGTCGTTTGCCCGGTTAGCTCTGATACCATGAAAGAATTCCGTCTCATCTAAAAGTCCGAACTTGTAGAGAGGTGGAGAATTAATTCTTGTATATTAATTCCTAACAATTCTACTTTTTGCCAATGAAAATGTGCAACTCTAAAAGAATTTAAGTTACTAATTTATATTTAACCAATTAATAGTGGGTGATTTTTAGCTAATGAGAATGAGAACACACAATAAGGAATACATAAAAAATATTTGTTTTATAATGAATGTTTTTTGTTATTTTTATAGCAATGATAAACCAAAAACAATAAATTGACTACAAATCTATAAATTACAAGAAATGAAATTTCAATAGCCCGTGCAGTACACGAGTAAAAACTAGTATATATAATAAGCATAAATTAAAGGTGTACCTTGGATATGCATTGAATAATTAAACGATTATCTTTCATAAAATTTTATATTTATCTCATTTAAATATAATAATTATTTGATCATTAATAATTTAAGAGAAGATAACAAAAATAATATTTCAAGGGAAGTCATAAAAATACATTAAAAAGAATATGTTCAAAAAAACAAATGGACATTAGTTAATTGCAGGATTATCTTCCACATATTTTTACACATAATTTATTTTTATCTCATTTAAAATTTAATAATTATATAACACCACTAATTTTTCAAGGGAAGTCATACAAATACATTAAGAAATAGGAGTAGTACTTGTGTACACCCTAGTGTATGGTTACACACTAATTTCAATTTCAATTTTTTATTTATATTTTATCTACGCCCGCTCATTTAATGAGTTCACCCTCAAATCATTTTTTTGCTACGGTTATCTGCACCCGCTCATTTTATGAGTTTACCCCAAATCATTTATTTTTACCACGACTATATGCACCTGCTCATTTTATGAGTTCATCCCCATTTTTTTTTACCACGGTTATCAGCACCCGCTCATTTTATGAGTTCACCCCAAAACATTTTTTAAAAAATAATTACACTTAAAAAATTATATTTTTCATTTTATTAATTTACACAAAATATAATAAAATTAAATCTAATTTGTATATTTAGAATCTGCAGCCGAGTCATTGGCGAGTTATCGTCGATTCACCACCAAGTCACCCATATTTTTAGAAAAAAAATCGTAAAAATATAATTAAAAAAATAAAAACTATCGAAATTAGCCACAGCCCACAAGTTTCGATTTTTTTTAAAAATTTTTCTTCCCCCTCCACTTTTCCTTTTTTTCCCATTTTCAGTTTTTATTCCAAACTTTTTATTTCTTCGTTTTTTTTTTCCTTTTTTATTTTATTTTCCTGCCTTTCTTTTACATTTTTTTCATGTGTATTTTTTAAATTTTTAATACAAAATAATATTATAGGTATGATTTTATTATAGTCGATAATACAATAAGTAATAACTAGTACTACCATAATTAGTACAGTAATAAGTAATATCATTAATATTAATTGTTGATGTTGAAATAAGTGTTTTGTATAATGATCCAACACTAACAGCCGAGTGTTGTAACTAATGTTCCCAACACTTATGACAACATCATAATTTGACCTTCCTTTTCTCATTAACTCCGATCTTACACTTGTTGTTTAGTAATGTCCCCAATGCAGTTAGAAGACGTGGGCAACACCACGTCACGCAGTTGTATGGGAGTGAGAAGTTACTAGACATAAGATAACAAGTTTCTACATTCAAGGAGATGTGAAGAGAAGTTCTATAACCGCTTGATCGCACGGTTGTGATGATCATAGGAGTTGAAAGCAGTTCGTCCATGAAGCCTATAAATACCGTAGCTGCCTCAACACAAGTTATACAAGAAAAAAAGCTAAATCTTGATTACTAGTCTATTGAATGCGTATACGCTTCTAGTTAGGAATATTATTGTTTCTTCTTGTAGATCTACACATTATTGTAAACCTGAATAGTAGTGTGTTGATCATGGTCTTATTTACTAGGTTATACGCATAGATCTAATAAGGGAGATAGTTTCATAGGATCTAGTAAATTCTATACACTCATTCGAAGTGTTATTGTAGGTTGTAATTCGATTCACATATTTTATATAGTGAACAACGTAAATTATATTATAATATACGCAAATTTTGAATACTTCCATTTTATAAAGTGCATTTTAATTTTCGCTGCCTAATGTTGTCCGGACAATGTCAACACGACTAACAACACCTCTGATATCGCACGCACACACACTTTCAGTTGGTATTAGAGCCAACTTCTTGATAAACTAAGTAGAGATTCTGCTTAGAGTGTGTTATTTTAAAATGGAGTATCCACTTTCTCCCGCACTAAAGCCTTTTATTCTAGATGACACGAACTATGGCTTCTGGAAACCAAAGATGAGAATTTACATCAAATCCATTGATGAAAGAGCCTGGAGGAGTGTTCTTGCTGGTTGGACGGACTCAACCAAGAACCACGGCGGATGAAGACAATGAAGTTCGGATCAAGAGAGAGCTCGACTGGACAAACGATGAAATCACAACAGCTAGTTACAATTCAAAGGCGTTCAATGCTATCTTCACCTCAACTGATGCATCAATGTTTAAAATCATCTCAAACTGCATATCTTCGAAGAATGCATGGGATCGGTTACCAGAACGTTGTGAAGGATCGGATAGTGTATGAAGGACTAGACTTCGTATGCTTGGAACCAAGTTCGAGAATTTGAGGATGAAAGATGATGAAACTATTTCATCTTACAATGAAAAGCTGACTGAAATTTCGAATGAAGCTCACTCTCTTGGAGATCCAATATCCAATACAATGTTAGTACATAAAATTCTTAGATCTGTTCCTAAACGTTTTGATTCTAAAACATGTGCTATAGAAGAAGCTAACGATACTGATGTCTTAAGTCAAAATGAGTTGATTGGTATTTTGAAAACATATGAAATGAACATTTATGAAAAGACTGATAATGATAAGAATGTTCTTGTTTTCAAAGGCGATACCTCATCATCTACATCATCATGTTCTAGAAAGTCTCCTTATGTCACTGAAATTGAATATGATGAAGATGAAATTGAGGAGTGTTTCAACTATCCTGATTACATGACTTTCATTAATAAACAGTTCAAAACTTTCTTAAGGAATAAGAACAACAAATTTAAAGATAATATTCAACCTAAGGTTCAGATTAATAATACTCTTCCTGTTAGGAAGAATACTTTCAATCAATCAAGACAATTGGAAAGAGGTAGCAAGTTTAGATCTGATAAAAAATATAGGAAGAATGTCAAATGTGATGCATGTTCTGGATATGGTCATTATGCTAATGAATGTGCCAACACCTTACTAAAAAAGAAGCTTAATTTTAGTGCTACTTTAAGTGATGAGTGTGATGTTGAGAATGATCCTGAAAAGGATATTGAAAAAGCTTTCTTTGCAAGAATAAAATATGATGATACTTTTGATGATAATCTGGATGATTTTTACGATGTGAGATCAAATGAGCCATCATTTGAACAATCACTGACTTAAAATACTCTAGAATTTAATTGTTTCACAAGTTCTTTCTCAGATACAGGTACCTCAAGTAAAGGAGGACTATCTAGAAGTGATGTAGACATTCAAGAATTATTTTAAACTGTTTCTAAATTAGAAAGTCTTTTAACAAGAAAGGATAAAGAAATTTCTAAATATAAAGAAAGACTAGATGTGTCTGTTCTTGATTTTAAGAAATATTCTTATGAAAACTCTTTGACTAATGATTTTTTTTTTTTAAGATATCTTCTGAAACTGAGAAACTTAATCACATAATTAACTCACAGAATTTTGAAAACTCTGACTTAAGAGAATCTATTACAAATCTTGAAGATATTCTAACAATCAACAACCAACTAACAATGTTCCTCCTACCGTAGATGAACCAAAAACGTTGACCAAGTCAACTCAAATGTTTTACTGGCTCGGAGTAATTTAGTCCTATATGTTTGTTAAATGATTGAGAAAATAAAAGACTTGAATATTATAGATTCAATAAAATTGAGTTATTTTTCTTTTTCTTTTTATACTAGGCAGCCTGATTAAACTTTGTTTTTCAACCGTGATCATTTTATTAAGTTTTTCAGATTATAAAGTTAGAAAGTAGACTGTTTTTTATATTTTGAAATATATATATTCAGATTAATTATTCAAGTTTATGCTAATTTTTTCTACTTAATTTACATTGTTTGATCATCTTTTCAAATTGGCATAGTTTAACGATTTGTGGAAGGACTTTAATTTGTTGATCAGATTTGAGCATATGAATACAAAACTTTTAGTTGCAGGATTTACTTTTGTTGGTTGAATATAAATAAATACACATGGATAATTGACTTGAATTCGATATTCAACAAAATTAATTTTTTTTTTTAAATGAACGACTGAATGAAACTTGTATTGTATTAAAAATTATTTAGTTAGATAAAATACAGATAATTGATATAAATTCAATAGAATAAATATCATAACTCTATGTGTGGAGGGCGAAACTAACTAGTTTCCTTATCTTCTTGGAGGGCGATGAGGTGTCTTAACATCCAAATGTGTCGACGCTCTACGAGGACGACGCCCTCTTGGTGGTCGAGGAACCCTTGGTAGGCCTGGTGGCCTTACGACCGCAGCCGGAGGAGGCGGAGGCCGCCTCCGCCATAGGCTCTCATTAAGTGAATTTTCTTCTTCGATTTGCTCGTTGTTATAATTGACCATAGAAGTGGGGGCAAAAAGCAGCACCATCACTCCTAGAAGATACAACATTGTAAAAGTATTCATATTGCATGTAGTGAGTGAAATAGAAAATAATATTGCAATATATATAATAAGCATAAATTAAAGGTGTACCTGTTGGATATGCATTGAATAATTAAATGATTATCTTTCACCAAAATTTATATATATCTCATTTAAATATAATAATTATTTGAGCATTAATAATTTATGAGAAGATAACAAAACTAATCTTTTAAGGGAAGTCATACAAATACATTAAAAAGAATATGTTCAAAAAATTAAATGGACATTAGTTAATTGCAGGATTATCTTCCACATATTTTTACACATAATTTATTTTTATCTCATTTAAAACTTATTAATTATATAACACCACTAATTTTTCAAGGGAAGTCATACAAATACATTAAGAAACAAGAGTAGTACTTGTGTATACCCTAGTGTATGGTTACACACTAATTTCAATTTTAATTTTTAATTTATATTTTATCTGCGTCCGCTCATTTCATGAGTTCACCCTTAAATCATTTTTTTGCTACGGTTATCTGCACTCGCTCATTTTATGAGTTCACCCAAAATCATTTATTTTTACACGACTATCTACACCTGCTCATTTTATGAGTTCAACCCCAAATTATTTTTTTACCGCGATTATCGGCACCCACTCACTTTATGAGTTCACCCCAAAACATTTTTTAAAAAATAATTACATTTAAAAAACTATATTTTCATTTTATTAATTTACACAAAATATAATAAAATCAAATCTAATTTGTATATTTATAATCTGTAGTCGAGTCATTGCCGAGTTATCGTCGATTCACCACCAAATCACCCATATTTTTAGAAAAAAATTTGTAAAAACATAATTTTAAAAAAAAAACTATCGAAAATAGCCACATCCCACAAGTTTCGATTTTTTTTAAAATTTTTCTTCCCCCTCCACTTTTCCTTTTTTCTTCCCATTTTCAGTTTTTATTCCAAACTTTTTATTTCTTCATATTTTTTTCCTTTTTTATTTTATTTTCCTGTCTTTCTTTTACATTTTTTTCATGTGTATTTTTTAAAATTTTAATACAAAATAATATCGTAGGTATGATTTTATTATAGTCGGTAATACAATAAGTATTAACTAGTACTACCATAAATAGTACAGTAATAAGTAATATCATTAATAGTAATTGTTGATGTTGAAATAAGTGTTTTGTATAATGATTCAACACTAACAGCCGAGTGTTGTAACTAATGTTCCCAACACTTATGACAACATCAAAATTTGCCCTTCCTTTTCTCACTAACTCCGAACTTACACTTGTTGTTTACTAATGTCTCCAATGCAGTTAGAAGACGTGGGCAACACCAGGTCACGCAGTTGTATGGGAGTGAGAAGTTACTAGGCATAAGATAACAAGTTTCTACATTCAAGGAGATGTGAAGAGAAGTTCCATAACCACTTGATCTCACGGTTGTGACGAACATAGGATTTGAAATCAGTTCGTCCATGATGCCTATAAATACCGTAGCTGCCTCAACACACGTTATACAAGAAGAAAAGCTAAATCTTGATTACTAGTCTATTGAATGCGTATACGCTTCTAGTTATGAATATTATTGTTTCTTTTTGTAGATCTACACATTATTGTAAACTTGAATAGTAGTGTGTTGATCATGGTCTTATTTACTAGGTTATATGCATAGATCTAATAAGGGAGATAGTTACATAGGATCTAGTAAATTCTATACACTCATTCGAAGTGTTATTGTAGGTTGTAATCCGTTTCACATATTTTATATAGTGAACAACGTGGATTATATTATAATATACGCAAATTTTGAATACTTCCATTTTACAAAGTGAATTTTAATTTTCGCTGCCTAATGTTGTCTGGATAATGTCAACACGACTGACAACACCTCTGATTTCGCACGCACACACACTTTCAGTTGGTATCAGAGCCAACTACTGGATACACTAAGTAGAGATTCTTCTTAGAGTGTGTTATTTTAAAATGGAGTATACACTTTCTCCCGCACTAAAACCTCCTATTCTCGATGGCACAAATTATGCCTTCTGGAAACCAAAGATTAGAATGCACATCAAATCCATTGATGAAAGAGCCTAGAGGAGTGTTCTTGCTGGTTGGCTGGACTCAACCAAGAACCACAACGGATGAAGACAATGAAGCTCGCATCAAGAGAGAGCTCCACTGGACAAACGATGAAATCACAACAGCTAGTTACAATTCAAAGGCGTTGAATGCTATCTTCACCTCAACTGATGCCTCAATGTTTAAAATCATCTCAAACTGCATATCTTCGAAGGATGCATGGGATCGGTTACAAGAACGTTGTGAAGGATCGGATAGTGTACGAAGGACCAGACTTCGTATGCTTGGAACCAAGTTCGAGAATTTGAGGATGAAAGATGATGAAACCATTTCATCTTACAATGAAAAGCTGACTGAAATTTCGAATGAAGCTCACTCTCTTAGAGATCCAATATCCAATACAATGTTAGTACATAAAATTCTTAGATATGTTCCTAAACGTTTTGATCCCAAAATATGTGCTATAGAAGAAGCTAAGGATACTGATGTCTTAAGTCAAAATGAGTTGATTGGTATTTTGAAAACATATGAAATGAACATTTCTGAAAAGACTGATAATGATAAGAAAGTTCTTATTTTCAAAGGCGATGCCTCATCATCTGCATCATCACGTTCTAGAAAGTCTCCTTATGTCACTGAAATTGAATATGATGAAAATGAAATTAAGGAGTGTTTCAATTATTCTGATTACATGACTTTCATTACTAAACAGTTCAAAACTTTCTTAAGGAACAAGAACAACAAATTTAAAGATAATATTCAATCTAAGGTTCAGATTAATAATATTTTTCCTGTTAGGAAGAATACTTTCAATCAATCCAGACAATTGGAAAGAGGTAGCAAGTTTAGATCTGATCAAGAATATAGGAAGAATGTCAAATGTGATGCATATTCTGGATATGGTTATTATGCTAATGAATGTGCCAACACCTTACTAAAAAAGAAGGTTAATTTTAGTGCTACTTTAAGTGATGAGTCTGATGTTGAGAATGATCCTGAAAAAGATATTGAAAAAGCTTTTTCTGCAAGAATAGAATATGATGATACTTTTGATGATGATCTGGATGATTTTTACGATGTGAGATCAAATGAGCCATCATTTGAACAATCATTGACTAATAGTACTCAAGAATTTAATTGTTTTACAAGTTCTTTCTCATATACAGGTACCTCAAGTAAAGCAGGACTATCTAGAAGTGATGTAGACATTCAAGAATTATTCAAAACTGTTTCTAAATTAGAAAGTCTTTTAACAAGAAAGGATAAAGAATTTTCTAAATATAAAGAAAGACTAGATGTGTCTGTTCTTGATTTTAAGAAATATTCTTATGAAAACTCTTGACTAATGAATTTTTTTTTTTAAGATATCTTGTGAAACTGAGAAACTTAATCACATAATTAACTCACTGAATTCTGAAAACTCTGACTTAAGAGAATCTATTACAAAGCTTGAAGATATTCTAACAATCAACAACCAACTAACAATGTTCCTCCTACTGTAGATGAACCAAAAACGTTGACCAAGTCAACTCAAATGTTTTACTAACTCTGGGTAATTTAGTCTTATATGTTTGTTAAATGATTGAGAAAATAAAAGACTTGAATATTATAGATTCAATAAAATTGTGTTATTTTTATACTAGGCAGCATGATTAAACTTTGTTTTTCAACCGTGATCATTTTATTAAGTTTTTCATTTTATAAAGTTAGAAAGTAGACAATTTTTTATATTTTGAAAGATATATATTCAGATTAATTATTCAAGTTTATGTTAATTTTTTCAACTTAATTTACATTGTTTGATCATCTTTTCAAATTGGCATAGTTTAACGATTTGTGGAAGGACTTTAATTTGTTGATTAGATTTGAGCATATGAATACAAAACTTTTAGTTGCAGGATTTACTTTTGTTGGTTGAATATAAATAAATACACATGGATAATTGACTTGAATTCGATATTCAACAAAATTAATTTTTTTTTTTTAAATGAACGACTGAATGAAACTTGTATTGTATTATAAATTTTTTTAGCTAGCTAAAATACAAATAATTGATATAAATTCAATAGAATAAATATCATAACTCTATGTGTGGAGGGCGAAACTAGCTAGTTTCCTCATCTTCTTGGAGGGCGATGAGGTGTCCCAACATCCAAATGTGTCGACGCTCTACGAGGACGACGCCCTCTTGGTGGTCGAGGAACCCTTGGTAGGCCTGGTGGCCTTACGACCGCTGCCGGAGGAGGCGGAGGCCGCCTCCGCCATAGGCTCTCATTAAGTGAATTTTCTTCTTCAATTTGCTCGTTGTTATAATTGGCCATAGAAGTGGGGGCAAAAAGCAGCACCATCACTCCTAGAAGATACAACATTGTAAAGGTATTCATATTGCATACAGTGAGTGAAATTGAAAATAATATTACAATATATATAATAAGCATAAAGTAAAGGTGTACCTGTTGGATATGCATTGAATAATTAAATGATTATCTTTTGTTGGGATATAAATTCACCCTAAGCCCCACTTGATGTTAGAATAGTTTTGATGGCCAAAACACTTAGAGTTTATAAATGTAATAGGATCAGCTGACTTGTATAGAACAACTTAGACTAGTCTTGTGTGATCAGCTGTATTGATATCAGCTGATCAGCACAGTCCTGGCTTACATGCCTATCCTCAAGATGAGAAGAGTAGAAGACATGAAGACTAGAAGATCCTTGAAGACCAGATAAGTTAAGGTGCTTGTATACCTACTTATCTGATGGAGTCCCAGATTGAAGATGGCCTAAAGCAGTACAAAGAATTTCCAGATCAGAAGAGTGTTACTCTACTGATATCAGAAGACAGAAGACCTAAGGCCAGAAGAGTAGTCAGAAGACTAGAAGTACAGATCAGAAGACTATGTGCTCTTCCAGGACTCGGCTGATTCCTAAGTCATCTTGCAATTCAAACGAAGACCTACCTTATTTAGAAGATTGACATGATCCCAGGATTGAAGCAATCAAGCGGCTGGAATCAAGGAATCAAGCTATTATGGAAAGATTGCTCAAACGGCTAGTCAACTCCAACGGCTAGTTGCAACCAATCTCCATTATAAATACAAGAGGATGAGAAATCACAAACATGAAGTCACAAGAGAGAATTCAACAAGCCAAGCAAACAATCAAAGCTAAAGCCATACTGTTCTAAGAATTCTCAAAAGAGCCAGAAACCATTAGATTATCTATAGCTCTTAAGTGATTTCTATCCAACCCCTAAGAACCTGAAACCTGTTCATATTATATATCAATTGTTTTAGGCATAGTGGTTAAGCAAATTATAAGCTTGAACCATTAGTTGGATACACCTCAAAAACCCCAAACCCTCACCGAAAGGTTAAAGTTTTTGAACCCCTTAAAGTGCAAGTGCTTACAATCACTTGTGGAGACCGTAGCTGTTAGGACGGCTCAGATCTCAAAGTCCTAACATTGGGACTATAAATGTCAAGACCCTTGTAATTTGTGGTAAATTAAAGGGATTAAACATCACGTGTGGACGTAGGAACGTATATCCGAACCACTATAAATCCGGTGTTATTTACTTTCTGCACTTTACATTTCTGTCTTTACATACATTATTATATAGTGCATACTGTGATTTCAACATTCTTCAAAACAAGGCCATAACTTTCAAACCAGCATCAGCTGAGTATTTTCATTAAGCAAAACAAGTTGAACACTTTCATAAGAATTACAAGAACGAGTCTAAACCAGGGCCACCATAATTCCGCATATAACCTCCTCAGTCAGATCACTATAGTCATCTGGACCAGCAGACTTGCAGTCCAGTTGACATAGCAATTGGAAGAGGTTCTCAACTCTGTTTGAAAAAGTTTTAAAGTCTATTCACCCCTCCCCTCTAGACTTTAATCCCATTCACTACTCGTTCAGGGACCAACAAGTGGTATCAGAGCAGTGGTTCTAACGGACTACTGTCTCTAGATTATCAGAAGACTTGAGGGAGTCTTTCTGTAGTCCTCTTGAACAGATCTTTTTGGAAAACTTGTTTTTGAAAACTCATACAGCATGAGTGCTAATATGCGAAAGTTGCCTAAGTTTTCAGTTGAGGATTATGATTACTGGAAGACCAGGATGAGGAAGAATCTCACATCAGTCCACTACAAGATGTGGTCAGTAATCACAGAAGGCCCAATCACCATCATGACAGTCAACACTGCAAATGGTGATCCAGAAGTCCCAGTTGGAGAACTGGTTCCCAAGCCCATGAAGGAGCTCACACCAGAAGAGATGAAGCAATCAAATCTTGATAGCATTGCTCAAGATTACATAATGCAAACTCTTCCAAATGAGTACATTGCAAAGGTAATCCACTGTGAGTCAGAGAGATGTGGGAGGCATTGGCACTTCTCTGTGAAGGAACTGAGCTGATCAAGGAATCCAAGTTGTCTACAGCAGTCGAGAAGTTCGAACACTTCAAGATGCAACCAGAAGAGTCTATTGATCAGCTAGACAATAGATTTACCAAGATCATCAATGAGATAGAATCTCTGGGCAAGAAATATACAAATAGAGAGAAAAATCTAAAGATCTTAGACTCTCTAACCAAGAAATGGAGACTCAAGAAGACCATCATCAAGGATACTCAAGATATCAAGAAGTGGTCTGCTCAAACTCTATTTCAGAACCTAAAAGCTCATGAATATGATCTGGAAAGAGAAGAAAACTCAGGAAGTGATGAGCCAACTGCAACCCCATCTACCTCCAAGACTGTAGCCTTCAAGGCAGCCAATACAAAAACTGCAAGTACCTCATCTGGCAAGACCTCTCTGAAAACAGAAGACTGTGAAGGATCAGACATGAGTCTGAAGGAACAAATGGCTCTTATGATCAAGAGATTCGAAAGGATGAACACTCTCAACAGCAAATATAGAAAATTCTATAGAAACTACAAAGATAGAAGAGCAAGTTCACCCTCCAGAGGTTCCAGAGAAAGAACACCAGAAAGACATCCTAGAAAGGATATGGAGTCATCTGACAGCCGAGGATCTAGAAGAAGAGATGCCACTCCTCCAAGGAAAGGCAACTCAAATCAGAAATCTGGATCATGCTTTAATTGTCGCAAACCAGGACACTATGTCTATGAATGTCCTGAGCTGGATTTGGATGACAAAGAAGAAAGAAGGCCAAGGAGAAATTCAGACAAGAAAGCTATGGTGACTGAAGAATCTGAATATCAAAGTGATGAACTCCCTACATCACCAGACTGTCAAATCTTCTCAGATGATTCAGATGACCTAGCTATGATGGCCATAGGTGAAAATGAGGTAAACTCCTATACTACTACTTTCCATTCACCTATTTTTTCACAATCAGATGAGATAAACTCATCTGAAGGCGAATCAGAAGACACCTATTATCAATCTTTAAGAAAGGTAAAAGGTGATCTGGATATTGCCACTAGAGCTTTTATAGAAGTGGAAGAGGAGAACAAGGGTCTAAGGAAAGAAATTACTAAGTTGAAAAAGACTAAGTTTGATAACACCCCTGAGTTGGTCACAATGAATGAAAGATTGACCAGAGAAGTGGAGCTTCTTAAGGAATAAAATACCACAATAACTCAGTTGTATGAGGGGATGTTACAAACTCAAGCTTTAGAAACTAAGGAACTTCGTTCACTACAATCCAAGTTCGATGACCTCTTCCAAGCACACAAGCTCTTAGAAAAGGAGAAGGAATGCCTAAATTAAAAGATATCAGAGTTCAATAAAGCTTCTACTACTATTGAAAGTATCTCTGAGTATTATAGATCAAATGGCAATAAGATGGGTTTTGGCTATGAACTTAATCCATCTACATCCTCTCCAGCTGGGGGTAGTACACCTAACAAGTGCACTACTCAGACACATGAAAAGGGTGAGTGTTCTAAACATAATGAACCTAATATGAACCAAAAGGCATCTGTACCAGCTAAGGCTAACTATCCCAAAACCAAAAAGGGTAAAGGACAAGCTAACCCCAAGCCTGTACAGAGGAACAACAAACAGCCTAGACCATCTCGTTTGAGACAGTCTCAGCTGTATGCTGCTCCAGCCAAGAAGACGAGGTCTTCTTCAAACAAACCTGTTCTCTTTGCACCCCCTATCTCTTATGATATTGTGAGAACAGAAGAGTATGGTCCATATAATCGTGTGCATCGACCAGCTAATGCACCCAGGCCGAATGTAACTAGTCAAAAGATCATGTATGTACACTCCTATAAAGGGAAACCATTTGACTATTACTTAGCTGACACTAAGAACAAATCAGATCAATCCAAGGTGCTGACTGGTAAGATTTGGTTCTGTGATGCCCGAGGGAAACAACTCAAGTGTTCAAGGTTGTTCAAACGACCAATGTATATGTGGGTTCCCAAGGGTAGTACTAACACCCAACGACCCAAAACAAAATGGGTACCTAAGACTTAACTTTTCTTGCAGGAAAGGAGGGACCTATACAGAAGAGGAGGTCTAGCAGGAGAAACTTGGTACATAGATAGTGGATGCTCAACTCACATGACAGGAACCAAAGCCCTGCTGACCAACTACATAGAGAAGAAAGGTCCAAAAGTCTTCTTTGGTGATAACGCGCATGGTAACACAAAAGGATATGGCACCCTTAAAAATGGTGACATTGAGGTACATGATGTATCATATGTAGAAGGTCTTAAGTTTAATTTATTATCTGTTTCTCATTTTTGTGACACTGGTTACTCAGTCAAATTCTCTAAAGATGAGTGTCTCATAAGTGATAAAAGAACAAAACAAAACCTTCTAACAGGATCTAGAAAGGGAAGTATGTATCTTGCAAATTGGAACAGCTGTCCTAAGGATACATGTCTGCTTGTGAAGAGCCCTAAAGATGTCAGCTGGCTATGGCACAAACGTCTTAGTCATCTGAACTTTAAGACTATGAACAAGTTAGCAAGGGAATCCTTAGTTGATGGTCTGCCTAATGAACTCTACTGTAAAGATCAGGTATGTGATGCATGTCAACAAGGAAAGCAAACAAAGGTCTCCTTCAAGACCAAGAAGACAGCATCAACCAACAGAATTCTTGAATTGCTTCACATGGATCTCTTTGGACCAATCACTCCAACCACTCCAACAGGGAGGAAGTACACTCTTATTGTTGTAGATGATTATTCCAAGTTTACTTGGGTTATCTTCTTATACAAGAAGAGTGAAACACAGCAGAAGCTCCCTGAACTATTGAAGAGGATCCAAGTAGAGAAAGGAGAACCAATTGTGAAAATTAGAAGTGACAAAGGCACTGAATTCATTAACTCTTATATTATTGCCTATTGTACTTCTAATGGTATTCAGCATGAGACAAGTGCAGCAAGAACACCACAGCAGAATGGTGTAGCTGAAAGAAGAGTCAGAACACTCAAAGAAGCTGCCAGAACACTCCTTGCTGAATTCTCCACTCCTAAGAAGCTATGGGCAGAAGCCATCAACACAGCTTGTCACACTCAAAACAGGTCAGGTATTCACAAAATTCATGAGAAAACCCCATATGAACTGTGGAAAGGAAGAAAACCTAGAGTATCTTACTTTCATATATTTGGTTGTAAGTGTTTCATTCACAACAATGGGAAGAGTAAGTTGAATGCTTTTGATGCCAAAGCAGATGAGGGGATATTCTTAGGATACTCCTCTACTAGCAAAACATTTAGAGTACTCAACAAACGAACCCTTCTTGTGGAAGAAACACCTCATGTTGTTTTTGATGAATCTTGTGAAAAGAATGCAGTAGAAACAAACTCAGCTGCAGATCAGATGAGACATCTAGTGATCAAGCCCAAACCAGATGAGTTCATTGAAGTAAATGAACCTTTCCTGAAGAACCAGAGGAAGATAAGCCTCATAGACCTGTCACTAGATCTCAAACTCAAGCAGGACAAGCTGACCAGAATCAAGATACACCAATCCCAAATGCCAGGGGGAATGATCTCTTTGACACACAAGATACAGATGATGATCGACCTAATCAAGCCAACCCTCCTGATGGCACTAGATCAGATGAGAATCCAAGCTCATCCAATGCAGATACTCCTGTGAGGCATACATGGAGAAACAACCATCCATCAAACCTCATCTTAGGAGGAGCTGACTCAGGTGTCAAGACCAGAAGACAACTGAATCAGAACTCACAATCATCTATGTTCTGCTGGTGTGCTTTCCTATCCAACATTGAACCAGCTGACATAGAAGAAGCAATGACAGATAGCAATTGGATCACTGCTATGCAAGAAGAACTAAACCAATTCGAAAGAAATGAAGTCTGGGAATTGGTAGATCGTCTTGAAAACCACAATGTAGTAGGAACAAAGTGGGTATTCAAGAACAAGAAGGACGAAAATGATGTGATAACTAGAAATAAGGCAAGGCTAGTTGCAAAAGGATATTCACAATCTGAAGGGATTGACTATGATGAAACTTTTGCTCCAGTAGCCAGATTAGAAGCCATTCGACTGTTTCTAGCTTATGCATCATATATGGGCTTCAAGGTATATCAAATGGATGTCAAGAGTGCTTTTCTAAATGGTATTCTGGTAGAAGAAGTATATGTAGAGCAGCCTCCAGGATTTGAAAAATGTGATCAAGTATATCGACTGAAGAAGGCTCTCTATGGTCTAAAACAAGCCCCTAGAGCTTGGTATGACACATTGTCACAATTCCTACTTGACAATGGATATACAAAAGGCAAAGTGGATAGAACTCTTTTCAGAATACAAGAAGGAGAAGACATCCTAATGGTGCAAATATATGTAGATGATATTATATTTGGATCACCCAATCAAGAGATGTGCAAGAAGTTCTCTGAACTTATGCAAGGAAAGTTTGAAATGAGCATGATGGGTGAGATGAATTATTTCCTAGGACTTCAAGTCAAGCAGAGTTCAGAAGGGATCTTCATCAACCAATCCAAGTATACCAAGAGCCTATTAGAAAGATTCAAAACTCTACAAAGCAAGACTGCAAGGATTCCAATGATGACATCTTTCAAAATGGAACCAGATGAGTCTGGAAAGGCAGTTGATCAAGCTGAATATAGAACACTGATTGGATCTCTACTATACCTTACAGCTAGCAGACCAGACATAACATTTGCTGTAGGAGTATGTGCTAGGTTTCAAGCAAACCCAAAGCAATGTCATCTAGAAGCAGCAAGGAAGATTCTCAAGTACCTAAAAGGAACAGTCAACCTAGGACTATGGTACCCTGCTGATGACAATCTAGAATTGAGTGGCTATTCTGACTCAGACTATGGAGGATGTAGAATTGATAGGAAATCCACATCTGGAACCTGTCAATTTCTAGGCAACAAGATGATATCATGGTTCTCTAAGAAGCAAACCTCAGTTGCAACCTCCACCACTGAAGCAGAATACATGGCAGCTGGTAGTTGTTGTAGTCAGCTGCTCTGGCTAGTTCAACAACTCAAGGATTATAATGTAGAGGCAAGAGAAGTCCCTATTTATTGTGATAGCAGCAGTGCCATTGCCATCACTCAAAATCCAGTCCTCCACACAAGGTGCAAGCATGTCGACATTCGACACCACTTCATAAGAGACCACCTTGAAAAGAAGGACATCAAGATGGAGAAAATTCACACAGATATCCAAAGAGCAGACATCTTGACTAAGCCCCTAGCTGAAGAAAGGTTCAAGACCCTATGTTACAGCTTAGGATTCCTGGACCCAAGCACATGAAGAAGGAAAGATCAGCTGAAAATCTCAGCTGATCCAAGTGCAGCAGACTAGGAGGATCAGATGAGGTGATTAGACACCCTCATCTTCAGGTAAGTTCTTTCCCAATGAAGACAAATAAAGCTGAGGGAAAACTTAGAGTCATCTAATCAAGGGGGAATCAATGATACCTTAAGAATCCTTGATGAAATACTCTAAAATCTGCATTGCATATCATATATATATATATACAACAGACTTGAACAAAGTTATGTGATTTCTTTACTCTAAGCAATGTATACTATGTATAATAATAAACTATTCTTCATAAAATACTTTATTTATATACATACATACAGTATACTATTGAGTTATACTTGGTTGGATCAATACACCATCCTCACCGACTCAACAATATGCATGCACTGTACGGATTTCAAATAACTCTTGCTCAAAAATTTATAATTTCTGCATTCCATAAGATAAAGTCTGAATATCTTTAAATGTGAACCCTTAGATAAAGAATCTCATTGTTGATCTTAAGAAGTAACTTTTCAGAAATTCAGACCTATCAACTCTATAGTTTTGTCATCTTTCACTCCACTACCTCATTTCTACCCCTATAAAAGGAGGAAGTTATGAGAACACCTAAGAACACAAATCACTAACTATTATTTTCTGTTTCAGGAATGGAGACAATCGAAAGAAGAGATGGAATGGAGATCATCCTTCAACCAAGGTCTTGGGTGAAGGAGATGAAGCTTTGTCCAGAAGATGAAGATGATGCAGATCAGCACACTTGGCTTACTCAACATGAGTATGCCTATGAAAACTAGAGGAAAGAGAGACGTCCTTATTGAAAACTAGAGGAAAGAGAGATGGAGAAGACAAAGTAGCAAGCAAGCAGAGCTTCTTCTCCAGGGGGAAGTTCTACATGGAGAGCTTGTTATCAAAAGCTACTGTGTCTAAAAAGAACATGAAGGCTAAGTCCATGGCCCTCTCTTCAGACTCCATTGAAGCCTCTTCCAATCTTCCTTCTCTTTCAAGAGAAGCGAAGAAATTCAAAAAGGACACATTTGATGCTACAACCCATCTGATGATGAGGAACATCAGATGGTAAGGGCAACCTGAACCAGTGGGATATCATCCAGGCTGATCATCATATTGATTTGATGGTCCTACATGGTTCAGAGATCGAGCTGGAAGATCCATCAAACCAGGTTGGATCATCACTCACAATAAAGCTGGAAGATACATCATCCAGGTTGGATCATCACAGCAACAACGGAGGATCCATCAAAGCACAGAAGATTTACTCAGCAAATCTCAATCCTCCACTCAGCTGATCAGAAGACCAACTCAGCTGACCAGAAGACTTTCAAGGAAAATCAGCAGACCTCTTGAAGAAATCAGAAGACTTCACTCTGCTGACCAGATCACTTGATTTTAGAGTTTAATGACTATCTTTGATCATGTAATTCATTCTAGATTTATTCCTGAATGTAATTAAACAAATTGGCCTATATAAGGAATGCAATTCACTTATAAAAAAAAAAAAAACGGCCTTGATGATCAATTCTTGCCACAAAATTAGTCACAATGGCTATTTTTGGTAATGATGTCATTAATACTCAATTACCAAATTGCCAGCAAATCAACTGTTGCCACATGGCAAATTCAGCCGGCAAATTTAAAGAAAGGCCCGAAATCAAAGAAGGAAAATCTTGGGCTCTACTCCACAATTAAACCCAAATCTGACCGTTAGATCAAGAATTGTTGGAGTATATATACACACCCTTAAACCTCTTCCAAACCCTTTCGCTCACATTACTCAATTGCTCTCAATACTCTCTCATTCTGCAAATTTCTTTCAAGCTCTCAAAACCTAACACTCAAAATATACTATGGCAATCATTGAAATTTACGACGAGAAGACCAAGAGCACTGGCACCTTGGATGCTGCAAAGTGGTCCAAGGAAGGGAAGATGTTCACAGAGAATGCTCTGTTTTTCAAGGGCAAACACAAAGCAGAAAACAAGGAGATCCTTCTTCGCTGCATCAACCTCAACCTGCGAGATTTTCTGGAAGCAGCACCCACCAATGTTTATGAACAAGATGTGCTGGCTTTCTATGCAAACGCTGTGATGAAGGGATCTTATGTCGAAAGTGTCATGGGTGGACACAAGGTCAAGGTAACAAGGGAAATTCTTCAAGAATTGTTTGGCTTGTCAAGGGGGAATGTAAATATCTCCACCTACATCATGGGTAGAGAAAAAGAGTACATGGAGATGTTTACTGATGGAAGAATAAAGGCTATTGATGCCACTGGGCTCAAGAAATCCCAACTTGAACCTAAGTTTCAAACTCTGATGGATATAGCAGACAAGATTGCCCTTGAGGCCAAGAAAGTGACCTTGGACTTACAGTCAAGAGAATGGAAGGTGACATCAATAGTCAGCTTTGTCAACAAGCTGAGTATCATCCTTCCAGAAGTACTCCCCAGAAAGTACAAGATGGGACCTCATAAGACCTTTCACATCTCCAAATATTACTTAAGGAAGGAAGCTCTTGCTGAGGCAGCAAGGTTGAAAGAAGAGAGGAGGAAGTTGTTAGCTGAAGCATCTTCCAAAGATGTTGTTGAAGAGGCAGAAGAGTCTGCTCATGACTCTGCTGCTGAAGAAGAAGAGGAGCCATCCAAAGAAGAGGCTCAAAAGAAGGCTGCTGAGGATGATGATGATGACAATCAGACCTTAGCACAAAGAAGATATCTGATCAGATCAGGGCTCATCTCCCCATCTGATTCAGATGCCACTCCCACTGCCTCTCCTTTGAAAAAGGCAGGTACTTCTAATCCCCCTCTCACTTTCACACCTTCTAAGCTATCAAAGGGTCAGAAGAGAAAGAAGAACACTTCTTCTTTCACAAAGAAAACCAAGAAATCCAGGCTCCCTACTCCAATGAGCATAACCCCTATTTCATCCTTCAACCCTTCTGATGAGTCCAACCCATCTGAGCCTCTAAACACAGATATCCAAATCCCTGCTGATACTCACACAACAGAGGAACAAACTCAGCCACAACTACCAATTGAACCCCAATTGCCTAACCCTGCTGATGCTCAACCAGCAGACAACCAAACTCAGACCACCTCCACACCCCCTACTGATGATCAAACTCAGATTATATCCACAATCCCTGCTGATATTCAAACAGCAGATGTCCAAGATCATCAAGCTCAAACATCTACTGATCTTCAAGTAGAAACTGAACCAGACCAGCAGACCCAAAACCCTACTGAGGAACAAATCACTGAAGATCAATCCCAACTTCCTACCCAACAAGAAGAAATCACTTCCCAAATCCCTGCTGATACTCACACAGCAGAGGAAAATGCCCCAGCTACCCAAACTCCTACCATCACTGTCCCTTCTGCTCCAGAAGACATGGCACCAGAAGACCTGGTTCAAGATGACCCTTCTCAACCTCAGTTCAGAATGGTGCACTACCCCATGTGCCAAACAGAGAAGATAATGAGGATGAAGATAGCCAACCTGCTCAAGTCCACTACCCCTGGAGTTGATGAGAATTCAATCCAGTTTGAACAAGTGCTTAGGGTATGCACTTGGATTGCGCTCAGAAGAGATGATGTAGATGACCTTCTTGAGGTCATGGAAGGAATGGGAGGAAAGGAAAACTTCCTCGACTGGGAGATGGAGCAAAAGGAAGTTGCTCAAGTTCGATCCTTTGCTCAGCTGCTATCAGATGAGGCACTGACTGCAGTTTGCAACCGGATTTTAGGAATCCCCACTGCTGATGTCTCTATCCCAGAAGGCTCATCGGATCAGCAGACAGCTGAACAAGCACAGTTGAAGGAATCAGCTGCACCAGCCTTGGTGGAAGACTCAGCTGCACCTGCAGAAGACTCAGCTGCACCTGCAGAAGACTCAGCTGCATCAGCTGACAAAGAAGAGATTGACAGAGAAGTAGTCAGAGTACCAGCTCACTTCAGACCTTCAGACAATCTGACTCACTTCATTGACAATCAAGAGGATGCAGGCAGACGAATTATGACCCATCTGACTAAGGCCACTACCTGCTACCTCAATGAGGAGTACCTATCAGCCGAAGAAAGAGGCAAAGCAGTAATTGTTCATCCAAAGCCTCAAGGTACACCCTCCACTTCTACCCCATCTGTTGACCATACAGCAGACATCTGCTCCCAGGTCAAAGCTGCAATAGACTTGCACTTTGAGAAAGGTTTAGGCCTGCAGCTAGGAAGATATGTTGAGAAAGCTGCAAGGGAACAGAAGACTCGTCTTCGTGACCAGATTCTTGACGTTGAAGACAAGTTTGGTGAAGCACTTCATCAGCAGATAGGAGAATACTTGAGTACCTATCAGAAGTTGTCAGCTGACACCTCCAAAAGGTTTGCTGATCTTTACACTGATGAGATGCACCGCATGGAGACCACCTACAAGTCGAGAATTGAAGAAGCTGAAGCAAGAGCCACTGAAGGTCAAGCCCTTCTTAAGGCAGCTGCAGAGGAGAATGAGAAACTGCAGACTCAGCTGAAGGAGACAGCAGCCAAGTTGGAAGCACTTACAGAAAAGCTCGAAGCTGCCTCCTCCACCAATTCTCTATCTCATGTCATGGAGCACATTATCTCCCATATTACTGCTGTCAACAAGGTCAATGCCATGGCACTGAAACAAACTCTGAAAGTAGAAATCATGAATGCCATGAAGCCTTTTGCGGCTGCACTTGCTGAAACCAAAAAGGGGGAAGATATGTTGATAAGGTCTCTTGAGAAATCAGCTGCACAACAAGCTGTAATGGTAGTATCTCAAGATGAGCTGAATGAGACCTTGAATGGTTTAAAGAGCAAAATCAAGAACAGGCAAGAAAAAGGCAAAGGCAAAAAAATTGCTCAAGAAGGCACCCAAGCTCTCACTCAAGCTCCTGCCAAGTCTCTTCAGATCACTGCCCCTGAAGAACAAGTTCCTGAAAAGAGAATGACAAGGAAAAGAAAGGCAGATGAGCAAGCTCAGTCAGCTCAGACCAGCAAGAAATCAGCTCCAGCAGAGCCTACTGCAGAAGAGAAAGAGGCTCTAGAGTTGAAGAAAAAGAAGTTGCTTGAAGCTCAAGAGCTTAAGCAAAAGAAGCTGAATGATGCGAAGGCAGTCAAAGCCAAATTTGAAAGAAGAATTGCCAAACTTAGGAAAGCAATGAAGGACAAAGCAAAAGAAGACAGTGTCCTGGTGTTTGATAGCAATTATGTGGATTACTTAGCCCTTCAAGATGAGCTACCAAGATGGTATCCCCTAAAGAAGAAGTGGCAAATTCAACACCACATAGTAAGGAAATTTGGCCCTCTCCCAACTTATGAAGATAAATTCTTCCAGTTCAATCAGTTCATGAACATTGAAGATCCAGTGTTCTGGGAAGAAATTGTCAAGACAGCCAAAGGACTTGACAACTGCAGAATCTTAACTCCTGAAGAACCCAAATGGGATGCACCCCTTCTGGATTCAGGAAGAGCCAACATGATAGAAATCAAGAAGATTCTGTACAAGATCGATGAAGAGGAGAATGTTACAGATGTACAGCACATGGAAGAAGTTCGAGCTCGTCTATACCTTGCCTACCGCGTTTGAAGATCAGAAGACCTGATGAAGACTACTTTAGAAGTTTAAAGAAACTATTACTTGTAATCTGTAAAAGCTCTATATATATTCAAGTTATAGTTCTTTTTGCTTACAAGACAAACTCTCATTGTCTTCATCAGATACTTCAAGTCTTACAATGTTATAAACTCTTATCTTAATTCATTAAGAGCACTTATCAAGTATAGTTTTGGCTTCATCAAAAAGGGGGAAATTGTTGGGATATAAATTCACCCTAAGCCCACTTGATGTTAGAATAGTTTTGATGGCCAAAACACTTAGAGTTTATAAATGTAATAGGATCAGCTGACTTGTATAGAACAGCTTAGACTAGTCTTGTGTGATCAACTGTATTGATATCAGCTGATCAGCACAGTCCTGGCTTACATGCCTATCCTCAAGATGAGAAGAGTAGAAGACATGAAGACTAGAAGATCCTTGAAGATCAGATAAGTTAAGGTGCTTGTATACCTACTTATCTGATGGAGTCCCAGATTGAAGATGGCCTAAAGCAGTACAAAGAATTTCCAGATCAGAAGAGTGTTACTCTACTGATATCAGAAGACAGAAGACCTAAGGCCAGAAGAGTAGTCAGAAGACTAGAAGTACAGATCAGAAGACTATGTGCTCTTCCAGGACTCGGCTGATTCCTAAGTCATCTTGCAATTCAAACGAAGACCTACCTTATTTAGAAGATTGACATGATCCCAGGATTGAAGCAATCAAGCGGCTGGAATCAAGGAATCAAGCTATTATGGAAAGATTGCTCAAACGGCTAGTCAACTCCAACGGCTAGTTGCAACCAATCTCCATTATAAATACAAGAGGATGAGAAATCACAAACATGAAGTCACAAGAGAGAATTCAACAAGCCAAGCAAACAATCAAAGCTAAAGCCATACTGTTCTAAGAATTCTCAAAAGAGCCAGAAACCATTAGATTATCTATAGCTCTTAAGTGATTTCTATCCAACCCCTAAGAACCTGAAACCTGTTCATATTATATATCAATTGTTTTAGGCATAGTGGTTAAGCAAATTATAAGCTTGAACCATTAGTTGGATACACCTCAAAAACCCCAAACCCTCACCGAAAGGTTAAAGTTTTTGAACCCCTTAAAGTGCAAGTGCTTACAATCACTTGTGGAGACCGTAGCTGTTAGGACGGCTCAGATCTCAAAGTCCTAACCTTGGGACTATAAAGGTCAAGACCCTTGTAATTTGTGGTAAATTAAAGGGATTAAACATCACGTGTGGACGTGAGAGTGGACGTAGGAACGTATATCCAAACCACTATAAATCCGGTGTTATTTACTTTCTGCACTTTACATTTCTGTCTTTACATACATTATTATATAGTGCATACTGTGATTTCAACATTCTTCAAAACAAGGCCATAACTTTCAAACCAGCATCAGCTGAGTATTTTCATTAAGCAAAACAAGTTGAACACTTTCATAAGAATTACAAGAACGAGTCTAAACCAGGGCCACCATAATTCCGCATATAACCTCCTCAGTCAGATCACTATAGTCATCTGGACCAGCAGACTTGCAGTCCAGTTGACATAGCAATCAGAAGAGGTTCTCAACTCTGTTTGAAAAAGTTTTAAAGTCTATTCACCCCTCCCCTCTATTTATCTCATTTAAATATAATAATTATTTGAGCATTAATAATTTATGAGAAGATAACAAAACTAATTTTTCAAGGGAAGTCAGTCATATAAATACATTAAAAAGAATATGTTCAAAAAATCAAATGGACATTAGTTAATTGCAGGATTATCTTCCACATATTTTTACACATAATTTATTTTTATCTCATTTAAAACTTAATAATTATATAACACCACTAATTTTTCAAGGGAAGTCATACAAATACATTAAGAAACAGGAGTAGTACTTGTGTACACCTTAGTGTATGGTTACACACTAATTTCAATTTTTTATTTATATTTTATCGGCGTCCGCTCATTTAATGAGTTCACCCTTAAATCATTTTTTTGCTACGGTTATCTGCACTCGCTCATTTTATGAGTTTCACCCCAAATCATTTATTTTTACACGGCTATCTACACCTGCTCATTTTAGAAGTTCAACCCCAAATTATTTTTTTTAACGCGGTTATCTCCATCCACTCACTTTATGAGTTCACCCCAAAACATTTAAAAAAAATAATTACATTTGAAAAACTATATTTTCATTTTATTAATTTACACAAAATATAATAAAATCAAATCTAATTTGTATATTTACAATCTGCAGCCGAGTCATTGCCGAGTTATCTTCGATTCACCACCAAGTCACCCATATTTTTAGAAAAAAAATTCGTAAAAACTTAATTTAAAAAAAAAAAAAAACTATCGAAAATAGCCACATCCCACAAGTTTCGATTTTTTTAAAAATTTTTCTTCCCCCTCCACTTTTCCTTTTTTCTTCCCATTTTCAGTTTTTATTCCAAACTTTTTATTTCTTCATATTTTTTTCCTTTTTTATTTTATTTTCCTGCCTTTCTTTTACATTTTTTTCATGTGTATTTTTTAAAATTTTAATACAAAATAATATTATAGGTATAATTTTATTATAGTCGGTTATACAATAAGTAATAACTAGTACTACCATAAATAGTACAGTAATAAGTAATATCATTAATAGTAATTGTTGATGTTGAAATAAGTGTTTTGTATAATGATCCAACACTAACAGCCGAGTGTTGTAACTAATGTTCCCAACACTTATGACAACATCAGAATTTGCCCTTCCTTTTCTCACTAACTCCGATCTTACACTTGTTGCTTAGTAATGTCCGCAATGCAGTTAGAAGACGTGGGCAACACCAGGTCACGCAGTTGTATGGGAGTGAGAAGCTACTAGGCATAAGATAACAAGTTCCTACATTCAAGGAGATGTGAAGAGAAGTTCCATAACCGCTTGATCTCACGGCTGTGATAATCATAGGAGTTGAAGGCAGTTCCTCCATGAAGCCTATAAATACCGTAGCTGCCTCAACACAAGTTATACAAGAAGAAAACCTAATCTTGATTACTAGTCTATTGAATGCGTATACGCTTCAAGTTAGGAATATTATTGTTTCTTCTTGTAGATCTACACATTATTGTAAACCCGAATAGTTGTTTGTTGATCTTGGCCATATTTACTAGGTTATATGCATAGATGTATAAGGGAGATAGTTACATAGGATCTAGTAATTCTATACACTAATTCAAAGTGTTATTGTAAACCTCTAAGAGGTTGTAATCCGTTTCACATATTTTATATAGTGAACAGCGTAGATTATTTTATAATCTACGCAAATTTGGAATACTTCCATTTTACAAAGAACAACAAATTTAAAGATAATATTCAACCTAAGGTTCAGATTAATAATATTTTTCCTGTTAGGAAGAATACTTTCAATCAATCCAGACAATTGGAAAGAGGTAGCAAGTTTAGATCTGATCAAAAATATAGGAAGAATGTCAAATGTGATGCATGTTCTGGATATGGTTATTATGCTAATGAATGTGCCAACACCTTACTAAAAAAGAAGGTTAATTTTAGTGCTACTTTAAGTGATGAGTCTGATGTTGAGAATGATCCTGAAAAAGATATTGAAAAAACTTTTTCTGCAAGAATAGAATATGATGATACTTTTGATGATGATCTAGATGATTTTTACGATGCGAGATCAAATGAGCCATCATTTGAACAATCATTGACTAATAGTACTCTAGAATTTAATTGTTTCACAAGTTCTTTGTCATATACAGGTTCCTCAAGTAAAGCAGGACTATCTAGAAGTGATGCAGACATTCAAGAATTATTCAAAACTGTTTCTAAATTAGAAAGTCTTTTAACAAGAAAGGATAAAGAAATTTCTAAATATAAAGAAAGACTAGATGTGTCTGTTCTTGATTTTAAGAAATATTCTTATGAAAACTCTTGACTAATGATTTTTTTTTTTTTTTAAGATATCTTGTGAAACTGAGAAACTTAATCACATAATTAACTCACTGAATTCTGAAAACTCTGACTTAAGAGAATCTATTACAAAGCTTGAAGATATTCTAACAATCAACAACCAACTAACAATGTTCCTCCCACTGTAGATGAACCAAAAACGTTGACCAAGTCAACTCAAATGTTTTACTAACTCTGGGTAATTTAGTCTTATATGTTTGTTAAATGAATGAGAAAATAAAAGACTTGAATATTATAGATTCAATAAAATTGTGTTATTTTTATACTAGGCAGCATGATTAAACTTTGTTTTTCAATCGTGATCATTTTATTAAGTTTTTCAGATTATAAAGTTAGAAAGTAGATTGTTTTTTATATTTTGAAAGATATATATTCAGATTAATTATTCAAGTTTATGTTAATTTTTTCTACTTAATTTACATTGTTTGATCATCTTTTCAAATTGGCATAGTTTAACGATTTGTGGAAGGACTTTAATTTGTTGATTAGATTTGAGCATATGAATACAAAACTTTTAGTTGCAGGATTTACTTTTGTTGGTTGAATATAAATAAATACACATGGATAATTGACTTGAATTCAATATTCAACAAAATTAATTTTTTTTTTAAATGAACGACTGAATGAAACTTGTATTGTATTATAAATTTTTTTAGCTAGATAAAATACAGATAATTGATATAAATTCAATAGAATAACTATCATAACTCTATGTGTGGAGGGCGAAACTAGCTAGTTTCCTCATCTTCTTGGAGGGCGATGAGGTATCCCAACATCCAAATGTGTCGACGCTCTACGAGGACGACGCCCTCTTGGTGGTCGAGGAACCCTTGGTAGGCCTGGTGGCCTTACGACCGCAGGAGGAGGAGGCGGAGGCCGCCTCCGCCATAGGCTCTCATTAAGTGAATTTTCTTCTTCGATTTGCTCGTTATTATAATTGGCCATAGAAGTGGGGGCAAAAAGCAGCACCATCACTCCTAGAAGATACAACATTGTAAAAGTATTCATATTGCATGCACTGAGTGAAATAGAAAATAATATTGCAATATATATAATAAGCATAAATTAAAGGTGTACCTGTTGGATATGCATTGAATAATTAAATGATTATCTTTTACAAAAAATTATATTTATCTCATTTAAATATAATAATTATTTGAGCATTAATAATTTATGAGAAGATAACAAAACTAATCTTTCAAGGGAAGTCAGTCATATAAATACATTAAAAAGAATATGTTCAAAAAATCAAACGGACATTAGTTAATTGCAGGATTATCTTCCACATATTTTTACACATAATTATTTTTATCTCATTTAAAACTTAATAATTATATAACACCACTAATTTTTCAAGGGAAGTCATACAAATACATTAAGAAATAGGAGTAGTACTTGTGTACACCCTAGTGTATGGTTACACACTAATTTCAATTTCAATTTTTTATTTATATTTTATCGGCGTCAGCTCATTTAATGAGTTCACCCTTAAATCATTTTTTTGCTACGGTTATCTGCACTCGCTCATTTTATGAGTTCACCCCAAATCATTTATTTTTACACGGCTATCTACACCTGCTCATTTTATGAGTTCAACCCCAAATTTTTTTTTTAACGCGGTTATCTCCATCCACTCACTTTATGAGTTCACCCCAAAACATTTTAAAAAAAATAATTACATTTGAAAAACTATATTTTCATTTTATTAATTTACACAAAATATAATAAAATCAAATCTAATTTGTATATTTACAATATGCAGCCGAGTCATTGCCGAGTTATCGTCGATTCACCACCAAGTCACCCATATTTTTAGAAAAAAAATTCGTAAAAACTTAATTTAAAAAAAAAAAAAACTATCGAAAATAGCCACATCCCACAAGTTTCGATTTTTTTTTAAATTTTTCTTCCCCCTCCACTTTTCCTTTTTTCTTCCCATTTTCAGTTTTTATTCCAAACTTTTTATTTCTTCATATTTTTTTCCTTTTTTATTTTATTTTCCTGCCTTTCTTTTACATTTTTTTCATGTGTATTTTTTAAAATTTTAATACAAAATAATATTATAGGTATAATTTTATTATAGTCGGTAATACAATAAGTAATAACTAGTACTACCATAAATAGTACAGTAATAAGTAATATCATTAATAGTAATTGTTGATGTTGAAATAAGTGTTTTGTATAATGATCCAACACTAACAGCCGAGTGTTGTAACTAATGTTCCCAACACTTATGACAACATCAGAATTTGCCCTTCCTTTTCTCACTAACTCCGATCTTACACTTGTTGTTTAGTAATGTCCGCAATGCAGTTGGAAGACGTGGGCAACACCAGGTCACGCAGTTGTATGGGAGTGAGAAGCTACTAGGCATAAGATAACAAGTTCCTACATTCAAGGAGATGTGAAGAGAAGTTCCATAACCGCTTGATCTCACGGCTGTGATAATCATAGGAGTTGAAGGCAGTTCCTCCATGAAGCCTATAAATACCGTAGCTGCCTCAGCACAAGTTATACAAGAAGAAAACCTAATCTTGATTACTAGTCTATTGAATGCGTATACGCTTCAAGTTAGGAATATTATAGTTTCTTCTTGTAGATCTACACATTATTGTAAACCCGAATAGTGGTGTGTTGATCATGGCCGTATTTACTAGGTTATATGCATAGATGTATGAGGGAGATAGTTACATAGGATCTAGTAAATTCTATACACTAATTCAAAGTGTTATTGCAAACCTCTAAGAGGTTGTAATCCGTTTCACATATTTTATATAGTGAAAATAATCTACGCAAATTTGGAATACTTCCATTTTACAAAGTGAATTTTAATTTTCGCTGCCTAATGTTGTTTGGACAATGTCAACACGACTGACAACACCTCTGATTTCGCACGCACACACACTTTCAGTTGGTATCAGAGCCAACTACTGGATACACTAAGTAGAGATTCTTCTTAGAGTGTGTTATTTTAAAATGGAGTATACACTTTCTCCCGCACTAAAGCCTCCTATTCTCGATGGCACGAACTATGCCTTCTAGAAACCAGAGATTAGAATGCACATCAAATCCATTGATGAAAGAGCCTAGAGGAGTGTTCTTGCTGGTTGGCTGAACTCAACCAAGAACCACAGCGGATGAAGACAATGAAGCTCGGATCAAGAGAGAGCTCCACTGGACAAACGATGAAATCACAACAGCTAGTTACAATTCAAAGGCGTTGAATGCTATCTTCACCTCAACTGATGCCTCAATGTTTAAAATCATCTCAAACTGCATATCTTCGAAGGATGCATAGGATCGGTTACAAGAACGTTGTGAAGGATCGGATAGTGTACGAAGGACCAGACTTCGTATGCTTGGAACCAAGTTCGAGAATTTGAGGATGAAAGATGATGAAACCATTTCATCTTACAATGAAAAGCTGACTGAAATTTCGAATGAAGCTCACTCTCTTGGAGATCTAATATCCAATACAATGTTAGTACATAAAATTCTTAGATCTGTTCCTAAACGTTTTGATCCTAAGATATGTGTTATAGAAGAAGCTAATGATACTAATGTCTTAAGTCAAAATGAGTTGATTGGTATTTTGAAAACATATGAAATGAACATTTCTGAAAAGACTGATAATGATAAGAAAGTTCTTATTTTCAAAGGCGATGCCTCATCATCTACATCATCATGTTCTAGAAAGTCTCCTTATGTCACTGAAATTGAATATGATGAAGATGAAATTAAGGAGTGTTTCAACTATCCTGATTACATGACTTTCATTACTAAACTGTTCAAAACTTTCTTAAGGAACAAGAACAACAAATTTAAAGATAATATTCAACCTAAGGTTCAGATTAATAATATTTTTCCTGTTAGGAAGAATACTTTCAATCAATCTAGACAATTGGAAAGAGGTAGCAAGTTTAGATCTGATCAAGAATAAAGGAAGAATGTCAAATGTGATGCATGTTCTGGATATGGTTATTATGCTAATGAATGTGCCAACACCTTACTAAAAAAGAATGTTGGGAATAAAATGATTTTGATCTAGATACCAAAACCCCTGAATGATGATGTACAAATTAGTTGAGATATGCTCAAGTTAGTGTTCAGGCAAGTTGTCCCAGAACACTTGAGTATGTAGAATGCTTAAGTTAAAAATCTCAGAAATGTTGTGAGATTTTAGAGTTCAGGATAGTTGTCCAAAGCTACATGTTAGATAGCTTGATAGGTATTAAGTCTTAAGGCCAAAGTTGCTGAAGCATCAGGACAACTGAACAAGTGGACAACCAGGCTGAAGAGATCAAGAACACTGAAGCTATGCTCTTAAATGCAAAAGATCTAGACAGTTGAAGTGCAAATGATCAAGAGAATTAACTGTCAAAAGCTTACAGAAGACACATTCAATGAAGCATTTATTGCCAATCATGCCTGAACCAAGCATTGAAGACTTAGAGCATTAAAGAGTGAAGCATTGAATGAATGTTGGAACATTCTAAAACTGCAGCAAGAATGTTCAGGGAGCTTGTCCCATCTGACCGTTAGTTGAGTGTAGATTCTGCCACAAATCAACCTTGGAAAGTGTGCTTATTTGGAAACTGTCACAAGTCATCTCAGCCGCATTTTTCAGAAGTCAACACATTCATTCAAGCAACCATTGAAGAGCCCTTTTACACAGTGGATAAAAGGAAGTCAAGCTACTTAGCCGTTTCAATGTAGCTGCAAATAGAAATGTTTGAAATGCTATCTCTCCAACGGATAGTTGCTCAAACATGACTATATAAACAGAAGTGATCAAAGGGATTCATAATCCAACAAGAAGCTATCAAACTCATATAAAGCTTTCAAAGGAAACCAAGCTATTCTCAAGTATTCCAAGTTTCCTGAATCACTTCAAGTCAGCTAAGCCAATCTTTGTAAACATCCTAGCTTAGCATTGAGATATCCTAAGCCTTTACATCTGTTCTCATTGTAAAGGATATCTCTATTAGTTGGAACCAAACCTCAAACCTTATCTCATTTAGTGAAGAGAGTGTTTGTTGTAGAAGTGAGGAGTTAAGGACTGTTAGAGTGAAACACAGTCTTAACTTAGAGAGATTGAGCACTAGGACTCAGATTATCCTAGGGATCAAAACACAAAGAGAGTGTTGTTGATCAGTGCACCTTGGCACTATAAAACAAGCTAATTCCATTGTGAAGGAATTATCCTGTTCAATCAGGCAAAGTGGATGTAGGAGCTTGAATCTCTGAACCACTATAAACTTGTGTGTCTTTTACTTACTGCACTCTTTATTGCATTCATATTCAAACATATTTCAAAGAGTAAAACTTGTAAGTTTAAGGAAAAATTGTTTTGGACAAAGTCCCTGATAACTGTATCTTTTCAGAAATTTACTTGGAGTATTTCCTTAAGTCAAAGGCCAACCACATTCCGCACTTAGCAACTCTCTTAGATATTTAGCCAACTGATCACTCTATAGTAATCAGTAGGACAAGTTTCTATCAAAGTTCACTCAGGCCAGTTGTGAGACAACCTGCCTGACAAGACCAGATTTGTCAAATAGAAAAGAATTTGCATACACAAGTGCATTCCCCCCCCATACACTTGTGTTATACTCCACCTAGGACCAACAAGTGGTATCAGAGCAGGGGTTCAAAGACCACTGCTTCTGAAAATCCAACTGATTTTCAAAAAAAAAATCACATTGTCTGTGGTCACTGAACTGATCCAAATTTCTGTAAAACCTTTTTGTGTTCATCCTATATTACATCTGTTGAAATGGCTAACAATGCAGTTCCAGGAGATGCTGTCAACAACATCAACAATATGGGTCCAAACCAAGTCAACCATATTTCTCATCACAAACTGCCAATGTTCTCAATTGAGAACTATGATTTCTGGAAAATCAGGATGAGAGCACATCTTGCATGCCAGCATGATGAGATGCTTAAAGTCATCACTAGAGGGCCATTCACATTTACTAAAGCAAATCCCAAGCTCACTGATGCTCAAATAGCTGATCCAAGGGAGTTGCTGCCAAAGGATGAAGATGACTTTACAGCTGAAGAAAGAAAAAGGCACAACCTGAACTACATTGCAATGAACACATTGTACCAGACAATTCCAGATGCAGTGATGGGAAGAGTGTACCACTGTACATCAGCTAAAGAGATTTGGGACACCCTAGCACTTATGTGTGAAGGTACCCAAAAGATCAAGGAGAACAAGCTTCAAGTGGCTATCCAAAAATATGAACAATTCTCTATGGAAGCCAATGAAACCATTGATCATCTTGATGGCAGGTTTACTGACATCATGAATGAAATAAACTCTCTTGGGAAGTTCTATGCCAAAAGAGAAGTTGCCTTGAAGATCTTGAGAAGTCTCACATCCAAGTGGGATATATATTCTGTCATGATGCAAAACACTAGCAATCTTGACAACATGCCAATGCAGCAAGTATTTTCTGAACTCAAGGCATATGAGTTTGATCTCAACAGAAAGAAGGTGCATGAAGAGCCATCCTCCTCAACCAAAGGTGTTGCCTTCAAAGCTTCTGAAACAGAAAAGAAGAATACTCAAAGGTCCTCTCAATCTGTTTCAAAATCTGAAATAAAGGAGGAGCTGGCACTCATGGCTAGAAGATTTGAGAAGCTCAACTCCAGATTTGGTAGATACAAGAAGTTCTACCAAGACAACAGAACCAGAAGGAGATTCAACTCTCCTGACACCAAATCAGAGGACAAAGTCTCTGATGAAAAGAAAGAGGACAAGTATGCTGATAGAAAGAGATACAGCAAAGGTGAACCATCATCATCAAGGAGGAAGGAGTCCTCAAACAAGAAAAATGATGATGAAGATGTGTGTTACAACTGCCAGAAAAAGGGTCACTTTCAGTATGACTGTCCTGACCTCAGTGCAAAAGAAAGGAAAGAAAGGCAGACCAAAAGAGACAAGAGGCTGAACAGCAGAAAGGCTATGGTGGCTGGAGATTCAGCTAGTGAAGAAAGTGTCTACTCTTCTGATGATGGACTATTCTCCAACAGTGACAGTGATGATGACTGTCAAATGGCATTTGAAAATAATGAGGTATGTTCATCTTCTAGCTCTTCCAGTTCTTCAAATAACACACATGAGTCCAGTGAAATCCCCTTAAAACTCAACTTTGTAAAGTTATTTGAGGATTTCACCAGACTAAGAGAAGTATGCAATATAGCACTTAGAGAAAATGAGCTACTGAATTCAAAAGCTCAAACTCCCAACCTTCCTGAACCTGAGCTTGACATTAAATCAACTGAGTTGTATCAGCAGATTGTGAAAGAACTTGAGGAAGTGTCTCTCAAAGTCTCTGAACAACAAAAGTTGATTGATGATCAAGAACTGGCCTTGAGGAAAAAGGATTTTGATCTCAGAATTCTTCAGGCAAAATTTGACAATCTCTCAAGTGAATTTGATACTCTAAAATTGAGTGAGGGGAGCTTAAAAATAAAAATGTCTGCCTTGAACAAATCTGCTAAGGCAATAGAGGAGATTCAAGGGTTTCAAAGACAATTTGCTCAAAAGGGTGGATTAGGCTATAATCCATGTGAACCCTCACCTGGTCTTAGCATTGCTTCATCAAGCAATTCTAAGATGACTTTTGTAAGATCAGTGGCACAGCAAAATGAAATTGAAGTAAATCAACCACTGATCAAGGATAAGGGTAAAGGAATTTTTATACCAACTCAGGTAATCAATGCACCTAAACCCACACCCTTGGAAAAGGTTAAAGGCATTGCTTACAGGAGGAATGAGGTTCAGAAAGGTAGAACCAATGGAAGGCCAACCTATCTGAATCATCATCAGAGAAGTTGTCCAAAACCTATTCAGAAAAGGCCAACTCAAATGAGGAAACCTCAACTGAATGGATTAAGGCCAATCCCCTCTGATAGGTATAAAACATTCAGGAAGCCTGGACCTTACTTGCCAAATGGAAAAGGCCATCCAAAAACCTATCCTCAAAAGTCTTATCCAGCTGCACCTAAGCTTAGTAACTTCAGGAGAAATGTCCCAAAGAAATTTACCAACTCTCCTGAACCTTACAAAGCTAACACTTATACACAGAGATCACCCAAGGCATTTAAGGGTCAAACTGTGTATGTAGATGTAAATGGAAACCAAGCCAGTCACTTTGAATCAATCAGAGTAATCAGGCAGATTTGGGTTCCAAAAGGTACAGCTAACCCTATAGGACCCAACACTCAAAGGGTACCTAAATTTTGACTTTGCAGGGCTGCAAGGACCACAAGAAGAAGAGAAGCATCAACAAGAAAACAACATGGTACTTGGATAGTGGATGTTCAAGACACATGACTGGAAATAAAGAGCTTCTATCAGAGTTCATAGAAAAGGAGGGTCCTTCAGTAACCTTTGGAGACAGCTCACAAGGGATCACAAGAGGTTATGGTACATTAAATATTGGTAGTGTTAAAATTACTGATGTCTCATATGTCCTAGGCCTAAAATATAACTTGCTGTCTATAAGTCAAATCTGTGATAAAGGTTTTTGTGTTGAATTTGCTCCTAATGAATGTACTATCAAGAACAAATCAACACAACAGGTGCTACTAACAGGGGTGAGAAAGGGAAATGTCTATTTTGCAGATTGGAGCAAAACCCCTGAACCAGTTTGTCTTGTTGCCAAAAGCACAAAAGAGCAAAGCTGGCTGTGGCACAAGAGGCTGAATCACCTGAACTTCAAAACCATCAACAAGATTGCAAGAAACTCTCTAGTTAAAGGGCTGCCAAATCAAGTGTTCACCAAAGAACACATATGCCAGCCATGTCAGGAAGGAAAGCAGATCAAAGCTTCATTCAAAGGAAAGCCTGTCATCTCAACTGAGAGAGTTCTTCAACTACTGCATATGGACTTATTTGGGCCAATTATCCCAGTAAGTATAAATGGAAGAAAATATGCTTTAGTTGTTGTTGATGATTTTTCCAGGTACACTTGGGTAGTATTCTTACTCAACAAGAAGGAGACTCAAGTCAAGTTACCTGAATTGATGATGAGACTAAGCAATGAAAAAGGCCTTAATATTGTCAAGATCAGATCAGACAAAGGCACTGAATTCATAAACTCATACATCAAAGAGTACTGCAGCAAGAATGGCATCACTCATGAAACCTCAGCAGCAAGAACATCTCAACAAAATGGGGTAGCTGAGAGAAGGAACAGGACTTTGAAAGAGGCAGCAAGAACCTTGATTGCTGAATCCAAACTGCCTAAAAGGTTCTGGGCTGAAGCCATTAGCACTGCATGCCACACACAAAACAGGTCCTTAATCACCAAAGGACAAGGTAAAACCCCATATCAAATATGGAAAGGTAGATTGCCCACTGTTGCATATTTTCACATATTTGGTTGTAAGTGTTTCATTCATAATAATGGGAAAGAGCAATTGAAAGCTTTTGACAGCAAAGCTGATGAAGGAATATTTGTTTGGATATTCACAAATCAGCAAAGCTTACAGAGTTTACAATTGCAAAACCCTTATTGTGGAAGAAACACCTCATGTTGTGTTTGATGAATCTATTAATGAGTTCAGGGATAGAAACCTGAATATTGATGAGATAACACAAAGAACAACCAGATTAAGGCTTCAAAGCAAGGAGACAGTGTTTGTAGATGTTGCCCAGCCTGAATTTTATGATTGTCAAAAACTGGACAACCTACCTGATGGCAATCAACCAGGAGTCAACCAACCTGAAGGTGATATTGAACTGATTGATCCAATCCCAGTTCAAAACCAGGTAACAACTACCAATGAAGAAGCAGGCAATGCTGAGGTAGTTAATGGATCCAATATTCAAGGGGGAACCAATGAAAATGTCAACTCATCTGACAATGAGGACAACACCCCTGAATATGATCCTGAGCTTGATCCTTCAATTAATTTTCCTGAATTTAATGAGTCTAGTGATCCAACCTCAGATGAGGACAGTCCTCCTGAAGGGATCAGGTCTAGAAGGACTTGGTTGCAAGACCACCGTTCAGAATCTGTGAAGGAGATGATATCTTGTTAGTCCAAATCTATGTGGATGACATTATATTTGGATCTCCAAATGAGAAGATGTGTGAAAAGTTCTCCAAACTCATGCAAAGCAAATTTGAGATGTCCATGATGGGATTGATGAACTTCTTCTTAGGACTTCAGGTCACTCAATCAAAGAAGGGGATATTCATCAATCAGGCCAAGTACACAAGGGACATGATCAAAAAATTCGGATGTGCAACAAGCAAGCCAGTCAGAATTCCTATGAATACTAACTGGAAGATGGATCCTGATGAAGGTGGAGAGTCAACCAACTCCACTAACTACAGAGGAATCATAGGATCATTGCTATATCTCACTGCAAGTAGGCCTGATATCACATTTGTAGTTGGAGTATGTGCAAGATTTCAGGCAAATCCAAAGAAGAGCCATCTTGATGCTGCCAAGAGAATCCTAAGATATCTCAAGGGATCTGAGAATCTTGGATTGTGGTATCCAGCTGATGACAACATTGAGCTCACTGGATATTCAGATGCTGATTATGGAGGATGCAGAATTGACAGAAAGTCCACCTCTGGAACATGTCAATTCTTGGGCAGCAAGCTTATCTCATGGTTCTCCAAGAAACAGAATACAGTTGCAACTTCAACAACTGAAGCAGAATATGTTGCAGCTGGAAGTTGTTGTGCTCAGATACTTTGGCTCAGGCAACAACTCAGAGACTACAAAGTCCTCACAAATGAAGTGCCAATATTCTGTGACAACAATAGTGCAATTGCCATCTCACAGAATCCAGTGCTCCACACCAGATGCAAGCATGTGGACATCAAGCATCACTTCATAAGGGATCATGTGGAGAAGAAAGATATCAAGCTTGTCAAAATCCACACTGATAAGCAAAAAGCTGATATTTTGACAAAGCCTCTAGCTGAAGCAAGGTTCTTAGAGTTGTCAGCTGAATTGGGGTTACTTGATCCAGGCAAGATGGAAAAATGAGGAAAGAAAACTCATATGAAGGGGGAAGTTCATCAAAGTTGAATTTCAGAAAAATTGACCAACCTCACTGAAGTTGTAAGCCAAAGGGGGAAACTCAGCAAGGTTGTCCCTATGATGCTCAGCAATGTTGGTCAGGGGATCTGTCCAAGTGGGACCCAGTCAGCAACCTTGGGACCCACTCAGGCAAGCTCATCAGGTAGTTTGACCTTCACAGAAACCAAAGCACATCTCAGGATGTTTGTCCGAGTTAATTAGATAATCATTGCTATTTTTAGCATTGATTAGACATTTAAGAGGTTTCTTGGTCTAAGAGTAGGCCATTTTAGGATGGAGTGTGCTATAAAGATTTTTACCACCAAAAAGGCAAATCAGCATTTAATGCAGAAATCTTAATTGGGATTTCATGAATTCTTGAGCCTTCATCAAAACCATTAATTTGCATTAAATCTCCATCAAACCGCCTCAATCCCACTACCACATATTATCCAATTGGTCAGACTTATTACCCACGGTTAGATTCTATTAACCAACGGTTAATAAACTCCCCACATATATAAACTCCTCACTTTTCACTACCATCTTTACGCACTCAAAATTTCAAAAACCCTTAAGTCTTTCTTCATACTCTCAAACCTGCAATTCCTCCCCAAACACCTACCAAATCTCTCATATTATCCATGGCACCTAAGATTAAGAGAGAAGAGCTTGTAGACTTCAATGATTCCTCTTTGGACATTGATTTCTCCTATCTTAGCAACCCAAACTCCTTATGGTTTGAAAAACTGGTTGCCTTTGACAGTCCGGACAAGGAGGTTGAACCAGTACTCCATTGGCTTAGGGAAGCAGGCTTGGAAAAGTTTCTTGGGACCAAGCCTGATTCATGCCTAAATCCATTTATGGCAGAATTCTTTGCCCATCTAAGATGGAAGGGCAAGAAAGGAGATGTGTGCACAAAGCTCACATATGCTGAGGAAGATGAAGAAGTAGAAGGCCAACACTCCATCACCTTCACTGCAGAGGATATAGATGCTAGCTTTGGGCTACCTTCTGAAGGCCAGAATCCAGAGACTTACAAGGAAGGAGAAGATCAGGAGTTCTACTTTCCATGGCTGCTTACACCCAAAAATCTTGTAAGTGCTCAAAACAAGAATACTCTAAAACCTTTGTTTAGACACTTGTTTGACTGTGTGGTGAAGAGTCTGTTAAGTCACTCTGGGAGTGTTGAACAACTTAGTATGCCTAAGTTGAGAGTAATGGCTGCTGTGATTGACTCTGCTGAGAAGAGAGTCAAATTTGATTGGAAAAGCTTCATTTTGGACAAAATGATGAATGAGAAATTCAAGTTTAAAGAGGTGAAACACCACAAGGTGGTGGTTGATGGAAGACTCCAGTTCTGCACAAGAGCCAGCCTGCTCTTGGAAAGATTTGCTCATTATACCCACCTTCAAGTCAAGCCAAAGCCTTTTCCAGCACAGAAGGTGCTGTTCAGAAAACTGTCTTCAAGGACAGAAAAGAGAAAGCAGGAGGCTGCCTCCAAGAAAGCTGTTGCAACTGTTCCAGCAACAAGAGCCTCTCCGAGGAAAAGGAAAGCACAACCACCCAAAATCCAGCCAAAGATGAAGAAGATGAAGGAGATTCTAAGTGAATCTTCCCCTGAAAGCCAGTCAAGAAGTGGAGGAGCCACTTCTGAAGAAATTGAGAAAGTAGCTGAGGAAGGAGTCAACCCTCCTGAAGAGGGTGAAGTAGTCAGAGAGATTGTCCCACTGCAACCTGAGACAATCACAGAATTCAGAGACCTTGACCAGCCTACAAGGTATGAAAGGAGAAGGAGAATCATCAAGACCTCTGAGACGTAGAGATTGATGGAAGAGAAAAGGAAGAAGAAAGAGTTCTTCAAGGAGATTAGACAGGCAAGCAAGTCTAACTCCAAGTCAAAGTCAAGGACCAACAGCCCTGAAGCCAACTCCCCTGATATTCAGTCTAGAAGAATATCTCCAAGGCAAGAAGAAGAGGAGTGCAAGACTCCTGAAGATGCCCCAATCCTGACCAAGAAAGTTTACTCCCCTGAAGGTGCACCTGAGAGAGCAGGTATTGATGTGTTGGCAGATTTGGTCAATCTTGAAGATAGACCCTTTTCCCCCCTTGATCCAAGACTTCTCTCTTATACCAAACTTCTTGAAAATGCTATTCAAGAAGGTGATCAAGTTGATTTCCCACCCATTCCAGCCATCCCAATTACCTATTCAGGCACAATGCTCTCAAAAGCACCTGAATCCCAACTTGTTTTGACCTCTCCTGAACCCATTCCTTCTGAATCCAACCCACCTGAATCCCAGCCAAGCCTACTTGAATCCCACTCCAATCCTCCTGAATCCCAAGCTAACTCATCTGGAGATGATAGTGGTGAAGAGTTCACCTATGAGGGAATGTTGAGGCAGATTGCTAGAGCCAATTTGGATGAATTATATCCAGGTTTGAAAGCTTATCCCAGGCTGCAACAACAGTTCTATGATCTCAGAGCACTTGTTGAGATCAAAGATAGAACTATTGTGGAAATAGCTCAGGCTATTCAGGATAAGGGTGCCAACTGGTGGCAGGTTGAGGAAAATAGGCTGCTACATTTTGCAAATGTAAAGAAGACCAGTGTTCTAACCACTGAAGCCCTATTTTGCACCATTGTTCATGAGAAGGTGCTTGCTGAAAGAGAGAGGATAGCACAAGGAATCAAGCATCCTGACAGCCCATCTGATGATGATGATGATGATGATGATCACACCAATCCCAATCCCCCTGGTACCAACTCAGCTCAGGTACATTACTTGACTTTTCATTCTGGGAAGGACTCTGATCTTTCAGAGGAGTTGACCAAAGATGGTAACTCAGTCCAAGATGCATTGGCCAAGGATGGTTCTTCTGATCAAGTTGTGGCCAACCTCTCTGATCAACTTCAGGCCAAACTTGATCAATCACTGAAAGCCACATTGGATGCCATAGTTTCCCAAAAGATGAAGCCCGTTCACACCTTCTTGAGCATGGCAGATGATAAAATGCAAAACATTCATGATGAGAATGTTTATCTACTGCAAGAATTGAAGTCCCTCACTCAGGCCCACTCACACCTCTCAGTCTCAATGAGTGAACTGAAGCCCCAGTGTTTTGATAATGCCAAAAAGGGGGAAAGAGAGAGAGCAAGGGCAAAGGGAACCTTGGTGATTGGTGAATCCAAGGGAAAGGAGAAAGTCCCTGAGATTGAGGAGGAAGCAGTAGAAGACATTGGGAAAGGCAAAGGCCCAATGAATATTGAAAATTTGACTGAGGAAGAGCAGATTCAAATAGCTGTCAAGGAGTCCATGGTGTCAGCTATGGAAAGTCAGGCAAGGAAGCTTCAAAGGCCAGGTGGTGAGTCTACAGGACTTGAACCTAAGGAGAAGGCTGCTGAAGTAAGGGGGAAGGTGACAAGGTCATCTGAAAGAAAGAGGAAGGAGCTGCAAGCCTTCAATGATTTCCCAACCAGCTTGACCTTGCCTTCAGAATTTCAATCTGATGAATCTACTCCAGCAAGGCAATCAAAGAGATTAAAGAAAACAGCCAGGATGCCTGCAATTGAAGAAGAAGAAGCTGAAGAAGAAGTCCAGGAAAGAATGCCTTAAGTTGGTGTGCCCAAACTTGCTGATGATCCCTCTAAATTATTTGAAGAAGGTTTTGGAAAAGATCCAGAAACCCAAGAGAAGCTAGCTCTTCAGAGAGCTAAAGAGAGGATGGAGCAATTGGTTGAGGCCAACAAGGCAAGAGATGAAAGAAGGGCAAATTTCAGAGCCCCAAGAAGGAGAGCTTCATACAGAAGGCTCAAACCTCAAATGCTGCAAAGATGGGACACTCAGTACCCTCACCATGATAAGTGGGTTCCAATCTCACTGAATGATGAATGGGAGGAGGCCAAGAGAAGTTTTGTATATGACTTCTATGTCATTGGGAAGTGGCTTGGAGAGAGTGTAGATGAAGTCTTTGTTCAATTCATGTTTGAGAACCACAGGGACCTCTACCAGAAGCTGTTTGCAGCAGCTGATATGGCAAGAGTTGAGTTCAAGGCCCCTGATCCAATTCTGTACATGCCTCCTAAGTTCAATGGGAACTTGATTGATGAGGGAAAGATTCTGGAGGAGTTCATCAACATCATGAAGATGGAGAAGATGAAAATAGGCCCTAGAGGCTCCAACAAGGATGTTTGGGAGCTGAAGAAAAGGGTCTGGGCTCAATATGGCATTGCTCCCCAAGATGATGGAACTCTCTGATGGATAAGTTTATCTCTTCCCTATCCTTGTTTTTGTTTGATGTTAATTGGTGTTATTCTGTTTACTTGTATCAGTTAGTGTGTCCTTCTGAATCTTTTGATCTGTAATGCTCCATGATATATAAAAGGACCAATGATTTTCTATCAAGAGATAACAACTCATTATCTCAACTAACTTGATATTACATATACTTGATTTATTGTGCTAACAGTGTCTTTCAGGAAAGTTGACCAGTTCATTGATCCTGAAGGTAAAGTATAGTATAACTCAAGGTCCCTTTGTAATAGGTTTTGGCATCATCAAAAAGGGGAAAATTGTTGGGAATAAAATGATTTTGATCTAGATACCAAAACCCCTGAATGATGATGTACAAATTAGTTGAGATATGCTCAAGTTAGTGTTCAGGCAAGTTGTCCCAGAACACTTGAGTATGTAGAATGCTTAAGTTAAAAATCTCAGAAATGTTGTGAGATTTTAGAGTTCAGGATAGTTGTCCAAAGCTACATGTTAGATAGCTTGATAGGTATTAAGTCTTAAGGCCAAAGTTGCTGAAGCATCAGGACAACTGAACAAGTGGACAACCAGGCTGAAGAGATCAAGAACACTGAAGCTATGCTCTTAAATGCAAAAGATCTAGACAGTTGAAGTGCAAATGATCAAGAGAATTAACTGTCAAAAGCTTACAGAAGACACATTCAATGAAGCATTTATTGCCAATCATGCCTGAACCAAGCATTGAAGACTTAGAGCATTAAAGAGTGAAGCATTGAATGAATGTTGGAACATTCTAAAACTGCAGCAAGAATGTTCAGGGAGCTTGTCCCATCTGACCGTTGGTTGAGTGTAGATTCTGCCACAAATCAACCTTGGAAAGTGTGCTTATTTGGAAACTGTCACAAGTCATCTCAGCCGCATTTTTCAGAAGTCAACACATTCATTCAAGCAACCATTGAAGAGCCCTTTTACACAGTGGATAAAAGGAAGTCAAGCTACTTAGCCGTTTCAATGTAGCTGCAAATAGAAATGTTTGAAATGCTATCTCTCCAACGGATAGTTGCTCAAACATGACTATATAAACAGAAGTGATCAAAGGGATTCATAATCCAACAAGAAGCTATCAAACTCATATAAAGCTTTCAAAGGAAACCAAGCTATTCTCAAGTATTCCAAGTTTCCTGAATCACTTCAAGTCAGCTAAGCCAATCTTTGTAAACATCCTAGCTTAGCATTGAGATATCCTAAGCCTTTACATCTGTTCTCATTGTAAAGGATATCTCTATTAGTTGGAACCAAACCTCAAACCTTATCTCATTTAGTGAAGAGAGTGTTTGTTGTAGAAGTGAGGAGTTAAGGACTGTTAGAGTGAAACACAGTCTTAACTTAGAGAGATTGAGCACTAGGATTCAGATTATCCTAGGGATCAAAACACAAAGAGAGTGTTGTTGATCAGTGCACCTTGGCACTATAAAACAAGCTAATTCCATTGTGAAGGAATTATCCTGTTCAATCAGGCAAAGTGGATGTAGGAGCTTGAATCTCTGAACCACTATAAACTTGTGTGTCTTTTACTTACTGCACTCTTTATTGCATTCATATTCAAACATATTTCAAAGAGTAAAACTTGTAAGTTTAAGGAAAAATTGTTTTGGACAAAGTCCCTGATAACTGTATCTTTTCAGAAATTTACTTGGAGTATTTCCTTAAGTCAAAGGCCAACCACATTCCGCACTTAGCAACTCTCTTAGATATTTAGCCAACTGATCACTCTATAGTAATCAGTAGGACAAGTTTCTATCAAAGTTCACTCAGGCCAGTTGTGAGACAACCTGCCTGACAAGACCAGATTTGTCAAATAGAAAAGAATTTGCATACACAAGTGCATTCCCCCCCCCCCCATACACTTGTGTTATACTCCACCTAGGACCAACAAAGAAGGTTAATTTTAGTGCTACTTTAAGTGATGAGTCTGATGTTGAGAATGATCCTGAAAAGATATTGAAAAAGCTTTTTCTGCAAGAATAGAATATGATGATACTTTTGATGATGATCTGGATGTTTTTTACGATGCGAGATCAAATGAGCCATCATTTGAACAATCATTGACTAATAGTACTCTAGAATTTAATTGTTTCACAAGTTCTTTCTCATATACAGGTACCTCAAGTAAAGCAGGACTATCTAGAAGTGATGCAGACATTCAAGAATTATTCAAAACTGTTTCTAAATTAGAAAGTCTTTTAACAAGAAAGGATAAAGAAATTTCTAAATATAAAGAAAGACTAGATGTGTCTGTTCTTGATTTTAAGAAATATTCTTATGAAAACTCTTGACTAATGAATTTTTTTTTTTAAGATATCTTGTGAAACTGAGAAACTTAATCACATAATTAACTCACTGAATTCTGAAAACTCTGATTTAAGAGAATCTGTTACAAAGCTTGAAGATATTCTAACAATCAACAACCAACTAACAATGTTCCTCCTACTGTAGATCAACCAAAAACGTTGACCAAGTCAACTCAAATGTTTTACTAACTCTAGGTAATTTAGTCTTATATGTTTGTTAAATGATTGAGAAAATAAAAGACTTGAATATTATAGATTCAATAAAATTGTGTTATTTTTATACTAGGCAGCATGATTAAACTTTTTTTTTCAACCGTGATCATTTTATTAAGTTTTCAGATTATAAAGTTAGAAAGTAGACTGTTTTTTATATTTTGAAAGATATATATTCAGATTAATTATTCAAGTTTATGTTAATTTTTTCTACTTAATTTACATTGTTTGATCATCTTTTCAAATTGGCATAGTTTAACGATTTGTGGAAGGACTTTAATTTGTTGATTAGATTTGAGCATATGAATACAAAACTTTTAGTTGCAGGATTTACTTTTGTTGGTTGAATATAAATAAATACATATGGATAATTGACTTGAATTCGATATTCAACAAAATTAATTTTTTTTAAATGAACGACTGAATGAAACTTGTATTGTATTATAAAATTTTTTAGCAAGATAAAATACAGATAATTGATATAAATTCAATAGAATAAATATCATAACTCTATGTGTGGAGGGCGAAACTAGCTAGTTTCCTCATCTTCTTGGAGGGCGATGAGGTGTCCCAACATCCAAATGTGTCGACGCTCTACGAGGACGACGCCCTCTTGGTGGTCGAGGAACCCTTGGTAGGCCTGGTGGCCTTACGACCGCAGCCGGAGGAGGCGGAGGCCGCCTCCGCCATAGGCTCTCATTAAGTGAATTTTCTTCTTCGATTTGCTCGTTGTTATAATTGGCCATAGAAGTGGGGGCAAAAAGCAGCACCATCACTCCTAGAAGATACAACATTGTAAAAGTATTCATATTGCATGCACCGAGTGAAATAGAAAATAATATTGCAATATATATAATAAGCATAAATTAAAGGTGTACCTCTTGGATATGCATTGAATAATTAAATGATTATCTTTCACAAAAAAAATATATTTATCTCATTTAAATATAATAATTATTTGAGCATTAATAATTTATGAGAAGATAACAAAACTAATCTTTCAAGGGAAGTCAGTCATATAAATACATTAAAAAGAATATGTTCAAAAAATCAAATGGACATTAGTTAATTGCACGATTATCTTCCACATATTTTTACACATAATTTATTTTTATCTCATTTAAAACTTAATAATTATATAACACCACTAATTTTTCAAGGGAAGTCATACAAATACATTAAGAAACAGGAGTAGTACTTGTGTACACCCTAGTGTATGGTTACACACTAATTTCAATTTTTTATTTATATTTTATCGGCGTGCGCTCATTTAATGAGTTCACCCTTAAATCATTTTTTTGCTACGGTTATCTGCACTCGCTCATTTTATGAGTTTCACCCCAAATCATTTATTTTTACACGGCTATCTACACCTGCTCATTTTATAAGTTCAACCCCAAATTATTTTTTTTAACGCGGTTATCTCCATCCACTCACTTTATGAGTTCACCCCAAAACATTTTAAAAAAAATAATTACATTTGAAAAACTATATTTTCATTTTATTAATTTACACAAAATATAATAAAATCAAATCTAATTTGTATATTTACAATCTGCAGCCGAGTCATTGCCGAGTTATCGTCGATTCACCACCAAGTCACCCATATTTTTAGAAAAAAAATCGTAAAAACTTAATTTTAAAAAAAAAAAAACTATCGAAAATAGCCACATCCCACAAGTTTCGATTTTTTTTTAAAATTTTTCTTCCCCCTCCACTTTTCCTTTTTTCTTCCCATTTTCAGTTTTTATTCCAAACTTTTTATTTCTTCATATTTTTTTCCTTTTTTATTTTATTTTCCTGCCTTTCTTTTACATTTTTTTCATGTGTATTTTTTAAAATTTTAATACAAAATAATATTATAGGTATAATTTTATTATAGTCGGTAATACAATAAGTAATAACTAGTACTACCATAAATAGTACAGTAATAAGTAATATCATTAATAGTAATTGTTGATGTTGAAATAAGTGTTTTGTATAATGATCCAACACTAACAGCCGAGTGTTGTAACTAATGTTCCCAACACTTATGACAACATCAGAATTTGCCCTTCCTTTTCTCACTAACTCCGATCTTACACTTGTTGTTTAGTAATGTCCGCAATGCAGTTAGAAGACGTGGGCAACACCAGGTCACGCAATTGTATGGGAGTGAGAAGCTACTAGGCATAAGATAACAAGTTTCTACATTCAAGGAGATGTGAAGAGAAGTTCCATAACCGCTTGATCTCACGGCTGTGATAATCATAGGAGTTGAAGGCAGTTCCTCCATGAAGCCTATAAATACCGTAGCTGCCTCAACACAAGTTATACAAGTAGAAAACCTAATCTTGATTACTAGTCTATTGAATGCGTATACGCTTCAAGTTAGGAATATTATTGTTTCTTCTTGTAGATCTACACATTATTGTAAACCCGAATAGTAGTGTGTTGATCATGGTCGTATTTACTAGGTTATATGCATAGATGTATGAGGGAGATAGTTACATAGGATCTAGTAAATTCTATACACTAATTCAAAGTGTTATTGTAAACCTCTAAGAGGTTGTAATCCGTTTCACATATTTTATACAGTGAACAGCGTAGATTATTTTATAATCTACGTAAATTTGGAATACTTCCATTTAAAAAGTGCATTTTAATTTTCGCTGCCTAATGTTGTCTGGACAATGTCAACACGACTGACAACACCTCTGTAGGTCCCCAAAGTTGAGTTAATATCGAGTAAGCTAGTGAAAATGTCTAGAGGGGGGTGAATAGACTTTTCAAAATTCTTTCGATATATCAAAGTACAATATGCGGAATACAGAAATTAATCAATGAGCCCAATTCAAGTTTATACTCAACTTCTTAATTCGAGAACTCTGTTCTACGTATACTCAACTTGTCTTGTTCAGATAGGTATGTTTTAAACAATTAAGCAATTAAACAAAACAGTAAAGTAAACAACACAAACAATTTATAGTGGTTCGACAACTTGTCTACGTCCTCTCTCACAAACCCAGTTGTGATGGTTCCTTATCAACTCTTCCAATCGAGTACAAAGTGTGTGTTCTTGTAATTTTAAGTCCCAAGAAAAAGACTTAGATCTTCTCGATTATACTACCAAGTATATCTTCGATCTTACTAGAGATTTACAAGTATCTAGCAACTTGAAAACAGTAAACAAAAACGTAAAACTTATTCAATAGCAGTCTTCTGGTTTCTTCACTTGTCTAGCTGACTTGCTTTCTGAACTTCAACAATAACTCTGAGAGTGTTTCACTTGAATGCTTCAATATCGCTTCAGTAAGTAGAATTTCAGTAGTCTTCAATCAATAAACACCTTGAGTATTTATAGACTTCAACTTTCAAGAACTTAGTCAGTTGTAACCAACCTTCCTTGAAAACTAACTTTATCCTTTCAAACTTATCCTTCCACGCGTTTCTGTTAGTAATTAGTTATTTCTAACTAACTCTTCAATCCTTATCTTCATACGCGCTTTGAATAACTAACTTCATGTTGACTTGTCTTGTTGAGTCTTGTTGCGCACTTGTCTTGTTGAGACACCTTCTCTTCTTGTCTGGTCTCGCGCAGTCCATCTTTAGTAGTAGACTATTCTAATCCTAACAAGACTATTACATTACTTTAAGCTTTATAAAATAGCTTAGTCAACTTAGAAATCTATACACTGAATATTTACATCTGAAAATCATGAGCTTCTATACAATGTTTATTATAGCTCAATGACAACTAAATATTTAATATAAATAGTATATACGAACTATAAGTACTTTTCTTTTATATTTAACAACACTTGTCTTATGTGAACTCTACTGGTCTGTTCAAGATGACTTCTCTTAACTAGACTAGATCAGTCAACACTTAGAAAATATTCAAACTACTTTTGGCTTATCAAAACTTCATCTTATCTTTTCATCATTTAGGACTTGTTCTAGGATTCATATCCCAACAATTTCCCCCTTTTTGATGAAGCCAAAACTACTTGAATCTTTTCTCAATAGTAGACTAGTTAAGTAGTTATCTTGTCTTAACATCAAATAGTACTTATCTTTTTATTCTTTCAAAATAAGAACAGTAGATATTACACATACTTATCAAAAATAAAAAAATAACAATCAGAGCAAAAAAACTAATCTGAGAGAGTACCTCCTTCAAGATTTGGAACACATAATGCATCTAAGAATCTCTTGTGTACTACTCTGATATGATCTTCATCTTCTATCTTCTCCTTGTCTAGTAGCTCTTCTTCATACTTCTTGATCTGGTTAAGATCAACTCTTTTACCTGAGCTGGTCATAGGAGTCTTCCATTTCGGAAAGATCGGCACTAGAATGTTAAAGTTTGCAGCAGCCGATATCCTCATGATCAAGTTCCTAAGCATCTTGTTCTGGCCTTTCATGAACTTATCAAAGATCGAGTAAAGTTCATCCGAGCTCTCAACATCACCAAATTTTCTAATAATCCAGTGGTCAAGCTCCCATTGTCTCTTCACTTTCATCCAATCTTGACGATGCTCTTTGTCAATGAAATAATCAACGAATTGGTCTTCCATTTGATCTTCATCAGCCTTCAGCTTCTGCAATCTTTCAATATGCTTTCCAACTTTCTTCAGGCTTGCATAATGACTTTCATCGTCAGGATCAACAACCTTCTGCTTCTTCACAACTGCAGTAGGTTCTTCAGCTTCTTCAATAGCTAACTTCCTTTTGACTCGTCTGGTCTGAACCTCAACTTCAGCTTCTGGAGATGCAACACCTTTACCTTTCTCCAGTCTCTTCTGCTCATCTGCTCTAGCTAGCTCAAGATCAGCAGTTTTCACCAACTTGCCTCTCTTAGGCCTTCTAAGATCTTGCATAGCTTCCGCAGCTTCTTTCGCTTCTGGTTCAGCACTAGACTTAGCTTTTTCAATTTCAGCAACTTTCTCAACTCTACTCGCCTCTTCCCCCTTTTTGGCTTCATCATTTGCCTTGAGAGTGAAAAGACTAGTAAAGCGAGTCATTTCTTCCTTCACAGCTTCCTTCATGGCTTCAGCAGCTAGCTCTATCTGCTTCTGATGCGACTTGTCATGACTCATCTTGTCAAGACGATCAGTAGCCAACTCCAGCTTCCTTGAACTTGAGACTAGTTCATCCTTGAAATATGTAGCTGTCTGGCGAAGGAGTCTGTTCTGCTCTGTTAGCTCTGTTAAAACAGCTCGAGAACGCACCAACTGGTCTTGTGCTTCTCTTCTCTGTTCATCAGTAATTTCGATTTTAACCCTGTAGAGTCTCTCCATTTTGCTCGACTCTTCAGCTAACGATCTGGCAAATGAAATAGATCTCTTTTCTGAGAAATCAACTTGCTTCTTCAAGAAATTTTCAATCTCAGCATACATCTCTTCTCGAAAAGATGAGTCCATCTTGTTGACCTCACCAACAATCAATTCTCTTGAGGTGTCAACAAGCGACTGATTCTGCTCAACTAGCACATCCTTCAATTTTGAGTGTAAGAACTCATCTATTGCAGACTGGACAACAATTTTCAAGTCCGTCTTCAACTCTTTTAGATAGCCTTCAGGAAATGCTTGAGTAGACGACTGAGCTTCAGCGATAACCTCTTCTTGAACTTTCTCAACAAGTTCATCTTCATCAAACATGATAGCTTCAACAAACTCATCATCTTCTTCACCAAGCTCGATAGAATCGACATCTTCAGCACTTTCAGCCTCTTCTTCAAGATGATCAGGGACATCTTCTAACTCCATTAAAGGTTCTGAGGTCTGAATAGCAACATCAACAAGATCTGCTGTCGACTCTTCTTCCACGAGATCAGTCTGAGTTCCAACATCAAATGAGAACTCTTCACATAGAACACCATCTGGAATGCTTAACATCTTCTTCACAAGATTAGTTAAGGCTCTTCGAGGGAATAATTCAGAGTGGTCTTGAGCACCACTGTTCTCTTTCTGCTCCATCTCCCAATCCATGAAATTGGAGATACCACCCATTCCCAAGATAACTTCGAAAAGGTCATCTGTTGGGGACTTCTTCAATGCGACCCATGTGCATATTCTGAGAAGTTTCTCAAATTGCTCTGATGAAGTGTCAACTTCAATAGTCGAGAGCTGTTTCTTCAAGTTATTTGACATCTTCGAACGAATTCTCTTCTCTCGCAAGCACATTGGATAATACACCAAGGATTCAAATCTAACTTCAGATGGGGTCTGAGCAAGTGGGGTCCTTGCTTCAGTTGTTACAGTGGCAACTGGCGTCTTATCTGAAGTAGATGGGTTGGAGGGTTCAACATTTTCTGTTGAGGGTAAGGAGAGAGTTTGGTCTGTGGTTTCTGGGGGCTGTAATGCAGCTAGGTTAGGTGTGACAACTATCGGAGTATCAGTTGTATCTTTTATAGGAGTGTTTTGGGGAATGTTGGCTCTCAGCGGATATGCTGCCAGCACTTGTGAGGATGAGGGTACAGGTCTAGGCCTAGATCGATGTGATCTTGCCTTGGTTCGGACAGGAGGGAGAGAGAGAGAGGAATTGAAACAGATTGAAAAGAAGTACCAACTTGAGGACTCGACTCGTCTTGTGTAGGACTAGACACTTGAACAAGACGATAGAGTTGAGGAACGTTAGGGCCTATCTCCTCAGCTTCCTCAGACTTCTCATCGGACTAAGTCTCCTCCGAGTCTACTGCACCAGATCCAGTTTGTGCAACATCTTCCGATTCTTCATCTTCTGACTCGTCTTCCGAAGAACTAGACGAGGCAGCATATGGCAAAGCTTCCATAGGGTCAATCTGGGCTTGCCTAGGCGCAGCTGGTCTAGCAGCGACCTGCTTCTTCAACGCCTCCTTCTTCAAATAAAATTTCAAAGGGTGGAATGGCTTCCCTTTGCTCCATTCCGTCTTGGTTGGCATCAACACGGGTAGAAGAATTGATAGCTTATTTCCAAAGCCAACTACATTCGACACTACCCAATTAGCCGTGTCGGTGTCGACTCTAACACTTCTTTCAAAATACATGATTCGGTCAGCCATCAATTTGAACCAATTTCCTTCTGTTATACCATCATATATCGCCGCCATCACTCTTGCCTTCTGCAAGGTGACTGAGTCATACGAACCAGTGGAGCATAGCAACATCTTGCTAGCTATGTCCAGGAGAGTTCGATATTTTTCCAGCAACTCCTTCTTCTTCACAGCTGGAATTTTGCCATCACGATTCAACTGGATCTTCTTGCCACAGAAAATGCTCAAATACCTCAGCTCTTAGCCAATAGCATAGTTCTCCACATCAATCGATCCGATGGGCAACTTCAAAACCTCAAACACAGCCTCGCGAGTGATTTCCACTCGACTTGCTCCAACAAACGATTCGATTACATCTCCTCGTCTGGTGGCGTTGGCATAGAACTCCAACACCTCTTGCTCTAGCACAACCTCTGGAAACGCCTCCAAGTAGGGTTTCAGCCCACATCTGATGCACTTATTAAGAATCTCTTGATTTTCGACAGTGTGTAGCCCTTTGAAAAACATCGAGGGTTCCACATGCACCTTGCTTTCAGCAATGAACTTGCCAAGGTCAAACCTGGACTGCATGTTCGTCCTTACATCGAAAAGTGAGATGATCGACATTGTAGTAGTTTGAGTAAGAACAAATAGCTTGGATTTGCAAGAGAAATCAAGTTCGTGAAAGTAGGAGAGTTAAGAAAATGTGAGTAGAGTGGAGTCTAACTGTTGGGTTTTGTTAGAACTGAATTCACAAATCAACGGCCAAGATTGAACGAATTGATCCAACGGTTGGGGCTTTTGGTATTCAGTTACGAAATCGAGAATATTATGTGATTTGATATTGTAAAATTTGAAATTCGCCTCTTCTATTGGTTAGGACAGGGGAGTGTACTCATCTGACCTAGCGTAGTAGAGTAGAGTGCGAACTGGGTGTATACACCTCATTAAAATGGGAGTGTATAAATCCAATTCTAGGGTTTTCCAATTTTAGCATTATCGAATTACTATAATACCCTTAATTCGATTTGATTAAACACTTAGAGTATTTGAATCAAAAGAACACTTATCTTGTCTGTTCGAGTCCATCCAGAACAGACGAGTAGACTTATGAACACAAGACGAGTTCCCCCTTCGACTGTGCTTGTCTATTCTGAACGTCGAACGACTTCATGTACCTATCTTATCATATGCAACGTATAATCGTAGGTACAAGTAGAGTAGAATAATTAAGATGAATATCAATCTAAAGCAATGGTCAAGGTTTCGAACAAGATGACTGTTAACAAACTAAAGAGTCAACATAAGGATATTTAAGAAATCAAAGATTCCCCCTTAAATGTTTATTCCCTTAGTATTACCCTCAGCTTTACCAGCTTCCTCATCGGGTTGTTTGGTCATCTAGTCTAGCCTTGTATACCTGTCTGTTGCGTGAGTAGATGAGTGCTCTGTTCTAGTGATCTTGTCTCCTTATTTCTTTGTTGTACTTGTCTGGTTAGTACATAGCTATAGGCTAGTAGGGTCTAAATCAATTAGCCCTAGACTAATGCATAACTCACGAAAACGAGCCTCAGCTAATGGTTTTGTGAAAATATCAGCTCTTTGAAAATCAGTATGAATCTTTTCCATGCGAATATCCTTCTTTTCTACATGATCACGTATGAAATAATGCTTCTTATCAACATGCTTACAACGTGTGTGCAAGACAGTATTTTGTGTAATGGCAATGGCACTATTACTATCACAGAAAATAGGAACATTTGATTCATGTATGTTGTAATCTCTAAGCTGTTGCATGAGCCAGAGTAGTTGACTACAGCAACTACCAGCAGCCATGTACTCGGCTTCGGTAGTAGAAGTAGCAACACTAGTCTGCTTTTTCGAAAACCATGAAATGAGTTTTGTGCCTAAGAATTGACAAGAACCAGATGTAGATTTCCTATCTATTCTACAGCCTCCAAAGTCTGAGTCTGAGTAGCCACTTAAGGATAGATCATCATTTGAAGGATACCATATACCACGATTGATGGTTTCTTTCAAATATTTCAGTATCCGTTTCGTGGTTTCCATGTGACTTTCCTTTGGATTGGCTTGGAAACGAGCACAAACACCAACAGAGAATGCAATGTCTGGTCTACTAGCAGTTAGGTACAGTAAAGAACCAATTAGTCCACGATAATAAGATTGGTCAACACATTTACCGTGTTCATCTGGATCCCTTCTGTAAGTTGGTTGCATCGGTACGCCAGTAGACTTACAAGTTTTAATCCCGTACTTGTCTAGAAGGTTTCTAGTGTACTTCGCTTGGTTTATGAAAATCCCTTCAGGGGTCTGTTTTACTTGAAGACCAAGAAAGTAATTCATTTCACCCATCATAGACATCTCAAATTTACTTTGCATGAGTGTTGAAAAACTTTCACTCAGCTTTTTGTTAGGTGACCCAAAAATGATGTCATCTACGTAAATTTGGACGAGTAAAATGTCTTTCCCTTCTTGTCTTCTGAACAAGGTTCTATCGACCTTGCCCTTAGTAAAACCATTTTCTATTAGAAAGAGAGAGAGAGAGTATCATACCATGCTCTTGGAGCTTGCTTTAGTCCGTACAAGGCTTTCTTCAATCTGTACACCTGGTTGCCTTTGACTTCGAAACCTGGAGGTTGTTCAACATACACTTCTTCCGCAAGAATACCGTTAAGAAATGCACTTTTAACATCCATTTGATATACAGTAAACTTCATAAGAGCAGCATATGCAAGGAACAATCGAATGGCTTCTAGTCTAGCAACAGGAGTATATGTTTCATCATAGTCTATGCCTTCAGCTTGTGAATAGCCTTGGGCTACTAGTCTAGCCTTATTCCTAACGACTAAATCATTCTCATCTTTCTTATTTTTGAAAATCCATCGAGTGCCAACTACATTATGATGTTCCGGCCTATCGACAAGTTCCCAGACGTCGTTTCGAACAAACTGGTTCAACTCGTCTTGCATAGCGATGATCCAATTACTATCAGCCAATGCCTCTTTGACAGTGGTAGGCTCAATAGCAGAGAGGAAACAACACCAGCAAAACATAGTTGGACTAGGCTGTTCTTGCGACTCAAAGAGTTGTCGTCTAGTCTTCACACAAATAGTAGAGCCACCAATGATATTTTCAGCATCATGCGCAGATTTCCATGTTTTTCTATTCTTAACAGGAACACTATCATCATCTATATCATGTACAGCATCATGCATGTCAACATCATCTGTATCATCAACAGATTTACCAGGAGTAGTAGAGTCAACTAGAGCAGGCATGTCAACTGGTCTAGAGGACTTACCTTGAGCACTTACCTTCTCTTTGTCATCAGACTCGAGAGCTTTTAAGAATGGGTTGTAGGCTTGAACGGATTCATATACCTCTGATTCTTTGTCAGATTCGATCGTTAGATCAGTCACTTTCTCACTGATCTTGTTGGCAGACGAGTCCTGTCGAGATTCATCGAAAACCACATGTGGTGTTTCTTCCACACAAAGAGTTGAGTAATTGAATACCCTAAATGCCTTGCTAGTCTAGGAGTATCCTAAGAATATCCCCTCGCCTGCTTTAGCATCGAAAGCATTCAACTTGCTCTTTCCATTGTTATGGATGAAACACTTACAACCAAATATATGGAAATATGAAATTCTGGGTTTTCTACCTTTCCAAACCTCATAAGGTGTCTTGCCCAGAGCTTTGTTGATCGCGCTTCTGTTCTGTGAGTGGCATGCAGTGTTGATAGCTTATGCCCAAAACTTTTGAGGCGTGTTATACTCGGCTATCATGGTTCTACAGGCTTCTTTGAGAGTTCGATTCCTTCTTTCAGCTACTCCGTTTTGTTGTGGTGTCCTGGCTGCACTAGTAAGATGCTGGATACCACGTTTAGCACAAAAATCTTGGATATAGCAATTAATGAACTCAGTTCCCTTGTCACTACGAATCTTGACAATAGACTGGTTCTTCTCAACTTGTAACTTCTTCAACAGATCAGGCAGAAGTCTTTGTGTATCACTCTTCTTGTGTAGGAACACTACCCAAGTAAACTTAGAATAGTCGTCTACAACAACAAGTGTGTACCTTCTACCATTCAAGTTTGGAGGAGTTATCGGACCATGAAGATCCATATGTAGAAGTTCTAGGACTCTACTTGTTGAGAGAGTAGAAATTGTCTTAAAAGAACCTTTCACCTGTTTACCCTGTTGACAAGCAGTGCATACGTGTGACTTGTAATAGACTTCGTTGGGAATACCTTCCACAAGTTAATCTCTAGCTATCTTATTAAGAACCTTAAAGTTTAAGTGGCAGAGGCGTCTATGCCAAAGCCAGCCAAGTTCTTTAGGATTCTTAGTAAGTAGACAGGTGTCCCTCGGACAGCTATTCCAGTTCACTATGTACACACTACCTTGTCTTACGCCGACTAGTAGGACTGTGTGTGTCCTTTTGTCAATGATCTGACATTTGCGGCTCTTGAACTGCACCTTATATCCACGGTCACAAAACTGTGAAACAGAGAGTAAATTGTATTTCAAACCTTCAACATATGAGACATCTTGGATCTCTACGTCTCCATTCCGGATGTAACCAAATCCTTTAGTGACAGCAGTGGAACTATCACCAAATATCACTTTTGGTCCTTCCTGCTCATGGTAACTTGATAAGAGAGCCTTGGTACCAGTCATGTGACAAAAACTTGACACGTATTTTTCAATACTCACCTCTCAAGTGTAAGAGGGTCCTCGTAGTAAAAGTAAGTGCCCGGTTAAATTATCGAACCACGGGACTAGTTTGTTTGCGTAGCCTTAGTGTTGTGTGTCGTCGCGTAATTATAGTGATAGAACATGGGGGTGAGCTAAAGACTAAATGTAAAAATCACAAGATAAAAACTAACTAGGAAAAGCAAGTAAAACGATGATCAAATATCAAATGTGAGAAGTAGTGTTCGGGTGTTCGTCATTGTGTGAAAAATTGAGTTAAAAGTCGATTTTTATATGCAATTCATTAGGTGGAACTTGATAGAAGCAATCACGAGTGCATTTGTCTACTAAATCACCTAGGATCGAGAGGATGAATAGAGGCGTTCTTACCCGGGTAATCACACAACTAGGGGGTTCTACTCTATCTAAATTAAACTAAACTAATCCCTAATCATGTTTTTCCACTTGAATACTAACAACCAAACTCCTATGGTCTTCTCACTAATCACTCAAATTTTCATTCAAGAAATTAATGTAGATAAATGGGGTTCTAATGAAAATTACCCAACTCTCGTTGCGATAACCCAATATTTACTCATTCACTCGATTCCCAACCCTCGATTATACTATCTACCCCGATTAACCAACTCTCGTTGCATTAATTGAGCTTCACATATAACCTACTAATTGAATTCTAGCAAATGATCTATCAAAACCCATAAACCTAACCAATATTCCCTCCAATGAATTACACAATTAAAATTAAGCTAATAACACAAATTCCATCACAAATCAAAACACCCAAACACCAACAAACCTAGTCAATAATTAAATTAACAAATGAAAACAAGCTTAAGAAAGGTAAATAACAAAACATTAAATTCAAGAAAAGTATCACCTCAATTGGTCTTTAAATCCTTCAACACTTACATAAAATAAAATACTACATTAAAAACTAGCTAAGGGAGTGAAATTAAACAAATGAGTGGAGTAGAAGGTGGTGAAAGTTCTCCAATGGCTTTACCCTGTTTTGCGCGTCCAATTCCTCTCTGCTGCCTCTTCGCGTGTGTGTTCCCCTCTGGAATGTAAAGAATGATAATCCATTATACTCACGTGGGCCTAAGTGGAATTGATTAAAATGATTTTGGGCCCATTAAATTAACTCAGCAGATGGATTAATTTGAGATGGTGAAATGGGCTTTGGGCCCATAATCTATTTAAGAATTATTGCCGTATTCCACCTCTCCAATTTGTGGCTCGGCCGTGCTCCACGATTTTCTCCATTTTCTGTCTCGGGCACGCCAAGCTCGAGTCCGTGCCCCTCCTCAACCCTCTTCTTGTTTTGCTCGTATCTTTTGATCCGAGTGTCCGATCGACTCGATTTTTGCTCGTTTCGACCCTCACTTCACCTTCTTTCATGTGGTCAATTCATGGACTCGATCCAACGGCTGAATTTTTCGTGATTTGATTCAAAACACCTCATTTTACCTACAAAAATAACAAACCACACCACTTCTCCAAATCGAGTGCAATTAGTCAATTTAGTGTAAATAATGCACGAAATCCTATAAAATTATGCAAATTAAATACAAGAATTTCGAGCAATTTTTACACTAATCAGTAACTTGATAAGAGAGCCTTGGTACCAGTCATGTGGTGTGAACAACCACTATCAATGTACCAAGTTTCTCCTACTGATCCACCCTTCTTATACAAGTCAAGTCGACCCTGCAATGAAGATATTCAATAATTTAGGTACCCATTTGTTTATTGGGGTCCTGGGGGGGTTAGTCGAGTTCAGAGGAATCCAAATATACATTGGAGTCTTGAACAAGTTCGATCTCTTAAGCTTTCGGCCATACTTGTTACAGAATAAGACCTTGTTGTCCTTATCTGGCCTATCATTCGAGTTCGGGTCTACTCGTTTGAGATAGCCTTTCGACTTAATCTCTACTTGAGCAGGCACTGGTCTATGATAGTCAGAATAGGGTTTAAATGCATTAGGTCCATACGGTTTATAGACGCGTTTGGGTCTTTCCTCACTTATAATATCATATGACAAAGGTGGAGGATATAGGACAACTTGTGTACGATATTTTAGAGCAACATGTCTAGGCCTAGACGAGTAGAGCTGAGACTGCCTTATGAAAGGAGGTCTAGGCTCTTGTCGTCTAGTCTGTACCTGTCTAGTACTCGTCTCCTCAGGATACCAGTCCTCGTATCTGACCTGGTTGGGTCGTCCACGATTAGTGGTCCTTTGAAGATTAGTTCTAGGTGGAACAGGCTTGTTGTTACCATTCTTTTTACCTCCATTGGTAATCGGAATGTTAACTCGAGCTTGTTTAGGTACAGTACCTTTAGATGGAGTTCCAATATCGTATATCATTGGTCCTTTTCATTTATCAATTGGCAAAAGTCTTGCGTTAGTAGTAGTAGGGTTCTTAATGACTCGAGTAGACGAGCTAGATGACTCAGCACCTATACCTGTCTTGTCAGCTGGATCTCTATACCTATCTGACAGTTCAAGGTTAATCTTTGAAGAGTTAACCAGGTCAGTAAGCTTGAGATCTAATGTGACAACCTCGGTCTCTAAGAACTTATTACGTTCTTCAAGTCTATTGCACTTGCTCTTTAAAACATTGAAGACAATATAAAATGAGTGATTGTCAAGTTCAATCAATTTAGTCAAGCCAAGAGGTAGAGATATCAACACACAAGTTCACAAACTATGATCAAATCAATGCAAGATTAGGTGCTCAATTCACAATTTCCTCACGAGTAAGTGTATCACTCATCACACAAAGTGTATATCATGAAAATGTTTGCTCTCAAAATCAAATCATACAAGTGAACTACCATATGCTTGCCAAAAATCTCAATTTTCCACCACATGTTATGTATTCAATTCATGAATCAACAAGGACTTATCATTTGGTTGTAATGTAGGCTCTTTGGTTAGGGTAGGAAAGTTTTGGATAAAGTGACTCGTAAACTAGTGGAGCGAGAAGTAAAGACATCCCGTCGAATATCTCTAAAACTCAAGAGAAAAGTCGCAATTGATCAAGTTGCAACTCAAAAATCCAACCCCATATTTCACTTGCTCACTCTTTTAAGCACATTCTTCTTCACCAAGACCATTGAACACTTTTGAACTTGAATTTTCACCAAATGCTTGTGCACTAGAGAGTTTTTTTTTTTTTTTCTTTTCTTTTCTCATCAACTCAATCTTTTTCATACACAATTCATCTTTTCTCATTTTTTTTTTCACTTTCTTTTCACTTCTCAACCAAACAAATCCACCAAATTTACATTTAAGCACAATTCAACCTCATTTGTCAACATTCAAGCTCCACTAGTTCATAGGAAAATTAGGCTCACAAAAGATGGACAAATAGGTTAAATTTTGTAGGTTGTCAAAGAATACAAATCAATAGGCTCAAAGTGGCTAACTACGAAAAAATACCATTTGGTATGGACAATTTGGCTAAGTGACTATTCAAAACAAAGATGGCCTTATATCACTTTCACAAATCTCACACAAAAAGTAGCATCAAACAAGACAATTGGCAAGTTCTAGAGCACACAAGCATGAATGATACTCACATGAAAGAAAATAGACCAAAATATATGAAAATCTAAAGGCTCTAAAGCTCACGGGCTTGTCTATCATGAATTAAAAGCACCAAACCAAGCAAAGATCTTCACATAAGCAAATGAACAAGCAAGTATCCATCAATACCAACAAGCTCAACCAAATTTCAAGAACCAACAATCACCAACAAGTATGCCTCAAACACTTTCTTCCACAAGAAATCTCATCCAACAAAGCTAAACAAAATATGGACAAACAGTGCAATAAAAAATGAAGGTAAACACACGAAATCTCCCCCCAAACTTAAATGAAACTATCTAGTTGAATGAAAAGTTTGGAGATGAGTGTGTTACCTTAAAATTTGTCCACCAACGTAGCTTATCAAAGAAGCAAGCTACCGCACCCGTTTTGTCCATTGAGCCTTGTAGCACCACAACATCTTCACCTTTGAAATTCACCATTGCATATCTCCCATTGCACACCACCACAACACTCAACCTACAAAACAAAAACTAAACAAAAGATGAAACAAACTACAAATCTAAAAAATAAAAGAAAGAAATAAAGAATGGGTTGCCTCCCATTTAACGCTAAGTTTAACGTCTTCAAGCCGGACGAAAAGAAATAAGCTCATCGGAATGGCCAAGGATATCGGTCCTCCTTGCCATTATATTTCAATCTTTTGGCCTCAAAGTCAAGGAGGCTCTCATGGATAGTAAGCCAATTACTTGCACCTTTCTTGTGCATTCCTATCAATAGGCTAACTTCTTTCTCTTTCCCCGTCATCTCTTTCCATTTCTTTCTCTTTTGCTCAAGAATGCCCAAACTCTTCTCAACTTCCTTCTTAAGATCAAAGTGATCAAGAGGCAAAATGAAATCAATAGAAGCATCAATATCATTAAAAGTGAAAATTGAAGAGAGTAAAAGTTTAGAAATGCTCATTTCGCTCTCCAACTCGTCTTGTAATGCTTCTTGATCTTCTTGCTCTTTGTTGACCATATCCATCAATGGACATTCATCTTCCTCTTTGTCATCTTCATCAATCTCCAACAAGCTCCTATCATCACCACAAATAAGAGAAGAGAGATTGTCAATCTCAATATCAAACAAAGGATTATCATGAATACGAGTAAAGTAAGGCTCAAGAGACATTTGAAATGTCTCTTGAACACAAGGCTCTCCACTATCAATTGCTTTGCACTCATAATCTTCCAAATTATGCTTCTTAGCACCATAAGTGTCAAAAACAATTTCATCTTTGGTAAGCTTGAGAGCCAACTCTCTCGTGCTCATGTCCTCAAATGAATGTCCATCTTCATCTCTATCCTCAATAAGAGTGCTGCCTTCATCCTCCTCTTCACTTGAGCCCTCTTCTTCACCAATCGACATGCTTGACCCTTCATAACTAATCCCACTTGAAGAAGTCATTTGACTCAATTGGAACGCCATATTCTTCATTCGATTCGCAAGTGAGACCATTTGCTCATCCATCTTTTCCAATCTTGCATTTTTGTAAGCAGACACTTGATTGGATTGAGTTATGAAAGTGACTAGTAAGTTTTCCAAGTAAGCATTCCTTTCATCATTTGGTGCACGTGCACCCGGATCAATTCCCGGTGGAAGAGTAAGAGCGGCTTGTGGTGTTTCATAATCTTGATAGTTGGGTGGAACTTGTTGAATTTGATAACCATAGTCGTAGTTCCCCCAACTATCGTAGCAAACATCTTCTTGATAAGGGGGATAAACCATATCATATTGATCAAATGATTGATTCCATGAATATTGGTTATATCCGTCCATCTTCCAATTAAGCTCACCTACACAAATGATCAAAGTATGAAAAGCACAAGATAATATAGAACAAAAAAAAAAATCACTAGTAATTACGCTAAACTAACACTAAGTTACACAAAAGGCAAAACTAATCCCCGGCAGCGGTGCCAAAAACTTGACACGTATTTTTCAATACTCACCTCTCAAGTGTAAGAGGGTCCTCGTAGTAAAAGTAAGTGCCCGGTTAAATTATCGAACCACGGGACTAGTTTGTTTGCGTAGCCTTAGTGTTGTGTGTCGTCGCGTAATTATAGTGATAGAACATGGGGGTGAGCTAAAGACTAAATGTAAAAATCACAAGATAAAAACTAACTAGGAAAAGCAAGTAAAACGATGATCAAATATCAAATGTGAGAAGTAGTGTTCGGGTGTTCGTCATTGTGTGAAAAATTGAGTTAAAAGTCGATTTTTATATGCAATTCATTAGGTGGAACTTGATAGAAGCAATCACGAGTGCATTTGTCTACTAAATCACCTAGGATCGAGAGGATGAATAGAGGCGTTCTTACCCGGGTAATCATACAACTAGGGGGTTCTACTCTATCTAAATTAAACTAAACTAATCCCTAATCATGTTTTTCCACTTGAATACTAACAACCAAACTCCTATGGTCTTCTCACTAATCACTCAAATTTTCATTCAAGAAATTAATGTAGATAAATGGGGTTCTAATGAAAATTACCCAACTCTCGTTGCGATAACCCAATATTTACTCATTCACTCGATTCCCAACCCTCGATTATACTATCTACCCCGATTAACCAACTCTCGTTGCATTAATTGAGCTTCACATATAACCTACTAATTGAATTCTAGCAAATGATCTATCAAAACCCATAAACCTAACCAATATTCCCTCCAATGTATTACACAATTAAAATTAAGCTAATAACACAAATTCCATCACAAATCAAAACACCCAAACACCAACAAACCTAGTCAATAATTAAATTAACAAATGAAAACAAGCTTAAGAAAGGTAAATAACAAAACATTAAATTCAAGAAAAGTATCACCTCAATTGGTCTTTAAATCCTTCAACACTTACATAAAATAAAATACTACATTAAAAACTAGCTAAGGGAGTGAAATTAAACAAATGAGTGGAGTAGAAGGTGGTGAAAGTTCTCCAATGGCTTTACCCTGTTTTGCGCGTCCATTTCCTCTCTGCTGCCTCTTCGCGTGTGTGTTCCCCTCTGGAATGTAAAGAATGATAATCCATTATACTCACGTGGGCCTAAGTGGAATTGATTAAAATGATTTTGGGCCCATTAAATTAACTCAGCAGATGGATTAATTTGAGATGGTGAAATGGGCTTTGGGCCCATAATCTATTTAAGAATTCTTGCCGTATTCCACCTCTCCAATTTGTGGCTCGGCCGTGCTCCACGATTTTCTCCATTTTCTGTCTCGGGCACGCCAAGCTCGAGTCCGTGCCCCTCCTCAACCCTCTTCTTGTTTTGCTCGTATCTTTTGATCCGAGTGTCCGATCGACTCGATTTTTGCTCGTTTCGACCCTCACTTCACCTTCTTTCATGTGGTCAATTCATGGACTCGATCCAACGGCTGAATTTTTCGTGATTTGATTCAAAACACCTCATTTTACCTACAAAAATAACAAACCACACCACTTCTCCAAATCGAGTGCAATTAGTCAATTTAGTGTAAATAATGCACGAAATCCTATAAAATTATGCAAATTAAATACAAGAATTTCGAGCAATTTTTACACTAATCAGTAACTTGATAAGAGAGCCTTGGTACCAGTCATGTGGTGTGAACAACCACTATCAATGTACCAAGTTTCTCCTACTGATCCACCCTTCTTATACAAGTCAAGTCGACCCTGCAATGAAGATATTCAATAATTTAGGTACCCATTTGTTTATTGGGGTCCTGGGGGGGTTAGTCGAGTTCAGAGGAATCCAAATATACATTGGAGTCTTGAACAAGTTCGATCTCTTAAGCTTTCGGCCATACTTGTTACAGAATAAGACCTTGTTGTCCTTATCTGGCCTATCATTCGAGTTCGGGTCTACTCGTTTGAGATAGCCTTTCGACTTAATCTCTACTTGAGCAGGCACTGGTCTATGATAGTCAGAATAGGGTTTAAATGCATTAGGTCCATACGGTTTATAGACGCGTTTGGGTCTTTCCTCACTTATAATATCATATGACAAAGGTGGAGGATATAGGACAGCTTGTGTACGATATTTTAGAGCAACCTGTCTAGGCCTAGACGAGTAGAGCTGAGACTGCCTTATGAAAGGAGGTCTAGGCTCTTGTCGTCTAGTCTGTACCTGTCTAGTACTCGTCTCCTCAGGATACCAGTCCTCGTATCTGACCTGGTTGGGTCGTCCACGATTAGTGGTCCTTTGAAGATTAGTTCTAGGTGGAACAGGCTTGTTGTTACCATTCTTTTTACCTCCATTGGTAATCGGAATGTTAACTCGAGCTTGTTTAGGTACAGTACCTTTAGATGGAGTTCCAATATCGTATATCATTGGTCCTTTTCCTTTATCAATTGGCAAAAGTCTTGCGTTAGTAGTAGTAGGGTTCTTAATGACTCGAGTAGACGAGCTAGATGACTCAGCACCTATACCTGTCTTGTCAGCTGGATCTCTATACCTATATGACAGTTCAAGGTTAATCTTTGAAGAGTTAACCAGGTCAGTAAGCTTGAGATCTAATGTGACAACCTCGGTCTCTAAGAACTTATTACGTTCTTCAAGTCTATTGCACTTGCTCTTTAAAACATTGAATTCATTTCTCTCAGTTGCATGTGTCTTAAGTAGGTCTTGATATAACCTGTCTGTCAATGCACACTTTTCTTTGAGTTGTCTCAACTCTTCAGTCAAGCGTTCATTTAGGACTGTTACATTAGGATCTACTTTAGACTGAGCTTCCTTAAGATCAATGATTTCTTGTTTCAATGCGATGTTTTCATCACTGACTTCAATGAATGCCTGATTAGCTAGTAGGAGGTTGTCTTCAACAGCACTAGTAGAGTGATGAAGACTACTCCCTACTTCACTACTGGTAGTATCAATTTCATCAGTATCTGAATCATCACAAGATTGAAAAGACGTAGCAGATTATACCTCTTGGTCGATTTTAGCCATGCAGCATAGGCCATCATCTACTATGGATGCTTCATCGTGATCTTGATCAGATGGGTAGTTAGATAAGGCCGATGGCAACTCGTCTGAATCCGAATCAGAGTCATCATTGGCCATCATTGCCTTCTTGCCACAGTTGTATCTTCTTTCCCTTCGTGATTTGCGTTCTTCTCGATCATCAGTGCTCAGATCTGGACATTCATATATGTAGTGACCTGGCTTTCACAATTATATCACAAAAGATCATTAGTAGCCTTTTTAATAGGAGATTTATCCCTACGCTTATCACGTCTATCAGAACGCTGAATCTTCCTATCATCAGACTCTCTATCTCGCCTATTACCTTCCGAGACTTCGTCTCTCCTTTCGGACGAGTTTCGGTCTCGTCTGGTCTTAGACGAGTTCTTAGAAGTAGATGCTCTATGATCTCTATAGAACTTCTTATATCTACCGAAACGTTTATTCAGCCTATCAAACTTTCTAACCATGAGGTTCACCTGATCCTTCAGGCTAAGATCAGTATCTAACTCGTCTTTCACAGAAGCAGACTTAGTCTTAGCCTTTGACTTGTCTACCTTAGAGGACTTAGACGAACTAGACTTAAAGGCAACGTTCTTAGATACAGCATGTTCTCTATCACTACTGGCTATGGGTTCATCTTCGTCTAAATCAAACTCATGAGCCTTAAGAGTTTGAAACATGGTCTCAGCAGACCATTTGTCTATGTCTTGGGTATTCTTAACAAGCATCTTTACCATTTTCCAACGACTATCAAGACTTTTCAGAATCCTAAGATTGATCTCACGAGCAGTATATGATTTACCAAGGACTTCCAGATCATTCATAATCTTAGTAAAACGAGTATCCAGCTGGTCGATAGTTTCGCCAGCTTTCATCCGAAATGATTCAAATCTTTGGACAACAGTGGATAATTTGCTCTCTTTGATCAGGGATGTCCCTTCACAAATGATAGCTAATCTGTCCCACATGTCTTTAGCAGTTTTACATTTTAACACTTTTCCTAGATACTCGTTAGGAAGAGTGTGTAAGATGTAATTCTTCGCCAAACTATTCAAATTATTTTGACGCATTTCTTCTGAGGTTAGATCTGACCTGGGTTTCTTGACGAGAGTACCAATTGGTTTGTCTTTGTCGAGGGTACCAGTATTTGGGACCATTGTCACGATCGGACCCTCGGTGACAACCGATATCATTAGGTCGTGCGTGGAGCTGAAAATTGCTTCCATTCGCAACTTCCAATAGTCGTAGTCCTGAACCTGGAACTTGGGTAACTTGTTAGCACTTATTTCAAGAGACATATTGAGCAAGTAGATTAGTGCTAATCAGTTTTATGATCAAGAAGCAGATAAGTCAAGAACAGGGAACAAGAAACAGATATAACAAGAATGTTGATCAAGAACACGTAAGCAAATACAATCACGGACCAAGACTTCACCCTAAGTCTTAAGTCGGTTATCAAGAAACAACAGTTCGTAAACTATTGCTCTGATACCACTTGTAGGTCCCCAAAGTTGAGTTAATATCGAGTAAGCTAGTGAAAATGTCTAGATAGACTTTTCAAAATTCTTTCGATATATCAAAGTACAATATGCGGAATACATAAATTAATCAATGAGCCCAATTGAAGTTTATACTCAACTTCTTAATTCGAGAACTCTGTATTGTATTATAAAATTTTTTAGCTAGATAAAATACAGATAATTGATATAAATTCAATAGAATAAATATCATAACTCTATGTGTGGAGGGCGAAACTAGCTAGTTTCCTCATCTTCTTAGAGGGCGATGAGGTGTCCCAACATCCAAATGTGTCGACGCTCTACGAGGACGACGCCCTCTTGGTGGTCGAGGAACCCTTGGTAGGCCTGGTGGCCTTACGACCGCAGCCGGAGGAGGCGGAGGCCGCCTCCGCCATAGGCTCTCATTAAGTGAATTTTCTTCTTCGATTTGCTCGTTGTTATAATTGGCCATAGAAGTGGGGGCAAAAAGCAGCACCATCACTCCTAGAAGATACAACATTGTAAAAGTATTCATATTGCATGCACTGAGTGAAATAGAAAATAATATTGCAATATATATAATAAGCATAAATTAAAGGTGTACCTGTTGGATATGCATTGAATAATTAAATGATTATCTTTCACAAAAAATTATATTTATTTCATTTAAATATAATAATTATTTGAGCATTAATAATTTATGAGAAGATAACAAAACTAATCTTTCAAGGGAAGTCAGTCATATAAATACATTAAAAAGAATATGTTCAAAATATCAAATGGACATTAGTTAATTGCAGGATTATCTTCCACATATTTTTACACATAATTTATTTTTATCTCATTTAAAACTTAATAATTATATAACACCACTAATTTTTCAAGGGAAGTCATACAAATACATTAAGAAACAGGAGTAGTACTTGTGTACACCCTAGTGTATGGTTACACACTAATTTCAATTTCAATTTTTTATTTATATTTTATCGGCGTCCGCTCATTTAATGAGTTCACCCTTAAATCATTTTTTTGCTACGGTTATCTGCACTCGCTCATTTTATGAGTTTCACCCCAAATCATTTATTTTTACACGGCTATCTACACCTGCTCATTTTATAAGTTCAACCCCAAATTATTTTTTTTAACGCGGTTATCTCCATCCACTCACTTTATGAGTTCACCCCAAAACATTTAAAAAAAATAATTACATTTGAAAAACTATATTTTCATTTTATTAATTTACACAAAATATAATAAAATCAAATCTAATTTGTATATTTACAATCTGCAGCCGAGTCATTGCTGAGTTATCGTCGATTCACCACCAAGTCACCCATATTTTTAGAAAAAAAAATCGTAAAAACTTAATTTAAAAAAAAAAAAACTATCGAAAATAGCCACATCCCACAAGTTTCAATTTTTTTAAAAATTTTTCTTCCCCCTCCACTTTTCCTTTTTTCTTTCCATTTTCAGTTTTTATTCCAAACTTTTTATTTCTTCATATTTTTTTCCTTTTTTATTTTATTTTCCTGCCTTTCTTTTACATTTTTTTCATGTGTATTTTTTAAAATTTTAATACAAAATAATATTATAGGTATAATTTTATTATAGTCGGTAATTCAATAAGTAATAACTAGTACTACCATAAATAGTACAGTAATAAGTATTATCATTAATAGTAATTGTTGATGTTGAAATAAGTGTTTTGTATAATGATCCAACACTAACAGCCGAGTGTTGTAACTAATGTTTCCAACACTTATGACAACATCAGAATTTGCCCTTCCTTTTCTCACTAACTCCGATCTTACACTTGTTGTTTAGTAATGTCCGCAATGCAGTTAGAAGACGTGGGAAACACCAGGTCACGCAGTTGTATGGGAGTGAGAAGCTACTAGGCATAAGATAACAAGTTCCTACATTCAAGGAGATGTGAAGAGAAGTTCCATAACCGCTTGATCTCACGGCTGTGATAATCATAGGAGTTGAAGGCAGTTCCTCCATGAAGCCTATAAATACCGTAGCTGCCTCAACACAAGTTATACAAGAAGAAAACCTAATCTTGATTACTAGTCTATTGAATGCGTATACGCTTCAAGTTAGGAATATTATAGTTTCTTCTTGTAGATCTACACATTATTGTAAACCCGAATAGTAGTGTGTTGATCATGGCCGTATTTACTAGGTTATATGCATAGATGTATGAGGGACATAGTTACATAGGATCTAGTAAATTCTATACAGTAATTCAAAGTGTTATTGTAAACCTCTAAGAGGTTGTAATCCGTTTCACATATTTTATATAGTGAACAGCGTAGATTATTTTATAATCTACGCAAATTTGGAATACTTCCATTTTACAAAGTGCATTTTAATTTTCGCTGCCTAATGTTGTCTGGACAATGTCAACACGACTGACAACACCTCTGATTTCGCACGCGCACACACTTTCAGTTGGTATCAGAGCCAACTACTGGATACACTAAGTAGAGATTCTTCTTAGAGTGTGTTATTTGAAAATGGAGTATACACTTTCTCCCGCACTAAAGCCTCCTATTCTCGATGGCACGAACTATGCCTTCTGGAAACCAAAGATTAGAATGCACATCAAATCCATTGATGAAAGAGCCTAGAGGAGTGTTCTTGCTGGTTGGCTGAACTCAACCAAGAACCACAGCGGATGAAGACAATGAAGCTCGGATCAAGAGAGAGCTCCACTGGACAAACGATGAAATCACAACAACTAGTTACAATTCAAAGGCGTTGAATGCTATCTTCACCTCAACTGATGCCTCAATGTTTAAAATCATCTCAAACTGCATATCTTCGAAGGATGCATGGGATCGGTTACAAGAACATTGTGAAGGATCGGATAGTGTACGAAGGACCAGACTTCGTATGCTTGGAACCAAGTTCGAGAATTTGAGTATGAAAGATGATGAAACCATTTCATCTTACAATGAAAAGCTGACTGAAATTTCGAATGAAGCTCACTCTCTTGGAGATCCAATATCCAATACAATGTTAGTACATAAAATTCTTAGATCTGTTCCTAAACGTTTTGATCCCAAAATATGTGCTATAGAAGAAGCTAAGGATACTTATGTCTTAAGTCAAAATGAGTTGATTGGTATTTTGAAAACATATGAAATGAACATTTCTGAAAAGACTGATAATGATAAGAAAGTTCTTATTTTCAAAGGCGATGCCTCATCATCTGCATCATCATGTTCTAGAAAGTCTCCTTATGTCACTGAAATTGAATATGATGAAGATGAAATTAAGGAGTGTTTCAACTATCCTGATTACATGACTTTCATTACTAAACAGTTCAAAACTTTCTTAAGGAACAAGAACAACAAATTTAAAGATAATATTCAACCTAAGGTTCAGATTAATAATATTTTTCCTGTTAGGAAGAATACTTTCAATCAATCCAGACAATTGGAAAGAGGTAGCAAGTTTAGATCTGATCAAGAATATAGGAAGAATGTCAAATGTGATGCATGTTCTGTATATGGTTATTATGCTAATGAATGTGCCAACACCTTACTAAAAAAGAAGGTTAATTTTAGTGCTACTTTAAGTGATGAGTCTGATGTTGAGAATGATCCTGAAAAAGATATTGAAAAAGCTCTTTCTGCAAGAATAGAATATGATGATACTTTTGATGATGATCTGGATGATTTTTACGATGTGAGATCAAATGAGCCATTATTTGAACAATCATTGACTAATAGTACTCAAGAATTTAATTGTTTTACAAGTTCTTTCTCATATACAGGTACCTCAAGTAAAGCAGGACTATCTAGAAGTGATGTAGACATTCAAGAATTATTCAAAACTGTTTCTAAATTAGAAAGTCTTTTAACAAGAAAGGATAAAGAAATTTCTAAATATAAAGAAAGACTAGATGTGTCTGTTCTTGATTTTAAGAAATATTCTTATGAAAACTCTTGACTAATGATTTTTTTTTTTTAAGATATCTTGTGAAACTGAGAAACTTAATCACATAATTAACTCACTGAATTTTGAAAACTCTGACTTAAGAGAATCTATTACAAAGCTTGAAAATATTCTAACAATCAACAACCAACTAACAATGTTCCTCCTACTGTAGATGAACCAAAAACGTTGACCAAGTCAACTCAAATGTTTTACTAACTCTGGGTAATTTAGTCTTATATGTTTGTTAAATGATTGGGAAAATAAAAGACTTGAATATTATAGATTCAATAAAATTGTGTTATTTTTATACTAGGCAGCATGATTAAACTTTGTTTTTCAACCGTGATCATTTTATTAAGTTTTTCAGATTATAAAGTAGAAAGTAGACTGTTTTTTATATTTTGAAAGATATATATTCATATTAATTATTCAAGTTTATGTTAATTTTTTCTACTTAATTTACATTGTTTGATCATCTTTTCAAATTTGGCATAATTTAACGATTTGTGGAAGGACTTTAATTTGTTGATTAGATTTGAGCATATGAATACAAAACTTTTAGTTGCAGGATTTACTTTTGTTGGTTGAATATAAATAAATACACATGGATAATTGACTTGAATTCGATATTCAACAAAATTAATTTTTTTTTTAAATGAACGACTGAATGAAACTTGTATTGTATTATAAAATTTTTTAGCTAGATAAAATACAGATAATTGATATAAATTCAATAGAATAAATATCATAACTCTATGTGTGGAGGGCGAAACTAGCTAGTTTCCTCATCTTCTTGGAGGGCGATGAGGTGTCCCAACATCCAAATGTGTCGACGCTCTACGAGGACAACGCCCTCTTGGTGGTCGAGGAACCCTTGGTAGGCCTGGTGGCCTTACGACCGCAGCCGGAGGAGGCGGAGGCCGCCTCCGCCATAGGCTCTCATTAAGTGAATTTTCTTCTTCGATTTGCTCGTTGTTATAATTGGCCATAGAAGTGGGGGCAAAAAGCAGCACCATCACTCCTAGAAGATACAACATTGTAAAAGTATTCATATTGCATGCAGTGAGTGAAATAGAAAATAATATTGCAATATATATAATAAGTATAAATTAAAGGTGTACCTGTTGGATATGCATTGAATAATTAAATGATTATCTTTCACAAAAAAATATATTTATCTCATTTAAATATAATAATTATTTGAGCATTAATAATTTATGAGAAGATAACAAAACTAATCTTTCAAGGGAAGTCAGTCATATAAATACATTAAAAAGAATATGTTCAAAAAATCAAATGGACATTAGTTAATTGCAGGATTATCTTCCACATATTTTTACACATAATTTATTTTTATCTCATTTAAAACTTAATAATTATATAACACCACTAATTTTTCAAGGGAAGTCATACAAATACATTAAGAAACAGGAGTAGTACTTGTGTACACCCTAGTGTATGGTTACACACTAATTTCAATTTCAATTTTTTATTTATATTTTATCGGCGTCCGCTCATTTAATGAGTTCACCCTTAAATCATTTTTTTGCTGCGGTTATCTGCACTCGCTCATTTTATGAGTTCACCCCAAATCATTTATTTTTACACGGCTATCTACACCTGCTCATTTTATGAGTTCAACCCCAATTTTTTTTTTTTAACGCGGTTATCTCCATCCACTCACTTTATGAGTTCACCCTAAAACATTTTAAAAAAAATAATTACATTTGAAAAACTATATTTTCATTTTATTAATTTACACAAAATATAATAAAATCAAATCTAATTTGTATATTTACAATCTGCAGCCGAATCATTGCCGAGTTATCGTCGATTCACCACCAAGTCACCCATATTTTTAGAAAAAAAATCGTAAAAACTTAATTTAAAAAAAAAAAAACTATCGAAAATAGCCACATCCCACAAGTTTCGATTTTTTTTAAAAATTTTTCTTCCCCCTCCACTTTTCCTTTTTTCTTCCCATTTTCAATTTTTATTCCAAACTTTTTATTTCTTCATATTTTTTTTCCTTTTTTATTTTATTTTCCTGCCTTTCTTTTACATTTTGTTCATGTGTATTTTTTAAAATTTTAATACAAAATAATATTATAGGTATAATTTTATTATAGTCGGTAATACAATAAGTAATAACTAGTACTACCATAAATAGTACAGTAATAAGTAATATCATTAATAGTAATTGTTGATGTTGAAATAAGTGTTTTGTATAATGATCCAACACTAACAGCCGAGTGTTGTAACTAATGTTCCCAACACTTATGACAACATCAGAATTTGCCCTTCCTTTTCTCACTAACTCCGATCTTACACTTGTTGTTTAGTAATGTCCGCAATGCTGTTAGAAGACGTGGGCAACACCAGGTCACGCAATTGTATGGGAGTGAGAAGCTACTAGGCATAAGATAACAAGTTCCTACATTCAAGGAGATGTGAAGAGAAGTTCCATAACCGCTTGATCTCACGGCTGTGATAATCATAGGAGTTTGTTGGGAATAAAATGATTTTGATTTAGATACCAAAACCCCTGATTGATGATGTTCAGATTAGTTGAGATATGCTCAAGTCCAGTTCAGGCAAGTTGTCTCAGTACACTTGAGTATGTAGATTGCTTAAGTGAAAAATCTCAGGAATGGTGTGAGATTTTAGTATTCAGGATAGTTGTCCAAAGCTGGAATGTTAGGCAGCTTGATAAGTCAATAGGCCAAAGTTGCTGAACTCTCAAGACAGACTAACCAAGTGGACAACTTAGCTGAAGAGATCAAGAGCAGTAAAGCAATGCTCATAAATTCAAATGATCAAGACAATTGAAGTACAAATGATCAAGAGCATTGAATGCCAAAGCCCACAGAAGACACATTCAATGAAGCATTTATTGCCAATCATGCCTGAACCAAGCATTGAAGACTTAGAGTATTAAAGAGTGAAGCATTGAATGAATGATGGAACATTCTATATTGCAGCAGGAATGTTCAGGGAACTTGTCCCATCAGACCGTTGATTAAGTGTAGAGTTTGCCACAAATCAACCTAGGACAATGTGCAAATTTGGAAACTAACACAAGTCTTCTCAGCCGCATTTGTCAGAAGTCAACACATTCATTCAAGCAACCATTGAAGAGTCCTTTTACACAGTGGATAAAAGGATGCCAAGCTTCTTAGCCGTTTCAATGGTGCTGCAAATAGACATATTTGAATTGCTATCCCTCCAACGGTTAGTTGTTCAAAATTGTCTATAAATACAGAAGTGATCAAAAGGATTCAATATCAAACTACAAGCTATCAAACTATTATCAAGCTTTCAAAGGAAACCAAGCTGTTCTTAAGAATCCCAAGTTTCCTGAATCACTTCAATTAGCTAAGCCAATCTTTGTAATCATCCAAAGCTTAGCATTTGAGATATCCTAAGCCTTTACACTGTTCTTATTGTAAAGGATATCTCTACTAGTTGGAACCAAACCTCAAACCCTTATCTCATTTAGTGAAGAGAGTGTTTGTTGTAGAAGTGAGGAGTTAAGGACTGTTAGAGTGAAACACAGTCTTAACTCAGAGAGATTGAGCACTAGGACTCAGATTATCCTAGGGATCAAAGCACTAAGAGTGTGTTGTTGATCAGTGCACCTTGGCACTATAAAACAAGCTAATTCCATTGTGAAGGAATTATCCTGTTCAATCAGGGAAAGTGGATGTAGGAGCTTGAGTCTTTGAACAACTATAAACTTGTGTGCCATTTACTTACTGCATTCTTTATTGCAATTACATTCAAACATATTTTAAAGAAGCAAAACTCAGTAAGTGAGAAAATCTGTTTTGGACAAAGTCCCTGATACCTGTATCTTTTCAGAAATTAACTTGGAGTATTTCTTTAAGTCAAAGGCCAACCACATTCCGCACCTAGCAACTCTTTTAGATATTTAACCAACTGATCACTCAATAGTGATCAGTAGGACAAGTATCTATCAAAGTTCACACTCAGACCAGTTGTGAGAAAACCTGCCTGATATGACCAGTTTTGTCAAAAAGAAAAGAATTTGCATACACAAGTGCATTCCCCCCCATACACTTGTGTTATACTCCACCAAGGACCAACAAGTGGTATCAGAGCAGGGGTTCAAAGACCACTGCTTCTGAAAATCCAACTGATTTTCAAAATCACATTTTCTGTGGTCACTGAACTGATCCAAATTTCTGAAAAACCTATTTGTGTTCATCTTGTATTACATCTGTTGAGAGCACATCTTGCTTGCCAGCATGATGAGATGCTTAAAGTCATCACCAGAGGGCCATTTACATTCACTAAGGCAAATCCCAAGCTCACTGATGCTCAGAAAGCAGATCCAAGGGAATTGCTGCCAAAGGATGAAGATGACTTTACAGCTGAGGAAAGAAAAAGGCACAACCTGAACTACATTGCAATGAACACATTGTACCAGACTATTCCAGATGCAGTGATGGGAAGAGTGTACCACTGCACATCAGCTAAAGAGATTTGGGACACCTTAGCACTTATGTGTGAAGGTACCCAAAAGATCAAGGAGAATAAGCTTCAAGTGGCTATCCAAAAATATGAACAATTCTCTATGGAAGCCAATGAAACTATTGATCATCTTGATGGCAGATTCACTGACATCATGAATGAGATAAACTCTCTTGGCAAGTTCTATGCCAAAAGAGAAGTTGCTTTGAAGATTCTGAGAAGTCTCACATCCAAGTGGGACATATATTCTGTCATGATGCAAAATACCAGCAATCTTGACAACATGCCAATGCAGCAAGTATTCTCTGAACTCAAAGCATATGAGTTTGATCTCAACAGAAAGAAGGTGCATGAAGAGCCATCCTCCTCAAACAAAGGTGTTGCCTTCAAAGCTACTGAAACAGAAAAGAAGAATACACAAAGATCCTCTCAATCTGTTTCAAAATCTGAAATAAAGGACGAGCTGGCACTCATGGCTAGGAGATTTGAGAAGCTCAACTCCAGATTTGGTAGATACAAAAAGTTCTACCAAGACAACAGAACCAGAAGGAGATTCAGTTCTCCTAACAACAAATCAGAGGACAAAGTCTCTGATGAAAAGAAAGAAGACAGATATGCTGATAGGAAGAAATTCAGCAAAGGTGAACCTTCTTCATCAAGGAGGAAGGAGTCCTCAAGCAAGAAGAATGATGATGAAGATGTGTGTTACAACTGCCAGAAAAAGGGTCACTTTCAGTATGATTGTCCTGACCTAAGTGCCAAAGAAAGAAAAGAAAGGCAGAACAAAAGAGACAAGAGGCTGAACAACAGGAAAGCCATGATAGCAGGAGACTCAGCAAGTGAGGAGAGTGTCTACTCTTCAGATGATGGACTATTCTCCAACAGTGACAGTGATGATGACTGTCAAATGGCATTTGAAAATGATGAGGTATGTTCATCTTCTAGTTCTTCTAATTCTTCAAATGACACACATGAGTCCAGTGAAATCCCCTTAAAACTCAACTTTGTAAAGTTATTTGAGGATTTCACCAGGCTAAGAGAAGTATGCAATATAGCACTTAGAGAAAATGAGCTACTGAATTCGAAGGCTCAAACTCCCAACCTTCCTGAACCAGAGTTTGACTTTAAATCAACTGAGTTGTATCAGCAGATTGTGAGAGAACATGAGGAAATGTCTCTCAAAGTCTCTGAACAACAAAAGTTGATTGATGATCAAGAACTGGCCTTGAGGAAAAAGGATTTTGATCTTAGAATTCTTCAAGCAAAATTTGACAATCTCTCAAGTGAATTTGATACTCTAAAATTGAGTGAGGGGAGCTTAAAAATGAAAATGTCTGCCTTGAACAAATCTGCTAAGGCAATAGAGGAGATTCAAGGATTTCAAAGACCATTTGCTCAAAAGGGTGGATTAGGCTATAATCCATTTGAACCCTCACCTGGTCTTAGTATTGCTTCATCAAGTGGCACAACAAAATGAAATGGAAGTAAATCAACCACCGATCAAGGATAAGGGTAAAGGAATTTTTATACCAACTCAGGTAAACAATGTACCTAAACCCACACCTCTGGAAAAGGTTAAAGGCATTGCTTACAGGAGAAATGAGGGTCAGAAAGGTAGAACCAATGGAAGGCCAACCTATCTGAATCCTCATCAGAGAAGTTGTCCAAAATCTGTTCAGAAAAGGCCAACTCAAAAGAGGCAACCTCAACTGAATGGACTAAGGCCAATCCCCTCTGACAGGTATAAAACATTCAGGAAGCCTGGACCTTACTTGCCAAATGGAAAAGGCCATCCAAAACCCTATCCTCAAAAGTCTTACCAAGCTGCACCTAAGTCTAGTAACTTCAGGAGAAATGTCCCCAAGAAATTCACTAACACTCCTGAAACTTACAAGACTAACACTTATACACAGAAGCCACCCAAGGCATTTAAGGGTCAAACTGTGTATGTAGATGGAAACCAAGTCAGTCACTTTGAGTCAATCAGAGTAATCAGGCAGATTTGGGTTCCAAAAGGTACAGCTAACCCTCTAGGACCCAACACTCAAAGGGTACCTAAATTTTGACTTTGCAGGACTGCAAGGACCACAAGAAGAAGAGAAGCATCAACAAGAAGACAGCATGGTACTTGGACAGTGGATGTTCAAGACACATGACTGGAAACAAAGAGTTTCTCTCAGAATTCATAGAAAAGGATGGTCCTTCAGTAACCTTTGGAGACAGCTCTCAAGGGATCACAAGAGGTTATGGGACATTAAACATTGGTAGTGTTAAAATTACTGATGTCTCATATGTCCTAGGCCTAAAATATAACTTGATGTCTATAAGTCAAATCTGTGATAAAGGTTTTTGTGTTGAATTTGCACCAAATGAATGTACTATCAAAAACAAATCAACACAACAGGTGCTACTAACAGGGGTGAGAAAGGGAAATGTCTATTTTGCAGATTGGAGCAAAACCCCTGAAGCAGTTTGTCTTGTTGCCAAAAGCACAAGTGAGCAAAGCTGGCTGTGGCACATGAGACTAAACCACCTGAACTTCAAAACCATCAACAAGATTGCAAGAAACTCTCTAGTTAAAGGGCTGCCAAATCAAGTGTTCACCAAAGAACACATATGCCAGCCATGTCAGGAAGGAAAGCAGATCAAAGCTTCATTCAAAGGAAAACCTGTCATTTCAACTGAGAGAGTCCTTCAACTACTGCATATGGATATATTTGGGCCAATTATCCCAGTAAGTATAAATGGCAGAAAGTATGCATTAGTAGTTGTTGATGATTTTTCCAGGTACACTTGGGGTAGTATTCTTGCTGAACAAAAAGGAGACCCAAGTCAAGCTACCTGAATTGATGATGAGATTGAGCAATGAAAATGGCCTAAGCATTGTCAAGATCAGATCAGACAAAGGCACTGAGTTCATAAACTCATACATCAATGAGTACTGCAGCAAGAATGGCATCACACATGAAACTTCAGCAGCAAGAACACCTCAACAAAATGGGGTTGCTGAAAGAAGGAACAGGACCTTGAAAGAGGCAGCAAGAACATTGATTGCTGAATCCAAACTGCCTAAAAGGTTCTGGGCTGAAGCCATTAGCACTGCATGTCACACTCAAAACAGGTCCTTAATCACCAAAGGACAAGGTAAAACTCCATATCAAATATGGAAAGGTAGATTGCCCACTGTTGCTTATTTCCACATATTTGGTTGTAAGTGTTTCATTCCTAATAATGGGAAAGAGCAATTGAAAGCTTTGACAGCAAAGCTGATGAAGGAATATTTGTTGGATATTCACAAATCAACAAGGCTTACAGAATTTACAATTGCAAAACCCTTATTGTGGAAGAAACACCTCATGTTGTGTTTGATGAATCTATTGATGAGTTCAGGGATAGAAACCTGAATATTGATGAGATAACACAAAGAACAACCAGACTAAGGCTTCAACGTAAGGAAACAGTGTTTGTAGATGTTGCCCAGCCTGAACTGCATGATAATCAGAAGCTGGACAACCTACCTGATAGCAATCAACCTGAAGTCAACCAACCTGAAGGTGAAATTGAACTGACTGACCCCATCCCAGTTCAAAACCAGGTAACAACTACCAATGAAGAAGCAGGCAATGTTGAGGTAGTAAATGGATCCAATATTCAAGGGGGAACCAATGAAAATGTCAACTTATCTGACAATGAGGACAATACCCCTGAATATGATCCTGAACTTGATCCTTCAATTAACTTTCCTGAATTTAATGAATCTAGTGATCCAACCTCAGATGAGGACATTCCTCCTGAAGGGATCAGGTCTAGAAGGACCTGGTTGCAAGACCACCCATCTAGCCTGATACTTGGTAATCCAAGTGAAGGGATCAAAACTAGAAGATTTCATGGAGAAAGTGCTTTGTTTTGTTGTTTCCTTTCAGAAAAGGAACCAGGAGATATTGAGGAAGCACTACAAGACACCAACTGGATCATAGCCATGCAAGAAGAGCTGAATCAATTTACCAGAAATGAAGTATGGGAGCTGGTGGATAGGCCAACTCATCAAGATGTCATTGGAACCAAATGCGTGTTCAAAAATAAGAAAAATGAAAATGCAATCATTGTGAGGAACAAAGCAAGACTGGTGGCCAAGGGATATTGTCAATCTGAAGGGATTGATTATGATGAGACTTTTGCTCTAGTGGCCAGACTTGAGGCAATCAGACTCTTCTTAGCATATGCAGCTCACATGAGGTTCAAAGTGTATCAAATGGATGTGAAGAGTGCATTTCTCAATGGGGTGCTCAAAGAAGAAGTGTATGTTGAACAGCCCCCAGGCTTTGAGGAAGGAGACAAGGTGTACAGATTGAAGAAAGCTCTCTATGGCTTAAAGCAAGCTCCAAGAGCTTGGTATGACACCTTATCACAGTTTCTTCTAGATCATGGTTTTGTCAAAGGCACTGTTGACAGAACCTTGTTCAGAATCTGTGAAGGAGATGATATTTTGTTAGTCCAAATCTATGTGGATGACATCATATTTGGATCTCCAAATGAGAGGCTGTGTGAGAAGTTCTCAAAACTCATGCAGAGCAAATTTGAGATGTCCATGATTGTCACATCCCAAAAATTTAGGGTCTAGAAGAAATCACCATACACTCTACTATTTAACTATCAACTAAATCAATTAAAATAAAACTTGGCGGAAGCGACATAAATCAAACACATTTTCCTCAACAAAATACTGATTAGACCATTTATTTTAAAATAAAAGAGAATATTTGCTATTGATAAAGACAATTATTTTTAAAGAACCAAAATATTTTAATCCAACCATAACCTAAAACAATTCAACGAAATCACTTAAACAAATAAAATTAAATAGTTTTCCTAACACAAAATTAAATAAACATTAAACATGACCATATTGAGTTCATTAAATTGCATATTAAACTACTAGTCTCCACCGCCTCGCCACCACGTCAAAGCCTCCTCAATCTGAAATATTAATAATTATGAAGGGTGAGCAACACAACTAGCTCAGTGGGGATCCGTTTGTCAATGTTAAATACCAATCATGCAAACAATTATTGAATTCTACAACACACTGTAAATTCAGCAAGGACCCACAAGTGATCCGAGCTACTATAGAACTGTTGAACATATCATATCATATAACTGTAGCTGTTGACTGTTGACTATGGAATGTCGCATTTAGACAATAATAATTCACACTCAAAGCATTTAATAGAGACAAACATATTGAATAGAAATCTCCACCTTTAAATCTTGATAAATCTTGACAAGTACGGTAGATGAAATTAATGTGATCCTTCACCTAAAAATAATAAACAACATGCCTTAAAAAATATTATATCTAAATTAATACATAACACACAATCTTATTTCTAAATGATGAGTCACGTGTATACCCTATCTACAACAATTTAATTGCCTGAATGTATTATACATGCTGTATCAAACTAGGCTAAGTTACTAATTAATATTCTGAATATATACCTTTAATCTAACTACAACTCTCGAACAGCCTCATCAAAATATAACACCTAATATAATAATCTAATTATCCTACGCATGAAAATTAAAACTATATTGGTTTCGTAAAGTATGAGAGTGATTTCGACAAAAAGAATAATAATACTAAAGAGGAGTTGAATGTTACCGTATTGAGGAATACTCGGCCGACGACACAAGGGTTGAAGTATGGGGAGGTAGAATTGAAATTATGTTTCCTATATATATATATATATGCGCTTAAATTAGGTTTAGAAATTTTTATTTGGGCTTGGGCTAAGTATTAGAGTTAAAATTTTTTAAATACTTAAAACTGAAACGGGCTTGGAATTATATTATAAATTTTAATAAACTAAAGAAATAGTTAATTATATTTATATCTTATGCAAGTATATATTTATTATAATCTATTTTTTTTTTTTAAATAGTATCTTATGCATTTTTATAAACAATGGTGATTAAAAACTCGGGTGTTACATCCTATCCTCCTTAATTAAAATTTCGTCCTCGAAATTAAGTAACTAAATATTACCTCGCGTCAAAGCAAATTTTCGTGCCCTTCCTCTTTCTGTTCCTCTCGTGGTGTAAACTGGACATTTGAATGCCTCGTGGCCAGTTTGCTTGCATCTGTAGCATTTTCCCTTTCCTAGTAGACACTCTCCACGGTGATTCTTTCCACAACTTGTGCAAAGCGGTTTCTCTACTTCAGAGTTTCTCTTGATGTCATCTTCGATCCTTCTTTGCTTGTTGTGGTATTGATCATTCTCCTCTTCACTAGATTCTTCCCATTTCCTTTTTCCCGACTTCGCTGCTTCCAGGGCTTTAGGTGCGTCCATTGCTATACTAGCAGCTATTTCCTCAGCACGTTCGAATGTTTCCGCTAGTGTCGTAATACCTTGACCCGATATGACATTTCTTATTTCTGATCGGAGGCCGTATCTGAATCTCTGAGCCTTCTTAGCTTCCGTGTCCACCAAATGTGGAGCGAAACGACTCATCTGACTAAATTTTCTCTCATAATCTGGTACTGACATGTTCTCTTGCTTAAGGTTAAAAAATTCTGACTCCATCTTCACCTGGTATGATGGAGGATAGTACTTGACCTTTATGATACGTTTAAACTCCTCCCATGATAGTGTTGCACGCTCAACAGCTGGTCGCATGCCCCAATATGAGTTCCACCATATTCGTGCGTCTTCTCGGAGTTGAAAGGATGCACAAGATACTCTTTGTGCATCTGTGCACATAATGAGGTTGAGGATGCCTTCAATGGTTTCCAACCATTCCTCAAGTGCAGACGGTCCATCCCGACCGTTAAATGTAGGAGGTTTGAAGCGATTGAACTGTTCCACTACTTGCAGTTGTTGCGGAGGGTTCTGAGGGGCACCTTGAACATTTAGGGCTCGAATTAAGGCAGCCAAACTTGCCAAGGTAGCATTCTCTACTTGCGGTTGATTCTGACCTTCCGCAGGTTGATTTGGGTTAGGGCATTCCGATTCCGAAGTAACGTGGTAAAATCATTTAATGTCATGTCTTCATCGTTAGGTTGGTTTTGACTTCTGCTAGCTTGATTTTGGTTAGTGCGTTGACGCGGTGCCATTTCCTATAACTATCCACAATTTAATCTCGTATACTTAATCATATATTATCGTATATATGCAAATCATCTCTACTATTGTTCATATACTATCTCATGGGTTCATTATACATACTATTTCATGAGCACATGCATATTTAATGTTTAAGGGAAATGACTTTTGAAAACATAAAACATCCACAGGGATTGTGAACATGTCATACTATTGGATTATCATACTGTTGAATTATAACATACATACCTTTTGATGGAGCCGACGTAGTAGCGTAGAGGTGGATGTAGTAGTCAGTATTTATGTTTTATAAAAAGTTTGACTCCAATATTAGTAAATACAATTTCAATAATATTCAATTAAAAACTTTACTTTGGCAAGTCTACAGAAACGCAGACCCGCTCTGATACCACTCTGTCACATCCCAAAAATTTAGGGTCTAGAAGAAATCACCATACACTCTACTATTTAACTATCAACTAAATCAATTAAAATAAAACTTGGCGGAAGCGACATAAATCAAACACATTTTCCTCAACAAAATACTGATTAGACCATTTATTTTAAAATAAAAGAGAATATTTGCTATTGATAAAGACAATTATTTTTAAAGAACCAAAATATTTTAATCCAACCATAACCTAAAACAATTCAACGAAATCACTTAAACAAATAAAATTAAATAGTTTTCCTAACACAAAATTAAATAAACATTAAACATGACCATATTGAGTTCATTAAATTGCATATTAAACTACTAGTCTCCACCGCCTCGCCACCACGTCAAAGCCTCCTCAATCTGAAATATTAATAATTATGAAGGGTGAGCAACACAACTAGCTCAGTGGGGATCCGTTTGTCAATGTTAAATACCAATCATGCAAACAATTATTGAATTCTACAACACACTGTAAATTCAGCAAGGACCCACAAGTGATCCGAGCTACTATAGAACTGTTGAACATATCATATCATATAACTGTAGCTGTTGACTGTTGACTATGGAATGTCGCATTTAGACAATAATAATTCACACTCAAAGCATTTAATAGAGACAAACATATTGAATAGAAATCTCCACCTTTAAATCTTGATAAATCTTGACAAGTACGGTAGATGAAATTAATGTGATCCTTCACCTAAAAATAATAAACAACATGCCTTAAAAAATATTATATCTAAATTAATACATAACACACAATCTTATTTCTAAATGATGAGTCACGTGTATACCCTATCTACAACAATTTAATTGCCTGAATGTATTATACATGCTGTATCAAACTAGGCTAAGTTACTAATTAATATTCTGAATATATACCTTTAATCTAACTACAACTCTCGAACAGCCTCATCAAAATATAACACCTAATATAATAATCTAATTATCCTACGCATGAAAATTAAAACTATATTGGTTTCGTAAAGTATGAGAGTGATTTCGACAAAAAGAATAATAATACTAAAGAGGAGTTGAATGTTACCGTATTGAGGAATACTCGGCCGACGACACAAGGGTTGAAGTATGGGGAGGTAGAATTGAAATTATGTTTCCTATATATATATATATATATGCGCTTAAATTAGGTTTAGAAATTTTTATTTGGGCTTGGGCTAAGTATTAGAGTTAAAATTTTTTAAATACTTAAAACTGAAACGGGCTTGGAATTATATTATAAATTTTAATAAACTAAAGAAATAGTTAATTATATTTATATCTTATGCAAGTATATATTTATTATAATCTTTTTTTTTTTTTTAAATAGTATCTTATGCATTTTTATAAACAATGGTGATTAAAAACTCGGGTGTTACAATGATGGGATTGATGAATTTCTTCTTAGGACTTCAAGTCACTCAATCAAAGAAGGGAATATTCATCAATCAGGCCAAGTACACAAGGGACATGATCAAGAAATTTGGATGTGCTACAAGTAAACCAGTCAGAATTCCTATGAATACTAACTCGAAAATGGATCCTGATGAAAGTGGAGAGTCAACAAACTCCACTAACTACAGGGGAATCATAGGATCCTTGCTATATCTCACTGCAAGCAGGCCTGATATCACATTTGCAGTTGGAGTGTGTGCAAGATTCCAAGCCAATCCAAAGAAGAGCCATCTTGATGCTGCCAAGAGAATCCTAAGATATCTCAAGGGATCTGAGAATCTTGGATTGTGGTATCCAGTTGATGACAACATTGAGCTCACTGGATATTCAGATGCAGATTATGGAGGATGTAGAATTGACAGAAAATCCACTTCTGGAACATGTCAATTCTTGGGCAGCAAGCTTATCTCATGGTTCTCCAAGAAGCAAAATACAGTTGCAACTTCAACAACTGAAGCAGATTATGTAGCAGCTGGAAGTTGCTGTGCTCAGATACTTTGGCTCAGGCAACAACTTAGAGACTACAAAGTCATCTCAAATGAAGTGCCAATATTCTGTGATAACAACAGTGCAATTGCCATCTCACAGAATCCAGTGCTCCACACCAGATGCAAGCATGTGGATATCAAGCATCACTTCATAAGGGATCATGTGGAGAAGAAAGATATCAAGCTTGTCAAAATCCACACTGATAAGCAAAAAGCTGATATCTTGACTAAGCCTTTAGCTGAAGCAAGGTTCTTGGAATTGTCAGCTGAATTAGGCTTACTTGATCCAGGCAAGATGGAGAAATGAGGAAAGAAAGCTCATATGAAGAGGGAAGTTCATTAAAATGAACTTCAGCAAAGTTGACCAACCTCACTGATGCAGTCAGCCAAAAAGGGAAACTCAGCAAAGTTGTCCCTATGGTGTTCAGCAATGTTGGTCAGGGGATTTGTCCAAGTGGGACCCAGTTAGCAACTTTGGGACCCACTCAGGCAAGTTCATCAGGCAGTTTGACCATCACAGAAATCAAAGCACATCTCAGGATGTTTGTCCGAGTTAATTGGATAATCATTGCTATTTTTAGCATTGATTAGACATTTAAAAGATTTCTTGGTCTAAGAGTAGGCCATTTTAGGATGGAGTGTGCTATAAAGATTTTTACCACCAAAAAGGCAAATCAGCATTTAATGCAAAAATCTTAATTGGGATTTCATGAATTCTTGAGCCATCATCAAGACCATTGATTTGCATTAAACTTCCATCAAACCGCCTAAAGTCCACTATCCTACTTTATTCAATTGGTTTTTACTCTTACCCACTGCCATTATCTATTAACCAACGGTTAATAAACTCCTCACATATATAAACTCCTCAATTTTTACTTCCATCCTTACGCATTCAAAATTCCAAAACTTTTAAGTTCTTCAAAACCTCTCAAGAACCTGCAACTCTTCTTCATAAACCTACCCAATTCTCATATTACTCATGGCTCCCAAAATCAAGAAAGAAGCACTTGTAGATTTCAATGACTCCTCCTTGGACATTGATTTCTCCTATCTCAGCAATCCAAACTCCCTTTGGTTTGAAAAATTAGTGGCTTTTGATAGCCCAAATACAGAAGTACATCCTGTACTCCATTGGCTTAGGGAAGCAGGCCTAGAAAAGTTTCTTGGCACCAAGCCTGATTCATGCCTGAATCCATTCATGGCAGAGTTCTTTGCCCATCTCAGATGGAAGGGCAAGAAGGGTGATGTGTGCACTAAGCTCACATATGCAGAGGAAGATGAAGAAGAAGAAAGCCAACACACCATCATCTTCACTACAGAGGATCTGGATGCTAGCTTTGGGCTACCATCAGAAGGCCAGAATCCAGAAACTTACAAGGAAGGAGAGGATCAGGAGTTCTACTTTCCATGGTTGCTTACACCCAAAAAGCTAGTAAGTGCTCAAAACAAGAATACCTTAAAGCCAGTTTTTAGGCACTTGTTTGATTGTGTAGTGAAGAGTTTGTTAAGCCACTCTGGGAGTGTTGAACAAATCAGTATGCCTAAGTTAAGAGTGATGGCTGCTGTGATTGACTCTGCTGAGAAGAGAGTCAAGTTTGACTGGAAAAGTTTTATCTTGGACAAGATGATGAATGAAAAGTTTAAGTTTAAGGAGGTAAAACACCACAAGGTGGTAGTAGATGGAAGACTTCAGTTCTGCACAAGAGCCAGCCTGCTCTTGGAAAGATTTGCTCATTACACCCACCTACAAGCAAAGCCAAAGCCTTTTCCTGCTCAAAAGGTGATGTTCAGAAAGATGTCTACCAAAACTGAGAAGAGGAAGCAGGATGCTGCCTCTAAGAAAGCTGTTGCAGTTGTTCCAGCAACCAGAGCCTCTCCAAGAAAAAGAAAAGCCCAACCCCCAAAAGCTCAGCCAAAAATGAAGAAAATGAAGAAGATTCTGAGTGAGTCTTCCCCAGACAGTCAGTCAAGAAGTGGAGGAGCCACTTCTGAGGAGATAGAGAAGGTTGCTGATGAAGGAGTCAACCCCCCTGAAGAGGGTGAAGAAGTCAGAGAGGTTGTCCCCTTACAGCCTGAAAGTGTAACAGAATTCAGGGATCTTGATCAGCCCACAAGGTCAGAAAGGAGAAGGAGAATCATCAAAACCTCTGAGAAGCAAAGGTTGATGGAAGAGGAGAAGAAGAAGAAAGAGTTCTTCAAGGAGATTAGACAAGCAAGTAGGTCTAACTCCAAGTCCAAGTCAAAGCCCAACAGCCCTGAAGACAACTCTCCTGATATTCAGTCCAGAAGAATATCTCCATCAAGGCATGAAGAAGAGGAGTGCAAGACTCCTGACGATGCCCCAATCATTGCCAAGAAGGTTTACTCCCCTGAAGGTGCACCTGATAGATCAGGTATTGATGTGCTGGCAGATTTGGTCAATCTTGAGGATAGACCTTTTTCCCCACTTGATCCAAGACTTCTCTCATATACCAAACTTCTTGAAACTGTTCTTCAAGAAGGTGATCAAGTTGTTCTCCCACCCATTCCAGCCATTCCAATTACCTCTTCAGGCATATTGCTCTCAAAAGCACCTGAATCCCAAATTGTTTTAAGCTCTTCTGAACCCAACCCTTCTGAACCCAACCTACCTGAAATCCAGCCAAGCCTACCTGAATCCCAATCCAACCCTCCTGAATCCCAAGCTAACTCCTCTGGAGATGAAAGTGGTGAAGAATACACTTATGAGGGGATGCTGAGGCAAATTGCCAAGGCTAATGTGGATGAGTTGTATCCAGGATTGAAGGATTATCCTAGACTGCAACAACAGTTCTATGATCTCAGAGCTCTTGTTGAGATCAAGGATAGAACTATGGTGGAAATAGCTCAGGCTATTCAGGATAAGGGAGCAAGCTGGTGGCAGGTTGAAGAGAATAGGCTCTTGCATTTTGCAAATGTGAAGAAATCCAGTGTGTTGACCACTGAGGCCTTATTCTGCACAATTGTTCATGAGAAGGTGCTTGCTGAAAGAGAAAGAATTGCACAGGGAATCAAGCACCCTGATAGCCCATCTGATGATGATAATGATGATGATGATGATAACACCAATCCCAACCCTCCTGGCCTCAACTCTGCTCAGGTACATTACTTGACCTATCATTCTGAAAAGGACTCTATTCATTCAGAGGAGTTGACCAAAGATGGTGACTCAGTCCAAGATGCATTGGCCAAGGATGGTTCTCTTGAACCTGAGGTACAGCTTGACAATGTTGAGACTTCCATGGGAGAAGCTAGTTTGGCTAAAGCCTCATCAATGTCAGGACAGTTGGACATTGACCAGCCTTTAGTCATTCAGGATGACTCAGTGGCCTTGGGATGCCCAAGCACTGTGATCTCCCAACAACTGCCCTCTGTGGATCCGGTTGAGGATATAGAGGTGTCAGGTTTAGGAATGGAAGGAGTTGAAAAGGCTGATAGTGGTGAAAACTCAGAGGGAGGTGATGGTGAGGATTGTGTGATTACAGGTTCCCTGAGTGCACCACAAAAAGAGGGAGATGAGGTAGAAATATTGGGTGCAGCCCAATATGAGAGTCAGGCAATTCTTCAAGTCAAATCTGAACTTGATGAATCCCTTGGTGAAAGGAGGCCTGATTCTCCAATGTATGTGAGTCAATCTGAATTGAATGAAGAAGAAAAGAATTTAGTTGAAAAAGAGAGAGAAGGTGCTGATGTATCAGGCCTTATGGGAGAAAGAAAAAATGAGGGTGTTGAGGGAGTTTTTACTAACACTCTTAGTTTTGCAGATTCTGTTGCTGTCACTATTGAGCAAATTTTTGCAGATGCCTCCCTTACAGATATACCTGTTGATGCTGACATTGACCTTGAAGCAGTATCAGCCAATGTATCCACATTGAATAAGATGTACTTTGAGCAAGCCAACACCACTGAAGCAGGCTTTCAGATTGCTACTCAAACTGCATCTATCATTGAAGAACAGTCAGAGAAGTTGGATACTTTGGTCAGGGAAGTTGGTAAGGCACATGCAGCAACAATTGATACTCTGGATGGACAAGGAAAGACTCTAGCCTCTGTGGAGATGAGGCTCACTGGCTCAGAGGAGGTGATCCTGCCCACATTGGATGCAAGAATTTGTGGAGTTGAAACTGGACTGCAAACAGTTTCAACTGAAGTGACAAAGGCCAAGGATGCTATGGGAAAATTCACAAGATCTGTGAAGAAAGAGCAGCAAGGTCTCAAAGAGTTGTACAAGCATAATGTGAAAGCCTTGAGAAAAACAATCAAGGATGCTTTAAGGCAGAGGACAGCAGTCCAGAGGAAGAAGGCAGAAGAATTGAAAGCTGCAATGGTAAAGGAGGCTGCTGAGAAGTTCACTGTTGAACTTATGGCCAAAGTGTCTGATCAAGTTGTGGCCAATCTCACTGAACAACTTCAGACCAAACTTGATCAATCACTGAAAGCCACATTGGATGCAATTGTTACTCAAAAGATGAAGCCAGTCCACACATTCTTAAGCATGGCAGATGATAAAATGCAAAACATTCATGATGAGAATGTTTATCTACTGCAGGAATTGAAGTCCCTCACTCAGGCCCACTTACATCTCTCAGTCTCTATGAGTGAATTAAAGCCCCAGTGTTTTGATAATGCCAAAAAGGGGGAAAGAGAGAGAGCAAGGGCAAAGGGAACCTTGGTGATTGGTGAACCTAAGGGAAAGGAGAAGGTCCCAGAAATTGAGGAGGAGGCAGTAGAAGACATTGGGAAAGGCAAAGGCCCAATGGATATTGAAAGCTTGACTGAAGAAGAGCAGATTCAAATTGCTGTTAAAGAATCCATGATGTCTGCAATGGAGAGTCAGGCAAGGAAGCAACAAAGGCCTGGTGGTGAGTCAGCAGGACTTGACCCCAAAGAGAAGGTTGCTGAAGTAAGGGGGAAGGTGACAAGGTCATCTGAAAGAAAGAGGAAAGAACTGCAAGCCTTCAATGAATTCCCAACCAGTCTGACCTTGCCATCAGAATTCCAGACTGAAGAAACAACTCCATTGAGACAATCTAAGAGATTGAAGAAAGTAGTCAAGCTGCCTGCCATTGAAGAAGATGTTGAAGAGGAGGTACAGGACAGAGAGCCTGAAGTTGGTGTGCCCAAGCTTGCTGATGATCCTTCTAAATTGTTTGAAGAAGGATTTGGCAAAGATCCAGAGACACAAGAAAAGTTAGCTCTTCAAAGGGCTAAAGAGAGAATGGATCAGCTGGTTGAGGCCAACAAGGCAAGAGATGAAAGAAGGGCAAACTTCAAAGCTCCAAGAAGGAGAGCCTCATACAGAAGACTCAGACCTCAAATGCTGCAAAGATGGGACACTTAGTACCCTCACCATGATAAGTGGGTTCCAATCTCACTGAATGATGCATGGGAGGAGGCCAAGAGAAGTTTTGTATATGACTTTTATGTCATTGGAAAGTGGCTTGAAGAGAGTGTGGATGAAGTCTTTGTCCAGTTCATGTTTGAGAACCATAGGGACCTCTACCAAAAGCTGTTTGCAGCAGCTGAGATGGCAAGAGTTGAGTTCAAGGCCCCTGGTCCAATTCTGTACATGCCTCCTAAGTTCAATGGGAACTTAATTGATGAGGGAAAGATTCTGGAAGAGTTCATCAACATCATGAAGATGGAGAAGATGAAGATTGGCCCTAGAGGCTCCAACAAGGATGTTTGGGAGCTGAAGAAAAGGGTCTGGGCTCAATATGGCATAGCTCCTCAAGATGACGGAACTCTTTGATGGATAAGTTTATCTCTTCCCTATCTGGTTTTTATGATTGCTTATGATGTTGTTACTCTGTTTTCTTTGTATCAGTCTTGTTGTCCTTTTTTATTTTCTGATCTGTAATGCTCAATGATATATAAAACGGACCACTGATTTTCTATCAATAGATAACAACTCATTATCTCAACTAACTTGACATTACATATATACTTGATTTATTGTGCTAACAGTTTCTTTCAGGAAAGTTGACCAGTTCACTCATCCTGAAGGTAAAGTATAGTATAAGTCAAGGTTCCTTTGTAATAGGTTTTGACATCATCAAAAAGGGGGAAATTGTTGGGAATAAAATGATTTTGATTTAGATACCAAAACCCCTGATTGATGATGTTCAGATTAGTTGAGATATGCTCAAGTCCAGTTCAGGCAAGTTGTCTCAGTACATTTGAGTATGTAGATTGCTTAAGTGAAAAATCTCAGGAATGGTGTGAGATTTTAGTATTCAGGATAGTTGTCCAAAGCTGGAATGTTAGGCAACTTGATAAGTCAATATGCCAAAGTTGCTGAACTCTCAAGACAGACTAACTAAGTGGACAACTTAGCTGAAGAGATCAAGAGCAGTAAAACAATGCTCATAAATGCAAATGATCAAGACAATTGAAGTACAAATGATCAAGAGCATTGAATGCCAAAGCCCACAGAAGACACATTCAATGAAGCATTTATTGCCAATCATGCCTGAACCAAGCATTGAAGACTTAGAGCATTAAAGAGTGAAGCATTGAATGAATGATGGAACATTCTATATTGCAGCAGGAATGTTCAGGGAACTTGTCCCATCTGACCGTTGATTAAGTGTAGAGTTTGCCACAAATCAACCTAGGACAATGTGCAAATTTGGAAACTGACACAAGTCTTCTCAGCCGCATTTGTCAGAAGTCAACACATTCATTCAAGCAACCATTGAAGAGTCCTTTTACACAGTGGATAAAAGGATGCCAAGCTTCTTAGCCGTTTCAATGGTGCTGCAAATAGACATATTTGAATTGCTATCCCTCCAACGGTTAGTTGTTCAAAATTGTCTATAAATACAGAAGTGATCAAAGGGATTCAATATCAAACTACAAGCTATCAAACTATTATTAAGCTTTCAAAGGAAACCAAGCTATTCTTAAGAATCCCAAGTTTCCTGAATCACTTCAATTAGCTAAGCCAATCTTTGTAATCATCCAAAGCTTAGCATTTGAGATATCCTAAGCCTTTACACTGTTGTTATTGTAAAGGATATCTCTACTAGTTGGAACCAAACCTCAAACCCTTATCTCATTTAGTGGAGTGTTTGTTGTAGAAGTGAGGAGTTAAGGACTGTTAGAGTGAAACACAGTCTTAACTCAGAGAGATTGAGCACTAGGACTCAGATTATCCTAGGGATCAAAGCACTAAGAGTGCGTTGTTGATCAGTGCACATTGGCACTATAAAACAAGCTAATTCCATTGTGAAGGAATTATCCTGTTCAATCAGGGAAAGTGGATGTAACACCCGTAAAAATTTATAATATAAGTTTATGTGTATAAATTAATATTTATTTATTTATTGTTATATTATAATTGCTAGTTTATCTAGATAAATATTTGAAAGCTAGCCCATTTAAATTTAAGTCCATTATGATTTTAATATGTTTTTAAGCCCAATTCAAGCCCAATTTTTATATCCATATATATATGTTTTGCCCTAGATTTACATAGAATACTCATTTTTCCTCATTGCCTAAATCGTGAAGAATTTCCTCTCCAAACGGCAGCTCGCGGCTCTTCTTCTTGCTGAACAGTAATTACCTTTATTTCATCTCTGATTTAATCTTCAATCTAGTATACATCATTTTGTTGATTGTGTACTGCTCGATAAGTATACCTTGTGTCATATTATTTTTATGAAATTATTAAGCTAAATTTTATCGGATACCGCGAGTCATATTAGTCAAATCAATCTTTCAAAAATTTAAATTATATGGTTTTGGTTTCTTATTCTGAATCGCGTATGATGAATCTTTTTCTTTAAAGCATTTTGAAGTCACTTAATGTTCAATAAGGATTTTCAACATCTGTCAAAATATTTTTCGTACTTAATATAAAGCCACAATTGTTTTACCAATAAGATTATGTTAGATTTTTGTATTGGATGCTGTTAGTTCTCAAACCGAAGTGCTCATCTTTTAAAACCCTTTATTTATAATAAGTTGGGTTATATGTCTTTTATATGTTGGTCTTACTATTAAAGGATTTGAGATCAAGTTTTTAATTCCAAAACTCTGGTATTATATATCACTTTGCGTCAATGCAGTGGATGTGTGTAATAGTATTATGAATTATGGAGTAATAATTTAGTGTTGAGATTTATTATCTAAGTAGACTTAATTTCATGTTAGGTGACGGAAATCGTGATAAATAAGCTTTGCGACTATTGCTTCCGCGCCATTCCTTTGAGGTGGGGTTTAATTGCTTTAATTCCTACAGTGGTTTGGTAGTGATTTATTGCATGTTTATTCTTCGTTAAATGCTTTTAATAAATTTCGAGTTGTCTGCTATGTGAGTTGTTCCTATGTTATTCAAATGACAAAGTTATCTAATAGTCAGGGACTCCAAATGGGGTCCGGGGCCGACGGGTATTCGGGTGTAACCCGCCGTACTCACTACGTGTGGAAATACCTTAGTCATTAACTTGGCTTTGGAAAGGTCCACAAACATGCGAAGTCTACGTGTGAGAATACCTTAGTCATTAATTTGGCTTTGGGAAGGTTCACAAAACTCTATTGGCAAAGTTACAAGGGCAAAGTGTGGCAAAGTATCTATGACAAGGTCTATGTTGAAATGAGAAAATGTGATTGTTATTCAATTAGCATCAACCCCTTGTTTGTTTATTTTTAGTATTTAATTTAGAATAATTATGCCCCATTGAGTGTGCTTGCATACTCATCCAAACATTTAACAATTTCAGGTTGAAGAGCTGGTGGTGAGGAGGAGTGGTGGATGGCAAATCTATTAATGTTTAGTAACGTAATTGAGTATTTAATTTTATGTATTAAACCCTTTTATAAGATTGTGAGACTTATAGTTGATATTTTAAATTCTTTTGAGTCTTTCGCTTTTAATCTAGTTCTTTTATTGTCAAATAAGTTTGAAAGCTTAATTTCTTTAGCTAAATTTTTTAGTTCATGCCCTTTTACTTCGATTTAGCCAGTCTTTTTACCAAATTTACATTTATGAAAATTGGGGCGTGACAGAGTGGTATCAGAGCAGGTCTACGTTCTTGTAGACTTGTTAAAATAAAAATCTTTAAGAGTCAAATTTATTTAAAGAATTTTGTATAACATAAATTTTTAAGAAGTAAAGGTCATCTCCACCACCTCCCGCTTCAGCTCAATGAGGTATGTGAGCTAAACGTATTTTATGATTGTATATTTTGATTACACCTTTGGTGATGAATTGTGAGAAGTGTGAAATAATATATACGTTGAGCTCTAGAGTAAAGATATAAGATATTTGATGGTATTTATTCGTGCATTAAATTCTTTTATTGTTGGATATATATGAGATATGATTGAGTAACATTTAAACCTTGAGTTTAAAGTTGATTTTTACTAATTAAGATCTTATTGCTAAATGATGGTACTCATAAATTTTAGTGTAATTTCGAGGACGAAATTTTTATAAGTTGTAGAGGATGTAACACCCGTAAAAATTTATAATATAAGTTTATGTGTATAAATTAATATTTATTTATTTATTGTTATATTATAATTGCTAGTTTATCTAGATAAATATTTGAAAGCTAGCCCATTTAAATTTAAGTCCATTATGATTTTAATATGTTTTTAAGCCCAATTCAAGCCCAATTTTTATATCCATATATATATGTTTTGCCCTAGATTTACATAGAATACTCATTTTTCCTCATTGCCTAAATCGTGAAGAATTTCCTCTCCAAACGGCAGCTCGCGGCTCTTCTTCTTGCTGAACAGTAATTACCTTTATTTCATCTCTGATTTAATCTTCAATCTAGTATACATCATTTTGTTGATTGTGTACTGCTCGATAAGTATACCTTGTGTCATATTATTTTTATGAAATTATTAAGCTAAATTTTATCGGATACCGTGAGTCATATTAGTCAAATCAATCTTTCAAAAATTTAAATTATATGGTTTTGGTTTCTTATTCTGAATCGCGTATGATGAATCTTTTTCTTTAAAGCATTTTGAAGTCACTTAATGTTCAATAAGGATTTTCAACATCTGTCAAAATATTTTTCGTACTTAATATAAAGCCACAATTGTTTTACCAATAAGATTATGTTAGATTTTTGTATTGGATGCTGTTAGTTCTCAAACCGAAGTGCTCATCTTTTAAAACCCTTTATTTATAATAAGTTGGGTTATATGTCTTTTATATGTTGGTCTTACTATTAAAGGATTTGAGATCAAGTTTTTAATTCCAAAACTCTGGTATTATATATCACTTTGCGTCAATGCAGTGGATGTGTGTAATAGTATTATGAATTATGGAGTAATAATTTAGTGTTGAGATTTATTATCTAAGTAGACTTAATTTCATGTTAGGTGACGGAAATCGTGATAAATAAGCTTTGCGACTATTGCTTCCGCGCCATTCCTTTGAGGTGGGGTTTAATTGCTTTAATTCCTACAGTGGTTTGGTAGTGATTTATTGCATGTTTATTCTTCGTTAAATGCTTTTAATAAATTTCGAGTTGTCTGCTATGTGAGTTGTTCCTATGTTATTCAAATGACAAAGTTATCTAATAGTCAGGGACTCCAAATGGGGTCCGGGGCCGACGGGTATTCGGGTGTAACCCGCCGTACTCACTACGTGTGGAAATACCTTAGTCATTAACTTGGCTTTGGAAAGGTCCACAAACATGCGAAGTCTACGTGTGAGAATACCTTAGTCATTAATTTGGCTTTGGGAAGGTTCACAAAACTCTATTGGCAAAGTTACAAGGGCAAAGTGTGGCAAAGTATCTATGACAAGGTCTATGTTGAAATGAGAAAATGTGATTGTTATTCAATTAGCATCAACCCCTTGTTTGTTTATTTTTAGTATTTAATTTAGAATAATTATGCCCCATTGAGTGTGCTTGCATACTCATCCAAACATTTAACAATTTCAGGTTGAAGAGCTGGTGGTGAGGAGGAGTGGTGGATGGCAAATCTATTAATGTTTAGTAACGTAATTGAGTATTTAATTTTATGTATTAAACCCTTTTATAAGATTGTGAGACTTATAGTTGATATTTTAAATTCTTTTGAGTCTTTCGCTTTTAATCTAGTTCTTTTATTGTCAAATAAGTTTGAAAGCTTAATTTCTTTAGCTAAATTTTTTAGTTCATGCCCTTTTACTTCGATTTAGCCAGTCTTTTTACCAAATTTACATTTATGAAAATTGGGGCGTGACAGAGTGGTATCAGAGCAGGTCTACGTTCTTGTAGACTTGTTAAAATAAAAATCTTTAAGAGTCAAATTTATTTAAAGAATTTTGTATAACATAAATTTTTAAGAAGTAAAGGTCATCTCCACCACCTCCCGCTTCAGCTCAATGAGGTATGTGAGCTAAACGTATTTTATGATTGTATATTTTGATTACACCTTTGGTGATGAATTGTGAGAAGTGTGAAATAATATATACGTTGAGCTCTAGAGTAAAGATATAAGATATTTGATGGTATTTATTCGTGCATTAAATTCTTTTATTGTTGGATATATATGAGATATGATTGAGTAACATTTAAACCTTGAGTTTAAAGTTGATTTTTACTAATTAAGATCTTATTGCTAAATGATGGTACTCATAAATTTTAGTGTAATTTCGAGGACGAAATTTTTATAAGTTGTAGAGGATGTAACACCCGTAAAAATTTATAATATAAGTTTATGTGTATAAATTAATATTTATTTATTTATTGTTATATTATAATTGCTAGTTTATCTAGATAAATATTTGAAAGCTAGCCCATTTAAATTTAAGTCCATTATGATTTTAATATGTTTTTAAGCCCAATTCAAGCCCAATTTTTATATCCATATATATATGTTTTGCCCTAGATTTACATAGAATACTCATTTTTCCTCATTGCCTAAATCGTGAAGAATTTCCTCTCCAAACGGCAGCTCGCGGCTCTTCTTCTTGCTGAACAGTAATTACCTTTATTTCATCTCTGATTTAATCTTCAATCTAGTATACATCATTTTGTTGATTGTGTACTGCTCGATAAGTATACCTTGTGTCATATTATTTTTATGAAATTATTAAGCTAAATTTTATCGGATACCGCGAGTCATATTAGTCAAATCAATCTTTCAAAAATTTAAATTATATGGTTTTGGTTTCTTATTCTGAATCGCGTATGATGAATCTTTTTCTTTAAAGCATTTTGAAGTCACTTAATGTTCAATAAGGATTTTCAACATCTGTCAAAATATTTTTCGTACTTAATATAAAGCCACAATTGTTTTACCAATAAGATTATGTTAGATTTTTGTATTGGATGCTGTTAGTTCTCAAACCGAAGTGCTCATCTTTTAAAACCCTTTATTTATAATAAGTTGGGTTATATGTCTTTTATATGTTGGTCTTACTATTAAAGGATTTGAGATCAAGTTTTTAATTCCAAAACTCTGGTATTATATATCACTTTGCGTCAATGCAGTGGATGTGTGTAATAGTATTATGAATTATGGAGTAATAATTTAGTGTTGAGATTTATTATCTAAGTAGACTTAATTTCATGTTAGGTGACGGAAATCGTGATAAATAAGCTTTGCGACTATTGCTTCCGCGCCATTCCTTTGAGGTGGGGTTTAATTGCTTTAATTCCTACAGTGGTTTGGTAGTGATTTATTGCATGTTTATTCTTCGTTAAATGCTTTTAATAAATTTCGAGTTGTCTGCTATGTGAGTTGTTCCTATGTTATTCAAATGACAAAGTTATCTAATAGTCAGGGACTCCAAATGGGGTCCGGGGCCGACGGGTATTCGGGTGTAACCCGCCGTACTCACTACGTGTGGAAATACCTTAGTCATTAACTTGGCTTTGGAAAGGTCCACAAACATGCGAAGTCTACGTGTGAGAATACCTTAGTCATTAATTTGGCTTTGGGAAGGTTCACAAAACTCTATTGGCAAAGTTACAAGGGCAAAGTGTGGCAAAGTATCTATGACAAGGTCTATGTTGAAATGAGAAAATGTGATTGTTATTCAATTAGCATCAACCCCTTGTTTGTTTATTTTTAGTATTTAATTTAGAATAATTATGCCCCATTGAGTGTGCTTGCATACTCATCCAAACATTTAACAATTTCAGGTTGAAGAGCTGGTGGTGAGGAGGAGTGGTGGATGGCAAATCTATTAATGTTTAGTAACGTAATTGAGTATTTAATTTTATGTATTAAACCCTTTTATAAGATTGTGAGACTTATAGTTGATATTTTAAATTCTTTTGAGTCTTTCGCTTTTAATCTAGTTCTTTTATTGTCAAATAAGTTTGAAAGCTTAATTTCTTTAGCTAAATTTTTTAGTTCATGCCCTTTTACTTCGATTTAGCCAGTCTTTTTACCAAATTTACATTTATGAAAATTGGGGCGTGACAGAGTGGTATCAGAGCAGGTCTACGTTCTTGTAGACTTGTTAAAATAAAAATCTTTAAGAGTCAAATTTATTTAAAGAATTTTGTATAACATAAATTTTTAAGAAGTAAAGGTCATCTCCACCACCTCCCGCTTCAGCTCAATGAGGTATGTGAGCTAAACGTATTTTATGATTGTATATTTTGATTACACCTTTGGTGATGAATTGTGAGAAGTGTGAAATAATATATACGTTGAGCTCTAGAGTAAAGATATAAGATATTTGATGGTATTTATTCGTGCATTAAATTCTTTTATTGTTGGATATATATGAGATATGATTGAGTAACATTTAAACCTTGAGTTTAAAGTTGATTTTTACTAATTAAGATCTTATTGCTAAATGATGGTACTCATAAATTTTAGTGTAATTTCGAGGACGAAATTTTTATAAGTTGTAGAGGATGTAACACCCGTAAAAATTTATAATATAAGTTTATGTGTATAAATTAATATTTATTTATTTATTGTTATATTATAATTGCTAGTTTATCTAGATAAATATTTGAAAGCTAGCCCATTTAAATTTAAGTCCATTATGATTTTAATATGTTTTTAAGCCCAATTCAAGCCCAATTTTTATATCCATATATATATGTTTTGCCCTAGATTTACATAGAATACTCATTTTTCCTCATTGCCTAAATCGTGAAGAATTTCCTCTCCAAACGGCAGCTCGCGGCTCTTCTTCTTGCTGAACAGTAATTACCTTTATTTCATCTCTGATTTAATCTTCAATCTAGTATACATCATTTTGTTGATTGTGTACTGCTCGATAAGTATACCTTGTGTCATATTATTTTTATGAAATTATTAAGCTAAATTTTATCGGATACCGCGAGTCATATTAGTCAAATCAATCTTTCAAAAATTTAAATTATATGGTTTTGGTTTCTTATTCTGAATCGCGTATGATGAATCTTTTTCTTTAAAGCATTTTGAAGTCACTTAATGTTCAATAAGGATTTTCAACATCTGTCAAAATATTTTTCGTACTTAATATAAAGCCACAATTGTTTTACCAATAAGATTATGTTAGATTTTTGTATTGGATGCTGTTAGTTCTCAAACCGAAGTGCTCATCTTTTAAAACCCTTTATTTATAATAAGTTGGGTTATATGTCTTTTATATGTTGGTCTTACTATTAAAGGATTTGAGATCAAGTTTTTAATTCCAAAACTCTGGTATTATATATCACTTTGCGTCAATGCAGTGGATGTGTGTAATAGTATTATGAATTATGGAGTAATAATTTAGTGTTGAGATTTATTATCTAAGTAGACTTAATTTCATGTTAGGTGACGGAAATCGTGATAAATAAGCTTTGCGACTATTGCTTCCGCGCCATTCCTTTGAGGTGGGGTTTAATTGCTTTAATTCCTACAGTGGTTTGGTAGTGATTTATTGCATGTTTATTCTTCGTTAAATGCTTTTAATAAATTTCGAGTTGTCTGCTATGTGAGTTGTTCCTATGTTATTCAAATGACAAAGTTATCTAATAGTCAGGGACTCCAAATGGGGTCCGGGGCCGACGGGTATTCGGGTGTAACCCGCCGTACTCACTACGTGTGGAAATACCTTAGTCATTAACTTGGCTTTGGAAAGGTCCACAAACATGCGAAGTCTACGTGTGAGAATACCTTAGTCATTAATTTGGCTTTGGGAAGGTTCACAAAACTCTATTGGCAAAGTTACAAGGGCAAAGTGTGGCAAAGTATCTATGACAAGGTCTATGTTGAAATGAGAAAATGTGATTGTTATTCAATTAGCATCAACCCCTTGTTTGTTTATTTTTAGTATTTAATTTAGAATAATTATGCCCCATTGAGTGTGCTTGCATACTCATCCAAACATTTAACAATTTCAGGTTGAAGAGCTGGTGGTGAGGAGGAGTGGTGGATGGCAAATCTATTAATGTTTAGTAACGTAATTGAGTATTTAATTTTATGTATTAAACCCTTTTATAAGATTGTGAGACTTATAGTTGATATTTTAAATTCTTTTGAGTCTTTCGCTTTTAATCTAGTTCTTTTATTGTCAAATAAGTTTGAAAGCTTAATTTCTTTAGCTAAATTTTTTAGTTCATGCCCTTTTACTTCGATTTAGCCAGTCTTTTTACCAAATTTACATTTATGAAAATTGGGGCGTGACAGTGGATGTAGGAGCTTGAGTCTCTGAACCACTCTAAACTTGTGTGCCATTTACTTACTGCATTCTTTATTGCAATTACATTCAAACATATTTTAAAGAAGCAAAACTCAGTAAGTGAGAAAATCTGTTTTGGACAAAGTCCCTGATACCTGTATCTTTTCAGAAATTAACTTGGAGTATTTCTTTAAGTCAAAGGCCAACCACATTCCGCACCTAGCAACTCTTTTAGATATTTAACCAACTGATCACTCAATAGTAATCAGTAGGACAAGTATCTATCAAAGTTCACATTCAGACCAGTTGTGAGAAAACCTGCCTGATAAGACCAGTTTTGTCAAAAAGAAAAGAATTTGCATACACAAGTGCATTCCCCCCCCCCCCAATACACTTGTGTTATACTCCACCAAGGACCAACAGAGTTGAAGGCAGTTCCTCCATGAAGCCTATAAATACCGTAGCTGCCTCAACACAAGTTATACAAGAAGAAAACCTAATCTTGATTACTAGTCTATTGAATGCGTATACGCTTCAAGTTAGGAATATTATTGTTTCTTCTTGTAGATCTACACATTATTGTAAACCCGAATAGTAGTGTGTTGATCATGGTCGTATTTACTAGGTTATATGCATAGATGTATGAGGGAGATACTTACATAGGATCTAGTAAATTCTATACACTAATTCAAAGTGTTATTGTAAACCTCTAAGAGGTTGTAATCCGTTTCACATATTTTATATAGTGAACAGCGTAGATTATTTTATAATCTACGCAAATTTGGAATACTTCCATTTTACAAAGTGCATTTTAATTTTCGCTGCCTAATGTTGTCTGGACAATGTCAACACGACTGACAACACCTCTGTAGGTCCCCAAAGTTGAGTTAATATCGAGTAAGCTAGTGAAAATGTCTAGAGGGGGGTGAATAGACTTTTCAAAATTCTTTCGATATATCAAAGTACAATATGCGGAATACAGAAATTAATCAATGAGCCCAATTCAAGTTTATACTCAACTTCTTAATTCGAGAACTCTGTTCTACGTATACTCAACTTGTCTTGTTCAGATAGGTATGTTTTAAACAATTAAGCAATTAAACAAAACAGTAAAGTAAACAACACAAACAATTTATAGTGGTTCGACAACTTGTCTACGTCCTCTCTCACAAACCCAGTTGTGATGGTTCCTTATCAACTCTTTCAATCGAGTACAAAGTGTGTGTTCTTGTAATTTTAAGTCCCAAGAAAAAGACTTAGATCTTCTCGACTATACTACCAAGTATATCTTCGATCTTACTAGAGATTTACATGTATCTAGCAACTTGAAAACAGTAAACAAAAACGTAAAACTTATTCAATAGCAGTCTTCTGGTTTCTTCACTTGTCTAGCTGACTTGCTTTCTGAACTTCAACAATAACTCTGAGAGTGTTTCACTTGAATGCTTCAATATCGCTTCAGTAAGTAGAATTTCAGTAGTCTTCAATCAATAAACACCTTGAGTATTTATAGACTTCAACTTTCAAGAACTTAGTCAGTTGTAACCAACCTTCCTTGAAAACTAACTTTATCCTTTCAAACTTATCCTTCTACGCGTTTCTGTTAGTAATTAGTTATTTCTAACTAACTCTTCAATCCTTATCTTCATACGCGCTTTGAATAACTAACTTCATGTTGACTTGTCTTGTTGAGTCTTGTTGCGCACTTGTCTTGTTGAGACACCTTCTCTTCTTGTCTGGTCTCGCGCAGTCCATCTTTAGTAGTAGACTATTCTAATCCTAACAAGACTATTACATTACTTTAAGCTTTATAAAATAGCTTAGTCAACTTAGAAATCTATACACTGAATATTTACATCTGAAAATCATGAGCTTCTATACAATGTTTATTATAGCTCAATGACAACTAAATATTTAATATAAATAGTATATACGAACTATAAGTACTTTTCTTTTATATTTAACAACACTTGTCTTATGTGAACTCTACTGGTCTGTTCAAAATGACTTCTCTTAACTAGACTAGATCAGTCAACACTTAGAAAATATTCAAACTACTTTTGGCTTATCAAAACTTCATCTTATCTTTTCATCATTTAGGACTTGTTCTAGGATTCATATCCCAACAACCTCTGATTTCGCACGCACACACACTTTCAGTTGGTATCAGAGCCAACTACTGGATACACTAAGTAGAGATTCTTCTTAGAGTGTGTTATTTTAAAATGGAGTATACACTTTCTCCCGCACTAAAGCCTCCTATTCTCGATGGCACGAACTATGCCTTCTGGAAACCAAAGATTAGAATGCACATCAAATCCATTGATGAAAGAGCCTAGAGGAGTGTTCTTTCTGGTTGGCTGGACTCAACCAAGAACCACAGCGGATGAAGACAATGAAGCTCGGATCAAGAGAGAGCTCCACTGGACAAACGATGAAATCATAACAGCTAGTTACAATTCAAAGGCGTTGAATGCTATCTTCACCTCAACTGATGCCTCAATGTTTAAAATCATCTCAAACTGCATATCTTCGAAGGATGCATGGGATCGGTTACAAGAACGTTGTGAAGGATCGGATAGTGTACGAAGGACCAGACTTCGTATGCTTGGAACCAAGTTCGAGAATTTGAGTATGAAAGATGATGAAACCATTTCATCTTACAATGAAAAGCTGACTGAAATTTCGAATGAAGCTCACTCTCTTGGAGATCCAATATCCAATACAATGTTAGTACATAAAATTCTTAGATCTGTTCCTAAACGTTTTGATCCCAAAATATGTGCTATTGAAGAAGCTAAGGATACTGATGTCTTAAGTCAAAATGAGTTGATTGGTATTTTGAAAACATATGAAATGAACATTTCTGAAAAGACCGATAATGATAAGAAAATTCTTATTTTCAAAGGCGATGCCTCATCATCTGCATCATCATGTTCTAGAAAGTCTCCTTATGTCACTGAAATTGAATATGATGAAGATGAAATTAAGGAGTGCTTCAACTATCCTGATTACATGACTTTCATTACTAAACAGTTCAAAACTTTCTTAAGGAACAAGAACAACAAATTTAAAGATAATATTCAACCTAAGGTTCAGATTAATAATATTTTTCCTGTTAGGAAGAATACTTTCAATCAATCCAGACAATTGGAAAGAGGTAGCAAGTTTAGATCTGATCAAGAATATATGAAGAATGTCAAATGTGATGCATGTTCTGGATATGGTTATTATGCTAATGAATGTGCCAACAACTTACTAAAAAAGAAGGTTAATTTTAGTGCTACTTTAAGTGATGAGTCTGATGTTGAGAATGATCCTGAAAAAGATATTAAAAAAGCTTTTTCTTCAAGAATAGAATATGATGATACTTTTGATGATGATCTGGATGATTTTTACGATGTGAGATCAAATGAGCCATCATTTGAACAATCATTGACTAATAGTACTCAAGAATTTAATTGTTTCACAAGTTCTTTCTCATATACAGGTACCTCAAGTAAAGCAGGACTATCTAGAAGTGATGTAGACATTCAAGAATTATTCAAAACTGTTTCTAAATTAGAAAGTCTTTTAACAAGAAAGGATAAAGAAATTTCTAAATATAAAGAAAGACTAGATGTGTCTGTTCTTGATTTTAAGAAATATTCTTATGAAAACTCTTGACTAATGATTTTTTTTTTTAAAGATATCTTGTGAAACTGAGAAACTTAATCACATAATTAACTCACTGAATTCTGAAAACTCTGACATAAGAGAATCTATTACAAAGCTTGAAGATATTTTAACAACTAACAACCAACTAACAATGTTCCTCCTACTGTAGATGAACCAAAAACGTTGACCAAGTCAACTCAAATGTTTTACTAACTCTGGGTAATTTAGTCTTATATGTTTGTTAAATGATTGAGAAAATAAAAGACTTGAATATTATAGATTCAATAAAATTGTGTTATTTTTATACTAGGCAGCATGATTAAACTTTGTTTTCAACCGTGATCATTTTATTAAGTTTTTCAGATTATAAAGTAGAAAGTAGACTGTTTTTTATATTTTGAAAGATATATATTCAGATTAATTATTCAAGTTTATGTTAATTTTTTCTACTTAATTTACATTGTTTGATCATCTTTTCAAATTGGCATAGTTTAACGATTTATGGAAGGACTTTAATTTGTTGATTAGATTTGAGCATATGAATACAAAACTTTTAGTTGCAGGATTTACTTTTGTTGGTTGAATATAAATAAACACACATGGATAATTGACTTGAATTCGATATTCAACAAAATTAATTTTTTTTTTTAAATGAACGACTGAATGAAACTTGTATTGTATTATAAAATTTTTTAGCTAGATAAAATACAGATAATTGATATAGATTCAATAGAATAAATATCATAACTCTATGTGTGGAGGGCGAAACTAGCTAGTTTCCTCATCTTCTTGGAGGGCGATGAGGTGTCCCAACATCCAAATGTGTCGACGCTCTACGAGGACGACGCCCTCTTGGTGGTCGAGGAACCCTTGGTAGGCCTGGTGGCCTTACGACCGCAGCCGGAGGAGGCGGAGGCCGCCTCCGCCATAGGCTCTCATTAAGTGAATTTTCTTCTTCGATTTGCTCGTTGTTATAATTGGCCATAGAAGTGGGGGCAAAAAGCAGCACCATCACTCCTAGAAGATACAACATTTTAAAAGTATTCATATTGCATGCAGTGAGTGAAATAGAAAATAATATTGCAATATATATAATAAGCATAAATTAAAGGTGTACCTGTTGGATATGCATTGAATAATTAAATGATTATCTTTCACAAAAAAATATATTTATCTCATTTAAATATAATAATTATTTGAGCATTAATAATTTATGAGAAGATAACAAAACTAATCTTTCAAGGGAAGTCAGTCATATAAATACATTAAAAAGAATATGTTCAAAAAATCAAATGGACATTAGTTAATTGCAGGATTATCTTCCACATATTTTTACACATAATTTATTTTTATCTCATTTAAAACTTAATAATTATATAACACCACTAATTTTTCAAGGGAAGTCATACAAATACATTAAAAAACAAGAGTAGTACTTGTGTACACCCTAGTGTATGGTTACACACTAATTTCAATTTCAATTTTTTATTTATATTTTATCGGCGTCCGCTCATTTAATGAGTTCACCCTTAAATCATTTTTTTGCTGCGGTTATCTGCACTCGCTCATTTTATGAGTTCACCCCAAATCATTCATTTTTACACGGTTATCTACACCTGCTCATTTTATGAGTTCAACCCCAAATTTTTTTTTTTAACGCGGTTATCTCCATCCACTCACTTTATGAGTTCACCCCAAAACATTTTAAAAAAAATAATTACATTTGAAAAACTATATTTTCATTTTATTAATTTACACAAAATATAATAAAATCAAATCTAATTTGTATATTTACAATCTGCAGCCGAGTCATTGCCGAGTTATCGTCGATTCACCACCAAGTCACCCATATTTTTAAAAAAAAAATCGTAAAAACTTAATTTAAAAAAAAAAAACTATCGAAAATAGCCAAATCCCACAAGTTTCGATTTTTTTTTTAAATTTTCCCCCTCCACTTTTCCTTTTTTCTTCCCATTTTCAGTTTTTATTCCAAAATTTTTATTTCTTCATATTTTTTTCCTTTTTTATTTTATTTTCCTGCCTTTCTTTTACATTTTTTTCATGTGTATTTTTTAAAATTTTAATACAAAATAATATTATAGGTATAATTTTATTATAGTCGGTAATACAATAAGTAATAACTAGTACTACCATAAATAGTACAGTAATAAGTAATATCATTAATAGTAATTGTTGATGTTGAAATAAGTGTTTTGTATAATGATCCAACACTAACAGTCGAGTGTTGTAACTAATGTTCCCAACACTTATGACAACATCAGAATTTGCCCTTCCTTTTCTCACTAACTCCGATCTTACACTTGTTGTTTAGTAATGTCCGCAATGCAGTTAGAAGACGTGGGCAACACCAGGTCACGCAATTGTATGGGAGTGAGAAGCTACTCGGCATAAGATAACAAGTTCCTACATTCAAGGAGATGTGAAGAGAAGTTCCATAACCGCTTGATCTCACGGCTGTGATAATCATAGGAGTTGAAGGCAGTTCCTCCATGAAGCCTATAAATACCGTAGCTGCCTCAACACAAGTTATACAAGAAGAAAACCTAATCTTGATTACTAGTCTACTGAATGCGTATACGCTTCAAGTTAGGAATATTATTGTTTCTTCTTGTAGATCTACACATTATTGTAAACCCGAATAGTAGTGTGTTGATCATGGTCGTATTTACTAGGTTATATGCATAGATGTATGAGGGAGATACTTACATAGGATATAGTAAATTCTATACACTAATTCAAAGTGTTATTGTAAACCTCTAAGAGGTTGTAATCCGTTTCACATATTTTATATAGTGAACAGCGTAGATTATTTTATAATCTACGCAAATTTGGAATACTTCCATTTTACAAAGTGCATTTTAATTTTCGCTGCCTAATGTTGTTTGGACAATGTCAACACGACTGACAACACCTCTGTAGGTCTCCAAAGTTGAGTTAATATCGAGTAAGCTAGTGAAAATGTCTAGAGTGGGGTGAATAGACTTTTCAAAATTCTTTCGATATATCAAAGTACAATATGCAGAATACAGAAATTAATCAATGAGCCCAATTCAAGTTTATACTCAACTTCTTAATTCGAGAACTCTGTTCTACGTATACTCAACTTGTCTTGTTCAGATAGGTATGTTTTAAACAATTAAGCAATTAAACAAAACAGTAAAGTAAACAACATAAACAATTTATAGTGGTTCGACAACTTGTCTACGTCCTCTCTCACAAACCCAGTTGTGATGGTTCCTTATCAACTCTTCCAATCGAGTACAAAGTGTGTGTTCTTGTAATTTTAAGTCCCAAGAAAAAGACTTAGATCTTCTCGACTATACTACCAAGTATATCTTCGATCTTACTAGAGATTTACAAGTATCTAGCAACTTGAAAACAGTAAACAAAAATGTAAAACTTATTCAATAGCAGTCTTCTGATTTCTTCACTTGTCTAGCTGACTTGCTTTCTGAACTTCAACAATAACTCTGAGAGTGTTTCACTTGAATGCTTCAATATCGCTCCAGTAAGTAGAATTTCAGTAGTCTTCAATCAATAAACACCTTGAGTATTTATAGACTTCAACTTTCAAGAACTTAGTCAGTTGTAACCAACCTTCCTTGAAAACTAACTTTATCCTTTCAAACTTATCCTTCCACGCGTTTCTGTTAGTAATTAGTTATTTCTAACTAACTCTTCAATCCTTATCTTCATACGCGCTTTGAATAACTAACTTCATGTTGACTTGTCTTGTTGAGTCTTGTTGCGCACTTGTCTTGTTGAGACACCTTCTCTTCTTGTCTGGTCTCGCGCAGTCCATCTTTAGTAGTAGACTATTCTAATCCTAACAAGACTATTACATTACTTTAAGCTTTATAAAATAGCTTAGTCAAATTAGAAATCTATACACTGAATATTTACATCTGAAAATCATGAGCTTCTATACAATGTTTATTATAGCTCAATGACAACTAAATATTTAATATAAACAGTATATACGAACTATAAGTACTTTTCTTTTATATTTAACAACACTTGTCTTATGTGAACTCTACTGGTCTGTTCAAGATGACTTCTCTTAACTAGACTAGATCAGTCAACACTTAGAAAATATTCAAACTACTTTTGGCTTATCAAAACTTCATCTTATCTTTTCATCATTTAGGACTTGTTCTAGGATTCATATCCCAACAACCTCTGATTTCGCACGCACACACACTTTCAGTTGGTATCAGAGCCAACTACTGGATACAGTAAGTAGAGATTCTTCTTAGAGTGTGTTATTTTAAAATGGAGTATACACTTTCTCCCGCACTAAAGCCTCCTATTCTCGATGGCACGAACTATGCCTTCTGGAAACCAAAGATTAGAATGCACATCAAATCCATTGAGGAAAGAGCCTAGAGGAGTGTTCTTGCTGGTTGGCTGGACTCAACCAAGAACCACAGCGGATGAAGACAATGAAGCTCGGATCAAGAGAGAGCTCCACTGGACAAACGATGAAATCACAACAGCTAGTTACAATTCAAAGGCATTGAATGCTATCTTCACCTCAACTGATGCCTCAATGTTTAAAATCATCTCAAACTGCATATCTTCGAAGGATGCATGGGATCGGTTACAAGAACGTTGTGAAGGATCGGATAGTGTACGAAGGACCAGACTTCGTATGCTTGGAACCAAGTTCGAGAATTTGAGGATGAAAGATGATGAAACCATTTCATCTTACAATGAAAAGCTGACTGAAATTTCGAATGAAGCTCACTCTCTTGGAGATCCAATATAATGTTAGTACATAAAATTCTTAGATCTGTTCCTAAACGTTTTGATCCCAAAATATGTGCTATAGAAGAAGCTAAGGATATTGATGTCTTAAGTCAAAATGAGTTGATTGGTATTTTGAAAACATATGAAATGAACATTTCTGAAAAGACTGATAATGATAAGAAAGTTCTTATTTTCAAAGGCGATGCCTCATCATCTGCATCATCATGTTCTAGAAAGTCTCCTTATGTCACTGAAATTGAATATGATGAAGATGAAATTAAGGAGTGTTTCAACTATCCTGATTACATGACTTTCATTACTAAACAGTTCAAAACTTTCTTAAGGAACAAGAACAACAAATTTAAATATAATATTCAACCTAAGGTTCAGATTAATAATATTTTTCCTGTTAGGAAGAACACTTTCAATCAATCCAGACAATTGGAAAGAGGTAGCAAGTTTAGATCTGATCAAGAATATAGGAAGAATGTCAAATGTGATGCATGTTCTGGATATGGTTATTATGCTAATGAATGTGCCAACACCTTACTAAAAAAGAAGGTTAATTTTAGTGCTACTTTAAGTGATGAGTCTGATGTTGAGAATGATCCTGAAAAAGATATTGAAAAAGCTTTTTCTGCAAGAATAGAATATGATGATACTTTTGATGATGATCTGGATGATTTTTACGATGTGAGATCAAATGAGCCATCATTTGAACAATCATTGACTAATAGTACTCTAGAATTTAATTGTTTCACAAGTTCTTTCTCATATACAGGTACCTCAAGTAAAGCAGGACTATCTAGAAGTGATGCAGACATTCAAGAATTATTCAAAACTGTTTCTAAATTAGAAAGTCTTTTAACAAGAAAGAATAAAGAAATTTCTAAATATAAAGAAAGACTAGATGTGTCTGTTCTTGATTTTAAGAAATATTCTTATGAAAACTCTTGACTAATGAATTTTTTTTTTTAAGATATCTTGTGAAACTGAGAAACTTAATCACATAATTAACTCACTGAATTCTGAAAACTCTGACTTAAGAGAATCTATTACAAAGCTTGAAGATATTCTAACAATCAACAACCAACTAACAATGTTCCTCCTACTGTAGATGAACCAAAAACGTTGACCAAGTCAACTCAAATGTTTTACTAACTCTGGGTAATTTAGTCTTATATGTTTGTTAAATGATTGAGAAAATAAAAGACTTGAATATTATAGATTCAATAAAATTGTGTTATTTTTGTACTAGGCAGCATGATTAAACTTTGTTTTTCAACCGTGATCATTTTATTAAGTTTTTCAGATTATAAAGTTAGAAAGTAGACTGTTTTTTATATTTTGAAAGATATATATTCAGATTAATTATTCAAGTTTATGTTAATTTTTTCTACTTAATTTACATTGTTTGGTCATCTTTTCAAATTGGCATAGTTTAACGATTTGTGGAAGGACTTTAATTTGTTGATTAGATTTGAGCATATGAATACAAAACTTTTAGTTGCAGGATTTACTTTTGTTGGTTGAATATAAATAAATACACATGGATAATTGACTTGAATTCGATATTCAACAAAATTAATTTTTTTTTAAATGAACGACTGAATGAAACTTGTATTGTATTATAAAATTTTTTAGCTAGATAAAATACAGATAATTGATATAAATTCAATAGAATAAATATCATAACTCTATGTGTGGAGGGCGAAACTAGCTAGTTTCCTCATCTTCTTGGAGGGCGATGAGGTGTCCCAACATCCAAATGTGTCGACGCTCTACGAGGACGACGCCCTCTTGGTGGTCGAGGAACCCTTGGTAGGCCTGGTGGCCTTACGACCGCAGCCGGAGGAGGCGGAGGCCGCCTCCGCCATAGGCTCTCATTAAGTGAATTTTCTTCTTCGATTTGCTCGTTGTTATAATTGGCCATAGAAGTGGGGGCAAAAAGCAGCACCATCACTCCTAGAAGATACAACATTTTAAAAGTATTCATATTGCATGCAGTGAGTGAAATAGAAAATAATATTGCAATATATATAATAAGCATAAATTAAAGGTGTACCTGTTGGATATGCATTGAAAACATATGAAATGAACATAAAATTCTTAGATCTGTTCCTAAACGTTTTGATCCTAAGATATGTGTTATAGAAGAAGCTAAGGATACTAATGTCTTAAGTCAAAATGAGTTGATTGGTATTTTGAAAACATATGAAATGAACATTTCTGAAAAGACTGATAATTATAAGAAAGTTCTTGTTTTCAAAGGTGATGCCTCATCATCTGCATCATCATGTTCTGGAAAGTCTCCTTATGTCACTGAAATTGAATATGATGAAGATGAAATTGAGGAGTGTTTCAACTATCCTAATTACATGGCTTTGATTACTAAACAGTTCAAAACTTTCTTAAGGAACAAGAACAACAAATTTAAGGATAATATTCAACCTAAGGTTCAGATTAATAATACTCTTCCTGTTGGGAAAAATACTTTCAATCAATCCAGACAATTGGAAAGAGGTAGTAAGTTTAGATCTGATCAAGAATATAGGAAGAATGTCAAATGTGATGCATGTTCTGGATATGGTCATTATGCTAATGAATGTGCCAACACCTTACTAAAAAAGAAGCTTAGTTTCAGTACTACTTTAAGTGATGAGTTTGATGTTGAGAATGATCCTGAAAAAAATATTGAAAAAGCTTTCTCTACAAGAATAGAATATGATGATACTTTTGATGATGATCTGGATGATTATTACGATGCGAGATCAAATTAGCCATCATTTGAACAATCACTGACTAATAGTACTCCAGAATTTAATTGTTTCACAAGTTCTGTCTCAGATACAAGTACCTCAAGTAAAGTAGGACTATCCAGAAGTGATGCAGACATTCAAGAATTATCCAGAATTGTTTCTAAATTAGAAAGTCTTTTAACAAGAAAGGATAAAGAAATTTCTAAACTTAAAGAAAGACTAGATGTGTCGGTTCTTAATTTTAAGAAATATTCTTACGAAAACCCTTTAACTAATGAATATTTTTTTAAGATATCTTGTGAGACTGAAAAACTTAATCTCATAATTAAGTCTCTGAATTTTGAAAACTCTGACTTAAGAGAATCTATTACAAAGCTTGAAGGTATTCTAACAAGGAAGGATGTTGAAATCTCTAATCTTGAAGACACGTTGAAAGAAATCTCAGTGAGTTTTAAAAGATTTTCTAAAGGAAAGATGAAATTGGAAGAGTCTCTAATGACTAAAAACTCAAGGGAAACAGGTATTGGCAATGGCTATCAAGGTAAAAATTCCAAATTTTCTAAAAATAAGTAACCTACTGTATTTGTAAAAGTTGAAGGTAATTATAATCTTAATGTTTCTACTAAAACTCAGATTAGTGTAAAAGATGTGATTTGTCATTACTGTTTTAAGAAAGGTCATAAAAGTCCTCAATGTTTGAAGAGGAAAAATCATCTGAAAACTTCTGTATTGCCTGAAATGACACAACATTCAAGACATCATAGTCATAAATATGTGTGGATTTCAAAAGAAAATACCACTTGTAATGTTGTTCATATATCTCTAAAAGCATGTGTTCCTGGATTATGGTACTTTGACAGTGGTTGCTCTAAACACATGACATGTCAACTTGATTATCTATATAATTATACAGCTTATGATGGTGGTAATGTCACTTATGGTGGTGGATATAAAGGAAAAATCATTGGTAGAGGGACATTAAATGTTCCTGGTTTTCCTAAGTTATCCAATGTTCTGCATGTTGATGGTTACTTGCCAATCTTATAAGTATTAGTCAATTATGTGATGATGATTTGCATGTTAAATTTGACAAAAAATCATGTTATGTGTTAGATAGAGATTCTGAATATATCATGATGGGAAACAGATCTGTTGACAATTGTTATCTCATTGAATCTAAACATACATGTAATAATGCTAAACTTAATGAGAGCACTTTATGGCATCACAAACTTGGACATGTTAATTACAGGCAAATTGAGAAATTGATCAGATTGAAAGCAGTTACAGGTCTACCAAATGTGAAATTAACAGATAAAAAAGTGTGTGGACCTTGTCAAAAAGGCAAACGGGTAAAAGTGTCTCACAAAATGTTGGGACACTGCTCAACTAAACACTACTTCGAATTGCTTCACATGAATTTTATGGGCCCTATGGAAACAGAAAGTATTGGAAGTAAAATATATTCTTTAGTAGTGGTTGATGACTACTCTAGATTCACTTGAATTGAATTCTTAAAAGATAAATCTGAAACCTTCTCTATTTTCAAAGTTTTGTACAAAAGATTCAAAAATGTTTTTAATTCCTAAGTGTGCAGAATTAGATCTGATCATGGAAGTGAGTTTGAAAATAGTTCATTTACTGAGTTTTGTGAGTCAAAAGGGATAGTACAAGAGTTTTAATCTCCTAAAACTCCTCAACAAAATGGCATATCTGAAAGGAAAAATAGAACTCTTCAAGAAGTGGCTAGAGTCATGTTATGTTCTAAGAATCTATCTAAAACATTTTGGGCTGAAGCTCTAAACACTGCTTGTCATATTTCAAACAGAGTTTATATTAGGACAGATTCTACTAGAACTCCTTATGAAATTCTGAACAATAGAAAGCCTAATCTTAAATATTTTCATGTCTTTGGCTGTGTTTGTTACATCTTAAATGGCAGGGATCAGCTACACAAGTTTGATTCAAAGAGTGACAAAGGATTCTTCCTTGGTTATTCTAGAAACAACAAAGCCTACAAAATATACAACTTAATGACTGATACTGTACAAGAATCAGTAAATGATGTTTTTTATGATGATACAAGTATTACAGGAAAAAGCATTGAAGATGAAAATATCTCAGATTTGATTGATGTTCCAATCAATACTGAAAAAGTTGAATAGGTTCAGAATGTTGAGAAGAATGATGACACACCATAAGAAACATTTGATGATATAGATCCAGAAAATCTGTATAATCTTCAGAAGACACCTTCTGTTGGGATATAAATTCATCCTAAGCCCCACTTGATGTTAGAATAGTTTTGATGGCCAAAACACTTAGAGTTTATAAATGTAATAGGATCAGCTGACTTGTATAGAACAACTTAGACTAGTCTTGTGTGATCAACTGTATTGATATCAGCTGATCAGCACAGTCCTGGCTTACATGCCTATCCTCAAGATGAGAAGAGTAGAAGACATGAAGACTAGAAGATCCTTGAAGACCAGATAAGTTAAGGTGCTTGTATACCTACCTATCTGATGGAGTCCCAGATTGAAGATGGCCTAAAAGCAGTACAAAGAATTTTCAGATCAGAAGAGTGAAGACAGAAGACCTAAGGCCAGAAGAGTAGTCAGAAGACTAGAAGTACAGATCAGAAGACTATGTGCTCTTCCAGGACTCGGCTGATTCCCAAGTCATCTTGCAATTCAAACGAAGACCTACCTTATTTAGAAGATTGACATGATCCCAGGATTGAAGCAATCAAGCGGCTGGAATCAAGGAATCAAGCTATTATGGAAAGATTGCTCAAACGGCTAGTCAACTCCAACGGCTAGTTGCAACCAATCTCCATTATAAATACAAGAGGATGAGAAATCACAAAAAAAGAAGTCACAAGAGAGAATTCAACAAGCCAAGCAAGCAATCAAAGCTAAAGCCATACAGTTCTAAGAATTCTCAAAAGAGCCAGAAACCATTAGATTATCTATAGCTCTTAAGTGATTTCTATCCAACCCTTAAGAACCTGAAACCTGTTCATATTGTATATCAATTGTTTTAGGCATAGTGGTTAAGCAAATTATAAGCTTGAACCATTAGTTGGATACACCTCAAAAACCCCAAACCCTCACCGAAAGGTTAAAGTTTTTGAAACCCCTTAAAGTGCAAGTGCTTACAATCACTTGTGGAGACCGTAGCTGTTAGGACGACTCAGATCTCAAAGTCCTAACCTTGGGACTATAAAGGTCAAGACCCTTGTAATTTGTGGAAATTAAAGGGATTAAACATCACGTTAGGACGTGAGAGTGGACGTAGGAACGTATATCCGAACCACTATAAATCCGGTGTTATTTACTTTCTGCACTTTACATTTCTGCCTTTACATTCATTATTATATAGTGCATACTGTGATTTCAACACTCTTCAAAACAAGGCCATAACTTTCAAACCAGCATCAGCTGAGTATTTTCATTAAGTAAAACAAGTTACAAGAACGAGTCTAAACCAGGGCCACCATAATTCCGCATATAACCTCCTCAGTCAGATCACTATAGTCATCTGGACCAGCAGACTTGCAGTCCAGTTGACATAGCAATCAGAAGAGGTTCCCAACTCTGTTTGAAAAAGTTTTAAAGTCTATTCACCCCTCCCCTCTAGACTTTAAACCCATTCACTACTCGTTCAGGGACCAACACCTTCCATAAGAATTCAGAAGTATCACCCACATGATCAAATCATTGGTGAACAATCCACAAGTGTTCAAACCAGAAGAAGGATGGGTATGAACTCAAAGGATGTGGTAAGGTATATTTGTATGTCATCTATGTGCAGTAAGGTACATCATGAATGTTATCACTCTATGATTGAACCCAAAACTGTTAAAGAAGCATTAGATGATGAGAATTGGGTTGAAACCATGCATGAAGAACTAAATCAGTTTGTTAGGAATGATGTTTAGACTTTAGTTCCCAGGCCAGAACACATAAATGTGATAGGAACTAAATTGATTTATGAAAACAAAACTGATGAGATGGGGAACATTATTAGAAACAAAGCTAGATTGGTTGCTCAAGATTATACACAAGTAGAATGTGTAGACTTTGATGAAACATTTGCTCCTGTTGCTAAAATATAATCCATTAGACTTTTACTTGTCATTGCATGCTATATTGACATAAAGATGCATCAAATGGATGTTAAAGCTGCTTTTTTAAATGGTATTCTCATGGAAGAAGCTTATGTTGAAAAGCCAAAAGGTTTTAAAAACCTTGAGTTTCTTGATCATGTTTTTAAATTGAAAAAGGCACTATATGGCTTGAAACAGGCACCTAGAGCATGGTATGAAAGACTTACTGATTTTCTAATTGAGTTTGGATTTATAAGAGTAGAACATTGTTCATTAAACATGAAAGTAAATCTATTATGATTGCTCAAATCTATGTTGATGATATAGTATTTGGATCTACATGTGATAATATGCTCAAATTGTTTGCGAATGAAATGACATCTACATTTGAAATGTCCATGGTTGGTGATTTAAATTACTTCTTATGACTGCAGATTAAACAGCAAAAAGATGGAATTTTCATTTCACAAAGCAAGTATGCCAGAAATCTTGTGAAATGGTTTGGTTTAGAAAACTCTAAACATATGAAAACACATATGGGATCAACTCAGAAACTGAGTAAAGATAATGTCGGCCAGAGTGTTGACCCAACATTATACAGATCAATGATAGGCACTCTTCTTTATTTGAACTCTAATACACCTGATATTATGTTCAGTGTATGTCTATGTGCTAGATATCAATCTAACCCTAAAGAATCACATATGAATGATGTCAAAAGAATCAATAAATATGTTGCAGGAACATGTGATTTAGGTATTTGGTATAGCAAAGATACAAATTGTATCTTGATTGGGCAGGTGATAGTGATGACAGAAAAAATACAAGTGGAGGTTGCTTTTATATGGGGAATAACTTGATCTCTTGGCACAATAGAAAACAAAACTGTGTGTCTCAATCCACAGCTGAATCAGAATACATTGCAGTAGGGAGTTATTGTACTCAATTATTATGGTTGAAAAAAATGTTTCATGATTATGGTTTAACAAGTGATGTATTGACTGTGTACTGTGATAATATATGGACTTTGGTTTCCTTGAATGCTTGATAGTAGTTTAATAACAGATAGTTGGATTCTTGAATCCTTGGATCACTTCTTTATTTATAGAGCAATTTGATCATCAATCCGTTGGAGAGATAGACTTTCAAATTTTCTAATTGCAGCTCCATTGAAACGGCTATGAAAGTACCCTTCTATTATCCACTGTGTATGAAGGTTCTTCAATGGTTGCTTGAATGAATGTGTTGACTTCTGAAAATTGCGGCTGAGTAGACTTGTGTCGGTTTCCAAACTTGCACATTTTCCAAGATTGATCTTTAGCAGAACTTGTACTTTTTCAACGTTCAGATGGGACAAGTACTCTGAACATTCCTGCTGCATGTGGAATGTTCTTCCATTCATTCAATTCTTCAGTCTTTAATGCTTCTAAGTCTTCAATGCTTGCTCAGGCTTGATGGCTTTAATGTTTCATTAATGTTTTCTTCTGAGACAGTAGCATTCAATGCTCTTGATCTTCTAAGACTTCAACTTGATCTGTCATAGCTCTTATTAGTGTCTTTCTTTTAATATTGGTTCAGGCTACTTACTTGAGCTTTGATTATTCAGTCATGTTGTCCTCTTCAGTAGACTTGTCTTCATGTATTTAGCAAACTTGATCTAATGGACTAAGAATAACAAGCTGCCTAACATTTCAGCTTTGGACAACTAACCTGAACACTAATGATCTCAACATTTCTGAGATTGTAGACTTAGCCAATTTTACTGTCTCAACTATCTTGAGACAACTAGACTGATATCTTTCTATCTATCTATCTCAACTATTCTGACCAACATCATTCAGGGGTTTTGGTATCTTAATCAAAATCAATTTATTTCCCAACAGTAATGATAAACATACCGACTGGGGGAGTAATTACAAAATGGAGACAAAGACTACTTGCATCTAAATTGACAAGTCTCTATTCTGTGCTGCATAAATTGGTCTGCTTTAACTGGTTGCCAACAACAAACAATACTACCCTTACACTTGAGTAAGTTGTACTTACGTACAAGATAGGTCACCTGAAGAGATTTAACATAGGACATGTTATCTTCAATAATATGATGACCTTCAAGTGTAATATGATTGGTAGAGGTATACTTTCATATCCTTGTTTGTTGTATAAATTTCTGGTTAACAAATCCTTTCCAAGATCTGATGATGAAGTGATCAACAATTACATTCCAGGGTTCAGTATATCAAATCAGTTCAGGGTTACAGGAGAAAGGGTTGTGGATATTCCTCTTAGAAGGAATGATGAAGAAGAAAGTCATAATTCTGTCCCCAGTGATGCTCAGAATGATCCCATTCATTCCACAACACTGCCTCCAGAAGGAGCTGTCTCCTCTGTATATGCATCTTCTCACTATATTTTGAGGCAGATTGACATTTTGCAGGGATCAATCACCAATCTTCAGAGTTTAGTGGAGGACCTACTTATTCAAAAGAGATTTTGGATGGATCTACTTTCCACCTCAACAGGGGCAGTAGCTGATGGTTCTCACAATCAACAACCAACTAACAATGTTCCTTCTACTGTATATGAACAAAAATCGTTGACCAAGTCAACTTAATTTCTTGTATAGAATTGATTCTACACAAGACCAATCGATAAACAAAATATGTTTGACTGACTATGAGTAATTTAGTCCTATATGTTTGTTAAATGCTTAAGAAAATAAAAGACTTGAAGATTATAGATTCAATAAAATTGTGTTATTTTCTTTTTATTTTTATACTAGGCAGCATGATTAAACTTTGTTTTTCAACCGTGATCATTTATTAAGATTTTCAGATTATAAAGTTAGAAAGTAGACTGTTTTTTATATTTTGAAAGATATATATTCAAATTAATTATTCAAGCTTATGTTAATTTTTTCTACTTAATTTACATTGTTTGAACATCTTTTTAAATTGGCATAGTTTAACGATTTGTGGAAGGACTTTAATTTGTTGATTAGATTTGAGCATATGAATACAAAACTTTTAGTTGCTGGATTTACTTTGGTTAGTTGAATATATAGAAATACACATGGATAATTGACTTGAATTCGATATTCAACAAGATTTTTTTTTAAGTGAATGACTGAATGAAACTTGTATTGTATTATAAAATTATTTAGTTAAATAAAATACGGATAATTGATATAAATTCAATAGAATAATGATCAAAATCATAACTCTATGTGTGGAGGGCGAAAGTGGGTGGGAATGGGCCAGGCCTTGGTAGGCTTTACAAAAAAAAGTCTGGCCTGTTAAATTTTTTTTAGGCCCGAGCCTGGCCCATGGCCTATCATAGGCTTTTTTTTAAGGCTTGGCCTGGCCTTTTTAATAAATAGGTCTGGCCCGAAAGCCTTTTAAAGGTCTTTTTAAACCTATTAGTGCATTTAAAAAAAAAATGTAACACTTGTATTTCATCAAATCATAAAAAATCCCTAATTATATTACTTAATGTTTACTAGTTAAAAATTATATATATTAAATACCTTTATTTAGGATGTCTTCTATATTTAAGTATAATACTATATATATTAGATATTTATTATATTATATATATATATATATATATATATATATATATTAAATAGGCAGGCCTGTTGGGCTTGAAAGGCCTACAAAAAAGCTCAAGCCCGACCTATTTAATTAAATAGGCTTTTAAAAAAGCTTGAGCCCGGCTTGTTTATTAAACGAGTCGAGCCAAGCCGAGCTTTAATAGGCCGAGCCGTAGGCCCCTGTCGGGTAGCCTGGCCCATTCCCACCCCTAGGCGAAACTAGCTTGTTGGGAATAAAATGAGATATGTTTTGATCTAATACCAAAACCCCCTGAGACATGCCTAAGTCAAAGATGATTATGTTCTAAGTATGTTAGAACATATAGAATAAGGCTAGATGAGGAGCTAATATGTTAGGTAGCTCTTAGTTGTTTAGATGCATAATTTGAGGGGGAACATATGCTTTGAAGACTATCAAGAACAAGTCCCCTCAAGGCTCAAATTCTGGAACAATCACTAAGTCTATTAAAGACCAAGTATACTGATCAGGAGAGTTGTCCAGAAGAGTTGTCTCAGCACAGCTAATCAAGAAGAAGTGTTCTGAAAGCTTGAGGACAACCCTGCTGAAGAGTTAGAGACAACTATACCCTAAAGATCATCATTGAATCATGCTAAGATCACTTTCAAGTGAAGCAAAGGGTAAGAGCCAAGTCATCTGAAATGAGCAAGCCAACCTTGCTGATAAGCAAGACTGCTGATAGTGATAAGGAGAGTTGTCCATTTGATAAGGAATGTTGTCCTATCATTGGAACAACCTTCAGAAGCCATGTCTAAGTCCTAACAAGAGGTGATCCAGAAGTCCCAGTTGGAGAACTGGTTCCCAAGCCCATGAGGGATCTCACACCAGAAGAGATGAAGCAATCAAACCTTGATAGCATTGCTCAAGATTACATAATGCAAACTCTTCCAAATGAGTACATTGCAAAGGTCATCCACTGTGAGTCAGCCAGAGAGATGTGGGAGGCATTGGCACTCCTCTGTGAAGGAACTGAGCTGATCAAGGAAAGCAAATTGTCGACAGCAGTCAAGAAGTTTGAACACCTCAAGATGCATCCAGGAGAAACTATTGATCAACTGGACAATAGATGTACAAAGATCATAAATGAGATTGAATCTCTAGGCAAGAAGTATACAAATAGAGAGAAAAACTTGAAGATCTTGGACTCTTTACCCAAGAGATGGAAACTCAAGAAGACCATCATCAAAGATACACAAGATATCAAGAAGTGGTCTACTCAAACTCTATTTCAGAACCTAAAAGCTCATGAATATGACCTTGACAGAGAAGAAAACTCAGGAAGTGATGAGTCAACTGCAGCCCCATCTACCTCCAAGACTGTAGCCTTCAAGGCAGCCAATACAAAAGCTGCAAGTACCTCATCTGGCAAGGCCTCTCTGAAAACAGAAGACTGTGAAGGATCAGACATGAGTCTGAAGGAACAAATGGCTCTTATGATCAAGAGATTCGAAAGGATGAACACTCTCAACAGCAAATATAGAAAATTCTATAGAAACTACAAAGATAGAAGAGCAAGTTCACCCTCCAGAGGTTCCAGAGAAAGAACACCAGAAAGACATCCTAGAAAGGATGTGGAGTCATCTGACAGCCGAGGATCTAGAAGAAGAGATGCCACTCCTCCAAGGAAAGGCAACTCAAATCAGAAACCTGGATCATGCTTCAACTGTCGCAAACCAGGACACTATGTCTATGAATGTCCTGAGCTGGATTTGGATGACAAAGAAGAAAGAAGGCCAAGAAGAACTTCAGACAAGAAAGCTATGGTGACTGAAGAATCTGAATATCAAAGTGATGAACTCCCTACATCACCAGACTGCCAAATCTTCTCAGATGATTCAGATGACCTAGCTATGATGGCCATAGGTGAAAATGAGGTAAACTCCTATACTACTACTTTCCATTCACCTATTTTTTCACAATCAGATGAGATAAACTCATCTGAAGGCGAATCAGAAGACACCTATTATCAATCTTTAAGAAAAGTAAAAGGTGATCTGGATATTGCCACTAGAGCTTTTATAGAAGTGGAAGAGGAGAATAAGGATCTAAGGAAAGAAATTGCTAAGTTGAAAAAGGTTAAGTTTGATAACACCCCTGAGCTGGCCACAATGAATGAAAGATTGACCAGAGAAGTGGAGCTTCTTAAGGAAGAAAATACCACAATAACTCAGTTGTATGAGGGGATGTTACAAACTCAAGCTTTAGAAACTAAGGAACTTCGTTCACTACAATCCAAATTCGATGACCTCTTCCAAGCACACAAGCTCTTAGAAAAGGAGAAGGAATGCCTAAATCAAAAGATATCAGAGTTCAATAAAGCCTCTACTACTATTGAAAGTATCTCTGAGTATTATAGATCAAATGGCAATAAGATGGGTTTTGGCTATGAACTCAACCCATCTACATCCTCTCCAGCTGGGGGTAGTACACCTAACAAGTGCACTACTCAGACACATGAAAAGGGTGAGTGTTCTAAACACAATGAACCTAATATGAACCAAAAGGCATCTGTACCAGCTAAGGCTAACTATCCCAAAACCAAAAATGGTAAAGGACAAGCTAACCCCAAGCCTGTACAGAGGAACAGCAAACAGCCTAGACCATCTCGGCTGAGACAGTCTCAGCTGTATGCTGCTCCAGCCAAGAAGAAGAAGTCTTCTTCAAACAAATCTGTTCTCTTTGCACCCCCTATCTCTTATGATATTGTGAGAACAGAAGAGTATGGTCCATATAATCGTGTGCATCGACCAGCTAATGCACCCAGGCCGAATGTAACTAGTCAAAAGATCATGTATGTACACTCCTATAAAGGGAAACCATTTGACTATTACTTAGCTGACACTAAGGACAAATCAGATCAGTCCAAGGTGCTGACTGGTAAGATTTGGTTCTGTGATGCCCGAGGGAAACAACTCAAGTGCTCAAGGTTGTTCAAACGACCAATGTATATGTGGGTTCCCAAGGGTAGTACTAACACCCAAGGACCCAAAACAAAATGGGTACCTAAGACTTAACTTTTCTTGCAGGAAAGGAGGGACCTATACAGAAGAGGAGGTCTAGCAGGAGAAACTTGGTACATAGATAGTGGATGCTCAACTCACATGACAGGAACCAAAGCCCTGCTGACCAACTACATAGAAAAGAAAGGTCCAAAAGTCTTCTTTGGTGATAACGCGCATGGTAACACAAAAGGATATGGCACCCTTAAAAATGGTGACATTGAGGTACATGATGTATCATATGTAGAAGGTCTTAAGTTTAATTTATTATCTGTTTCTCACTTTTGTGACACTGGTTACTCAGTCAAATTCTCTAAAGATGAGTGTCTCATAACTGATAAGAGAACAAAACAAAACCTTCTAACAGGATCTAGAAAGGGAAGTATGTATCTTGAAAATTAGAACAGTTGTCTTAAGGATACATGTCTGCTTGTGAAGAGCCCTAAAGATGTCAGCTGGCTATGGCACAAACGTCTTAGTCATCTGAACTTTAAGACTATGAACAAGTTAGCAAGGGAATCCTTAGTTGATGGTCTGCCTAATGAACTCTACTGTAAAGATCAGGTGTGTGATGCATGTCAACAAGGAAAGCAAACAAAGGTCTCCTTCAAGACCAAGAAGACAGCATCAACCAGCAGAGTTCTTGAACTGCTTCACATGGATCTCTTTGGACCAATCACTCCAACCACTCTAACAGGGAGGAAGTACACTCTTATTGTTGTAGATGATTATTCCAAGTTTACTTGGGTTATCTTCTTATACAAGAAGAGTGAAACACAACAGAAGCTCCCTGAACTATTGAAGAGGATCCAAGTAGAGAAAGGAGAACCAATTGTGAAAATTAGAAGTGACAAAGGCACTGAATTCATTAACTCTTATATTATTGCCTATTGTACTTCTAATGGTATTCAGCATGAGACAAGTGCAGCAAGAACACCACAACAGAATGGTGTAGCTGAAAGAAGAGTCAGAACACTCAAAGAAGCTGCCAGAACACTCCTTGCTGAATTCTCCACTCCCAAGAAGCTATGGGCAGAAGCCATCAACACAGCTTGTCACACTCAAAACAGGTCAGGTATTCATAAAATACATGAGAAAACCCCATATGAACTATGGAAAGGAAGAAAACCTAGAGTATCTTACTTTCATATATTTGGTTGTAAGTGTTTCATTCACAACAATGGGAAGAGTAAGTTGAATGCTTTTGATGCCAAAGCAGATGAGGGGATATTTTTAGGATACTCCTCAACTAGCAAAGCATTTAGAGTACTCAACAAACGAACCCTTCTTGTGGAAGAAACACCTCATGTTGTTTTTGATGAATCTTGTGAAAAGAATGCAGTAGAAACAAACTCAGCTGCAGATCAGATGAGACATCTAGTGATCAAGTCCAAACCAGATGAGTTCATTGAAGTCAATGAACCTTTCCCTGAAGAACCAGAGGAGGATAAGCCTCATAGACCTGTCACTAGATCTCAAACTCAAGCAGGACAAGCTGACCAGAATCAAGATGCACCAATCCCAAATGCCAGGGGGAATGATCTCTTTGACACTCAAGATACAGATGATGATCGACCTAATCAAGTCAACCCTCCTGATGGCACTAGATCAGATGAGAATCCAAGCTCATCCAATGCAGATACTCCCGTGAGGCATACATGGAGAAACAATCATCCATCAAACCTCATCTTAGGAGGAGCAGACTCAGGTGTCAAGACCAGAAGACAACTGAATCAGAACTCACAATCATCTATGTTCTGCTGGTGTGCCTTCCTATCCAACATTGAACCAGCTGACATAGAAGAAGCAATGACAGATAGCAATTGGATCACTGCTATGCAAGAAGAACTAAACCAATTCGAAAGAAATGAAGTCTGGGAATTGGTAGATCGTCCTGAAAACCACAATGTAGTAGGAACAAAGTGGGTATTCAAGAACAAGAAGGACGAAAATGATGTGATAACTAGAAATAAGGCTAGGCTAGTTGCAAAAGGATACTCTCAATCTGAAGGGATTGACTATGATGAAACCTTTGCTCCAGTAGCTAGATTAGAAGCCATACGACTGTTTCTAGCTTATGCATCATATATGGGCTTCAAGGTATATCAAATGGATGTCAAGAGTACTTTTCTAAATGGTATTCTGGTAGAAGAAGTATATGTAGAGCAGCCTCCAGGTTTTGAAAAAGGTGATCAAGTATATCGACTGAAGAAGGCTCTCTATGGTCTAAAACAAGCCCCTAGAGCTTGGTATGACACATTGTCACAATTCCTACTTGACAATGGATATACAAAAGGCAAAGTGGATAGAACTCTTTTCAGAATACAAGAAGGAGAAGACATCCTAATGGTGCAAATATATGTAGATGATATTATATTTGGATCACCCAATCAAGAGATGTGCAAGAAGTTCTCTGAACTTATGCAAGGAAAGTTTGAAATGAGCATGATGGGTGAGATGAATTATTTTCTAGGACTTCAAGTCAAGCAGAGTTCAGAAGGGATCTTCATCAACCAGTCCAAGTATACCAAGAGCCTATTAGAAAGATTCAAAGCCCTACAAAGCAAGACTGCAAGGATTCCAATGATGACATCTTTCAAAATGGAACTAGATGAGTCTGGAAAGGCAGTTGATCAAGCTGAATATAGAGCACTGATTGGATCTCTACTATATCTTACAGCTAGCAGACCACACATAACATTTGCTGTAGGAGTATGTGCTAGGTTTCAAGCAAACCCAAAGCAAAGTCATCTAGAAGCAGCAAGGAAGATTCTCAAGTACCTAAAAGGAACAGTCAACCTAGGACTATGGTACCCTGCTGATGACAATCTAGAATTGAGTGGCTATTCTGACTCAGACTATGGAGGATGTAGAATTGATAAGAAATCCACATCTGGAACCTGTCAATTTCTAAGCAACAAGCTGATATCATGGTTCTCTAAGAAGCAAACCTCAGTTGCAACCTCCACCACTGAAGCAGAATACATGGCAGCTGGTAGTTGTTGTAGTCAGCTGCTCTGGCTAGTTCAACAACTCAAGGATTACAATGTAGAGGCAAGAGAAGTCCCTATTTATTGTGACAGCAGCAGTGACATTGCCATCACTCAAAACCCAGTCCTCCACACAAGGTGCAAGCATGTCGACATTCGACACCACTTCATAAGAGACCACCTTGAAAAGAAGGACATCAAGATGGAGAAAATTCACACAGATATCCAAAGAGCAGACATCTTGACTAAGCCCCTAGCTGAAGAAAGGTTCAAAACCCTATGTTACAGCTTAGGACTCCTGGACCCAAGCACATGAAGAAGGAAAGATCAGCTGAAAACCTCAGCTGACCCAAGTGCAGCAGACTAGGAGGATCAGATGAGGTGAATAGACACCCTCATCTTTAGGTAAGTTCTTTCCCAATGAAGACAAATAAAGCTGAGGGAAAACTTAGAGTCATCTAATCAAGGGGGAATCAATGATACCTTAAGAATCCTTGATGAAATACTCTAAAATCTGCATTGCATATCATATCATATATATATACAGCAGACTTGAACAAAGTTATTTGATCTCTTTATTCCCAGCAATGTATACTATGTATAATAATAAACTATTCTTCATAAAATACTTTATTTATATACATACATACAGTATACTATTGAGTTATACTTGGTTGGATTAATACACCATCCTCACCGACTCAACAGTATGCATGCACTGTACGGATTTCAAATAACTCTTGCTAAAAAATTTATAATTTCTGCATTCCATAAGATAAAGTCTGAATATCTTTAAATGTGAACCCTTAGATCAAGAATCTCATTGTTGATCTTAAGAAGTAACTTTTCGGAAATTCAGACCTATCAACTCTATAGTTTTGTCATCTTTCACTCCACTACCTCATTTCTACCCCTATAAAAGGAGGAAGTTATGAGAACACCTAAGAACACAAATCACCAACTACAATTTTTGTTTCAGGTATGGAGAAGATTGAAAGAAAAGATGGAATGGAGATCATTCTTCAACCAAAGTCTTGGGTGAAGGAGATGAAGATTTGTCCAGAAGATGAAGATGATGCAGATCAGCATACTTGGTTTAACCAACATAAGTATGTCTATGAAAACTAGAGGAAAGAGAGAAGTCCTTATTGAAAACTAGAGGAAAGAGAGATGCAGAGGACAGAGTAGCAAACAAGCAGAGCTTCTTCTCCAGGGGGAAGTTCTACATGGAGAGCTTGTTATCAAAAGCTATTGTGTCTAAACAGAACATGAAGGCTGAGTCCATGGCCCTCTCTTCGACTCCATTGAAGCCTCTTCCAATCTTCCTTCTCTTTCAAGAGTAGCGAAGAGATTCAATTAGGACACATTCGATGCTACAATCCATCTGATGATGAGGAACATCAGATGGTAAGGGCAACCTGAACCAGTGGGATACCATCCAGGCTGATATACATATTGATTTGATGGTCCTACTTGATTCAGAGATAGAGCTGGAAGATCCATCAAACCAGGTTGGATCACCACTCACAATAAAGCTGGAAGATCCATCATCCAGGTTGGATCATCACAGCAACAATGAAGGATCCATCAAGCCAAGTTGGACCTTCAAAGCACAGAAGATTTACTCAGCAAATCTCAATCCTCCACTCAGCTGATCAGAAGACCAACTCAGCTGACCAGAAGACTTTCAAGGAAAATCAGCAGACCTCTTGAAGAAATCAGAAGACTTCACTCTGCTGACCAGATCATTTGATTTTAGAGTTCAATGACTATCTTTGATCATGTAATTCATTCTAGATTATTCCTGAATGTAATTAAGCAAATTGGCCTATATAAGAAATGCAATTCACTTATAAAAAACGGCCTTGATGATCAATTCTTGCCACAAAATTAGTCACAACGGCTATTTTTGGTAATGATGTCATTAATACTCAATTACCAAATTGCCAGCAAATCAACTATTGCCACTTGGCAAACTCAGCCGGCAAATTTAAAGAAAGGCCCAAAATCAAAGAAGGAAAATCTTGGGCTCTACTCCACAATTAAACCCAATTCTGACCGTTAGATCAAGAATTGTTGGAGTATATATACACACCCTTAAAACTCTTCCAAACCCTTTCGCTCACAATACCCTATTGCTCTCAATACTCTCTCGTTCTGCAAATTTCTTTCAAGCTCTCAAAACCTAAACACTTAAACTCTACTATGGCAATCATTGAAATTTACGACGAGAAGACCAAGAGCACTGGCACCTTGGATGCTGCAAAGTGGTCCAAGGAAGGGAAGATTTTCACAGAGAATGCTCTGTTTTTCAAAGGCAAACACACAGCTGCAAACAAGGAAATCCTTCTCCGTTGCATCAACCTCAACCTTCGAGATTTTCTGGAAGCAGCACCCACCAATGTTTATGAACAAGATGTGCTGGCTTTCTATGCAAACGCTGTGATGAAGGGATCGTATGTTGAAAGTGTCATGGGTGGACACAAGGTCAAGGTAACAAGGGAAATCCTTCAGGAACTGTTTGGTTTGTCAAGGGGGAAGATCAATATCTCCACCTACATCATGAATAAGGAGAAAGAGTACATGGAGATGTTCACTGATGGGAGAATCAAGGCTGCTGATGCCTCTGGACTCAAGAAATCCCAACTAGAACCTAAGTTCCAAACCCTGATGGATATAGCAGGCAAGATGTTGCTAGGTAACACATTCAGTCATGATGTTGTTACTACTCTAAAGGTTAGAGTTATGGCTGCAATCTGGGATCAGATTGATGGAGACTGGCAAGGGCTTTTCTTGGACAGAATTGCTCTTGAAGCCAAGAAGGTGACTTTGGACCTTCAATCAAGAGAATGGAAGGTAACCTCAACTGTCAGCTTTGTCAACAAGCTGAGTATCATCCTTCCAGAAGTACTCCCAAGAAAGTACAAGATGGGACCTCACAAGACCTTCCACATCTCCAAATATTATTTAAGGAAGGACGCTCTTGCTGAGGCAGCAAGGTTGAAAGAAGAGAGGAAGAAGCTGTTAGCTGAAGCATCTTCCAAAGATGTTATTGAAACGACAGAAGAGTCCACTCATAACTCTGCTGCTGAAGAAGAAGAGGAGCCATCGAAAGAAGAGGCTCAAAAGAAGGTTGCTGAAGAGGATGATGATGACAATCAGACCTTAGCACAAAGAAGATATCTGATCAGATCAGGGCTCATCTCCCCATCTGATTCAGATGTCACTCCCACTGCCTCTCCTTTGAAAAAGGCAGGTACTTCTAACCCCTCTCTCACTTTCACACCTTCTAAACTATCAAAGGGTCAGAAGAGAAAGAAGAACACTTCTTCTTTCACAAAGAAAGCCAAGAAATCCAGGCTCCCTACTCCAATGAGCATAGCCCCTATTTCATCCTTCAACCCTTCTGATGATACCAACCCATCTGAACCCTCACACACTGATGCCCAAATCCCTGCTGATACTCACACAGCAGAGGAACAAGCCCAGCCTAACCCTGCTGATGTTCAAACAGCAGACAACCAACCTCAGACCACCTCCACACAACCTGCTGATGTTCAAACTCGGATTATATCCACAATCCTTGCTGATATTCAAACAGCAAATGTCCAAGATCATCAAGCTCAAACACCTACTGATCTTCAAGAAGAAACTGAACCAGACCAGCAGACCCATAACCCTTCTGATGAACAAATTACTGAAGATCAATCCCAACCTCCTACCCAACAAGAAGAAATCACTTCCCAAATCCCTGCTGATACTCACACAGCAGAGGAAAATGCCCCAACTACCCAAACCCCTACCATCATTGTCCCTTCTGCTCCAGAAGACTTGGCACCAGAAGACCTGGTTCAACCTGGTCCTTCTCAACCTCAGTTCAGAATGGTGCACTACCCCATGTGCCAAACAGAAAAGATAATGAGGATGAAGATAGCCAACCTGCTCAAGACCACCATCCCTGGAGTTGATGAGACTTCAATCCAGTTTGAACAAGTGCTTAGGGTATGCACTTGGATTGAGCTCAGAAGAGATGATGTAGATGACCTTCTTGAGTATTAGGACATGTAGAACATGGACGTGCTGTAGTATACTTAAAAGCAGACTTTGAGTATAAGTGGGAGATTGTTAGGGTTATACTGGCAAGTATGCTTTTAGTGCTACTTATGTATACAAACTGATTTTTGCACTTATTAATGAGAATAAATTTTTGTCACTGGTTGCTTTAAATATAATGAATGGTAATTATTTATTGCATAAACGTTCAGATGTACTTTACATTGTAGACAATGTGGTGTGTAGAAGATCACAGAAGATCACATTGTCAGTTCCTTGTATATAAGTACAATTGATTCACAACTTAGATGGAATTGAACAATCCATTGGTAGAATTTGAGGTGTAAGGCTCAGATTGGTTTGTCTTGACCAAGAGATTACACTAGTGCATTTTGATGTGCTGAATAGGACCTACAGAGAGGTAATTCTTCTAGACTGGCTTAAGGAATGAAGAATTAGACCTTAGTGGTTGTTGATTTCTTAATCTCTGTCACTTAAATGGAATTGTCTGTAGTTAAGAAGTATTGCTTTGATTTATTATGGGTAAAGAATCAATGTGATTCAATACTTTATATTTTGGGCAATATTATTAATTATAGGACAGATTGCCAAAATTAATACAGAGAATCGTGTCTTGGAGTGTCAAGTTGATTATGTCCCCTTGGTGGGCTCAGAAGGTTTATCATATCAAATCTGATCAGTGGAATTTATTTCCGGTATGATAATAATGTTGAGCTGTCCTTACTCTAAGGAATAAAATATATTAATTAATTAAAGGTCATGGAAGGAATGGGAGGAAAGGAAAACTTCCTCGACTGGGAGATGGAGCAAAAGGAAGTTGCTCAAGTTCAATCCTTTGCTCAGCTGCTATCAGATGAGGCACTAACTGCAGTCTGCAACTGGATCCTAGGAGTCTCCACTGCTGATGTCCCTATCCCAGTAGGTTCATCGGATCAGCAGACACCTGAACAAACAAAGATGAAGGAATCAGTTGCACCAGCCTTGGTGGAAGACTCAGCTGCCCCTGCTGAAGATTCAGCTGCACCAGCTGACAAAGAAGTGATTGAAAGAGAAGTAGTCAGAATACCAGCTCACTTCAGACCTTCAGACGACCTGACTCACTTCATTGCCAATCAAGAGGATCCAGGCAGACGAATGATGACCCATCTGACCAAGGCCACTACATGCTTCCTCAATGAGGAGTACCTATCAGCCGAAGAAAGAGGCAAAGCAGTAATTGTTCATCCAAAGCCTCAAGGTACACCCTCTACTTCTACCCCATCTGTTGACCATACAGCAGACATCTGCTCCCAGGTCAAAGCTGCAATAGACTTGCACTTTGAGAAAGGTTTAGGCATGCAGCTAGGAAGATATGTTGAGAAAGCTGCAAGGGATCAGAAGACTCGTCTTCATGACCAAATTATTGAAATTGAAGACAAGTTTGGTGAAGCACTTCATCAGCAGATAGGAGAATACTTAAGTACCTATCAGAAGTTGTCAGCCGACACCTCCAAAAGGTTTGCTGATCTTTACACTGATGAGATGCACCGCATGGAGACCACCTACAAGACAAGAATTGAGGATGCTGAAGCAAGAGCCACTGAAGGACAAACTCTTCTTAAAACAGCTGCAGAGGAGAATGAGAAACTGCAGACTTTGCTGAAGGAAACAACAGCCAAGTTGGAAGCACTTGCAGAAAAGCTCGAAGCTGCCTCCTCCACCAATTCTCTTTCTCATGTCATGGAACACAGTATATCCCACATTACTGCTGTCAACAAGGTCAATGCCATGGCATTGAAACAAACTCTGAAAGTGGAAATCATGAATGCCATGAAGCCTTTTTCGGCTGCACTTGCTGAAGCCAAAAAGGGGGAAGATATGTTGATAAGAGCTCTTGAGAAATCTACTGCACAACATGCTGTAATGGTAGTATCTCAAGATGAGCTGAATGAAACCTTGAGTAGTTTAAAGAGCAAAATCAAGAACAAGCAAGAAAAAGGCAAAGGCAAAGAAATTGCTCAAGAAGACACTCAAGCACCCACTCAAGCTCCTGCCAAGACTCTTCAGATCACTGCTCCTGAAGAACAAGTCCCTGAAAAGAGAATGACAAGGAAAAGAAAGGCAGATGAGCAAGTCCAGACAGCTCAGACCAGCAAGAAATCAACTCCAGCAGAGCCTACTGCAGAACAGAAAGAGGCTCTAGAGTTGAAGAAAAAGAAGTTGCTTGAAGCTCAAGAGCTTAAGCAAAAGAAGCTGAATGATGCGAAGGCAGTCAAAGCCAAATTTGAAAGAAGAATTGCCAAACTCAGGAAAATGATGAAGGACAGAGCAAAAGAAGACAGTGTCCTGGTGTTTGATAGCAATTATGTGGATTACTTAGCCCTTCAAGATGAGCTACCAAGATGGTATCCCCTAAAGAAGAAGTGGCAAATTCAACACCACATAGTAAGGAAATTTGGCCCTCTCCCAACTTATGAAGATGAATTCTTCCAGTTCAATCAGTTCATGAACATTGAAGATCCAGTGTTCTGGGAAGAAATTGTCAAGACAGCCAAAGGACTTGAAAACTGCAGAATCTTAACTCCTGAAGAACCCAAATGGGATGCACCCCTTCTGGATTCAGGAAGAGTCAACATGATAGAAATCAAGAAGATTTTGTACAAGATCTATGAAGAGGAGAATGTTACAGATGTACAGCACATGGAAGAAGTTCGAGCTCGTCTGTACCTTGCCTACCGCATTTGAAGATCAGAAGACCTGATGAAGACTAACTTAGAAGTTTAAAGAAACTATTACTTGTAATCTGTAAAAGTTCTATCTATATTCAAGTTCTAGTTCTTTTTGCTTACAAGACAAACTCTCATTGTCTTCATCAGATACTTCAAGTCTTAGCATGATATAAACTCTTATCTTAATTCATTAAGAGCACTTATCAAGTATAGTTTTGGCTTCATCAAAAAGGGGGAAATTGTTGGGATATAAATTCATCCTAAGCCCCACTTAATGTTAGAATAGTTTTGATGGCCAAAACACTTAGAGTTTATAAATGTAATAGGATCAGCTGACTTGTATAGAACAACTTAGACTAGTCTTGTGTGATCAACTGTATTGATATCAGCTGATCAGCACACAGTCCTGGCTTACATGCCTATCCTCAAGATGAGAAGAGTAGAAGACATGAAGACTAGAAGATCCTTGAAGACCAGATAAGTTAAGGTGCTTGTATACCTACCTATCTAATGGAGTCCCAGATTGAAGATGGCCTAAAAGCAGTACAAAGAATTTTCAGATCAGAAGAGTGAAGACAGAAGACCTAAGGCCAGAAGAGTAGTCAGAAGACTAGAAGTACAGATCAGAAGACTATGTGCTCTTCCAGGACTCGGCTGATTCCCAAGTCATCTTGCAATTCAAACGAAGACCTACCTTATTTAGAAGATTGACATGATCCCAGGATTGAAGCAATCAAGCGGCTGGAATCAAGGAATCAAGCTATTATGGAAAGATTGCTCAAACGGCTAGTCAACTCCAACGGCTAGTTGCAACCAATCTCCATTATAAATACAAGAGGATGAGAAATCACAAAAAAAGAAGTCACAAGAGAGAATTCAACAAGCCAAGCAAGCAATCAAAGCTAAAGCCATACAGTTCTAAGAATTCTCAAAAGAGCCAGAAACCATTATATTATCTATAGCTCTTAAGTGATTTCTATCCAACCCTTAAGAACCTGAAACCTGTTCATATTGTATATCAATTGTTTTAGGCATAGTGGTTAAGCAAATTATAAGCTTGAACCATTAGTTGGATACACCTCAAAAACCCCAAACCCTCACCGAAAGGTTAAAGTTTTTGAAACCCCTTAAAGTGCAAGTGCTTACAATCACTTGTGGAGACCGTAGCTGTTAGGACGGATCAGATCTCAAAGTCCTAACCTTGGGACTATAAAGGTCAAGACCCTTGTAATTTGTGGAAATTAAAGGGATTAAACATCACGTTAGGACGTGAGAGTGGACGTAGGAACGTATATCCGAACCACTATAAATCCGGTGTTATTTACTTTCCGCACTTTACATTTCTGCCTTTACATTCATTATTATATAGTGCATACTGTGATTTCAACACTCTTCAAAACAAGGCCATAACTTTCAAACCAACATCAGCTGAGTATTTTCATTAAGTAAAACAAGTTACAAGAACGAGTCTAAACCAGGGCCACCATAATTCCGCATATAACCTCCTCAGTCAGATCACTATAGTCATCTGGACCAGCAGACTTGCAGTCCAGTTGACATAGCAATCAGAAGAGGTTCCCAACTCTGTTTGAAAAAGTTTTAAAGTCTATTCACCCCTCCCCTCTAGACTTTAAACCCATTCACTACTCGTTCAGGGACCAACACCTTCCATAAGAATTCAGAAGTATCACCCACATGATCAAATCATTGGTGAACAATCCACAAGTGTTCAAACCAGAAGAAGGATGGGTATGAACTCAAAGGATGTGGTAAGGTATATTTGTATGTCATCTATGTGCAGTAAGGTACATCATGAATGTTATCACTCTATGATTGAACCCAAAACTGTTAAAGAAGCATTAGATGATGAGAATTGGGTTGAAACCATGCATGAAGAACTAAATCAGTTTGTTAGGAATGATGTTTAGACTTTAGTTCCCAGGCCAGAACACATAAATGTGATAGGAACTAAATTGATTTATGAAAACAAAACTGATGAGATGGGGAACTGTTGGTGTATACTGTAAAGCAAACTTTTAGTGGGCTTTTGTGACGTATATTCGATTTCCTTTTATCTGAAATAAATGGTTTTTCACATTATTGCATTCTTTGTGATTACTTGTATGTCTGCTTATCTTGCATTGTAGACGATGTGGTGGGTTTATAGTCACACAGAAGATCAAATTGTCAGTTCCTTGTAAGATATAAACAGTATTCACAACTGAGATAGTTATGGACAAAACTATTGGTTTAAGTTGTAGTATAAACTTGTTAGTGGTTTGTCTTGGCCATTAGTTTATACTAGTGCGCTGTGGCGTATTGAATGGATCACAGATAAGACATGTTCTTCTGTTCTGACTGTTATGAAGAACTAGAAGTCTTGGTGACTTTTATGATTCTTAACCCTAAGTGTGATATTTAGATGTGTGGGGTGCTTGTTCACTACTTTGATGTACCATAGGTGAGAATCTTGATAGATTATTCACGCTCTGTATTTTGGGTAGTGGCATCGCTCGCATGATGTCTACTTATTGGCATTAGGGCACCGTGTCCTGTACATCCAGGCTGATGATGTCCCCTTGAGGAAACTCATAAAGGATTGTCGTATTAAACCCTGCAGGTGGATTTAATCCGTACGACAACAAGGTTGAGTGGTACTACTCAAGGAATTATAGTAATTAATTATTTAAAGAAGTCGGGAGCTTTAATAATTAATGGACGTGCGATATCTTAAACACGGGGAATTATAAAGTCTAATAGAAGCCCTGATTCGGTTCGGGATAGGACGGGAGTGCAACATTAATTCTCTAGTGGAATGAATTAATGTTCTCGGGCCAAATTATATGTTCTGGGCTGAACATAAGAGTATTTGGGCCTGTAAGAAGCCCAAGCCCTATACCTTCTAATGGATCCCTAGTCTGGCCCATGAAACTTATGGGAATTATAAATAGGAGCCCTAATTCAGTTTTGAAACCCTAGCACACACGAAATAGAGAAAAACGGCTAGGGTTTCAAGGAGACGAAATTGAGGCACCTTCTCCACGTTTGATAGCACGCCGTCCACCCGGTGTTCGAGCGAAGTTGGGAGACAGACTAGAAGATCTGTAGATTGGAATCGACGCCTCGATCTTCAAGGGTAACGGATCTAAACTATGTTTTAGAAGCATGTTTAGGTTTTATTTATTTATTTATACGTTTGGCATCCGACAACGATCCTGGTGACGGACCGCCTTCGCCGGCGTGTTCCAGCAATTGGTATCAGAGCCAGTTTTCGTGGATTGTTGGCTCTGCCTGAAACGTATGATTGTATGATTCAATTTATTTTGTTTCATGTATGTATGCGTTTCTGTTGGTTAATTTTTTTTATTCTTCTATCGCAACCCTAGTGTTATGTAATCGTTTTTCCCACCAGATAATAAGTGTGGGTAGTATAGGACTATTTCATAGATCACTGTAGTAGGGTTTTGCTCGTTTATATTGTAATTTTTGATCGTGAGAACGGGCGGTGTCGATGGAAGATCTGAAAACAGTAATCTGAGTTTTCCGGGTTATGGCCTTGGATGGTGAAAACTGTTTTGGCCATAACTTTTGACTCGGGTGTCCGTTTTCAGCCCACAAGACCTTTTCGGAAACGTCTCGACGAGATCTACAGGAATCACAGCTAAGCTGTGACGACGAGTGGCGAGGCCTAATTCAAACGTCTTGATGAAGTTTTCTGCCAGTTTTAGTCGGTTGACGCGTATTCGAGTTTTTTGCATTGCGTGAGAGGCCGATGCGAGACATCCGTCCGCGCCACTGTTTTATCATTGTAATAGCTTATTGTAGGCTGTTTTTTGATAGTTTTTTCAAGGGGTTGCGATAGATGTGCATTTATTTATTTATTTTTACCTCTATTTATCGCATCTTGTTATGATTGGCATGCTTGTATTATTTAGTTAATTTGTTATGCCTGTGAATAATCTTCAAAGTTTAAATGACTAAGTGAGATAATTGAATTTTAATTAATTTATAGGCCTCCACAATTGGTCTTTAAGTAAGGTGTATGTTGCTCGTGGGACCTTGGGAGTCTTCCCCTAACGGGTGCAACATTCACGAGCTTACTAGTTAAGACTTCTAATAAAACTGTTTTAATCTTTAGATGAAGTGTGTGATCTTCCCTAACGGATGTGTCATCCATGAGTTCATCAGTAAAGAATAATTCAAGATAACTGTTGTTAAATTGTGGTCATCACTTAGATGTGAATTTGAATATAACCCCCCAACGGGGTCACTGTTCTAGTTCACATGGCCAGTTAAAGTTCGACTGTTAATTTCATTCGTCATAAGGATAAGTTGACGTGATATTGAAATTAAAGACTGAATGTCTGGTCGATGAATACATGTGTAAACGACCACCCTAACGTGGCTTGCATATGTGTTTGTTGGGCTGTTGGAGGTTGTGTTGAATGTTGGTTTTGAAGGTTTCCAATGTTTTATGCTTCAAACTTATGTGATTTATTCCTTGCATTTTATTTATTTCAGATACATTATGGTGACATTCAACCCACTTATGGTTATCTTAAATCAAAATAAGCTTATTGGTCAAAATTACTTGGATTGGAAAAGAAATCTGGACATTGTCCTTGTTGCAGATGAGTACAAGTTTGTGCTTGACACACCTGCTCCTGCCCCTTTGGGACCCGAATCTACTGAAGAGCAAAAGGAGGCTCATAAGAAGTGGCACAAGGCTGATGAGATGGCTCGTTGTTACATTTTGGCCTCGATGTCAAATGTTTTACAACAGCAGCATCAAACTATGCCTAGTGCCGCAGCTATGATGTTGAGCCTCAAAGAGCTTTTTGGTGAGAAAGATAGGGCTGCCCGCTTTGAGGCTATGAGGAAGATCATGTCAACCTCTATGCCAGAGGGAGCGTCCGTGAGGGACCACGGTCTCAAGATGATGGAATATCTGAATGAGATTGAGGTCCTCGGAGGGTTAATCGATAATGACACCAAGATCGATATGATCCTACACTCGCTCCCAAAGTCTTTTGAGAACTTCCGTGTAAACGCGATCATGAGTAAGAAGGATTATACTTTAACTGAGCTTCTTACGGAATTGGTCGCGGTGGAGGGTCTCATGGGTAAACGACCACAAGCCAATGTTACTGTCCAGGCTGGACCTTCTTCGTCTAATGGCAAGAAGAAGAAAAAGCCTTTACAGAAAAAGGGTGGTGGTGAAAGCAGTGGGAGCAAGAAACTGGCGCCTTCTGGTGGCGTTAAAAAGCCGAAGGGCAAATGTTTCAAGTGCAACAAGACAGGACATTGGAAGTCTGATTGTCCCCTTCTGAAAAAGGAAAACTTTGGTACGTCTCTCGCTTTAGTTGTTGAAACATGTTTTGCGGCTTGTTCTGCCTTTTCTTGGGTAGTAGATACAGGAGCCACTGACCATGTTTGTTATACCTTGCAGGGGTTTCTGCAGACAAGGGAACTGAGTGAGGGCGAGATTACTATTAGTTTGGGCAATGCTTCGATAGTATTGGTGGTTGCAGTGGGAGACGTGCACTTATGTTTATCTAATTCTGTTTTAGTATTAAAGAACGTTTTATACGTGCCGAAAAGCCAAAAGGTTTTAAAAACCTTGAGTTTCTTGATCATGTTTTTAAATTGAAAAAGGCACTATATGGCTTGAAACAGGCACCTAGAGCATGGTATGAAAGACTTACTGATTTTCTAATTGAGTTTGGATTTATAAGAGTAGAACATTGTTCATTAAACATGAAAGTAAATCTATTATGATTGCTCAAATCTATGTTGATGATATAGTATTTGGATCTACATGTGATAATATGCTCAAATTGTTTGCGAATGAAATGACATCTACATTTGAAATGTCAATGGTTGGTGATTTAAATTACTTCTTATGACTGCAGATTAAACAGCAAAAAGATGGAATTTTCATTTCACAAAGCAAGTATGCCAGAAATCTTGTGAAATGGTTTGGTTTAGAAAACTCTAAACATATGAAAACACATATGGGATCAACTTAGAAACTGAGTAAAGATAATGTCGGCCAGAGTGTTGACCCAACATTATACAGATCAATGATAGGCACTCTTCTTTATTTGAGCTCTAATACACCTGATATTATGTTCAGTGTATGTCTATGTGCTAGATATCAATCTAACCCTAAAGAATCACATATGAATGATGTCAAAAGAATCAATAAATATGTTGCAGGAACATGTGATTTAGGTATTTGGTATAGCAAAGATACAAATTGTATCTTGATTGGGCAGGTGATAGTGATGACAGAAAAAATACAAGTGGAGGTTGCTTTTATATGGGGAATAACTTGATCTCTTGGCACAATAGAAAACAAAACTGTGTGTCTCAATCCACAGCTGAATCAGAATACATTGCAGTAGGGAGTTATTGTACTCAATTATTATGGTTGCAAAAAATGTTTCATGATTATGGTTTAACAAGTGATGTATTAACTGTGTACTGTGATAATATATGGACTTTGGTTTCCTTGAATGCTTGATAGTAGTTTAATAGCAGATAGTTGGATTCTTGAATCCTTGGATCACTTCTGTATTTATAGAGCAATTTGATCATCAATCCGTTGGAGAGATAGACTTTCAAATTTTCTAATTGCAGCTCCATTGAAACGGCTATGAAAGTACCCTTCTATTATCCACTGTGTATGAAGGTTCTTCAATGGTTGCTTGAATGAATGTGTTGACTTCTGAAAATTGCGGCTGAGTAGACTTGTGTCGGTTTCCAAACTTGCACATTTTCCAAGATTGATCTTTAGCAGAACTTGTACTTTTTCAACGTTCAGATGGGACAAGTACTCTGAACATTCCTGCTGCATGTGGAATGTTCTTCCATTCATTCAATTCTTCAGTCTTTAATGCTTCTAAGTCTTCAATGCTTGCTCAGGCTTGATGGCTTTAATGTTTCATTAATGTTTTCTTCTGAGACAGTAGCATTCAATGCTCTTGATCTTCTAAGACTTCAACTTGATCTGTCATAGCTCTTATTAGTGTCTTTCTTTTAATATTGGTTCAGGCTACTTACTTGAGCTTTGATTATTCAGTCATGTTGTCCTCTTCAGTAGACTTGTCTTCATGTATTTAGCAAACTTGATCTAATGGACTAAGAATAACAAGCTGCCTAACATTTCAGCTTTGGACAACTAACCTGAACACTAATGATCTCAACATTTCTGAGATTGTAGACTTAGCCAATTTTACTGTCTCAACTATCTTGAGACAACTAGACTGATATCTTTCTATCTATCTATCTCAACTATTCTGACCAACATCATTCAGGGGTTTTGGTATCTTAATCAAAATCAATTTATTTCCCAACAGTAATGATAAACATACCGACTGGGGGAGTAATTACAAAATGGAGACAAAGACTACTTGCATCTAAATTGACAAGTCTCTATTCTGTGCTGCATAAATTGGTCTGCTTTAACTGGTTGCCAACAACAAACAATACTACCCTTACACTTGAGTAAGCTGTACTTACGTACAAGATAGGTCACCTGAAGAGATTTAACATAGGACATGTTATCTTCAATAATATGATGACCTTCAAGTGTAATATGATTGGTAGAGGTATACTTTCATATCCTTGTTTGTTGTATAAATTTCTGGTTAACAAATCCTTTCCAAGATCTGATGATGAAGTGATCAACAATTACATTCCAGGGTTCAATATATCAAACCAGTTCAGGGTTACAGGAGAAAGGGTTGTGGATATTCCTCTTAGAAGGAATGATGAAGAAGAAAGTCATAATTCAGTCCCCAGTGATGCTCAGAATGATCCCATTCATTCCACAACACTGCCTCCAGAAGGAGCTGTCTCCTCTGTATATGCATCTTCTCACTATATTTTGAGGCAGATTGACATTTTGCAAGGATCAATCACCAATCTTCAGAGTTTAGTGGAGGACCTACTTATTCAAAAGAGATTTTGGATGGATCTACTTTCCACCTCAACAGGGGCAGTAGCTGATGGTTCTCACAATCAACAACCAACTAACAATGTTCCTTCTACTGTATATGAACAAAAATCGTTGAACAAGTCAACTTAATTTCTTGTATAGAATTGATTCTACACAAGACCAATCGATAAACAAAATATGTTTGACTGACTATGAGTAATTTAGTCCTATATGTTTGTTAAATGCTTAAGAAAATAAAAGACTTGAAGATTATAGATTCAATAAAATTGTGTTATTTTCTTTTTATTTTTATACTAGGCAGCATGATTAAACTTTGTTTTTCAACCGTGATCATTTATTAAGATTTTCAGATTATAAAGTTAGAAAGTAGACTGTTTTTTATATTTTGAAAGATATATATTCAAATTAATTATTCAAGCTTATGTTAATTTTTTCTACTTAATTTACATTGTTTGAACATCTTTTTAAATTGGCATAGTTTAACGATTTGTGGAAGGACTTTAATTTGTTGATTAGATTTGAGCATATGAATACAAAACTTTTAGTTGCTGGATTTACTTTGGTTAGTTGAATATATAGAAATACACATGGATAATTGACTTGAATTCGATATTCAACAAGATTTTTTTTTTAAGTGAAAGACTGAATGAAACTTGTATTGTATTATAAAATTATTTAGCTAAATAAAATACGGATAATTGATATAAATTCAATAGAATAATGATCAAAATCATAACTCTATGTGTGGAGGGCGAAAGTGGGTGGGAATGGGCCAGGCCTTGGTAGGCTTTACAAAAAAAAGTCTGGCCTGTTAAATTTTTTTTAGGCCCGAGCCTGGCCCATGGCCTATCATAGGCTTTTTTTTAAGGCTTGGCCTGGCCTTTTTAATAAATAGGTCTGGCCCGAAAGCCTTTTAAAGGTCTTTTTAAACCTATTAGTGCATTTAAAAAAAAAATGTAACACTTGTATTTCATCAAATCATAAAAAATCCCTAATTATATTACTTAATGTTTACTAGTTAAAAATTATATATATTAAATACCTTTATTTAGGATGTCTTCTATATTTAAGTATAATACTATATATATTAGATATTTATTATATTATATATATATATATATATATATATATTAAATAGGCAGGCCTGTTGGGCTTGAAAGGCCTACAAAAAAGCTCAAGCCCGACCTATTTAATTAAATAGGCTTTTAAAAAAGCTTGAGCCCGGCTTGTTTATTAAACGAGTCGAGCCAAGCCGAGCTTTAATAGGCCGAGCCGTAGGCCCCTGTCGGGTAGCCTGGCCCATTCCCACCCCTAGGCGAAACTAGCTTGTTGGGAATAAAATGAGATATGTTTTGATCTAATACCAAAACCCCCTGAGACATGCCTAAGTCAAAGATGATTATGTTCTAAGTATGTTAGAACATATAGAATAAGGCTAGATGAGGAGCTAATATGTTAGGTAGCTCTTAGTTGTTTAGATGCATAATTTGAGGGGGAACATATGCTTTGAAGACTATCAAGAACAAGTCCCCTCAAGGCTCAAATTCTGGAACAATCACTAAGTCTATTAAAGACCAAGTATACTGATCAGGAGAGTTGTCCAGAAGAGTTGTCTCAGCACAGCTAATCAAGAAGAAGTGTTCTGAAAGCTTGAGGACAACCCTGCTGAAGAGTTAGAGACAACTATACCCTAAAGATCATCATTGAATCATGCTAAGATCACTTTCAAGTGAAGCAAAGGGTAAGAGCCAAGTCATCTGAAATGAGCAAGCCAACCTTGCTGATAAGCAAGACTGCTAATAGTGATAAGGAGAGTTGTCCATTTGATAAGGAATGTTGTCCTATCATTGGAACAACCTTCAGAAGCCATGTCTAAGTCCTAACAAGAGGTGATCCAGAAGTCCCAGTTGGAGAACTGGTTCCCAAGCCCATGAGGGATCTCACACCAGAAGAGATGAAGCAATCAAACCTTGATAGCATTGCTCAAGATTACATAATGCAAACTCTTCCAAATGAGTACATTGCAAAGGTCATCCACTGTGAGTCAGCCAGAGAGATGTGGGAGGCATTGGCACTCCTCTGTGAAGGAACTGAGCTGATCAAGGAAAGCAAATTGTCGACAGCAGTCAAGGAAACCAAGGTCTGATCTAACCTCAGAAGAAATGCGTCAAAATAATTTGGATAGTTTGGCGAAGAATTACATCTTACACACTCTTCCTAACGAGTATCTAGGAAAAGTGTTAAAATGTAAAACTGCCAAAGAGATGTGGGACAGATTAGCTATCATTTGTGAAGGGACATCCCTGATCAAAGAGAGCAAATTATCCACTGCTGTCCAAAGATTTGAATCATTTCGGATGAATGTTGGCGAAACTATCGATCAGCTGGATACTCGTTTTACTAAAATTATGAATGACCTTGAAGTTCTTGGTAAAACTTATACTCCTCGTGAAATCAATCTTAGGATCCTTAAGAGCTTAGATCCTCGATGGAAAATGGTAAAGATGCTAGTTAAGAATACCCAAGACATAGATAAGTGGAGTGCAGAGACTATGTTTCAAACCCTTAAAGCCCATGAGTTTGATTTAGACGAAGATGAACTCGTAGTCAGTAGAGACAGAGAACATGTTGTATCTAAGAATGTTGCCTTTAAGTCTAGCTCTTCTAAGTCCACTAAGGTAGACAGGTCTAAGTCCAAAACTAAGTCTGCCTCTGTAAAAGACGAGTTAGATACTGATCTTAGTCTGAAGGATCAGATGAACCTCATGGTTAGAAAGTTTGATAGGCTGAATAAACGTTTCGGTAGATATAAGAAGTTCTATAGAGATCATAGAGCGTCTACTTCTAAGAACTCGTCTGAGACCAGAAGAGACCGAAACTCGTCCGAAAGGAGAGACGAAGTCTCGAAAGGTAATAGACGAGATAGAGAGTCTGACGATAGGAAGATTCAGAGTTCCGATAGACGTGATAAGCGTAGGGACAAATCTCCTATTAAAAAGGCTACTAATGATCTCTTGTGCTATAATTGTGAAAAGCCAGGTCACTACATATATGAATGTCCAGACCTGAGCACTGTTGATCGAGAAGAACGCAAAGCACGAAGGGAAAGAAGATACAACCGTGGCAAGAAGGCAATGATGGCCAATGATGACTCTGATTCGGATTCAGACGAGTTGCCATCGTCCTTATCTAGTCACTCGACTGATCGAGATCACGACGAAGCATTCATAGTAGATGATGGCCTATGCTGCATGGCTAAAATCGACCAAGAGGTATCATCTGCTACTTCTTTTCAATCTTGTGATGATTCTGATACTGATGAAAGTGACACTGCTAGTAGTGAAGTAGGAAGCAGTCTTCAGCACTCGACTAGTGCTGTTGAAGACGACCTTCTACTTGCTAACCAAGCATTCATCGAAGTCAGTGATGAGAACATTGCATTAAAACAAGAAATCATTGATCTTAAGGAAGCTCAGTCTAAAGTAGATCCTAATGTAACAGTCCTAAATGAACGCTTGACTGAAGAGTTAAGACAACTCAAAGAAAAGTGTGCATTGACAGACAGGTTATATCAAGACCTACTTAAAACACATGCAACTGAGAGAAATGAATTCAATGTTTTAAAGAGCAAGTGCAATAGACTTGAAGAACGTAATAAGTTCTTAGAGACCGAGGTTGTCACACTAGATCTCAAACTTACTGACCTGGTTAACTCCTCAAAGATTAACCTTGATTTGTCAGATAGGTATAGAGATCCAGGTGACAAGACAGGTATAGGTGCTGAGTCATCTAGCTCGTCTACTCGAGTCATTAAGAACCCTACTACTACTAACGCAAGACTTTTGCCAAATGATAAAGGAAAAGGACCAATGATATACGATCTTGGAACTCCATCTAAAGGTACTGTACCTAAACAGACTCAAGTTAACATTCCGATTACCAAGGGAGGTAAAAAGAATGGTAACAACAAGCCTGTTCCACCTAGAACTAAGCTTCAAAGGACCACTAATCGTGGACGACCAAATCAGGTCAGATACGAGGACTGGTATCCTGAGGAGACGAGTACTAGACAGGTACAGACTAGACGACAAGAGCCTAGACCTCCTTTTATAAGGCAGTCTCAGCTCTACTCGTCTAGACCTAGACAGGTAGCTCCAAAATATCGTACACAAGCTGTTCTATATCCTCCACCTTTATCATATGATATTATAAGTGAGGAAAGACCTAAACGAGTCTATAAACCGTATGGACCTAACGCATACAAGCCCTACTCTGACTATCATAGACTAGTGCCTGCTCAAGTAGAGATCAAGTCGAAAGGCTATCTCCAACGAGTAGACCCAAACTCGACTGATAGGACAGAGAAGGACAATAAGGTCTTATTTTGTAACAAGTATGGCCGAAAGCTTAAGAGATCGAACTTGTTCAAGACTCCAATGTATATTTGGATTCCTCTGAACTCGACTAACCCCCCAGGACCCCAATAAACAAATGGGTACCTAAATTATTGAATATCTTCATTGCAGGGTCGACTTGACTTGTATAAGAAGGGTGGCTCAGTAGGAGAAACTTGGTACATAGACAGTGGTTGGTCGCACCACATGACTGGTACCAAGGCTCTCTTATCAAGTTACCATGAGCAGGAAGGACCAAAAGTGATATTTGGTGATAGCTCCACTGCTGTCACTAAAGGATTTGGTTACATCCGGAATGGAGACGTAGAGATCCAAGATGTCTCATATGTTGAAGGTTTGAAATACAATTTACTCTTTGTTTCACAGTTTTGTGATCGTGGATACAAGGTGCAGTTCAAGAGCCGCAAATGTGAAATTATTGACAAAAGGACACACACAGTCCTACTAGTCGGCGTAAGACAAGGTAGTGTGTACATAGTGAACTGGAACAATTGTCCGAGGGACACCTGTCTACTTACTAAGAATCCTAAAGAACTTGGCTGGCTCTGGCATAGACGCCTCTGTCATCTAAACTTTAAGGTTCTTAATAAGATAGCCAGAGATTACCTTGTGGAAGATATTCCCAATGAAGTTTACTACAAGTCACATGTATGCACGGCTTGTCAACAGGGTAAACAGGTTAAAGGTTCTTTTAAGTCAATTCCTACTCTCTCAACCAGTAGAGTCCTAGAACTCCTACATATGGATCTTCATGGTCCAATAACTCCTCCAACCTTGAATGGTAGAAGGTACACTCTTGTTGTTGTAGACGACTATTCTAAGTTTACTTGGGTAGTCTTCCTACACAAGAAGAGTGATACACAAACACTTCTGCCTGATCTGTTGAAGAAGTTACAAGTTGAGAAGAACCAGTCCATTGTCAAGATTCGTACTGACAGGGGAACTGAGTTCATTAATTGCTATATCAAAGATTTTTGTGCTAAACGTGGTATCCAGCATCTTACTAGTGCAGCTAGGACACCACAACAAAACGGTGTAGCAGAAAGAAGGAATCGAACTCTCAAAGAAGCCTGTAGAACCATGATAGCCGAGTTCAACACGCCTCAAAAGTTTTGGGCTGAAGCTATCAATACTGCATGCCATTCACAGAACAGAAGCGCGATCAACAAAGCTCTAGGCAAGACACCTTATGAGGTTTGGAAAGGTAGAAAACCCAGAGTTTCATATTTCCATATATTTGGTTGTAAGTGTTTCATTCACAACAATGGAAAGAGCAAGTTGAATGCTTTCGATGCCAAAGCAGACGAAGGGATATTTTTAGGATACTCCTCGACTAGCAAGGCATTTAGAGTATTCAACTACTCAACTCTTTGTGTGGAAGAAACACCACATGTGGTTTTCGATGAATCTCGACAGGACTCGTCTGCCAACAAGATCAGTGAGAAAATTACTGATCTAACGATCGAATCTGACAAAGACTCAGAGGTATATGAATCCGTTCAAGCCTACAATCCATTCATGAAAGCTCTCGAATCTGATGACAAAGAGAAAGTAAGCGCTCAAGGTAAGTCTTCTAGACCAGCTGACATGCCTGCTCTAGTTGACTCCACTACTCCTGGTAAATCTGTTGATGATACAAATGATGTCGATATGCATGATGCTGTACATAATATAGATGATGATAGTGCTACTGTTAAGAATAGAAAAACATGGAAATCTGCGCATGATACTAAAAATATTATTGGTGACTCTACTGTTGGTGTGAAGACTAGACGACAACTCTTTGAGTCGCAAGAACAGCCTAGTCCAACTATGTTTTGCTGGTGTTGTTTCCTCTCATCTATCGAGCCTACCACTGTTAAAGAGGCATTGGCTGATAGTAATTGGATCATCGCTATGCAAGACGAGTTGAACCAGTTTGTTCGAAACGACGTCTGGGAACTTGTCGATAGGCCGAAACATCATAATGTAGTTGGCACTCGATGGATTTTCAAAAATAAGAAAGATGAGAATGATGTAGTCGTTAGGAATAAGGCTAGACTAGTAGCCCAAGGCTATTCACAAGCTGAAGGCATATACTATGATGAAACATATGCTCCTGTTGCTAGACTAGAAGCCATTCGATTGTTCCTTGCATATGCTGCTCACATGAAGTTTACTGTATATCAAATGGATGTTAAAAGTGCATTTCTTAACGGTATTCTTGCGAAAGAAGTGTATGTTGAACAACCTCAAGGTTTCGAAGTCAAAGGCGACCAGGTGTACAGATTGAAGAAAGCCTTATACGGACTAAAGCAAGCTCCAAGAGCATGGTATGACACTCTCTCTCTCTTTCTATTAGAAAATGGTTTTACTAAGGGCAAGGTCGATCGAACCTTGTTCAGAAGACAAGAAGGGAAGGACATTTTACTCGTCCAAATTTACGTAGATGACATCATTTTTGGGTCACCTAACAAAAAGCTGAGTGAAAGTTTTTCAACACTCATGCAAAGTAAGTTTGAAATGTCAATGATGGGTGAAATGAACTACTTTCTTGGACTTCAAGTAAAACAAACTCCAGAAGGTATTTTCATAAATCAGGCGAAGTACACTAGAAACCTTCTAGACAAGTACGGGATCAAAACTTGTAAGTCTACTGGCGTACCGATGCAACCAACTTACAGAATGGACCCAGATGAAAACGGTAAATGTGCTGACCAATCTTATTATCGTGGATTAATTGGTTCCCTACTGTATCTAACTGCTAGTAGACCGGACATTGCATTCTCTATTGGATTTGTGCTCGATTCCAAGCCAATCCAAAGGAAAGTCGCATGGAAACCACCAAAAGGATTCTGAAATATTTGAAAGGGACCATCAATCGTGGTATATGGTATCCCTCAAATGATGATCTATCCTTAAGTGGCTACTCAGACTCAGACTTTGGAGGCTGTAGAATAGATAGGAAATCCACTTCTGGTTCTTGTCAATTTTTAGGCACAAAACTCATTTCATGGTTTTCGAAAAAGCAGACTAGTGTTGCTACCTCAACTACCGAAGCCGAGTACATGGCTGCTGGCAGCTGTTGTAGTCAACTACTCTGGCTCATGCAACGGCTTAGAGATTACAATATACATGAATCAAATGTTCCTATTTTTTGTGATAGTAATAGTGCAATTGCCATTACACAAAATCTTGTTTTGCACACACGTTGTAAGCATGTTGATGTGAAGCATCATTTTATACGTGATCATGTAGAAAAGAAGGATATTCGCATGGAAAAGATTCATACTGATTTTCAAAGAGGTGATATTTTCACAAAACCATTAGCTGAGGCACGTTTTCGTGAGTTATGCATTAGTCTAGGGCTAATTGATCTAGACCCTACTGGCCTATAGCTATGTACTAACAAGTCAGGTACATCAAAGAAACAAGGAGACAAGTTCACCAGAACAGAGCACTCGACTACTCATGCAACAGACAGGTATACAAGGCTAGACTAGATGACCAAACAACCCAATGAGGAAGCTGGTAAAGCTGAGGGTAATACTAAGGGAATAAACATTTAAGGGGGAATCTTTGATTTCTTAAATATCCTTATGTTGACTCTTATGTTTGTTACAAGTCATCTTGTTCGAAACCTTGATCATTGATTTAGAATGATATTCATCTTATTTATTTTACTCTACTTGTACCTACAATTACACTTTACATATGATAAGATAGGTACATGAAGTCGTTCGACGTTCAGAATAGACAAGCACAGTCGAAGGGGGAACTCGACTGGTGTGTATAAGTCTACTCGTCTTGTACACATAGGCCTACTCGACTTATGAAGCTGAGGTCTACTCGTCTGTTCTGGATGGACCCGAACAGACTAGATAAGTGGTTCTTTTGATTGAAATATGCTAAGTGTTTTAATCAAAATGAATTAAGGGTATTATAGTAATTTGATAATGCCAAAAGTTGAAAACCCCAGAATTGGATTTATACACTCCCATTTAATGAGGTGTATACACCCAATTCACACTCAACTACACTAGGTCAGATGAGTTCACTCTCCTGTCCTAACAAAGAAGAGATGGATTTCAAATTTTACAATATCAAAGCACATAATATTCTCGATTCCGTAACCGAATACCAAAAGCCCCAACCGTTGGATCTAATCCTTCGATCTTGGCCATTGGATCAAAATTCTGTTTTGAACAAAACCCAACTCTCTCACACGTCTTGCCCCACAATTTCTTAACTCCCCTACTTCCAAGCATTTGTTCTCTTGCAAATTCAAGCTATTCGTTCTTACTCAAACTCTTAAATATGTCGATTCGCTCTATTTTCGATGTGATAACTAATATGCAGGCAACATTCGACCTAGGCAGATACATTTCCGACAACAAAGTGCATGTTGAACCTTCTGTGTTCTTCAAGGGTAATCACACTGATGGAAATGCAGAAATTCTGTCCAAATGCAGCAGATGTGGTCTGAAGCCTTATTTGGAGGCGTTTCCTCAAGTCGTCTTGGAGGAGGAAGTGCTGGAGTTCTATGCCAACGCCACAAGGTGAGGAGATGTGATCGAATCATTCATTGGAACGAGTTGAGTTGAACTCACTCGCGAAGTTATGTTTAATCATTTGAAGTTGCCCATCGGAACGATTGATGTGGAAAATTATGCCGTTGGTCAGGAGATGAGGTATTTGAGCATATTTTGTGGTAGGAAATTGAAGCTCAAGTCAGATGGAAAGGCCCCTGCCGTCAAGAAGTCGGAGCTTCTAGAAAAATATCGCACTCTACTGGACATAGCAAGGAAGATGCTACTATGTGCCACTGGCTCGCATGATTCAGTCACTCAAGCTAAAGCAAGGGTGATGGCTGCCATTTATGATGGTATTACAGAAGGCAATTGGTTCAAGTTGATAGCTGATCGGATCATGTATTTCGAGCGAAGTGTTCGGGTGGACACCGATACTCGTAATTGGGTGGTATCTAATGTAGTTGGATATGGAAACAAACTTAGCATTCTATTTCCATTATTAATGCCAAACAAGTCTGACTGGAGCAAAGGAAAGCCCTTTCATCCTTTGAAATTTTATTTGAAGAAGCAGGCTGCTGCTAGGCCAGCTGCACCTAGGCAAGCTCGCATTGATCCTATGGAAGCCTTGCCTTATGCTGCCTCATCTGGATCTTCGGAAAATGAGTCAGTTGAAGAAGAGTCTAAGGAAGCTGCACAAGACTCGTCTAGTGTAGATGACTCTGAAGAAACTCAGTCGGAAGAGGAGTCCGCTCAAGAGAAGGAGCCAAGTACTCAAGTCCCTGAATTATATACGCTCGTGCAAGTTGGGTCGCCCACTCCACCAGAAGAGTCGAGTATTCAGGTTGGTACATCTTCTCAACCTATTTCAATTCCTTTCTCTCTCTCCTCTGTTCAAACCAAGGCTAGATCACATCGATCTAGGCCCAGACCTATTACCTCAACCTCGCAAGTGCTGGCAGCACATCCGCTGAGAGCCAGCCTACCCCCAAACACTCCCATAATTGACACAACTGATACTCCGACAGTTGTCACACCAATCCTAGACACATCAAAGCCCACATAAACCACAGACCAAATTCTATCCTTACCTTCAACAGAATATGTTGAACCTATCAACCCATCTACTTCAGACAAGACGCCAGTTGCCACTGCAACAGCTGAGTTAGGGACCCCACCTACTCAGACCCCGTCTGAAGTTAGATTCGAATCCTTGGTCTACTACCCCATGTGTTTAAGAGAGAAGAGAATCCGTTCAAAGATGAGCAAAAATTTGAAGAAGCAGCTCTCATCTATCGAAGTCGACTACTCGTCAGAACAGTTTGAAAAGCTTCTAAGAGTATGCACTTGGGTTGCATTGAAGAAGTCTTCAACGGACGACTTGTTCGAAGTCATCCTAGGAAAGGGTGGAATTTCGAATTTCATGGATTGGGAGATGGAACAAAAGGAGATCAGTGGTGTTCGAGACCACTCAGAGTTATTTCCAGCTCACGCCATTACTGCTCTTGCGAAGAGATTGCTGAACATTTCTGATGATTTGATGTGTTCAGAATCGCAATTTGATATGGGTGTTCAAGTTTTAGAGTCGGATTTCATTGAAGATGTAGTTATGATTGAAGCTGCACCAGCTGAGGAGATCCATTCTACTGATCCTGTAGTAGAGTTAGACAATGTCTCAGACCTGTTGAGAGGCATTGTGTTCAGATTCCAAGTGGAACATGTTGACAGTCCAAGGTCAGATTTTGCTTTTATCAATCGATATACTGATCTATTGCTTCCCATTGAGATTTGTGGATACATGGAGAAGCTGCATACCTTGATAAAGAAGGACTTAGCTGTTGCTGAAAGAAAGGCTCATGAAGCAAGGTTAGCTATAATTCCTTACTCTCCCCAACTGAATTTAAAAGCTATTGCTGGAAGTGTGCTTCCAGAGGCTGAAGTAGTTGAAGACGAGGTCTTGACTACTGCTCCAGAATGTCAGTTGGTTGAAGTCATATCTCTTGCTGAAGATGAAATCATGGAAGAGGCTACTCATGTTGATGTTGGTCAATCCTCTCAAGCTATCCCAGCTGCTTCTGTAGATGAATTGAAGAACGATCTGAAAGCTATTATCAAGTCATCTATTGATGAATTTCTCAAGTCTGAGCTTAAGAAGACTCTTGTTGAACAGAACAGTGTCCTTGTGACAAGTTCAAAAGAGATGATCATGAATGAAGTCAACCAGTTGGATAATGATTTCAGACAAGAAATGTTTAATCAAATTGAAGGATTTCTCCAGAACCAAGTTGAATATTCGGAGAAGAGCTCTGTCGATTTTGCTCGTGTTCTACCTACTGAATCCAGAAAGATGGAAAGAGTCTATAGAGCCAAAATCGAGGTTGCTGATGTTCAGAGAAAAGAAGCCTTTGATCAGTTAGCACAAGCAAAAGAGATTATCAGTGCTATGACTGAAGAGAACAGGAAGCTACGTCTGACTGCAACGCATTTCAAGAATGAGTTGAACTTGTCTACTCAAAAGCTGGAGTTGGTGGCAACCAAACTAGACAAGTTGAGTCAAGATGGTTCTCATGAAAGGCAGATTGAAAGAGCTACGAATCTTATGAAGCAAGCTATGTTAGAAGAGATGACTCGTTTTACTTCTCTTTTCTCTCTCAAGGCTACTGATGAAGCCAAAAAGGGGGAAGAGACAAGTCGAGTTGAAATTATTGCTGAAAAAGCTAAGTCTAGTGCTGAACCAGAAGAAAAGGAAGCTGCTATAACTATGCAAGATCTTGGAAGGCCGAAGAGACGGAAGTTGGTTAAAACTGTAGATGTTGAGCAAGCTAAAGCTGAAGCAGATGAGTTGAAGAGAAAGGAGAAAGGCAAGGATGTTGCTACTCCTGAAGCTGAGGTTCAGACGAGAAAGTCTATTGTTATAGAAGAGCCAAAAGAAGCTGTGACAACAACAAAAGTGAAGAAGCAGAAGGTTGTTGATCCGAATGATGAAGCTCACTATGCAAGCCAAAAGAAAGTTGGTAAACATATTGAAAGATTACAGAAGCTGAAGGCAGATGAAGATCAGATGGAAGATCAGTTCATTGACTACTTCATAGACAAAGAGCATCGATCTGAATGGATGAAGGTGAAGAGGCAATAGGAACTTGATCACTGGATTATTCGCAAGTATGGTGATTCTGATAGTCCAGATGAGTTATATTCTTTGTTCGACAAGTTTATGGAAGGTCAGAACAAGATGCTGTGGAACCTGATCATAAGAATATCTGCTGGAGCGAACTTCAACATTCTTGTACCTGAATTTCCAAGATGGAAATGTCCTATGTCTAGCTCTGGTAGAAGAGCTGATTTTAATCAAATCAAGAAGTTTGAAGAAGAGCTGATTTTAATCAAATCAAGAAGTTTGAAGAATAGCTACTGGATAAAGAGAAGATTGAAGATGAAGACCATGTCAAAGTTATTCACAAGAGACTCCTTGATGCTTTCTGTGTTCCAAACCCAGAAGGAGGTACTCTTTCAGATTAGTTATGTGCTCTGATGTATTATATTTTTTTTGCTCTGATTATTTTTTATATTTTTGAAGTATGTGTAATATCTACTGTTCTTATCTTGAATGAATGAAAAGATAAAGTACTATTTGATGTTAAGACAAGATAACTACTTAACTAGTCTACTATTGAGAAAAGATTCAAGTAGTTTTGGCTTCATCAAAAAGGGGGAAATTGTTGGGATATGAATCCTAGAACAAGTCCTACATGATGATAAAAGATAAAGATGAAGTTTTGATAAGCCAAAAGTAGTTTGAATACTTTCTAAGTGTTGACTGATCTAGTCTAGTTAAGTTGAAGTCATCTTGAACAGATCAGTAGAGTTCACATGTAAAAGACAAGTGTTGTTTGTATATTAAAAGATAAGTACGATTTATAAGTACTTCATATGTGCTATTTGTATACATGTTTAAGGTGTTATTGAGCTATGATAATTGTTGTATAGAGCTCATGATTTTTCTTATGTAATAGTTAGATTGATTGTATAGTTTATAAGTTGACTAAGCTATAAGCTTAAAGTAATGTAATAGTCTTGTTAGGATTAGAATAGTCTACTATTGTAAATCGCACATGAAGACTAGACAAGAAGAGTTGAAGTCTACTACAAGACAGGTGCGCAACAAGTCAACAAGACAGGTCAACTTGAAGTGAAGTAAAGGTGAAGCGCGTATAAAGATAAGGATGAAGAAGTTAGTTATGGAATAACTACTTAACAAGAAACGCGTTGTTGGATAAGGAGATGCAGTTACAAAAGTTAGTTTTCAAGAAGAATTAGTTACAACTGACTAAGTTCTTGATTTCAGAAGTCTATAAATATCTCAAGGTGTTCATTGACTACTGATTACTGATTACTAAGACTACTGCAAATACATATACTGAAGCTACATATTGAAGAATTGTTCGAGATTACTCACAGAGTTTACTGAAGTTCAGAAAGCAAGTCCGCTAGTGAAGTGAAGAAACCAGAAGACTGCTACTGAATAAGTTTTTAGTTTTTGTTTGTTGTTTTTATCAAGTTGCTAGATACTTGTTAAATTTCTAGTAAGATCGTAGGCATATCTGGTGGTATAGTCTTAGAAGATCTAAGTCTTTCTCTTGGGACTCTAAAGAACAAGAACTCACACTTTGTACTCGATTGGAAGAGATAGTGGAAACATCACAACTGGGTTGTGAGAGTGGACGTAGACAAGTTGTCGAACCACTATAAATTGTTTGTGTTGTTTACTTTACTGTTTTGTTTAATTGCTTAATTGTTTACACATAACTGAACAAGACAAGTTGAGTATAGAACAGAGTTCTCGAATTTTGAAGATTGAGTATAAACTTTAATTGGGCTCATTATTAATTTCGTATTCCGCACATTGTAATTCTGATATATCGAAAGATTTTAGAAAAGTCTATTCACCCCCCTCTAGATATTTTCTTTAGCTTCCCTCGATATTAACTCATCTTCGGGACCTACAGTTATCCAACTAAGTACTCAATAGTACTTAGTAGTTTGATTATCTTTAAAGAGTTAATCATCTTCAGCAGAGTTGTCCAAGACAACCTTGCTGATCTCTGGTTTGATCAAAGTTTGAAAAGAATTGCATACAAGTGTATTCCCCCCCCCCATACACTTGTTATATACTCCTTTCAGGACCAACAAGTGGTATCAGAGCAGGGGTTCAAAGACCACTGCTTCTGAAAATCCATCTTGGTTTTCAAAATCACATATTTGGTGTGGTCACTGAACTGATCTATCTGAAATCCTATCAATTGTTGACTAACTGTTTGTTCTTGAGATATGGCCAACAACAATGTTGTTGTTCCACCTCCTGCTGTTCAAGGATTGGACAACATGGCCACAAATCCAGTCAACCACATCTCACATCATAAACTGCCCATGTTCTCAATAGACAATTATGATTTCTGGAAAATCAGAATGAGGGCTCATCTTGCATCTCTACACACTGATATGTTGAGAGTGATCACAAGAGGTCCTTTTGTGTTCACTCTAGTTAATCCCAGAGTCACTGAGGCTCAAAAGGCAGACACAAGAGAGGTGCTCCCCAAAGATGAAGATGACTTCACTGTTGATGAAAAGAGGAAAGATAATTTGAATTATCTTGCCATGAACACCCTCTACCAAACAATTCCAGATGCAATCATGGGAAGGGTCTACCACTGCACAACTGCCAAAGAAATTTGGGATACTCTTGCAGAAATGTGTGAGGGTACTGAAAAGATCAAGGAGAACAAGCTCCAAGTGGCTGTGCAGAAGTTTGAACAATTTACAATGGAGTCTGAGGAATCCATTGACAAATTTGCTGGTAGATTCACTGATGTGATGAATGAAATCAACTCCTTGGGCAAGGTGTACTCCAAGAGAGAAGTTGGTTTGAAGATCTTGAGAAGTCTCACTCAAAAGTGGGATGTCTATGCTGTAATGATGCAAAACACCAAGGATCTCTCCACCATGCCCATGCAACAGATCTTCTCTGAACTCAAAGCTTATGAGTTCGATCTCAACAGAAGAAAGCCTGTTGAGGAACCTTCAAATCCTACAAAGGGAGTGGCATTCAAAGCCAAAACTGCTGAACCAGAAATGCAGTCCACTCCTAGATCATCAAAGTCAGTCTCCAAGACTGAAATGAAGGAGGAACTAGCCTTGATGGCTAGAAGGTTTGAAAAGTTAAACTCAAGGTTTGGTAGATACAAGAAATTCTACCAAGACAACAAATTCAGGAGAAGGTACAACTCTCCTGAAGCTCAGGCTGAGGTCAAGAAGCCTGATGAGAAAAGATCAGAGGACAAGTACTCTGATAGGAGAAGGTCCAGTAGAGCTGAACCTTCATCATCAAAAAGAAGAGATGAACCCAAGAAGGATGATGATGAAGACCTGTGCTATAACTGCAAGAAGAAAGGGCATTTCCAGTATGACTGCCCTGTACTGAGCTCTAAAGAGAGAAGAGAAAGGCAAGCAAAAAGAGACAGAAAGTTCACCAATAGAAAGGCCATGATGGCTGGTGAAGAATCTGAAAGTGCTGAAAGCTTCAACTCTTCTGATGGACTGTTCTCAAACAGTGAAGATGATGATGATGTGTGCAACATGGCTCTTGAGGATGATGAGGTATCCTCTACTTCTAGTTCACCATCATTCATATCACAAAACACTAGTGAGGTCAACCTGAAGCTTTCCCTTGGAAAGTTGATGGAAGATTTCACTATGTTACAAAAATTTCATGATAACTGTGTGAGAGAAAATGAAAGATTGGCAATTGAGCTTGCTAAAAACTCTGAGCTAGCTGTTGATGTCAAGTCTACTGAGTTGTATCAACAAACCTTGAGAGAGCTTGAGGAAGCAAATCTCAGGATAGTTGATCAACAAAAGGAGATTGATGATCAACTTCTATCTCAGAAGAGAAAAGATTTTGAACTAAAAATTCTAAATGCCAAGTTTGAAAATCTCTCACATGAGTATGATATTCTTAAATCAAGTGAAGAGAGCCTGAAACTAAAGATGTCTGCTCTGAAGAAATCCTCTAGGGCAATAGAGGAAATTCAGAGTTATCAAAGACCTATGGCTCAAAGAAGTGGATTAGGATTTGATCCATTTGAATCTTCACCTTGTCTTAGTGTTGCTTCTACAAGTAACACTAAGAGAATCTTTGTTAAGTCAGTGGCACAAACTGAAAATGAAAATATTCAGCCACTGAACAAAGGAAAGGGCAAAATGGAAGACTTGCCTACTCAAGTGCTTCAGGAGACTAGGCCAAAACCTAAGGAAATGGACAAAGCTCCTGAACACAAGAGGAATGTTGGTCAGCAGAGTAGACCCAATGGAAGGGCAACTCTCCTGAACAGTGTTCAGAGGAGTTATCCAAGGAATAATCAGCCTAGGCCAACTCTACTGAGAAAGCCTCAGCTGACTAGGCCTAAAGACAACTATCCTCAAAGGCAAAATAAAATGAGACAACCAAAACCCTTCATGCCAAAGGGTAATGGTCATAAGAAAGCCTTTCCTCAAAGATTCCCTCAAGTAGCACAAAGAACTCATAAGTTCAGGAGACTTGACAACTCTCCTGAAACTTACAGAGTTAACACTTTCACACATACTTTCCCAAAGGCATTTAAGGGAAAGACAGTGTATGTTGATGCTAGAGGAAAACAACTTAGCCACCTTGAATCAATCAGGGTTATTAGGCAAGTTTGGGTTCCTAAAGGTACAGCTAATCTCTCAGAACCCAAAACTCAAAGGGTACCTAAACCTATCTAATTACAGATACCACTGGGCCACAAGAAGAGGAGCATGAGTAAAAAGTCAGCATGGTACCTTGACAGTGGATGCTCAAGGCACATGACTGGAAACAAGGAACTCCTCACTGATTTCATAGAAAAAGAAGGCCCAAATGTCACATTTGGTAACATCAAAGTATCCAATGTGGCTGGTCTCAAGTATAATCTCCTAAGTATCAGTCAATTCTGTGATAAAGATTTTAATGTTGAGTTCTCAAGTGGAAAATGCTTAATCAAAGATAAGACTCAACAAATTCTATTGACTGGAACTAGGAAAGGAAATGTGTATTTTGCAGACTGGGACAAGTCTACTGATGCTGCATGTTTCATTGCTAAGAGTTCTAGTGAACAAAGTTGGTTATGGCATAAAAGATTAAACCACTTGAACTTCAAAACAATGAACAAAATTGCTAGGAATGCATTAGTTAAAGGACTGCCTAATGAGGTTTTCATTAAGGAGCATGTTTGCAAACCATGCCAAGAAGGAAAACAGATTAAAGCCTCATTCAAAGGAAAACCATCCATCTCTACTGAAAGGGTACTTGAGCTTTTACACATGGACTTATTTGGACCAATTACCCCTGCAAGCATAAATGGTAGAAAATACACATTGGTGGTAGTAGATGACTTCTCTAGGTTCACGTGGGTGGTATTTCTCCTTAATAAGAAGGAAACTCAAGTCAAACTGCCTGAACTTCTAAAGAGATTGTCAAATGAGAAAAGCCTTAGCATTATCAAGATAAGATCTGATAAAGGCACTGAGTTCATAAATTCATACATCAATGAGTATTGCACATCTAATGGAATAGCTCATGAAACCTCAGCAGCTAGAACTCCTCAACAAAATGGAGTTGCAGAAAGAAGGAATAGGACTTTAAAAGAAGCTGCTAGAACCTTAATTGCCGATTCTAACTTACCTAAGAGGTTTTGGGCTGAAGCTATAAACACTGCATGCCATACTCAAAATAGATGTTTGATCACTAAGGGGCAAGGCAAAACCCCCTATGAACTCTGGAAAGGAAGATTGCCTAAAGTGTCATATTTTCACATATTTGGTTGTAAATGTTTCATTCACAGTTGAAAGCCTTTGATAGCAAAGCTGATGAGGGAGTATTCCTTGGATACTCTCAAATCAGTAGAGCTTTCAGAGTCTACAACAAGAAAACCCTTATTGTGGAGGAAACACCTCATGTTGTGTTTGATGAAACTATTCATGAGTCCAGGAATGAGAACTTGGAATCAGAAGAAATCACACAGAGGACAACCAGACTGAGCCTAAAAGACAAAGACACTGAATTCATAAAAGTTGTCCAAGCCAATCTACCTGAAAATTTCACATTGGACAACAATCCTGAGGCAATCCTCCTGAGGCAAATCCCACTGAAAGGAATGGTGAACTGAATGATCCAATCCCAGTTCACATCCAGGTAACAACTACCAATGAAGAAGCAGTCCCTGCTGAGGTAGTTAATGGATCAAATAATCAAGGGGGAACTCAAAATGTTGAAAATGTCAATGTCCCTGACATTGAGGACAACACCCCTGATTATGATCCTGAATTAGATCCTGCATTCAATTACCCTGAATTTTATGATCAAAATGACTCAACTTCAGTAGAGGACAACTCTACTGAAGAGATCAGAAAAAGAAGGACTTGGTTGTCTGACCATCCTACTGATCTAATACTTGGTGACCCAAGTATAGGAGTCAAAACAAGGAGATTTCATGGTGAAAGTGCTCTTTTCTGTTGTTTCTTGTCAGAGCAAGAACCAAGTGATATTGAGGAAGCACTTCAAGATGCCAATTGGATCACAGCCATGCAGGAAGAACTAAATCAATTCACCAGAAATGAAGTATGGGAGCTGGTGGATAGACCTTCACATCAAGATGTTATTGGAACAAAGTGGGTGTTCAAGAACAAGAAGAATGAAAATGATGTGATTGTCAGAAACAAAGCAAGACTTGTGGCAAAAGGCTATTGCCAACATGAAGGCATTGACTATGATGAGACATTTGCACCTGTGGCAAGGCTAGAGGCAATAAGGCTCTTTCTAGCCTATGCAGCCCACTAGAACCTATCATAGGAAAGGCTCTGTATCTTCAGAGGTGTTGACCAAGGGTGGTAACACAACCAAGGACACATCTGCCAATGAAGGTTCCTCTGAACCCAAGGCACAGCCTAAAGATGTGAAGGTTCCTGTACTAGAGGCTGGTTTGGTTAAGGCCTATTCAGTGTCAGATGAGTTGGACACTGATCAGCCCTTAATCATTCGGGATGACTCAGTGGCTGTTGATATAAGCACTGTGATCTCCCCACAACTGCCATCTTTGAACCTTATTGAAGGTGAAGGTGCTGCAGGACTAGGTGATGGAGTTGAAAAGGAGAATCTAGTGGAAAAACCAGAGGGTGTTGAGGATGATAGAGAGGTAGTCATCACTAGGATAGTGAGTGTACCACCAAATGAGGGTGATATAAGTGAGGAAGGGCAGGCTATTCTTGAAGTAAAATCTGAACTTCAGGAATCCCTTGATGAGAGGAGGCCTGTTTCTTTAAGTGAGGAAATCATTATTGAAGGGAGAAAAGAAATAGTTGAAAATGAGGAGAAGACTGCTGATGTATCAGAGTCTTATGAAAAAGAAATTGAGGGAGATAAGTGTGTGTTTACTGACTCATTTTATTTGTCTGATATTGCAGGTATAACCTTTGATCAAATTTTTGCAGATGAACTCTTAACAGATGCACCCATCCAAGTTGATAGTGGATCAGCACAAGCCTTGCTTAGGATGCAATCAGAGAAGTTGGATTCCTTGGCTCATCAAGTCCAAACAGCTCATGCAGAAACTTCTGGAGCATTGGATGAGCATGGAAGAACTTTGGCATCTGTAGAAATGAGGCTAACTGGCTCAGAAGATGTGGTGTTACCTACCTTGGAGGCAAGGATCAGTGGAGTTGAGACTGGTCTGCAAACCATCTCCACTGAAGTCATCAAAGCTAAAAACACCATGAGATCAGTTTCAAAGGATGTGAAGAAAGAGCAATCTTTGCTAAGAATCAACCACAATAGGAATGCGAAGACATTGAGGTCAGTGGTGAAGAAAGCTCTTGGAAGAAAGACTGCCCTGCAAAGACAAAGAGCTGAAGAACAAAGGCTAGCTATGGTGAAAGCAGCCTCAGAAAAATTTTCCCAAGAAGTATTGGCCAACATTGCTGAAGGTGCAGTGGCCAACCTCACTGAACTTCTGAAAGCCCAACTGGATGCATCTCTTAAGGCAACCATGGAGGAGGTTGTCCAACAGAAAATGAAGCCTGTTCTAGCTTTCCTTAGCTTGAGCAGTGATAGGATGCAAAATATACATGATGGGAATGTATATCTGTTGGAGGAGATGAAGTCTCTCACCCAAGCCCAGTCCTTATTGGCAACCACTATGAGTGAACTGAAGCCTGATTGTTTTGATGCTGCCAAAAAGAGGGAAAGGGAAAGAGCAAGGGCAAAAGGTGCCTTAGTAATTGGGAGCCCAGTGAAAGGGAAAGACAAAGCCCCTGAAGGAAAGGGAAAGGAGCCAGCAGTGCTGAACTTGGAAGAATTGGATGAAGAAGAGCAATTGGAACTTGCTTTGAAGAACTCAATGGCCTCAGCTCAAGAGGAAAGAGTGAGGCTACAGCAAAGACCAGGTGGTGAAGTATCTGGTTTGGACAAAGATGCTGAAGGTGTCCAAACTAGAGGAAAGATCAAGAGGGCAAAAGGAAAGAAAAGACAAGCTGAAACATTTACTGATTTTCCTAACAACCTTGATCTTCCACCTGAATTCAGAGTTGATGATGATGAGCCTATCTCAAAGAAGGCCAAAGCTGCTGAAGAGCCCAAGAATGCTGAAGAGGACAAGTCTTCTGAATCTACCAAAGATGCTGAAGGTACCAAGTCCACTGAAGATGTTGAAGAACTATTTGCTGAAGGATTTTGACCTGAACCCAAGAAGAAGACAACTATCCTAGCTAATGATCCATCAAAGCTATTTCATGAAGGGTTTGGCAAAGATCCTGAAACTCAACAGAAACTGACCATGATGAGGGCCCAAGAAAAGATGGACTTGATGGATGAAGCACAAAGAGCAAGAGATAAGAGAAGAGCAGACTTCCAGAAGCCAAGAAGGAAGAGAGCAACTTATAACAAGATGAAGCCACAGCTACTGATCCCAATGGACACCAAATATCCTCACTTGGATAAATGGGTGCCAATTCAGCTGAATGACTCATGGGAGGAAGCAAAGAGGGAGTTTGTCTATGATCAGTATGTCATTGACAGATGGAATGAAAGAGATGCCAACTCCACTTTTGTTGAGTTCATGATAGAGTACTACAAAGAGCTCTATCAACAATTGCTTGCAACTGCTGACATTGCAAGATTTGAACTCACAGCCCCCAAGCCAATCATATACATGCCTCCAAAGCTTGATTGATGGATTGACCAAGCAAAAATCCTGAGAGAATTCACTGAGATCCTCAAGCTGAACAAGATGGTTCTTGGACCTAAGGGAACAAACCAAGAAGCCATGGCCTTGAAAAGGAGAGTATGGGCACAATATGGAATGGTGCCACCTCCTGAGGATGATCTCTGAAATGGCTAAGTCTTCTGACCTTTTTGATTGGTCAACTATGCTGAAATATGGTCAAGATTGCTGATAATGCTCTGATATTTTCTGATAAAGTTCTGTGCTCTGATACTTGATGTTTTTACTCTTGAAGATCCAAATACTGCTAAGTGTTTTGGCTTATGCTCTGATACTTGAAGATGCTATGTTACTTGAAAGATCTAGACATGCTTGAAGTGATTAAGTTGTTTTAAACTCTGATACTCTAGATCTTATGCATAGTATATGCTTTGAACCATTGTAATGATTTCTTGAATTCATGCTCTGATAAGTTATCTTTAACTATCAACATGCCTGTAATGATCTTTATATGAATGATAGTTGAACTACCTTTGAATCAAGATATATCATTCCAAAAATCTCTTTATGCCTATCTTGAAACCTATGTACAACATGAACAGTGAGTACACTAATACATTGCTTTTTCAGGATTATTGACCTTAGTCATGTCTTCTGAAGATAAATGTTGTAGGTCCCCAAAGTTGAGTTAATAACGAGTAAGCTAGTGAAAATGTCTAGAGGGGGGTGAATAGACTTTTCAAAATTCTATCGAAATATCAGAATACAATATGCGGAATACGAAATTAACAATGAGCCCAATTCAAGTTTATACTCAACTTCTAAATTCAAGAACTATGTTCTATACTCAACTTGTCTAGTTTAGTAGTAGTTAAAACAGTTAAGCAATTAAAACAGTAAAGTAAACAACACAAACAATTTATAGTGGTTCGACAACTTGTCTACATCCACTCTCACAAACCCAGTTGTGATGTTTCCACTAAACTCTTCCAATCGAGTACAAGTGTATAATTCCTGTCTTTTAAGTCCCAAGAAGAAGACTTAGATCTTCAACAGACTATACCACCAGATATGCCTACGATCTAACTAGAAATTTAACAAGTATCTAGCAACTTGATAAAAACAACAAAAACTAAAAACTTCTCTGATCTTCAGTAGCAGTCTTCTGGATTTCTTCACTTCACTTCTGACTTGCTTTCTGAACTTTAATAAACTCTGAAAGTAATCTTCAATATATCTTCAGTATGTAGCTTCAGTATACGTAGTTGCAGTAGTCTTCAAATGATCACCATCATGAAGTATTTATAACTTTCAACCTTCAAGAACTTTGTAAGTTGTAACCAACTTTTCTTGATAACTACCTTCAACTGAATCTTTAGTGTATCCACGCGTTTCTGTTATGAATTAGTTATTCCATAACTAACTTCTAACTTTATCTTTATACGCGCTTCACGTTGATTTAAACTTTGACTTTAAGTAACTCTCGTTGACTTGTCTTGAGTAGACTTGTATGCACTTGTCTTGTCTTGTAGTCCTCCTTATCTTGAGTAGTAGACTTCAATCTTCTTGACTTGTCTTCTTTCTTCAAACGATAGGCTATACTAAACTTATCAAGACTATTACATTACTTTAAGCTTTCATAATACAAGCTTAGTCAACTTTTAAACTATACAATGAAACTTAATCTATTACATATAAAATCATGAGCTTCTATACACCTTTCAAATAGCTCAGTAACAGACTTAAACAAATATGAAGTACTTATAAAAACGTACTTATCTTTTAATATGAACTTATGTGAACTCATGTGAACTCTACTGGTCTTTGCACAAGATGACTCAACTCAACTAGACTAGATCAGTCAGTACTTAGAAAATATTCAATCCACTTTTGGCTTATCAAAACTTCATCTTATCTTTCATCATTTAGGACTTGTCTAGGATTCATATCCCAACAATTTCCCCCTTTTTGATGAAGCCAAAACTACTTGAATCTTTTCTCATAAGTAGACTAGTTAAGTAGCTATCTTGTCTTTAACATCAAAATAATACTTATCTTTCATTCATTCAAAATAGATCAGTAGATATTACACATACTTAAAAAAATCAAAAATACCTAAGTATCAGAGCAAAACAAACAACAAAAAAAAACAAAGTCAACTAGTCTGAAAGATTACCTCCTTCTGGGTTTGGAACATGAAACGCATCGAGGATCCTTCTATGAATCAGACTAATATGACCATCATCTACGATCTTCTCTTTGTCTAATAGATCTTCTTCAAACTTCTTGATCTTGCTCATATCAATCCTTTTACCTGAACTTGTCATGGGGCATTTCCATGTGGGAAACTCAGGAACTAGAATATTAAAATTAGCACCAGCAGATATCCTTAGGATAAGATGCCATAACTTCCTATGTTGACCTTCCATGAACCTGTCAAACAGTGAATAAAGCTCATCTTGATTTTCAGCATCACCAAACTTCCTAATTATCCAATGATCAAGTTCCCATTGATTCTTCACTTCAATCCATTCAGCTCTATGCTCATTATCTATGAAGTGATCAATGAACTTGTCTTCCATCAGATCTTCATCAGCTTTCAACTTCTGCAATCTTTCAATATGCTTGACAATCTTTTTCTTGCTTGCATAGTGAATTTCATCATCATTAATTCTTTGCTTCTTCTCAGCTGTTGCAGTAGTAGTAGCTTCTTCAACATTCAGTTTTCTCTTAGTTCGTCTGGTCTGAATCTCAGCTTCAGGAGACGCAACATCTTTGCCTTTGCCTTTCTCTAAAGTCTTCTGCTCTTCTGTTTTAGCATGCTCTAGATCTGCCTTCTTCACTAATCTGCCTCTCTTAGGCCTTCTTAGTTCTTCAATTGCAGTAGCAGCATCTTTCATCTCCGGTTCAGCACTAGCAGACTTCACGACTTCATCCTCAACTCTACTTGTCTCTTCCCCCTTTTTGGCTTCATCATTTGCCTTGAGAGTGAAAAGAGAAGTAAAGCGAGTCATCTCTTCTTTTACAGCTTCCTTCATAGCTTCAGCAGCTAACTCAATCTGCCTCTGATGCGTCTTCTCATGACTCAGCTTGTCAAGACGATCAGTAGCCAATTCCAACTTCCTTGTACATGAAACCAGTTCATTTTCTAAATGAGTAGCCGTCTGTCGGAGAAGAGTGTTCTGAGAAGTTAACTCGGTAAGAATAGCTTGAGAACGCACCAACTGATCTTGTGCTTCTCTTCTTTGATCATCAGCAATGGCAACCTTAACACTGTAGAGTCTCTCCATTTTGCTTGATTCCTCAGCCAAAGATCTAGCAAAATCAATCGATCTCTTTTCTGAAATATCAACTTGTTTCATCAGAAAATTTTCAACTTCAGCACTCATCTTCTCTCGAAAAGTTGAGTCCAACTTGTTGACTTCTCCAACTAACAAATCTCTTGCGTTGTCAACAATTGACTGATTCTGCTCCATCAGAGTTGATTTCAGCTTTGAGTCCAAAAGATTATCAATAAATGATTGAACAATATCCATCAAATCTTTCTTCAATCCGTCTAAGAATCCTTCAGGAACGACTTGAATAGATGACTGAGTCTCTTGCACTTTCTCAACGAGCTCATCTTCATTAAACATCTCGGCATCCAAGAACTCATCATCTTCTTTACCAAGCATGAGTGAGTCGACTTCATCTTCATCACTTTCAACAATTTCTGAAGTCTGAACTGCCATCTCAGCTACTTGCGGCCTGATCTCATCTTCCACCAGATCAGTCTGGGTTCCGACATCAAATGAGAATTCATCTTCCAGAACACCATCCGGAATATGTAGCAGCTTTTTGACTAAGTCAACCAAGGCCTTGCGCGGAAATAGCTCGGAGTGATCCTTAACTCCACTATTTTCTAATTGTTCCATCTCCCAATCCATGAAATTGGAGATTCCGCCTTTGCCTTGAATGACTTCAAAAAGGTCATCCGTAGAGGACTTCTTCAATGCGAACCACGTGCAGACTCTTACAAGCTTCTCAAACTGTTCAGAAGCCGTGTCGATGTCAAGAGTCGAGAGCTGCTTTTTCAGATTTCTTGAAACTCTGGCACGGACCCTCTTCTCTCGAAGACACATAGGATAGTATACAAGGGATTCAAATCTAACCTCAGACGGGTCCTGAGTAGATGGGGTCTCTACCTCAGTTGTTGCAGTGGCAACTGGTGATTTGTTTGAAGTAGATGGGATAGAGGGTTCACCATATTCTGGTGAGGGAGAGGGAGTGAAAGCCATGGTTTCAAGGGGCTTTGATGTGGTTTGGTCAAGTGTGACAACTGTCTGAGTATCAGTTGTGTCCTTTTTGGGAGTGATTTGGGGTAGGCTTGCCCTCAGCGGATATGCTGGCAATGCCTGAGAGGTTAAGGGTAAAGGACGAGGCCTAGATCGGTGTGATCTAGCCTTGGTGTGAACAGAGGGGAGAGAGAGAGAGGGAATTGACAAAGATTTAGATGAAGAACCAACCTGGTAAGTCATCTCTTCTGGTGGAGGTGGAGTACCAATCCTTACAAGACGAAGAACTTGGGTCTCCTTCTCTTCATCATCCTTCTTCATAACATCAACTTCCTTGTCTGAGTGAGTCTGTTCAGAATCATCTCCACTCGACTCAGCTTTTGCAGGAGCCTTCGTCTCTTCATCCTCGGACTCATCTTCTGAAGAACTAGATGAGTTGCCATAAGGCAAGACGTCAGAGTCCTCAATCTGGACACGTCTAGGGGCAGCTGGTCTTACAGCAGCCTGCTTCCTTACGGCCTCTTTCTTCAAGTAAAATTTCAGCGGATGGAATGGTTTTCCTTTACTCCAACTCGACTTGTTCGGCAGTAGACGAGGAAGTAGAATACTGAGCATGTTACCATATCCAACAGCCGTAGACACCACCCAATTGCGAGTGTGGTCATCTACTCGAACGCTCTTCTCGAAATACATGATTCGATCTGCAATTAACCTGAACCAATCTCCTTCAGTTATGCCATCATAAATTGCAGCCATAACCCTTGCCTTTGCAAAAGTCACCGAGTCATGCGAACCAGTGGAGCTGAGTAGAATCTTGCTGGCAATATCCAACAATGTGCGATACTTGTCAAGAAGATCACCCTTCTTGACTGCAACATATTTTCCATCTTGCTTTGGTTTCAGCCTCCTTCCGCAAAAGATACTTAAATAACGAACCTCTTGCCCTAAGCCATAATTCTCCACATTAATCGATCCTGTGGGCAGCTTCAGAAATTTGAACAACGCCTCTCGAGTGATTTGCACTCGATCTTCTCCAATAATTGATTCGAGAATGTCACCTCGTCTAGTGACATTGGCATAGAACTCGAGCACTTCTTCCTCCAAAACAACTTGAGGGAAGGCTTCTAAGTAGTGCTTCAGACCACATCTTGTGCATTTGGTCAGAATCTCTTCATTATCAGCTGTGTGTTGCCCTTTAAAGAACACAGAAGGTTCTACATTCACCTTGTTGTCGGCAATGTACCGGCCAAGGTCAAATGTGATGTGCATGTTTGTTCTAATATCGAAAATCGAACGAGTAGACATTGTATATTACGAGAAGTTGCAGTTATCTTTGAAGAATAGCACGAAATTAAATGCTTCAAAGTAGAAGAGTTAAGAACAAAGTGGGGCAAAACGTGTGAGAGTAATGAAACAGTAAGGCTAGTGAGTGTGGAAGATGGGTTTTGTTAAAACTGTAAATTGATCCAACGGCCACGATTGAAGGATTAGATCCAACGGTCAAGACCTTTGAGATTCAGTTACGGAATCGAGAATATAATGTGATTTGATATTGTAACATTTGAAATCCGGCTCTACTTACTTAGGACAGGGGAGTGAACTCATCTGACCTAAAGTAGTCGTGTTCGAACTGGGTGTATACACCTCATTAAATGGGAGTGTATAAATCCAATTCTAGGGTTTTCAAATTCTAGCATTATCTAATTACACAAATGCCCTTGATTCGATTTGTCAAAACACTTAATCATATATCAATCACTAGAAACACTTAGCTTGTCTGTTCGAGTCTATCCAGAACAGACGAATAAACTTTGAGCTTTACAAGACGAGTAGGCTTATGAACACCAGTCGAGTTCCCCCTTCGACTGTGCTTGTCTAAATCAATCGTCGAACGTTGTCATGTACCTATCTTACGATTTGCAATGCATAATCGTAGGTACAGGTAGATTAATAAATAAAACGAATATCATATCGATGCAATGGTCAAGGTTTCGATCCAGATGACTTGTAACAAACATAAGAGTCAACATAAGGATATTTAAGAAATCAAAGATTCCACCTTAAATGTTTATTCCCTTAGCATTACCCTCAGCTTTACCAGCTTCCTCATCGGGTTGTTTTGGTCATCTAGTCTAGCCTTGTATACCTGTCTGTTGGATGAGTAGTCGAGTGCTCTGGTCTAGTGATCTTGTCTCCTCTTATTGATGTACCTGTCTTGTTAGTACATAGCTATAGGCAAGTAGGGTCTAAATCAATTAGTCCTAGACTAATGCATAACTCACGAAATCGTGCCTCAGCTAATGGTTTTGTAAAAATGTCAGCTCTTTGAAAATCAGTATGAATCTTTTCCATGCGAATATCCTTCTTTTCTACATGATCACGTATGAAATGATGCTTCACATCAACATGCTTACATCGTGTGTGCAGAACAGGATTTTGTGTAATGGCAATTGCACTATTACTATCACAGAAAATAGGAACATTTGATTCATGTATATTGTAATCACGAAGCTGTTGCATGAGCCAGAGTAGTTGACTACAACAGCTACCAGCAGCCATGTACTCGGCTTCGGTAGTTGAAGTTGCTACACTAGTCTGCTTTTTAGAAAACCAAGATATGAGTTTTGTGCCTAGAAATTGACAAGAACCAGAAGTAGATTTCCTATCTATTCTACAGCCTCCAAAGTCTGAGTCTGAATACCCACTTAAGGATAAATCATCATTTGAAGGATACCAAATGCCACGATTAATAGTCCCCTTCAAATATTTTAGAATCCTTTTGGTGGTTTCCATGTGACTTTCTTTTGGATTGGCTTGGAATCGAGCACAAACACCAACAGAGAATGCTATGTCTGGTCTACTGGCAGTTAGATACAGTAAAGAACCAATTAAGCCACGGTAATAAGATTGGTCAGCACATTTACCGTTCTCATCTGGATCCATTCTGTAAGTTGGTTGCATTGGTACGCCAGTGGACTTACAAGTTTTGATCCCATACTTGTCTAGAAGATTTCTAGTGTACTTCGCCTGATTTATGAAAATACCTTCTGGAGTTTGTTTTACTTGAAGTCCAAGAAAGTAGTTCATTTCACCCATCATAGACATCTCAAATTTACTTTGCATGAGTGTTGAAAAACTTTCACTCAGCTTTTTGTTAGGTGACCCAAAAATGATGTCATCTACGTAAATTTGGACGAGTAAAATGTCCTTCCCTTCTTGTCTTCTGAACAAGGTTCGATCGACCTTGCCCTTAGTAAAACCATTTTCTAATAGAAAGAGGGAGAGAGTGTCATACCATGCTCTTGGAGCTTGCTTTAGTCCATACAAGGCCTTCTTTAACCTGTACACCTGGTTGCCTTTGACTTCGAAACCTGGAGGTTGTTCAACATACACTTCTTCCGCAAGAATACCGTTAAGAAATGCACTTTTAACATCCATTTGATATACAGTAAACTTCATGTGAGCAGCATATGCAAGGAACAATCTAATGGCTTCTAGTCTAGCAACAGGAGCATATGTTTCATCATAGTCTATGCCTTCAGCTTGTGAGTAGCCTTGGGCGACTAATCTAGCCTTATTTCTAACGACTAAATCATTCTCATCTTTCTTATTCTTGAAAATCCATCGAGTGCCAACTACATTATGATGTTTTGGCCTATCGACAAGTTCCCAGACGTCGTTTTGAACAAACTGATTCAACTCGTCTTGCATAGCGATGATCCAATTACTATCAGCCAATGCCTCTTTAACAGTGGTAGGCTCAATAGATGAGAGGAAACAACACCAGCAAAACATAGTTGGACTTAGCTGTTCTTGCGACTCAAAGAGTTGTCGTCTAGTCTTCACACCAATAGTAGAGTCACCAATAATATTTTCAGTATCATGCGCAGATTTCCATGTTTTTCTATTCTTAACAGGAATACTATCATCATCTATATTATGTACAGCATCATGCATGTCAGAATCATTTGTATCATCAACAGATTTACCAGGAGTAGTAGAGTCAACTAGAGCAGGCATGTCTACTGATCTAGAAGGCTTACCTTGAGCACTTACCTTCTCCTTATCATCAGAGTCGAGAGCTTTTAGGAATGGGTTGTAGGTTACCTTCTTACTGATCTTGTCGGCAGACGAGTCCTGTTGAGATTCATCGAAAACCACATGTGGTGTTTCTTCCACACAAAGAGTTGAGCGGTTGAATACTCTAAATGCTTTGCTAGTCGAGGAGTATCCTAAGAATATCCCCTCGTCTGCTTTTGCATCGAAAGCATTCAACTTGCTTTTACCATTGTTGTGAATGAAACACTTACAGCCAAATATATGGAAATATGAAACTCTGGGTTTTCTACCTTTCCAAACCTCATACGGTGTCTTGCCTAGAGCTTTGTTGATCGCGCTTCTATTCTGTGAATGGCATGCAGTGTTGATAGCTTCAGCCCAAAACTTTTGAGGCGTGTTGAACTCAGCTAACATGGTCCTACAGGCTTCTTTAAGAGTTCGATTCCTTCTTTCTGCTACACCGTTCTGTTGTGGTGTCCTAGCTGCACTAGTAAGGTGCTGGATACCACGTTTAGTACAAAATTCTTTGATATAGCAATTAATGAACTCAGTTCCCTTGTCACTTCGAATTTTGACAATAGACTGGTTCTTTTCAACTTGTAACTTCTTCAACAGTTCAGGCAGAAGTGTTTGTGTATCACTCTTCTTGTGTAGAAAGACTACCCAAGTAAACTTAGAATAGTCGTCTACTACAACAAGGGTGTACCTTCTACCGTTCAAGGTTGGAGGAGTTATTGGACCATGAAGATCCATATGTAGGAGTTCTAGAACTCTACTAGTTGAGAGAGTAGGAATTGACTTAAATGAACCTTTAACCTGTTTACCCTGTTGACAAGCCGTGCATACATGTGACTTGTAGTAAACTTCATTGGGAATACCTTCTACAAGGTAATCTCTGGCTATCTTATTAAGTACCTTAAAGTTTAGATGACAGAGGAGTCTATGCCAGAGCCAGCCAAGTTCTTTAGGATTCTTAGTAAGTAGGCAGGTGTCCCTCGGACAACTGTTCCAGTTCACTATGTACACACTACCTTGTCTTACGCCGACTAGTAGGACTGTGTGCGTCCTTTTGTCAATGATTTCGCATTTGCGGCTCTTAAACTGCACTTTGTAACCACGATCACAAAATTGTGAAACAGAGAGTAAGTTATATTTCAAACCTTCAACATATGAGACATCTTAGATCTCAACGTCTCCATTCCGGATGTAACCAAATCCTTTAGTGACAGCAGTGGAGCTATCACCAAATATTACTTTTGGTCCTTCTTGCTCATGGTAGCTAGACAAGAGAGCTTTGGTACCAGTCATGTGGTGCGAACAACCACTATCTATGTACCAGGTTTCTCCTACTGAGCCACCCTTCTTATACAAGTCAAGTCGACCCTGCAATTGATGATATTCAATAATTTAGGTACCCATTTGTTTATTGGGGTCCTTGGGGGTTAGTCATGTTCAGAGGAATCCAGATATACATTGGAGTCTTGAACAAGTTCGATCTTTTAAGCTTTCGCCCATATTTGTTGCAAAATAAGACCTTGTTGTCCTTCTTTGGCCTATCAGTCGAGTTCGGGTCTACTCTTTGGAGATAGCCTTTCGACTTAATCTCTACTTGAGCAGGCACTTGTCTATGATAGTTAGAGTAGGGTTTGAAAGCATTAGGTCCATACGGTTTATAGACGCGTTTGGGTCTTTCCTCACTTAAAATATCGTATGATAGAGGTGGAGGATATAGGACAGCTTGTGTACGATATTTTGGAGCTACCTGTCTAGGTCTAGACGAGTAGAGTTGAGACTGCCTTATAAATGGAGGTCTAGACTCTTGTCGTCTAGTCTGTACCTGTCTAGTACTCGTCTCCTCAGGATACCAGTCCTCGTATCTGACCTGGTTGGGTCGTCCACGATTAGTGGTCCTTTGAAGATTAGTTCTAGGTTGAACAAGCTTGCTGTTACCATTCTTTTTACCTCCCTTGGTAATCGGAATGTTAACTCGAGCTTGTTTAGGTAAAGTACCATTAGAAGGAGTTCCAATATCGTATAACATTGGTCCTTTTCCTTTATCATTTGGCAAAAGTCTTGCTTTAATAGTAGTAGGGTTCTTAATGACTCGAGTAGACGAGCTAGATGACTCAGCACCTATACCAGTCTTGTCAGCTGGATCTCTATACCTATCTGACAGTTCAAGGTTAATCTTTGAAGAGTTAACCAGGTCAGTAAGTTTGAGATCAAGTGTGACAACCTCGGTCTCTAAGAACTTATTACGTTCTTCAAGTCTGTTGCACTTGTTCTTTAAAACATTGAATTCATTTTTCTCAGTTGCATGTGTCTTAAGTAGGTCTTGATATAACCTGTCTGTCAATGCACACTTTTCTTTGAGTTGTCTCAACTCTTCAGTCAAGCGTTCATTTAGGACTGTTATATTAGGATCTACTTTAGACTGAGCTTCCTTAAGATCAATGATTTCTTGTTTTAATGCAATGTTTTCATCACTGACTTCAATGAAAGCTTGGTTAGCAAGTAGAAGGTCATCTTCGACTGCACTAGTCGAGTGCGGAAGACTACTTCCTACTTCACTACTAGCAGTGTCACTTTCATCAGTTTCTGAATCATCACAAGATTGAAAAGATGTAGCAGATGATACCTCTTGATCGATTTTAGCCATGCAGCATAGGCCATCATCTACTATGAATGCTTCGTCGTGATCTTGATCAGTTGAGTGGCTAGATACGGACGATGGCAACTCGTCTGAATCCGAATCAGAGTCATCGTTGGCCATCATAGCCTTTTTGCCACGGTTATATCTTCTTTCTCTTCGTGCCTTGCGTTCTTCACGATCATCAGTGCTCAGGTCTGGACATTCATATATGTAATGACCTGGCTTTTCACAATTATAGCACAAGAGATCATTAGTAGCCTTTTTAATAGGAGACTTGTCCCTACGCTTATCACGTCTATCAGAACGTTGAATCTTCCTATCGTCAGACTCTCTATCTTGTCTATTACCTTTCGAGACTTCGTCTCTCCTTTCGGACGAGTTTCGGTCTCGTCTGGTCTCAGACGAGTTCTTAGAAGTAGATGCTCTATGATCCCTATAGAACTTCTTGTATCTTCCGAAGCGTTTATTGAGCCTATCAAACTTTCTAACCATGAGACTCATCTGATCCTTCAGACTAAGATCAGTATCTAACTCATCTTTCACAGAGGCAGACTTAGTTCTAAACTTGGACCTGTCTACCTTAGAAGACTTAGAAGAGCTAGACTTAAAGGCAACGTTCTTAGATACAGCATGTTCTCTATCACTACTGGCTAGTGGTTCATCTTCGTCTAAATCAAACTCATTAGCTTTAAGAGTTTGAAACATGGTTTCAGCAGTCCACGTATCAATGTCTTGAGTGTTCTTAACAAGCATCTTTACCATTTTCCAACGATTATCAAGACTCTTCAAAATCCTAAGATTGATCTCACGAGCAGTATAAGATTTACCAAGTACTTCCAAATCATTCATGATCTTAGTAAAACGAGTATCCAGCTGGTCGATAGTTTCGCCAGCTTTCATCTGAAATGATTCAAATCTTTGGACAGCTGTGGAGAGTTTGCTCTCTTTGATTAGGGAAGTCCCTTCACAAAGAATAGCTAGTCTGTCCCACATCTCTTTGGCAGTCTTACATTTTAACACTTTTCCCAGATACTCGTTAGGAAGGGTGTGTAAAATGTAATTCTTTGCCAAACTATCCAAATTATTTTGACGCATTTCTTCTGAGGTTAGATCTGACCTTGGTTTCTTGACGAGAGTGCCAATTGGTTTGCTTGGGTCAAGAACAGCAGTATTAGGACCCATAGTAACAATAGGTCCTTCTGTGATAACAGAGATCATTAGGTCGTGCGTGGAACTGAAAATGGCTTCCATTCGCAGCTTCCAGTAGTCATAGTCCTGAACCTGGAACTTGGGTAACTTGTTAGCACTAATTTCCAATGACATGATTTCGTAAACAGATCAGCGCTAAAGAGAATTATGATCAAGAAGCAAATAGGTCAAGAACAGGGAGCACGAAACAGAAAAAAAATCTTTGATCAAGAACACGTAAGCAACTACAATCAAGGAACAAGACTTCACCCTAAGTCTAAGTCGGTTATCAAGAAACAGCAGTTCGTAAACCACTGCTCTGATACCACTTGTAGGTCCCCAAAGTTGAGTTAATAACGAGTAAGCTAGTGAAAATGTCTAGAGGGGGGTGAATAGACTTTTCAAAATTCTATCGAAATATCAGAATACAATATGCGGAATACGAAATTAACAATGAGCCCAATTCAAGTTTATACTCAACTTCTAAATTCAAGAACTCTGTTCTATACTCAACTTGTCTAGTTTAGTAGTAGTTAAAACAGTTAAGCAATTAAAACAGTAAAGTAAACAACACAAACAATTTATAGTGGTTCGACAACTTGTCTACATCCACTCTCACAAACCCAGTTGTGATGTTTCCACTAAACTCTTCCAATCGAGTACAAGTGTATAATTCCTGTCTTTTAAGTCCCAAGAAGAAGACTTAGATCTTCAACAGACTATACCACCAGATATGCCTACGATCTAACTAGAAATTTAACAAGTATCTAGCAACTTGATAAAAACAACAAAAACTAAAAACTTCTCTGATCTTCAGTAGCAGTCTTCTGGATTTCTTCACTTCACTTCTGACTTGCTTTCTGAACTTTAATAAACTCTGAAAGTAATCTTCAATATATCTTCAGTATGTAGCTTCAGTATACGTAGTTGCAGTAGTCTTCAAATGATCACCATCATGAAGTATTTATAACTTTCAACCTTCAAGAACTTTGTAAGTTGTAACCAACTTTTCTTGATAACTACCTTCAACTGAATCTTTAGTGTATCCACGCGTTTCTGTTATGAATTAGTTATTCCATAACTAACTTCTAACTTTATCTTTATACGCGCTTCACGTTGATTTAAACTTTGACTTTAAGTAACTCTCGTTGACTTGTCTTGAGTAGACTTGTATGCACTTGTCTTGTCTTGTAGTCCTCCTTATCTTGAGTAGTAGACTTCAATCTTCTTGACTTGTCTTCTTTCTTCAAACGATAGGCTATACTAAACTTATCAAGACTATTACATTACTTTAAGCTTTCATAATACAAGCTTAGTCAACTTTTAAACTATACAATGAAACTTAATCTATTACATATAAAATCATGAGCTTCTATACACCTTTCAAATAGCTCAGTAACAGACTTAAACAAATATGAAGTACTTATAAAAACGTACTTATCTTTTAATATGAACTTATGTGAACTCATGTGAACTCTACTGGTCTTTGCACAAGATGACTCAACTCAACTAGACTAGATCAGTCAGTACTTAGAAAATATTCAATCCACTTTTGGCTTATCAAAACTTCATCTTATCTTTCATCATTTAGGACTTGTCTAGGATTCATATCCCAACAAATGTAATAGGTGTAACTAAGTCACTTTTGCACAAAATGTATAGGTTTTGGCATCATCAAAAAGGGGGAAATTGTTGGGAATAAAATGAGATATGTTTTGATCTAATACCAAAACCCCCTGAGACATGCCTAAGTCAAATTGAGTATGTTCTAGAAATGTTAGAACATATAGTATATAGGCTAGATGAGGAGCTAATATGTTAGGCAGCTCTTAGTTAATTAGATGCACAAGTTGAGGGGGAACATATGCCTTTAAGTCTATCAAGAACAAGTCCCCTCAAGGCTCAAAGTCTGGAATCATGATCAAGTCTGCTGAAGGACAAGTATGCTGATCAGAAGAGTTGTCCAGACAAGTTGTCTCAGCACAATCAATTCAGATGAAGTGTACTGAAAGCTTGAGGTCAACCATGCTGAAGAGACAACTACACACTAGAAATCCTTAATGATTCATGACAAGATCACTTTTAAGAGAAGCAAAGGATAAGAGCCAAGTCATCTGAAGAAGAGCAAGCCAACCTTGCTGATAAGCAAGACTGCTGATAGTGATAAGGAGAGTTGTCCAAATGATGAGGAATGTTGTCCTATCATTGGAACAACCTTCAGAAGCCATGTCCATGTCCTAACAAGAGAAACTGAAAGTCAAACATTGGGTAGAGTGCTGCAGAATGAAGACAAAGTCTTAACAGCCGTTTATTTCCCAAATGAGGACATGTCACTATCAAGAATCTGTCTTCAATGTTGAAGAACTGAAAGAAGACATTTATGGACATTTGAGGAAGCCTCTCCAACGGGAAAATCCTTCATTTGTCTATAAATATAGAAGTGTGAAGACCATTTGAAAGCAATCCAACTACAACCTCAACAAAGCACCTCATTATCAAGTTCATACTAGCTAGAGTGCTTTCATAAGCTTTCAAAGACTATCTTAGTCTTCAAACACTTCATCTAAGCTGAAATACACTGTATATCCATACACAAGCTTAGAGAGATATTCTATCCTTATAGACTGATCTTCATTGTAAAGGATATCTCATTAGTTGGAACCTTACTTCAACCCTTACATCTTTCAAGAGTGAAAGTGAGAAGGTTGTAGTAGTAGAAGTGGTAGGAGCTGACTGTTGAGAGAAGAACAGTTCAGTTCTGAGTTGAGAAGAGGGTACTAGGACTCTAGACATCCTAGGGATCAATTCACCAAGGAGTGGTGTTCTTGATCAAGTGCACATTGGCACTATAAAACAAGTTAATTCCAAAGAGTGAAGGAATTATCCTGTTAAATCAGGGAAAGTGGATGTAGGAGCTTGAGTCTCTGAACCACTATAAACTCTTGTGTTGATTTACTTTCAAAGTACTTTCATACATTCAACACTGCACACAAAACTGATCTTTCAAAGAATACATACTCAAAGACTGTGCAAAACCTATTTGGACAAGTTCCCTGAAAACTGGACTGTATTGAATTGATTAAGTGATTTCAGAAACTAAAGGAGTCTAAACTAAAAGGGTCAACCACTATTCCGCACATATAACTCCCCTAGATAGTTATTCAACTAAGTATACTGATCAGGAGAGTTGTCCAGAAGAGTTGTCTCAGCACAGCTAATCAAGAAGAAGTGTTCTGAAAGCTTGAGGACAACCCTGCTGAAGAGTTAGATACAACTATACCCTAAAGATCATCATTGAATCATGCTAAGATCACTTTCAAGTGAAGCAAAGGGTAAGAGCCAAGTCATCTGAAATGAGCAAGCCAACCTTGCTGATAAGCAAGACTGCTGATAGTGATAAGGAGAGTTGTCCATTTGATAAGGAATGTTGTCCTATCATTGGAACAACCTTCAGAAGCCATGTCCAAGTCCTAACAAGAGAATCTTGAAGTCAGACATTGGGAAGAGTGCTGCAGAATGAAGACAAAGTCTATACAGCCGTTTATTTCCCAAATGAGGACATGTCACTATCAAGAATTTGTCTTCTAAGAAGAAGAAGACATTTATGGACATTTGAGGCTGCCTCTTCAACGGGCAAATTATCAATTGTCTATAAATACAGAAGTGTGAAGACCATTTGAAAGAACCTCAACAGAATCCAACTACACAAGTATTCTGAAGCTCATAGAACTTTCAAAGCTTTCAAAGACTATCTTAGTCTTCATACACTTCCTCTAAGCTAAACTTTATTGTATATCCATACAAAGCTTAGAGAGATATCCTATCCTTATACACTGATCTTCATTGTAAAGGATATCTCATTAGTTGGAACCTTACTTCAACCCCTATCCCTTTCAAAAGTGAAAGTGAGAAGGTTGTAGTAGTAGAAGTGGTAGGAGCTGACTGTTGAGAGAAGAACAGTTCAGTTCTGAGTTGAGAAGAGGGTACTAGGACTCTAGACATCCTAGGGATCAATTCACCAAGGAGTGGTGTTCTTGATCAAGTGCACCTTGGCACTATAAAACAAGTTAATTCCAAGAGTGAAGGAATTATCCTGTTAAATCAGGGAAAGTGGATGTAGGAGCTTGAGTCTCTGAACCACTATAACTTCTTGTGTTGATTTACTTTCAAAGTACTTTCATACATTCAACACTGCACACAACACTGATCTTTCAAAGAACTTATACTCAAAGACTGTGCAAAAGACATTTGGACAAGTTCCCTGAAAACTGGACTGTATTGACAAAGTGATTTCAGAACTTAAATGAGTTTAAACTAAAGGGCCAACCACTAATTCTGCACATATAACTCTCTTAGATAGTTATCCAACTAAGTACTCAATAGTACTTAGTAGTTGGATTATCTTTAAAGAGTTAATCCTCTGCTGGGACAACCTTGCTGATCTCTGGTTTGATCAAAGTTTGAAAAGAATTGCATACAAGTGTATTCCCCCCCCCCCCCCCCACCATACACTTGTTATATACTCCTTTCAGGACCAACATAGCTAGTAATTTTCTAATCTTCTTGGAGGGCGATGAGGTGTCCCAACATCCAAATGTGTCGACGCTCTACGAGGACGACGCCCTCTTGGTGGTCGATGAACCCTTGGTAGGCCTGGTGGCCTTACAACCGCAGCCGGAGGAGGCGGAGGCCGCCTCCGCCATAGGCTCTCATTAAGTGAATTTTCTTCTTGGATTTGCTCGTTATTATAATTGGCCATAGAAGTGGGGGCAAAAAGCAGCACCATCACTCCTAGAAGATACAACATTGTAAAAGCATTCATATTGCATGCAGTGAGTGAAATAGAAAATAATATTGCAATATATATAATAAGCATAAATTAAAGGTGTACCTGTTGGATATGCATTGAATAATTAAATGATATCTTTCACCAAAATTTATATTTATCTCATTTAAATATAATAATTATTTGAGCATTAATAATTTATGAGAACATAACAAAACTAGTCTTTCAAGGGAAGTCGTACAAATACATTAAAAAGAATATGTTCAAAAAAACAAATGGACATTAGTTAATCGCATGATATTATCTTTCACATATTTGCAAATACTTATGTATGTGTATCAGTTACATACATGTAACTGGATTCAATTTTCTATTTACCCTCCTTTTTTTAATAAGTCCACACTCCTTTCTTTTAGGCACTTCTGTGTACAAGTTACATACATGTAACTAAATCCAATTTTCTATATGGGTTATTAGTTATTTACCCTCTTTTTTATTAATTTCACCGCTAATTTTTTTAAAAGGAAAATACATGTAAAAAAACTATATTACCATTTTATCAATTAAATTAAAATACAACTCATTAAAATTATAATTATACACTGACTATCGAGTCACCAATGAATCATCACGAAGTCAAATATTATTATATTTTTTTAACTTTCAAAAAATAAATATAAAAAAATAACGAATATAAAAAAAATTGAAAAAAATATGAAACTCAAAAATAAAATTATGAAATAAAAAATTCGATTTTTTTTTTCAAAAAATGACCAAAATTTAGGAAAAAACTACAAAAAAAATAGAAAAAAAAAACTAAACTAAAAAAGTTCAATTTTTTTCTAATTTGGGTATAAATGTATGAATATGACATGCTCACTTTCTAGCTTTAATCTGATTTATAATAATTAAGATTATTTTGTTATGTCTTCATTATTTCTACAATGATATCTGGTTTGTTACAAGTTTTTTAAAGTTGTAGATTATTTTTTAAGACTAATTAATAACATAATCTAATTGAAAAATAAAATTTATATTTAGAAACTTAAATGAGTTGAAAATTGGGGAAGAAACCAGCATAATATTGCATCGACTTTATTATTTTATTTATGGTCATCGCCGTGTTAATGCATTCATATGTTTATTGAGTGTGATCGTATCTATTAATTGAATTATGTGTTCAGTGTGATTTATTCTCACTTTTGTTCTTCTTACTAGTTAGTTAATATCAATCTTTTAATATTGATGTATTAATTTTCATGATATGCCTAGAATTATGAATGTGTTAAGTTATGTATTTTTTGTTAAATATAATATTAGTTTAAATATGATATAGTATTAATATTACTATGGTATAGTACTAGTTAATATATTGTATTTTACTAGAGATTGATGTGGGTATAAAAATATTATTTAATATATGAACTAATACTATACAATATGTGAATTAATATTATACTCCCTCCGTCCCTAAAAAGTTTTCATACTTTTCTTTTTTATTTGTCCCCGAAAAGTTTGCATACCCCAAAATAGAAATAATCATCACAATCTCCACCCTCACAATATACACATATTTACCCTTTATGCCATTACTTTTGGGACCCACCAGACACTCAACTCACCTACTTTATTTACTTTATATATAAAATTTTACAAAATTACCCCTCAACACTCTCATCATTACACTTTTTTCTTAAACCATGTGCCCAAGATTCCCCGCAAACTTTTCGGGGACGGAGGGAGTACTATATTTGAACTAGTACCATAGAGTATGTGAACTAATACTATACAATATGTGAACTAATACTATACTATATTTGAACTAGTACCATAAAGTATGTGAATTCGAAACTCGAAAACATTAGAACTTGTACCAATATAAACTAATATTATACTGTATATGAACTAATACGTACAGTACTACATATTAACTAATAATATATCATGATACTTATCAACTGTTATCATAACACTTATAAACTAAAAATTATATTCATAAAAAACTAAAATAAAGTGATTAAAAAATGAAAGTTCAAATGAAAAAAATAATTAAAAAATTTGTAAGGAATGAAGTAAAATTTTGAAAGGATAAGGTGAAAATTATATATCAATTAATTAAAGTAAAATAATACCAAAAGAATTGAAGATAATTTTATTTTTTAAAACAAATTATTATTATACTATTTATTACTTAAAAAACAATTAATATTATTTTTAATTTTTTTTTTATTATACTTTAAAATTTTAGAATAATTATTTGTTGCATAAAAAGAAAGTACGTGAAAAAAATTACTCCCTCCGTCCCACGAGAATTTGCACACTTTCTATATATGGATGTCCCATACCAATTTGCACACTCCATAAAAGGAAATATCTTCATAACCCCCACCCTTAAAATATACTCATATTTACCCATATGCCATTACTTTTCCACACTCAATCTACTTTTTACTTTACTTTATTCATAAAAGTTTATAAAAGTACCCCTCAAAACATCACTCATTACACATTTTCTTACACATTTCTTAATATGTGTGTCGTCCCAAGGGTGCAAATTCCTCTGGGACGGAGGGAGTATCATTTGAAACACGAATGATAAATAGAAAGAAAAATAAATTTAAAAAATAATATTAAAAAGAGAAATATAAATATCAATTGGAATAAAATAAAGTAAAATAAAGGCGCATGAAAAAATTTATGTGCTAAATTGATATATAGTAAATGGGCCATGTGTTATTTGTAATAGGTTATTGGATTGGATATAGTAAATGGGTCATGTGTTATTTGTAATGAATTATTGGATTGAATATAGTAAACGAGTCATGTGTTATTTATAATGAGTTATTAGATCTAGTTATATACAAGAGTGCAACCCTTAATAATTTATGAGGTGCTATTTGTTTGGAATAAAATGAGATATGTTTTGATCTAATACCAAAACCCCCTGAGACATGCCTAAGTCAAATTGAGTATGTTCTAGAAATGTTAGAACATATAGTATATAGGCTAGATGAGGAGCTAATATGTTAGGCAGCTCTTAGTTAATTAGATGCACAAGTTGAGGGGGAACATATGCCTTTAAGTCTATCAAGAACAAGTCCCCTCAAGGCTCAAAGTCTGGAATCATGATCAAGTCTGCTGAAGGACAAGTATGCTGATCAGAAGAGTTGTCCAGACAAGTTGTCTCAGCACAATCAATTCAGATGAAGTGTACTGAAAGCTTGAGGTCAACCATGCTGAAGAGACAACTACACCCTAGAAATCCTTAATGATTCATGACAAGATCACTTTTAAGAGAAGCAAAGGATAAGAGCCAAGTCATCTGAAGAAGAGCAAGCCAACCTTGCTGATAAGCAAGACTGCTGATAGTGATAAGGAGAGTTGTCCAAATGATGAGGAATGTTGTCCTATCATTGGAACAACCTTCAGAAGCCATGTCCATGTCCTAACAAGAGAAACTGAAAGTCAGACATTGGGTAGAGTGCTGCAGAATGAAGACAAAGTCTTAACAACCGTTTATTTCCCAAATGAGGACATGTCACTATCAAGAATCTGTCTTCAAAGTTGAAGAACTGAAAGAAGACATTTATGGACATTTGAGGCTGCCTCTCCAACGGGCAAATCCTTCATTTGTCTATAAATACAGAAGTGTGAAGACCATTTGAAAGCAATCCAACTACAACCTCAACAAAGCACCTCATTATCAAGTTCATACTAGCTAGAGTGCTTTCATAAGCTTTCAAAGACTATCTTAGTCTTCAAACACTTCATCTAAGCTGAAATACACTGTATATCCATACACAAGCTTAGAGAGATATCCTATCCTTATAGACTGATCTTCATTGTAAAGGATATCTCATTAGTTGGAACCTTACTTCAACCCTTACATCTTTCAAGAGTGAAAGTGAGAAGGTTGTAGTAGTAGAAGTGGTAGGAGCTGACTGTTGAGAGAAGAACAGTTCAGTTCTGAGTTGAGAAGAGGGTACTAGGACTCTAGACATCCTAGGGATCAATTCACCAAGGAGTGGTGTTCTTGATCAAGTGCACCTTGGCACTATAAAACAAGTTAATTCCAAAGAGTGAAGGAATTATCCTGTTAAATCAGGGAAAGTGGATGTAGGAGCTTGAGTCTCTGAACCACTATAAACTCTTGTGTTGATTTACTTTCAAAGTACTTTCATACATTCAACACTGCACACAAAACTGATCTTTCAAAGAATACATACTCAAAGACTGTGCAAAACCTATTTGGACAAGTTCCCTGAAAACTGGATTGTATTGAATTGATTAAGTGATTTCAGAAACTAAAGGAGTCTAAACTAAAAGGGCCAACCACTATTCCGCACATATAACTCCCCTAGATAGTTATTCAACTAAGTACTCAATAGTACTTAGTAGTTTGATTATCTTAGAAGAGTTAATCATCTTCAGGAGAGTTGTCCAAGACAACCCTGCTGAGCTCTGGTTTGATTAGATTGAAAAGAATATGCATACAAGTGTATTCCCCCCCCCCATACACTTGTTATATACTCCTTTCAGGACCAACACTATTCTTTCAAAAGAAGTCATACCAATACATTAAAAATATATAGAAAACGTGAATAATTAAATTAGTTAATTGCATGGTTATCTTCCACATAATTTTACACTTAATTTATATCATTTAAATTTAATACTCCCTCCGTCCCAAAATTACTTGCATAGTTTGACCGGTACGTTGTTTAAGAAAAGTGGATTTAGTGATTGATGATGTAAGATAAATGAGGGGTATTTTAGGTAATTTGATGATGTGTAAAGTGGATTTGATGATGTGTAAAGTGAAATGTATGAAAAAAAGGAGTGGCAAATTTGAAAATAAAATGATGTTGTGAGGTTATTAATTTTGTGGGGTATTTCCATATTAAGAGTGTGCAAGTAATTTTGAGACGTCCCAATAAAGAAAGTGTGCAAGTAATCACGGAACGGATGGAGTAATTTTTTGCATCATTAATAATTTATGAAGAGATAAGTACTAATCTTTTAAGGGAAGTCATACAAATACATTAAAAAAAACAAATATGCATTAGTTAATTGGGTTTTTCTTAGTGTAGTCAAATAGTACAAAGTGACTATATAGTCAGCGCGTCGAAATGCGCCACGTGGCGTCGTATGCTTCGTATGAACCGGCTACCTGTTATACAGGTTTTAATTAATTAAATCATTTTTTTAATTGTATTTTGTTATTTACTATATTACCCTTCTATTATTAAAATATATTTTTTTTAAATATATATATATATATATATATATATATATTAATCACAATTACTATTCTACCCTTCATTTTTATATTAAGAACAATTATATATATAAAAATTAAATTAATCAATACAAAAATTAAGTACTCAGTAGTATCTCTTCCCCAATTTCATCGCGTGTTAGGGTTCTTTGTTAACCAATACAAAAATTAAATCTACCCTTCTTCCCCAATTCCATCGAAGGCTTGTTAGGGTTCTTTGTTAACCAATACAAAAATTAAATCTACCCTTCTTCCCCAATTCCATCGAAGGCATGTTAGGGTTCTTTGTTAACCAATACAAAAATTAAATCTACCATTCTTCCCCAATTCCATCGAAGACGTGTTAGGGTTCTTTGTTAACAACTGAATGAAGAAGGTCTTTTTAATTCTTATGAAGGAAAAACGAAAGCAAGAAGGTTCCTTGTCCAAATGATAAGATATGGAAATTTTTAAAGAATTTTTTTTAATAATGTAATAGAGATTGAGGAGAAATTTTTAAAGATGGAATAATATGGAAAATTATAAGATATGGAAATTTTTAAAGGTGGAAATTTTTTTAAAGTGGAATAGAGATTAAGGAGAAATTTTAAAGATGGAATTTTTAATTTTGTTGATAAACATATGATGTAACAGTAAAATATCATAAAGACAAAGTGGGATAGCTCAAGTGGTTAGAGCACCGGCCTTAGGTCCTGGGTTCGAGTCATGGGGAGGGGAAAATGGGATGAGTATTTAACTTCCATCAAAAAAAAAAAAAAAAAAAAAAGTAAAATATCATAAATAATTTATATATATAATTATTTGAAAAAATAAATATAATTTCAAAAATTTTGATTTTGCACGGTCCAACAACCATGCACGGTTGCACGGTCGATACTTAGTTACCCGGGTAAATAGAAACATGTACTGGAATAATTCTCAGTTGCACGGTCCAACAACCGTGCATAGATGCACGGTCTATACTTAATCACCCAGGTAAATAGAAACATGTACTGCAAATTCTCAATTGCACGGTCCATAGACCGTGCACAGATGCACGATCTATACTTATTCACCCGGGTAAATAGAAACATGTACTGGAAGAATTCTGAGTTGCACGGTCGATACTCAGTCACCCGGGTAAATAGAAATATGTACTGCAAGAATTCTCAGTTGCACGGTCCAACAGCTGCTCGTCGGCGGTAGAATGGTAGCTGCTCGTCGGGCGACGGAAGGACTGAAGCAGAGTGTTGTTTTAAATAAAACCTACGCATTATGTTGATTTGGTTTTTTTATTAATTTTAATAATAATATAAGGGTAAATAAGTAGTTTTACCATTATATATTTTAATTAAATTATTTAATATAATAAATCTTTTTATTAAATTTAGGGTGAAACTGTAAATTCAAAATTATATATTTTAATTAATTATAAATACGACACCATACGACACATATTTTCAACACATACGTTGAAAATTTTTCAACACAAAGTACAAAAGGTAACATGTCATCAGATTTAAGCCTTTAGATCTTATTTTTAATGGTTCAGATTAAATTGACTACGATAGTCATACGATACCATACGACATTCTGACTACATGTAGAAGGTCCCTAGTTAATTGCAGGGTTATCTTTCATATTCTTTTACACTTAATTTATATTTATCTCATTTAAATTTAATATTATTTGAGTATTGGTCATTTATGAGGGGTAACACATTAGTATCTCCATCTTAGTGTGGGGTCGTCTCGGGTTAAATGTTGGTAACCTGAACATCTTTTAAGACATAAGGGAACACTCATTTTTCCTCTTCACACAATTGGAGGGAACAACGATACCTGATGATCCGCATTAGTTTAAAAAACAAAATCTTACTCATAAAGTTTTATCTTATTTCGCTATGACCTTGTAAATCTTATAAACCTTCCTCAGAAAAAAAAACCACATTAGTATTTCAAGAGAAGTCATACAAATACATTAAAAAAAATCTAATTAAAATAATTTGAATTCAAGATGTTATATTCTCTGTTAGATATTGTATAATCGACAAGATAATACATCCAGGGCATTTGGTCTAGTGGTATGATTCTCGCTTTGGGTGCGAGAGGTCCCGAGTTCGATTCTCGGAATGCCCCTCTTTTTTATTATTCCCATTGGGCCTTTGTTTTTCCTTTAAAAAAAAAAACACCACTTTAAGTTTTTAGCTAAAACAAATTAAACCATCACTACAAGTTATGGAGTATTAAATTTGTTGCTTATAAAACAACCTATATCTTTGTAATGAAATTGGGTTTTAGAATTTTGGTAAATTAAAAATGTAAACAGAGAGAAAAAAGGGAAGGAAAGAGAAAACATTTAAAAGGGTTAATTTCATATAAATACACCATTTTTAGGCATAATCTCAATTTAATCACGACCTTTAAGATTATAATAAAAATCTCAGTTTCTGATGTTGTTTCAATTCGATACACGTCTTTTTTCTACGGCCAACAAGTGACGATGTGGCTCGCCGGAGAGTGTGTATATTTGACACATAATATTATACGTATTATATTTTGTCAAGAAATCTAGTCGATTAAACGTCTCCAACCAAGTAGAAGATTTGAAGATATAAGAAATAACCCAACTAAAATAGTAATTCGAAAAATAATCAACGAGACAAACAACACACAAGAATTTAAGTGGTTCGATCAATGTGATCTACATCCACTGGACCAGACGAGTACTTCTTTGATTGATAAAGAATGTTAACACACTCATTCACTCGGAATAGGATATTTCCTCACTTCACTCGTAAATTCACACAACTCAAAAATTACAACCGTACTTGAATCCTCTCGTCAACCTTTACAATGAACAAATACAAGAGTATATAAAGACCAAGGTAGTTGCTCCAGTTAGAAACCGTTGAGTAGTTAGCAATCATTTGTAACAACTCATGTGCTCTGTTAATGCCCAACTGAAATGGTAGTTATGCCCTCAAATAGTTGAAACTGTAATACAGTTAGTTAAACTAACTGAAAGTGTGTGTGCGTGCGAAATCAGAGATGTTGTCTGTTGTGTTGGCACAATCTAGACAACACTATGCAACGGAAAATAAATTGCACGTAGTGAAAATGGAAGTATTCAAAATTTGCGTAGATTATTTATAAAAATATGTGAAACGAGTACAACCTCTTAGAGGTGTATAATTACACTACGAAAGTGTATAATGATTTACTAGATCCTATGAAACTATCTCCCTCATAGATCTAATCACACAACCTAGTAAATAAGACTATGTTCTAACACACTACTATTCGGATTTATAATAATGTGAAGAACTACAAGAAGAAACAAAGTTTTTCCTAACTAGAAGCGTATATAGCGTTCAATAGAGTAGTAGTCGATTTCAGCTTTTCTTCTTGTGTATCTTGTGTTGAGGGCAGCTTCTGTATTTATAGGCTTCATCCACGAACTGCCATCAACTCCCATGATCGCCTCAACCTTGAGATCATGCGGTTATAAAACATCTCTCCACCACTCCTAGAATTTAGGGACTTGTTATACCATGGTCTAATAACTTCTCACTCCCACGCAGTGGCATGACTTGGTGTTGCCCACGTCTTCTAACTGCTCTGGGGACATCATTAGACAACAAGCGTAAGATAAGAGTTAGTGAGAAAAGGAAGGGCAAATTCTGATGTTGTCATAAGTGTTGGGAACATTAAACACAACACTCGGCTGTTAGTGTTGGATCATTTAACAAAACACTTATTTCAACATCAACAATCTCCCCCAATTTGACATTTCTACATCAACACAACTGAAGTTCACACAACAGAAATATTGATTAAGAAGTTTACACAATTGATATTCCAAAAAAATTGAAGTAACAATCAGTATAAGATCAAATTAAAGTAAACAACATCTAAACCAAAAAACTTGTTTAGATTTAAATAACTAAGGCAAAAATAAATCCTAGATAATTACAGAATTAAAAAAAACAGAGTTTGAGAAAATATAAACATAAGTACAAAGCTTTTACAACAAGGAAAGAACTGAAATTAACACAAGGGAAAGGATTGGGCTGAAATGTATCTGCTGCATCTCCATAATCTGCATTTACTCCCCCATTGTGTAAGCTCTCCCCCTGTCTTCAAGCTCATCATTTATCCAGATCACCATAGAGATCCTGGACATCCTGTGCATCTCCCTCAGTCATTTCAGTGTCCACAGCAGGTTCATCAGCTCGGCCAGGAACTGAATCCGGTTGTTCATCTACAGTAGGAGCAACAATGTTAGTGGGCTGATTGTGTGAACTGTCAGCTACTCCCCCTGTTGAAGTGGAAAGAAGATCCATCCAAAATTTCTTTTGGACTAGAAGATCCTCCACAGAATGCTGCAAGTTAAGAATGGAACCCTGCAAAATATCAATCTGCCTCATAATATAATGTGAAGACAAATAGATTGAGGAGGCAGCTCCTTCTGGAGGCAGTGTGGTATTATGGAAGGGATCATTTGCTGGAACACTACTGGGGCCTGCTTCATCATCATTCCTTCTCAAAGGAAGATCAACCACCCTTTCACCTTGGATGAGGAACTGATTTGAGATGCTAAAACTTGGGACATAGGTGCTTACAACCTCATCTTCAAATCTCTCAAAAACTTTGTCCATCAAGTATTTGTACACTAGGCATGGGTAGGGTAGGATACCTCTACCAGACATATCAGATTTGAAGGTCATCATATTGGAGAAAATAACCTGCCCTAGGTTAAATCTTTTCAAATGACCAATCTTGTACATCAATACAGCCTATTCTAAGGTGAGAGTGGTGTTGTTTGAAATTGACTTGTCTCGTTTTTCAACACTTTTTAAAGCACTTTACAATACGATCCCCACAAGCGTATGGGTTCGATTGTAGTACGCAAGTACGACCAAGTAGATTTTCGTTCCAAGGACCTAATTGAGTGAAAGTGAATCCCTAAAGTTATAAGTTTTCATGCTATTGTAGTAACTAAACGTGTTTGTTGGATTTTCGGGAATTAAAACACAAGAATTAAACCAAATTAACTAAGAATGATAAGAAATGAACATAAGAAATAGCAAGCTATCTAACTTTCGATAGAAAGTGCAAGAGAAGGGTATTGCCTCGGGTGTTTCCGTTTTATGGGTAATTCAATGAGTTAACGAACCAATTGCATGAATAAACCTATGATTATGGGTTAAGTTAAAGGCTATCACTCTTATGTGTAGACCAATCCCTCGTGAGGCTTAGGTGAACACGTGCATTAATTAGCAATTATATAGTCTAATCAATACCATAAGCTCCTAAGATAGTGTCTCATAAACACGTTCAACACGGTTACTAATGCTTATGAGACGCCCTTTCACTAATCTAATAGACGACCTCTAATCGACTAGTGTCTAGTGTCGTCGATCTAAGCAATCAACCCCCGGTCGGTGTAGCTAATTACTATGTTAATTCTAATTGATTAATTCAAGCTCATACACACACTCTTAATCATGCAACCCAATACGGTCGTTGAAGTCGACAAAACTAACAATGCTAGCTAATAGGGTGAATTAATCAATTGAATCATGAAAATTACAACACTAGAAACATATACACCCAATTCCTAAGCTAATCATGCAATTAATCTATAATTACACTAAACACCCATCAAAACATTCACACCCAAGGAAATAAGAGTTTAGCCCATGGTTCTAGAAGAGAATTCCATGGTTAAAACAACTAATAACATCAAACTCATAGTAGAATAACAAGAGATTGAAGAAATTAAGAAAATACCAAAATAAATTGCAAAATAGATTAATATCACCTTGATCATGAAAATGTAGCTACAAAACGATGTAATAGACGATGCCCGATGATAATCGTAGCTTGATTTGAAGTAAAAACCACTAATCTATCTAATTTAATGAAGAATCTAAACTAAAAATGAAGAACACCTACAACTATGTGAATGTGTGTGTGGAATTGCTTGTAAAAGGAGTAAAAAGACTCCCTTTTAAAACTCAAATTGGAGCTATTTATAGTTGGGGTAGAAGTCTTGAATTAATTTTGCAATTAGGCCCTTGAAATATGGAGAAAATTGGTCAAAAACCCCGAAAATGATGTGACCCGGCCGGGTGGCTCCCACCCGGGCATGCCACCCGGCCAAAATACGAACCAAATAATATTTCAGCCTTGCCCGGGTCGAAACCACCCGGCCGGGTGGGTTTCACCCGGGCTAAATACGAAAGTGTTGCAAAATTGGCCTTTCCCGAGTAGAATCCCACATGGCCATGTCATTTTTCGTTCCGTTGTATCTCGAGCTTCCGACCTCCGATTGACTCGATTCTTTTTTTCATTCCACTCCGTTTTTCGAGACGAATCCAACGGTGCACTCTTCTTCCTGATCCAGTAAGGTATGGTTGGTGTTTTGCTCCAAATTCCATCGTATTTCCTACAAACTCGACAAAACACAACCTTTCTCTCATTTCGGCTCAAACAATCATAATCAATGCATAAATCAATGAAATCAACATCAAATGAGCTTTAAATATGCATCTAAATCGTGTAAATTCCACCCGAATCAGCAGCCAATTAAAACACACCAACTTATGCAAAACAGAATATAGACTTGTGAGTTTAGAGGCCAAAATTCTCCTTTTCCATTTTGTGATTACTCCCCCAGTCAAGATGCTTATCATCAAATCATAATCAGTGACCATAGGATCCTCCATAATTTTAGTTTTAAATAAAATATTGATCCTCCTAGGGGAAATCATATGCCTATTTCCTCTAAACCAAAAAGTACCATATCTTGTAGAGTTGGGATCACCAACAAATTGAGGGATGTTTGCATAGAATTCATAAATCCAATCAACAATATAAGGACAAGCAAATTGCAAAGCATTCAGTAAAGATCTTTCTTTAAGCCAATCAAGCAGATTCATTTCCTCAAAATCAGCAGTTCTAATCAATCTTTCACTTAGAATATGTCTAGTTCTTATGGTTCTATACTGTATACTTGACTTGTCATTGTAATCTTCATCAGAATCACTATGCCTATCATCAAAAGAGAAAAGTACCTCATGTTCATCCTCTTCTGAAGAACTGGATGACTGTTTGGGATCTGACTGATCTGGTGTTGCCATCGGAGAGGCAACACTTTCGGGCTCTCAGAGCCTTTTTTATCGTCGAACTGGTGGAGTGGGTTCACTTTCCTCCTCCATTTCCTCAGCAACTTCGTCCACATCCTCTTCATTAACAGCCACCTCTTCTTCCACTGAAGGTGCAGGTTGTTCAGCCTCTGTTTCTGGTTCTGGTTCTGATTCAGAATCAGATACAGCAATCGGCTCAGAGGCATTTCCATCCGTTCTGGGCTTTTTCCCCTTTCCAGTGTAATCAACAATCTTGCCCAGATTCCTTTGGGACTTTCTCTTACCACCAGGCCATTTTCGTGCAGTTGGAACAGCAGCAGCTTTCTTTTTGCCCTTTTTGTGACGATGAATTCTCTCAAACTTTGCGGCCAAGACTTCTTCATCCGAGGACTCCAGCTGAGTTTGCATGTCCACATCCCCTTTGAACATGGCATTATCCAGCGTTTCTCCCTTAAGCACTAAAACAGGGTGACTTGTTTTCAGGCTTAAGGTTTCAAAGGCTTCTTTCAAAGTGTTGAAAGGAGTGCCCAGAGGGAAGTGTAAGGTTACTGGAGTGTTTTCTGGTGCGGGAGCTTCAGAGGAGGGCTCATCTGGTGGGTTGGAGGTTGGAATTTCTGCTGTGGTGTTTGCATTCGCGATTTCAGTGCGAATGTCGTATGGATTGTAAGGTACGATTGCAAGAGGGGTTGTTTGAGTGGGTTCTTCTTCAGGAGCAAAGGGAACAACGATGGTTCCGACGGTGAACGATGGAGAGTTTGGTGAGTTGGATGATGCCATTTCAGCAAGGAGATTGAGAGGGTTTGAAGAAATTTTGTCGCTTGAATTCGAGTTTGAGTGTGCAGCAGTGATCTGAGGAGTGTTGGACATATTGGAACCTGTACACACAAAACAAGACAGCAAAAATTCATTTGAGACCTTTCGAATTCTACAGATACAATGTAAATTAGAATTCGAATAGTATGAGTCAAAAAATGATGTGACATAGGAACTAGATATACTCGAGTGCTGTAAATCTAATTAAGATTAGTAATTACCAGGCTTAAAAGAATTAACAAAGTTTTTCAAGTATTTTCCAACACTGTAATGGACACTCATTTTATATGGAGAATTGAGAGGAAGGAGTTACACGATTTTTGGAGAGTGGAAAGTGAAGTAGTGGAAGTAACTTCTCCACTAATGATCGTGGTTAACAGGGAGAATAAGAATTCTGAAAAACAAAAAATTTAAGAAAATGCGGAATATAATAACTGAAATAATAAAACAAGTTAAGACTAAGTCAAATTAAATATTTCAGAGAATAATATTTAATAATTATCAAAAATAACTAATTCCATGAAAATTGGGATAAGAATCTGAATTAACGAGTGTTTTGACTATTGATGGCATTCTATACACCTCAACACAGTTTTTTCATGATTTTACATCATATGTGTTGCTCTAGTATTTTTATCTTTTTATCACACTTCACATTGATCCATCTTTTGAAAAGAGTGCATCGTAGCAGCGAACTCCGTGCCCCATAGTTACTCAATGGATTTGTGAGTATATTGATGCAATTTATATCACCTTTTGAAAAGAGATCATCGTAGTAGCGAGCTCCGTGTCCCATAGTTAATCAGTGATTTATAAAGCATCTAATACGTGATTTTTCTTTTGTAGCATTTGAGAGGTGTATAGGCTCATTAGTATTTTTCACAAGTCATTCAGAATTCAGATATCAATCATAAGGAATTTCATTAATTCAACAATTACGAAAATTAAAGCAAGGAAACACATAAGAGACTTATCTTAGTGTTGTCTCAAATGCTACCGCATTTGATACAACACCCTTGATCATATTTTCAGATATTGCATAAACCAAGAGATTTTCGTAGAGAAGAAAACCTCTTATCATCAAGAGCTTTAGTGAATATATCAGTCAATTGTTTTTCAGTAGATATGTACTCCAACTTAACAACTTCCTTTTCAACAAGATCTCTTATAAAGTGATGTATAATACTTATATGCTTTGTTAATGAGTGTTGCACTGGATTTTTTGAGATATTTATAGCACTAGTATTATCACAGTACACAGTCAAAACATCACTAGGTAAGCCATAATCATGAAACATTTTTTACAACCAAAGTAATTGAGTACAACAACTCCCTGCTGCAATGTATTCTGATTCAGCTGTTGATTTAGACACACAGTTCTGTTTTCTACTGTGCCAAGAGATTAAGTTGTTCCCCATATAGAAGCAGCCACCACTTGTGTTTTTCCTGTCATCACAGTCTCCTGCCCAATCTGCATCACTGTAACCTATTAAGGTGCAGTTTGTGTCTCTGCTGTACCAAATACTTAAATCACATGTACCTGCAACATACTTAATGATTCTTTTAACATCATTCATATGTGATTCTTTGGGGTTAGCTTGATATCTAGCACATAAACAGACACTAAACATTATATCAGGTCTGCTGGAACTCAAATATAACAGACTGCCAATCATAGACATGTACAGTGTTGAGTCAACATTCTGGCCAACACTGTCCTTACTCAGTTTCTGAGTTGATCCCATAGGTGTTTTCATATGTTTAGCACTCTCTAATCCAAACCTTTTTACAAGACTTTTAGCATACTTACTTTGTGAGATAAAAATCCCATCTTTTTGCTGTTTGATTTGCAATCCTAGAAAGTAATTCAAATCACCAACCATGGACATTTCAAAGGTAGATGTCATCTCATTCACAAAGTGTTTAAGCATATTGTCACTAGTAGAACCAAATACTATATCATCAACATAGATTTGAGCAATCATAATATCATTTTTATCATGTTTGATGAATAGTGTTCTATCAGCTTCTCCTCTTATAAAACCAAACTCAATCAAGAAATATGTCAACCTTTCATACCATGCTCTAGGTGCTTGTTTCAAGCCATATAGAGCCTTTTTCAATTTATAGACATGGTCAGGAAAATCAGGGTTTTCAAAGCCTTTAGGTTGTTCAACATAAGCTTCTTCATTTAGAATACCATTTAAAAAAGCAGCTTTAACATCCATTTGGTACAGTTTTATATCAATATAACATGCAATGGCAAGTAAGAGCCTAATGGATTCTATTCTAGCAACAGGAGCAAATGTTTCATCAAAGTCTACACCCTCTACCTGTGTATATCCTTGAGCAACCAACCTAGCTTTGTTTCTAATAATATTTCCCATTTCATCAGTCTTGTTTTTGAAAATCCATTTAGTTCTTATAACATTAATATGGTCTGGTCTAGGAATTAATGTCCACACATCATTCCTAACAAATTGATTAAGTTCTTCATGCATAGCTTCTATCCAATTCTCATCATCTAATGCTTCTTTAACAGTTTTGGGTTCAATCTCAGAGTGATAGCATTCATGATTTACCTTACTACACATGCATGACATACATATATATCTTACCACATCCTTTGAGTTCATCCCCATTCTTCTTCTGGTTTGAACACCAGTAGATTGCTCACCAATGATTTGGTCTTGTGGATGATATTTCTGAATCCTTATGGAAGGAGTTTTTTGGAGATTATACAGATTTTCAGGATCTGTATTATCAGATGTTTCCTCTGGTGTGTCAACATTCTTCTCAACATTCTGAACCTGTTCAACATTTTCAGTAGTGATTGGTACATTAATCAAGTCTGAAATGTCTTCCTCTTCAATGCTTTTACCTGTAATGCTCGTATCATCATAAAAAACAACATTTACAGATTCTTGTACAGTATCAGTTCTAAAGTTATAAATTCTATAGGCTTTGCTGTTTCTTGAGTAACCAAGAAAGAAGCATTTATCACTCTTTGAGTCAAACTTATGTAACTGATCCCTGTCATTCAAGATATAACATACACAGCCAAAAACATGGAAATATTTAAGGTTAGGTTTTCTATTGTTCAGAATTTCATATGGATTTCTAGTAGAATCTGTTCTAATATAAACTCTATTAGCAATATGACAAGCAGTGTTAAGAGCTTCAGCCCAAAATCTTTTAGATAAGTTCTTAGAACATAGCATGACTCTAGCCATTTCTTGAAGTGTTCTATTCTTTCTTTCTGCTATGCCATTCTGTTGAGGAGTTTTAGGAGAAGAAAACTCTTGGATTATACCTTTTGATTCACAAAACTCAGTAAAGAAACTGTTTTCAAATTCTCTTCCATGATCTGACCTGATTCTGCATACTTTAGAATTGAAAACATTCTTAAATCTTTTATACAGAATTTTGAAAATGGAAAAAGTTTCAGATTTATCTTTTAAGAATTCAATCCATGTGAATCTAGAGTAATCATCAACCACAACTAAAGAATACCTTTTACCTCCAATACTTTCTGTTTCCATAGGACCCATAAGATCCATGTGCAGTAATTCGAAGCAATGTTTGGTTGAGCAATGTCCCAACATTTTGTGAGACACTTTAATCTGTTTGCCTTTTTGACAAGGTCCACATACCTTGTTATCTGAGAATTTCAGATCTGGTAAACCTGTAACAGCTTTTAATCTAACAAGTTTATCAAGCTGTCTATAGTTAGCATGTCCAAGTTTATGATGCCACAAAATACTATCATCAACTTTAGCCTTATTGCAGATTAGTTCAGATTCAATGAGATAACAATTATCAGCAGATCTGTTTCCCATCATGATACATTTAGAGTTTTTGTCTAGCACATAACATGAGTTCTTATCAAACTTAACATGCAAATCATCATCACATAATTGACTAATACTTATAAGATTGGCCAGTAATCCATCAACATGCAGAACATTGGATAACTTAGGAAAACCAGGAACATTCAATGTCCCTTTACCAATGATTTTTCCTTTTGATCCACCACCATAAGTGACATTACCACCATTGTAAACAGTATAATCAGTGAGATAATCAATTTTACCTGTCATGTGTTTAGAACAGCCACTATCAAAGTACCATAATCCAGGTATACATGCTTTTAGAGACATATAAACAACATTACAAGATGTATTTTCTTTTGAAATCCATGCAGAATCACTATGTGATCTTGAATGTTGAGTCATTCCAGGCAATACAGAATGTTTCAGATCATTTTTCTTCTTCAAACATTGAGGACTTTTATGACCCTTTTTGAAACAGTAATGGCATATAACATTTTTTGCAATAATCTGAGTCTTAGCAGAAACACTAGGATTGTAATTAACTTCAGCTTTTACAAAAACAGTAGGTTTCTTAGGTTCAGACTTCTTTGAATTCTTACCTTGGTAGCCAATACCTGTTCTCCTTGAGTTGTTGGTCATAAGAGAGTCTTCCAGTTTGTTCTTTCCATCAGAAAATCTTTTGAAGCTTAGAGAGGCTTCCTTCAATCTCTCTTCAAGTTTAGATATCTCCACATCTTTTCTTGTTAGAATGCCTTCAAGCTTAGTAATAGATTCTCTTAAATCAGAATTTTCAAAGTTCAGAGACTTAATGATGTGATTAAGTTTCTCAGTTTCAGAAGATATTTTGCAAACTTTTTCATTAGTTAAAGGTTTTTCATAAGAATATTTCTTAAAATCAAGAACAGACACATCTAGTCTTTCTTTGAGTTTAGAAATTTCCTTATCCTTCTTTGTTAAAAGACTTTCCAGTTTGAAAACAGTATTAGACAAGTCTTGAATGTCAGCATCTCTTCTGGATAAACCTGTTTTATTTGATGTACCTGTCTCATTAACAGAACTTGTGAAACAGTTAAATTCTGGTACATTGTTATTCAGTGATTTCTCAAATGATGGCTCATTTGTCCTCACATCATAATAATCGTCCAGATCATCATCAAAAGTATCATCATACAGAATTCTAGCAGAGAAAGCTTTTTCAATATCTTTTTCAGGATCATGATCAACATCAGACTCATCACTTAAAGTAGCACTGAAATTAAGTTTCTTTTTTAGAATGGTGTTAGCACATTCATTAGCATAATGACCATATCCAGAACATGCATCACATTTAACATTCTTCATATAATCTTGGTCAGATCTAAACCTGTTTCCTATTTCTAATTGTCTAGAAGGATTAAAATTGTTCTTCCTAATAGGCAATTGTTGAGTATTATTAATCTAAACCTTAGGTTGAATGTTATCCTTAAGCCTATTATTCTTGTTCTTCATGAATGTCTTAAACTGTTTAGTAATGAAAGCCATATAATCAGGATTGTTAAGGTATTCCTCAATATCATCTTCATCAGAATCAATTTCAGTAACATAAGGAGACTTTCCAGAACCTGATGATACAGATGATGAGGCATCACCTTTGAAAACAAGCACTTTCTTTTCATTATCAGTCTTTTCAGAAATGTTAATCTCATAAGTTTTCAAAATACCAACCAATTCATTTTGACTTATCACATCAGTATCCTTAGCTTCTTCTATAGCACGTATCTTAGGTTCAAAGCGTTTAGGAACAGATCTAAGAATTTTATGTACTAACCTTTGATTTGATATTGGATCACCAAGAGAATGAGCTTCATTTGAAATCTCAGTCAGCTTTTCGTTGTAAGATGAAATGGTTTCATCTTCTTTCATCCTCAGGTTTTCAAACTTGGTTCCAAGCATACGTAGTCTGGTCCTTCGTACACTATCCGATCCTTCACAATGTTCTTGCAGTCTATCCCATGCATCCTTTGAGAAAATGCAGTTTGATATGATTTTGAACATTGAGGCATCAGTTGAGGTGAAGATCGCATTCAACACCTTTGAATTATAACTTGCCGTTGTGATTTCTTCAGCCGTCCAGTCGAGCTCTCTCTTGATCCGAGCTTCATTGTCTTCATCCGCAGCAGTTCTTGGTTGAGTCCAACCAGCAAGAACACTCCTCCAGGCTCGTTCATCAATGGATTTGATGTACATCCTCATCTTTGGTTTCCAGAAGGCATAATTCGTGCCATCTAGAATCGGAGGCTTTAGTGCGGGTGAAAGTGGATACTCCATTTCAGATTTTACACACTCTAAGCAGAATCTCTACTTAGTGTATCAAGTAGTTGGCTCTGATACCAACTGAAAGTGTGTGTGCGTGCGAAATCAGAGATGTTGTCTGTTGTGTTGGCACAATCTAGACAACACTATGCAGCGGAAAATAAATTGCACGTAGTGAAAATGGAAGTATTCAAAATTTGCGTAGATTATAAAATAATCTACGTTGTTCACTATATAAAAATATGTGAAACGAGTACAACCTCTTAGAGGTGTATAATTACACTACGAAAGTGTATAATGATTTACTAGATCCTATGAAACTATCTCCCTCATAGATCTAATCACACAACCTAGTAAATAAGACTGTGTTCTAACACACTACTATTCGGGTTTATAATAATGTGAAGAACTACAAGAAGAAACAAAGTTTTTCCTAACTAGAAGCGTATATAGCGTTCAATAGAGTAGTAGTCGATTTCAGCTTTTCTTCTTGTGTATCTTGTGTTGAGGGCAGCTTCTGTATTTATAGGCTTCATCCACGAACTGCCATCAACTCCCATGATCGCCTCAACCTTGAGATCATGCGGTTATAGAACTTCTCTCCACCACTCCTAGAATTTAGGGACTTGTTATACCATGGTCTAATAACTTCTCACTCCCACGCAGTGGCATGACTTGGTGTTGCCCACGTCTTCTAACTGCTCTGGGGACATCATTAGACAACAAGCGTAAGATAAGAGTTAGTGAGAAAAGGAAGGGCAAATTCTGATGTTGTCATAAGTGTTGGGAACATTAAACACAACACTCGGCTGTTAGTGTTGGATCATTTAACAAAACACTTATTTCAACATCAACACTAACTAACTTCCATATCAAAAGACTTGCCCAGAAAAGATCAGATGACCTCTACTCATCTGATACCCAACTCTTCTAATCTTGACCAAAAGCTGACTCTGCTGATTGACTACATACTCTGCTAATCTTACTCTACTGATGTTATTCTGCTGATATGACCAACTGTGCTGAACTCTAAGCATCTCCTCCTCACCTGACTGAACACATTCAACTCATTTGATTTGACCTAAGTCACCTTTTCTGATCCTATCAGCCGACTTCATCAGCTGACTATGAGATTATGAGATAATACTCACAATATTCCACCTTTAACTAATAACCGAACTAATACAACAACACTATTCTCCTCAAAGAATAGCCTCCACTACTGCTCCTCTGCCACAGGATCATCAACTTTCTCCTCAGAGGAATTAATGCAATCCAATAAGTCTAAGACATAAACCAACCTTCTCTTTTGGTAATGCCTTAGTGAACGCATCAGTAGAGTTCTCCTCTATAGCAAACTTCACTACTTGGACCACCCCATTTTCTACAATATATCTTACAAAGTAAGGTTTCACATCTATGTGCTTGGTTCTTTCATGATACCCCTGATGCTTTGCAAGATGTATTGCATTTTGATTATCACAAAAGACAATCACACTTCTCTATGATAAACCAAACTCCTTCAAGACCCCCCTAAGCCACATGCTCTCCTTAACTGCCTCAGTTAAGGCCACATATTCTGATTCAGTAGTAGATAATGCAACTACAGACTGATGTATTGAACTCCACGATATAGTTGTACAAATAAGGTGAATACATACCCCGTTAAAGATTTTCTTGTGCCAACATTGGCTGCATAGTCGACATCCACGTATCCCACAAGTGCTTCTGCCTCATCTGATATCTTCTGAAACTTCAGACCCTTGTCAGCTTATCCCAGAACATATCTCATGACCCACTTAACTGTCTCCCAATGAATTAAGACTGGATCACTCATGTATCTACTGATTACACTCATTGCATGAGTCAAATATGGTCTAAGACACACCATAGCATACATTAAGCGGCCTACAACACTAGCATAAAGTACCTTACTCATCTGAGCCCTTTCTTGGTTGTTCTTGGGACACATCTGATTTGACAACTTCTGATGCTGGCCAATTGGTGTAGAAACTGACTTAGATTGATTCATCTTGTATCTCTCTAACAAATTCTTCAGATAAGTCGTTTGACTCAGCTGAATTGCTCCATCAACTTTATCTCCATCCCAAGAATCACTTTAGCTTCACCAAGATCTTTCATCTCAAATTCACTTTTGAGAATCTCCTTAACCTGATTGATACTGTTAATAGACTCCCCTGCTATTAACATATCATCTACATGCCAAATTCTTCTGTACACTCGCATGCACCGTGCATACCTAATTTCAATTTTAATTTCAATCTTATGATTGACTACACCCCCACTTTTGTTAACTTCACCCCCACAAATTATATAAACAATTGACCACAGTTATTTACACCCCACTTTTGTTGAGTTCACCCCCACAAATTATATAAACAATTGACCACCGTTATTTACACCCCCACTTTTATTGACTTCACCGCCTAAATTATTATTTTTTAAAAATTATACCTAAAATTACTATAATGCCCTTCTATTAATTTAAAAAAAATATAATACAATCAAACCTAATTTATATATAAACTGTTGGGATATGAATCCTAAGACAAGTCCTAAATGATGAAAAGATAAGATAAGTTTTGATAAGCCAAAAGTAGACTTGAATATTTTCTAAGTGTTGACTGATCTAGTCTAGTTAAAGAAGTCGTCTTGAGCAGATCAGTAGAAGTTCACAAGACAAGTGTTGACAAGTTATGTTTCAAAAGAAAGTTTAAGTATTCAAAAGACAAGTACATATTATAAGTACTTTGTATATTTGTTTAGGTTGTTTACTGAGCTATTCAAGATTGTATAGAAGCTCATGTTTCGTTTGTAATCAATATATTCAAATGTATAGATTCTTAAGTTGACTAAGCTATTTTATAAAGCTTAATGTAAATGTAATAGTCTTGTTAGGATTAGATTAGTTATATCTAAGTCTACTGCTGAAGACCTGCGCAAGACAAGAAGAGTAAGAAGAAGACTCAAAATTTGTCTAAGTGTCGAAACCAGACAAGACAGGTGGACTACAAGACAAGACAACAAGACAAGAAGGAAGAAGTTAGTTATTCAAAACGCGTATGAAGATAAAAATTGAAGAGTTAGTTAGAAATACTCCCTCCGTCCCGGAGGAATTTGCACCCTTTGATCGGCACACATTTTAAGAAATGTGTAAGAAATGGTGTAATGATTGATGTTTTGAGGGGTAGTTTTGTAAACTTTTATGAATAAAGTAAAGTAAAAAGTAGATTGAGTGTGGAAAAGTAATGGCATATAGGTAAATATGAGTATATTTCAAGGGTGATGGTTGTGAAGATATTTCCTTTTATGGAGTGTGCAAATTGGTATGGGACATCCATATATGGAAAGTGTGCAAATTCCTGTGGGACGGAGGGAGTAACTAATTAACTACATAACCGCGTGGTGGATAGAGATAAATAGTTATGAGTTAGTTTTCAAGAAAAGTTGGTTACACAACTGAAAGTTCTTGAAATTGATAGTCTATAAATACTCCATGGTATTGAACGATTCAAGACTACTGAAACTCGATATACTGAAGCAAATTAAAGGCGTACTCAAGCGAATTACTCTCAGAGTTGAAGATTCAGAAAGAAGCCAGAAGACAAATTGAAGATTCAAAGAAGGCTACTACTGAAGACAGAAAAGTTTTATTTTACTGTATCAAGTTGCTAGTTGCTTGTTAAATAGCTAGTTAGATCGAAGAAACACTTGGTAGTGTTATCGAGAAGATCTAAGTCTTATTTCTTGGGACTTAAAGCTACAAGAACACATTACTCTATTGGACGAGTTAATAAGAATATCACAACTGGGTTTGTGAGAGTGGACGTAGACAAGTTGTCGAGCCACTATAAATCTCGTGTTTGATTTGCTTTACTGTTTATTTGTTGTGTGATTGATTAACTGCTTAATTGATTGAATTACATATCTGAACTAGACTAGTAGAGTGTTCATAACAGAGTTCTCGAATTTTAGTTGAGTATAAACTTGAATTGGGCTCATTGATTAATTCTGATATTCCGCATTGTACTTTGATATATTGAAAGATTTTTGAAAAGTCTATTCACCCCCTCTAGACATTTTCACTAGCTTACTCAATATTATTAACTCAACTAGGGACCTACAAGTGGTATCAGAGTAGTAGTTTACGAACTGCTATTTCTTGATAACCGACTTAAGACTTGGGTGAAGTCTTGGTCCTAGATTGTACGTGCTCGTACGTGTTCTTGATCGCTGTTCTTGAATATATCTGTTTCTTGATACTAAACTGCTTAATACTAATCTTCTTGGAATCATGTCTCTCGAAATCAGTGCTAACAAGCTACCGAAGTTCCAGGTACAAGATTACGACTACTGGAAGTTGCGAATGGAAGCCATTTTCAGCTCCACTCACGACTTAATGATCTCTGTCGTCACCGAAGGTCCAATCGTGACGATGATCCCTAACACTGCTGCTTTGGACAAGGACAAACCTGTTGGTACTCTCGTTCGAAAATCCAGGTCAGAGCTAACCTCCGAAGAAATGAGGCAGAATAATTTGGACAGCTTGGCCAAGAATTACATTTTACACACCCTTCCTAACGAGTATCTAGGAAAAGTGTTAAAATGTAAAACTGCCAAAGATATGTGGGACCGTCTCGCTATTATTTGTGAAGGGACATCCCTGATCAAAGAAAGCAAGCTTTCTACTGCTGTTCAAAGATTCGAATCATTCAAAATGAAAACTGGTGAAACTATTGACCAGTTGGATACTCGCTTTACTAAGATCATGAATGACTTGAAAGTCCTTGGTAAATCTTATATTGCTCGTGAAATTAACCTGAGAATTCTTAAAATCCTAGATGGAAGATGGTGAAGATGCTTGTTAAGAATACTCAAGACATAGACGAGTGGACAGCAGAGACCATGTTTCAAACTCTAAAGGCTCATGAGTTTGATTTAGACGAAGATGAACCCATAGCCAGTAGTGACAGAGAAAATGTTGTATCGAAGAACGTTGCCTTTAAGTCTAGTTCGTCTAAGTGCGCTCTAGAGTAGGCAAGTCGAAATCCAAGACTAAGTCTGCTTCTGTGAAAGATGAGTTAGATACTGATCTTAGCCTGAAGGATCAGGTGAACCTTATGGTTAGAAAGTTTGATAGGCTGAATAAACGTTTCGGTAGATATAAGAAGTTCTATAGAGATCATAGAGGGTCTGCTTCTAAGAACTCGTCTGAGACCAGACGAGACCGAAACTCGTCCGAAAGGAGAGACGAAGTCTCGAAAGGTAATAGACGAGATAGAGAGTCTGATGATAGGAAGATTAAGCGTTCTGATAGACGTGATAAGCGAAGGGATAACTCTCCTATTAAAAAGGCTACTAATGATCTTTTGTGCTATAATTGTGAAAAGCCAGGTCACTACATCTATGAATGTCCAGACCTGAGCACTGACGATCGTGAAGAACGCAAAGCACGAAGGGAAAGAAGATACAACCGTGGCAAGAAGGCAATGATGGCCAATGATGACTCTGATTCGGATTCAGACGAGTTGCCATCGTCCTCATCTAGCTACCCGTCTGATCGAGATCACGATGAAGCTTTCATAGTAGATGATGGCCTATGCTGCATGGCTAAAATCGACCAAGAGGTATCATCTGCTACTTCATTTCAATCATGTGATGAATCGGATTTTGATGAAAGTGATACTGCCAGTAGTGAAGTAGGGAGTAGTCTTCATCACTCTGCTAGTGTGAATGAAGAAGACCTCCTACTTGCTAACCAAGCATTCATTGAAGTCAGCGACGAGAACATCGCCTTAAAACAAGAAATCATTGATCTTAAGGAAGCTCAGTCTAAAGTAGATCCTAATGTAACAGTCCTAAATGAACGCTTGACTGAAGAGTTAAGACAACTCAAAGAAAAGTGTGCATTGACAGACAGGTTGTTGGTCCCTGAGACGAGTGTAAGATCAGCTGACTTGATGTCTGCTGATTGTGTGGAAAATAAACTAACTCTTCAAAGTAACTAGTCCGCTGATTTCACTAGGGGCCTAGGACTAGTTAGTCGGCTGATTAATTACTTATCGGAGTTAAGTGCGGAATTGTAGTGTGCCCATAAATATTATACTCGTCTATTTAATTAAATACAGTGTGTAAAACAGTTTATGCACAAATATGTATGAAAAGACTTGAAATGTAAAGTGCAGAAATGTAAATAACACATTGATTTATAGTGGTTCGGATATACGTTCCTACGTCCACTCTCACGTCCACACGTGATGTTTAATCCCTTTAATTTACCCAAAATTACAAGGGCCTTGACCTTTATAGTCCCAAGGGTAGGACTTTGAGATCTGAGCCGTCCTAACAGCTACGGTCTCCACAAGTGATTGTAAGCACTTGCACTTCCCCACAAGTGATTGTAAGCACTTGCACTTGAACTCCACAAGTGACTATAGAGCACTTGGACTCTTTACAGTGATAAACACTCAACTTGACTTCTAAGGTTTTATGGTAGAAGGTGGGTTTTGTGTATATGAACTAGGTGAGAATTTCCCTTACAATCTGTTTTAGCCTCATGCTAGGATTGGGAAATTCTCTCTAAGCTATGGATATATATGAGTGGTTGCACTGGCTTAGATGGTATGAGTTCACTCACTGGGGATGAGGTGATGCGTGTTGAATCTTCATGAATGATCTTCTTGAGCTCTTCTTATTTCTGGACTTTATGAACTTTGCTCGACCTCTGCATCTCACACCTCTTCTCACACTCCCAATGATGTATGAGCTCATTTATATAGTGTTGATGTTTGAATGTTACCGTTGGATGATAGCAATTCAAATCTCCACTAATTGAGGAATTGACAATCTCTTGATTTTGATATGATTGAATATTACCATTGACATGTAATTTCAATCATATCTTTGACTTTCCTTTCTTGTGCACATATCTTGTCAATCCTTGATTCCAGCTCTGATTGGTCTTCCCTTAATTGTATAAGAAGACTTCTACTCTACTGGTATAAGAAGACTTCAAGAGGTCTGCTGATTTTCCTTGAAAGTCTTCTGGTCAGCTGAGTTGGTCTTCTGATCAGCTGACTTTACTCAGCTGTCTTTACTCAGCTGACTTTACACAGCTGCTGTTTCTTCTCAGCTGCTGTCTTTACTCTGCTGTCTTTACTCAGCTGGCTTTACACAGCTGCTGTTTCTTCTCAGCTGCTGTCTTTACTCTGCTGTCTTTACTCAGCTGGCTTTACACAGCTGCTGTTTCTTCTCAGCTGCTGTCTTTACTCTGCTGTCTTTACTCAGCTGGTTGTAAGATGACTTCTACTCAGCTGATGTAAGACGACTTCTACTCAGCTGATGTAAGATGACTTCTGGTCTTGGTCTTCTCTTCTCTTCTTGAGCATTGACATATCTTCTCTTCTAACCAGAGTCCTATCTATTACAAGATATATAATAAAGTTGTCTATACAATACAACTTATCCTATTACATGTTTGATTTGGTTTATCAAAACTAAACTAAGGACATTCATATCCCAACACAGGTTATATCAAGACCTACTTAAGACACATGCTACTGAGAGAAATGAGTTCAATGTTTTAAAGAGCAAGTGCAAAAAGCTTGAAGAACGCAATAAGTTCTTAGAGACTGAGGTTTTCACTCTAGACCTTAAACTTACTGACCTGGTTAACTCTTCTAAGATTAACCTTGAACTGTCAGATAGGTATAGGGCTCCTGCTGACAAGACAGGTATAGGTGCAGATTCACCTAGCTCGTCTACTCAAGTCATTAAGAACCCTACTGCTTTCATCTCAAGTTCTAATGATAAAGGAAAAGGACCAATGATATACGATATTGGAACGCTGTCTGAAGGCACTGTACCTAAACAGACTCGAGTTAACACTCCGATTACCAAGGGAGGTAAGAAGAATGTTAACAACAAGCCTGTTCCGTTTAGAACTAGTCTACAAAGGACCACTAATCGTGGACGACCCAACCAGTTCAGATACGAGGATTGGTATCCTGAGGAGACGAGTACTAGACAAGTACAGACTAGACGACAAGATCCTAGACCTCCTTTCATAAGGCAGTCTCAGCTCTACTGGTCTAGGCCTAGGAAGGTTGCTTCAAAATATCGTACACAACCTGTCCTATATCCTCCACCTTTGTCATTTGATATCATAAGTGAGGATAGACCCAAACGTGTCTATAAACCGTATGGACCTAATGCATACAAACCCTATTCTGACTATCATAGACCAGCGCCTGCTCAAGTAGAGATTAAGTCGAAAGGCTATCTCAGACGAGTAGACCCGAAATCGAATGATAGGCCAGATAAGGACAACAAGGTCTTATTTTGTAACAAGTATGGCAGGAAGCTTAAGAGATCAAACTTGTTCAGGACTCCGATGTATATTTGGATTCCGTTGAACTCGACTAACCCCCCAGGACCCCAATAAATAAAATGGGTACCTAAATTATTGAATATCTTCATTGCAGGGTCGACTTGACTTGTATAAGAAGGGTGGCTCAGTAGGAGAAACTTGGTACATTGATAGTGGTTGTTCGCACCACATGACCGGTACTAAGGCTCTCTTATCGAGTTACTATGAGCAGGAAGGACCAAAAGTGATATTTGGTGATAGCTCCACTGCTGTCACGAAAGGATTTGTTTACATCAGGAATGGAGACGTAGAGATACAAGACGTATCCTACGTGGAAGGTTTGAAATATAATTTACTATCTGTTTCTCAATTTTGTGACTGTGGATACAAGGTGCAGTTTAAAAGCCGCAAGTGTGAGATCATTGACAAAAGGACTCACACCATTCTACTCGTCGGCGTAAGACAAGGTAGTGTATACATTGTGAATTGGAACAGATGTCCAAGGGATACTTGTCTACTTACTAAGAACCCTAAAGAGCTCGGTTGGCTTTGGCATAGACGCCTCTGCCACATGAACTTTAAGGTAATTAATAAGATTGCAAGAGATTACCCAGTGGAAGGTTTACCCAACGAAGTTTATTACAAATCACATGTATGCAATGCTTGTCAGAAAGGTAAACAGGTAAAAGGTTCCTTTAAATCAATTCCTACTCTCTCAACAAGTAGAGTCCTAGAACTACTACATATGGATCTTCATGGTCCGATAACTCCTCCAACCTTGAATGGTAGAAGGTACACACTTGTTGTTGTAGATGACTATTCTAAGTTTACTTGGGTAGTCTTCCTACACAAGAAGAGTGATACACAAACTCTTCTACCTGATCTGTTGAAGAAGTTACAAGTTGAGAAGAACCAGTCTATTGTCAAAATTCGTAGTGACAAGGGAACTAAGTTCATTAATTGTTATATCCAAGATTTTTGTGCTAAACGTGGTATCCAGCACCTTACTAGTGCAGCTAGGACGCCACAACAGAACGGTGTAGCTGAAAGAAAGAATCGAACTCTCAAGGAAGCCTGTAGAACCATGCTAGCCGAATACAAAACTCCTCAAAAGTTTTGGGTTGAAGCAATCAACACTGCATGCCACTCACTGAACAGAAGTGCGATCAACAAGGCGTTAGGTAAGACACCTTACGAGGTTTGGAAAGGTAGAAAACCCAGAATTTCATATTTCCATATATTTGGTTGTAAGTGTTTCATCCATAACAATGGGAAAAGCAAGTTGAATGCTTTCGATGCTAAAGCAGACGAGGGGATATTCTTAGGATACTCCTCGACTAGCAAAGCATTTAGGGTATTCAACTACTCAACTCTCTATGTGGAAGAAACACCACATGTGGTTTTCGATGAATCTCGACAGGACTTGTCTGCCGACAAGATCAGTGAGAAGGTGACTGATCTATCGATCGAATCTGACAAAGAATCAGAAGTTTATGAATCGGTTCAAGCCTACAATCCATTCATGAAAGCTCTCGAGTCTGATGACAACGAGAAGGTAAGTTCTCAAGGTAAGTCTACTAGACCAGTTGACATGCCTGCTCTAGTTGACTCGTCTACCCCTATTAAATCTGTTGATACAAATGATGTTGATATGCATGATGCTATACCTGAGGTAGATGATGATAGTATTCTTGTTAAGAATAGAAAAACATGGAAATCTGCGCATGATACTGAGAATATCATTGGTGACTCTAGTATTGGTGTGAAGACTAGACGACAACTCTTTGAGTCGCAAGAACAGCCTAATCCATCTATGTTTTGCTGGTGTTGTTTCCTCTCTTCTATCGAGCCTACTACCGTTAAAGAGGCATTGGCTGATAGTAATTGGATCATCGCTATGCAAGACGAGTTGAACCAGTTTGTTCGAAACGACGTCTGGGAACTTGTCGATAGGCCAGAACACCATAATGTAGTTGGCACTCGATGGATTTTCAAAAACAAGAAAGATGAGAATGATGTAGTCGTTAGGAATAAGGCTAGACTAGTAGCCCAAGGCTATTCACAAGCTGAAGGCATAGACTATGATGAAACATATGCTCCTGTTGCTAGACTAGAAGCCATTCGATTGTTCCTTGCATATGCTGCTTATATGAAGTTTACTGTATATCAAATGGATGTCAAAAGTGCATTTCTTAACGGTATTCTTGCGGAAGAAGTGTATGTTGAAAAACCCCCAGGTTTCGAAGTCAAAGGCAACCAGGTGTACAGATTAAAGAAAGCCTTATATGGACTAAAGCAAGCTCCAAGAGCATAGTATGATACTCTCTCTCTCTTTCTATTAGAAAATGGTTTTACTAAGGGCAAGGTCGATAGAACCTTGTTCAGAAGACAAGAAGGGAAAGACATTTTACTCGTCCAAATTTACGTAGATGATATCATTTTTGGTTCACCTAATAAAAAGCTGAGTGAAAGTTTTTCAACACTCATGCAAAGTAAATTTGAGATGTCCATGATGGGTGAAATGAATTACTTTCTTGGTCTTCAAGTAAAACAGACCCCTGAAGGGATTTTCATAAATCAAGCGAAGTATACTAGAAATCTACTAGGCAAGTATGGTATTAAGACATGCAAGTCTACTGGAGTACCTATGCTACCTACTTACAGGATGGATCCAGACGAACATGGTAAGTGTGCTGATCAAACATAATATCGTGGTCTTATTGGTTCATTATTGTACTTGACTGCTAGTAGACCTGATATTGCATTCTCTGTTGGCGTATGTGCTCGATTTCAAGCTAATCCAAAAGAGAGTCATATGGAAACCACTAAACGGATATTGAAATATTTGAAAGGAACCATCAATCGTGGTATATGGTATCCTTCAAATGATGATTTATCTCTAAGTGGCTACTCAGATTCTGATTTTGGTGGCTGTAGAATAGATAGGAAATCTACATCTGGTTCTTGTCAATTCTTAGGCACAAAACTCATTTCATGGTTTTTGAAAAAGCAGACTAGTGTGGCTACCTCTACTACCGAAGCCGAGTACATGGTTGTTGGTAGTTGCTGTAGTCAACTACTTTGGCTCATGCAACAACTTAGAGATTACAACATATATGAATCAAATGTTCCTATTTTCTGTGATAGTAATAGTGCCATTGCCATTACACAAAATCCTGTTTTGCACACACGTTGTAAGCATGTTGATGTGAAACATCATTTCATACGTGATCATGTAGAAAAGAAGGATATTCGCATGGAAAAGATTCATACTGATTTTCAAAGAGCTGATATTTTCACAAAACCATTACCTGAGGCTCGTTTTCGTGAATTATGCATTAGTCTATGACTAATTGATCTAGACCCTACTTGCCTATAGCTATGTACTAACCAGACAGGTACATCAAAGAAATAAGGAGACAAGATCACTGAAACAGAGCACTCGTCTACTCGCTCAACAGACAGATATACAAGGTCAGACAAGATGACCAAACAACCCGATGAGGAAGCTGGTAAAGCTGAGGGTAATGCTAAGGGAATAAACATTTAAGGGGGAATCTTTGATTTCTTAAATATCCTTATGTTGACTCTTAAGTTTGTTAAAAGTCATCGTGTTCGAACCTTGATCATTGCTGTAGATTGATATTCATCTTAATTATTCTACTCTACTTGTACCTACACTCATACGTCGCACAAGATAATATAGGTACATGAAGTCGTTCGATGTTCAGAATAGACAAGCACAGTCGAAGGGGGAACTCGTCTGGTGCGCATTAGTCTACTCGTCTGTTCTGGATAGACTCGAACAGACAAGATAAGTGTTCTTATGGTTCAAATATTTTAAGTGTTTAATCAGTACGAATTAAGGGTATTAATGTAATTTGATAATGTGAAAATTGGAAAACCCTAGAATTGGATTTATACACTCCCATTTAATGAGGTGTATACACCTAGTTCGCGCCAAACCCTACTACATTAGGTTAGATGAGTACACTCCTCTATCCTAACCAATAGGAAAGGCGGATTCTAAATTTTACAATATCAAATCACGTAATATTCTCGATTCCGTAACTGAATTTCAAAAGACCCAACCGTTGGATCATTTCCTTTAATCTTGGCCGTTGATTCTCAAAATCTGTTCTAACAAAACCCAACAGTTGCACCCTACTCTTCTCACGTTTTTCTTAACTCTCCTACTCTCAAGCAATTAAATTTCTTGCGAATTCGAATTGTTTGTTCTCACTCAAACCTACTATGTCGATTGTATCTCTCTTTGATGTTCGCACTAACATGCAAGCCAGATTTGATCTAGGCAAGTATGCATCAGAGAACAAGGTGCATGTGGAAGGCTCTGTGTTCTTCAAGGGCAATCACACAGACGACAACAAAGAAATATTGATGAAATGTTGCCGATGTGGTTTGAGACCATACTTGGAGGCCTTTCCAGAAATTGTATTAGAAGAGGAAGTGTTGGAGTTCTACGCCAACGCCACTAGAAGAGGCGACTCCATCGAAGCATTTATTGGTAGAAGCCGAGTGGAGATCTCTCGTGATTCTTTGTGGAAAAACTTGAAACTGCCATCTGGATCGATTGATGTGGGAAATTATGCTATTGGTCAAGAGTTGAGGTACTTAAGCATCTTCTGTGGAAGGAAATTAAAATTGGGTCGAGATGGAAAAATCCCAGCTGTCAAGAAGAAGGAGCTTCTAGACAAGTACAAGACTCTTCTCGACATCGCATCCAAGATGTTGCTTGGAGTGACCAGAAGTTATGATTCGGTTACACTGCAAAAGGCGAGAGTGATGGTCGCGATCTATGACGGCATCACGGAAGGAAATTGGTATAAGCTATTCGTGGAGATGACTCGCTTTACTAGTCTATTCACTCTTAAGGCAAGTGATGAAGCCAAAAAGGGGGAAGAGACGAGTAGAGTTGAAGCTGAAAAGTCTAAGTCTAGTGCTGAACCGGAAATGAAAGAAGTTGTTATAGTTATGCAAGATTTGAAGAGACCTAAGAGAGGAAAGCTTGTGAAGAAGGCAGATCTTAAGCAAGCTAAAGCAGATGAGCAGAAGAGACAGGTGAAGGGCAAAGGTGTTGCTCTGCCTGAAGTTGAAGTTCAGACCAGACAGACTAAGAGAAAACTTGTTATTGAAGAACCAGAAGAAGCTGGAACGACTGCAATCGTGAAGAAGCTGAAGATAGATGAGAAGATTGATGGTGAATCTCACTATGCTAGCAAGAAGAAAGTTGGAAAGCATATTAGAAGATTGCAGAAGTTGAAGGCGAATCCAGATCTAGTTGAAGATGCATACATTGACAACTTCATTGACAAAGAACATCGTGAAGATTGGTTCAAAGTCAAGTTGCAATGGGAGTTGGATCACTGGATAATTCGTAAGTTTGGAGATGCAGACAGCACTGAAGAACTTTATGCTGTGTTTGACAAATTTATGAAAGTTCAAGACTTGAAGCTATGGAATCTGATTATGAGGATAGTTGCTGCTGTGAACTTTAACATATTGGTGCCGATCTATCCGAAATGGACTACTCCTATGCTGAGTTCAGGAAAGAGGATCGACTTCAATCATATCAAGAAATTTGAAGAAGAGCTGCTGGATAAAGAGAAGATCGACAATGAAGAACATACTTCAGTAATTCATAGAAGACTACTCGATGCTTTTTGTGTTCCTAATCTAGAAGGAGGTAACATCACTGACTAAGTGTAATTTCTTTACTTAGTATTTTTTATTTTGATTAAGTATGTGTAATATCTACTGATCTTACATGAATGAATGAAAAGATAACAATTTTTTATGTTTAAAGACAAGATAACTACTTAACTAGTCTACTATTGAGAAAAGATTCAAGTAGTTTTAGCTTCATCAAAAAGGGGGAAATTGTTGGGATATGAATCCTAAGACAAGTCCTAAATGATGAAAAGATAAGATAAGTTTTGATAAGCCAAAAGTAGACTTGAATATTTTCTAAGTGTTGACTGATCTAGTTTAGTTAAAGAAGTCGTCTTGAGCAGATCAGTATAAGTTCACAAGACAAGTGTTGATAAGTTATGTTTCAAAAGAAAGTTTAAGTATTCAAAAGACAAGTACATATTATAAGTACTTTGTATATTTGTTTAGGTTGTTTACTGAGTTATTCAAGATTGTATAGAAGCTCATGTTTCGTTTGTAATCAATATATTCAAATGTATAGATTCTTAAGTTGACTAAGCTATTTTATAAAGCTTAATGTAAATGTAATAGTTTTGTTAGGATTAGATTAGTTATATCTAAGTCTACTGCTGAAGACCTGCGCAAGACAAGAAGAGTAAGAAGAAGCCTCAAAATTTGTCTAAGTGTCGAAACCAGACAAGACAGGTGGACTACAAGACAAGACAAGACAACAAGACAAGAAGGAAGAAGTTAGTTATTCAAAACGCGTATGAAGATAAAAATTGAAGAGTTAGTTAGAAATAACTAATTAACTACATAACCGCGTGGTGGATAGAGATAAACAGTTATGAGTTAGTTTTCAAGAAAAGTTGGTTACACAACTGAAAGTTCTTGAAATTGATAGTCTATAAATACCCCATGGTATTGAACGATTCAAGACTACTGAAACTCGATATACTGAAGCAAATTAAAGGGGTACTCAAGCGAATTACTCTCAGAGTTGAAGATTCAGAAAGAAGCCAAAAGACAAATTGAAGATTCAAAGAAGGCTACTACTGAAGACAGAGAAGTTTTATTTTACTGTATCAAGTTGCTAGTTGCTTGTTAAATAGCTAGTTAGATCGAAGAAACACTTGGTAGTGTTATCGAGAAGATCTAAGTCTTATTTCTTGGGACTTAAAGCTACAAGAACACATTACTCTATTGGACGAGTTAATAAGAATATCACAACTGGGTTTGTGAGAGTGGACGTAGACAAGTTGTCGAACCACTATAAATCTCGTGTTTGATTTACTTTACTGTTTATTTGTTGTTTAATTGATTAACTGCTTAATTGATTGAATTACATATCTGAACTAGACTAGTAGAGTGTTCATAACAGAGTTCTCGAATTTTAGTTGAGTATAAACTTGAATTGCGCTCATTGATTAATTCTGATATTCCGCATTTTACTTTGATATATTGAAAGATTTTTTAAAAGTCTATTCATCCCCCTCTAGACATTTTCACTAGCATACTCAATATTATTAACTCAACTAGGGACCTACATAAACAATTGACCACTGTTATTTACACCCCTACTTTTGTTGACTTCACCCCCAATAATTATTATTTTAAAAAAATTACATGTAAAATTGCTATAATGCCCTTCTATTAATTTATATGAAATATAATACAATCAATCCTAATTTATATATGCAAATTCTTATATAAACTCGCGTGTATATACACTCTTCAATTTCATTAAAAGTTTGAGCCTAATTTACTTTTTTCGGTGCAAACAATTAATGGGTCGCACAAATCTAATGAAAGACCACGATTATATGCACACACATGATGGAGGAGGACGCCCACCAATTTTTGTTTACAAATCAATGATTTTTAGATTGAGAGGTCTATAAGAAAAAAAATACTTACATATCTGAATTTTGAGGTTGAGAGATCTAGAAGAAAATTGACGACAGAGGGGCGGCAGAAACGAGGAGGAGGCAACTAATATATATTTCAAACTTACAATCGAAAGAGTGACAGACAGCTTGGGACGCGACGAAACGATGAGGAAGCGGCGTGGGCTTGGGACGTAGTCACGGACAGCGGCAGCTTGGGACGCAACCTTGGACGGAAGGTGAGGCCTGGACGAAGGGCGAAGCAGACGCGCGTGAAATCGGCGAAACAAATGCAGCGCGCGACGAACGAGGCTATGTTAGAGGGACTTTGTGCGGCAACAAAGAAAGACTGTGGTAGCGAGGCTTTGAGCGACAACCGACGAGGCTGGGAGTGGAGTGGGTGTCCCAAGCAGCGTATTTTATTTTTCACGCTATATGGTTTGAGAGAATAAGGGGAGAATTATGGTTATGTAGGAGAAGGGTATCTTCGTTCTTTCATGGGGTGTGTCCTAATCGTACGGGGTGTGCGCTAAAATCTTGTGTGTGTGTATAACCGACTATTGATTATCGATTATTGTTCATGGTATTACTGATTACTTTTTATGGTATTACTGATAATTTTTTTTTTTTTGGTATTACTGAATACAATTAGATGTGTGGAATTATTAGTTATAGTATAAAATGTTACTAATTAATATTCATGGTATTATTGATCATTGTTCGTGGTATTACTGATAATTATTTTTTGTATTGCTGAATATAATTAGATGTGTAGAATTATTTGTTATTGTATAAGATATTGCTAATTACTGTTAATGATATTACTGATTACTATTTATGCTATTACTAGTTACTCTGTATTACTTATTTCATTACCGACTATAATAAAATCATATTTATAATATTATTTTGTATTAAAATTAAAAAAAATACAAATGAAAAAATGAAAAATAAAGGCAGGAAAATTAAAAAAAAAAAGTAAAAGAAAAAAAATGAAGAAATTAGAAGTTTGGAAAAAAAATTGAAAATTGGAGAAAAAGAGGAAGGGGAAGTAAAATTAAAAAGAAAAAAAAATCAAGATTTGTGGCTAATTTCGATAGTTTTTTTTTAAAATTATGTTTTACGATTTTTTTTTTCTAAAGATATATGTGACTTGGTGGTGAATCGACGGTAACTCGGCAATGACTCGACTACAGATTGTAAATATACAAATTAAGGTTGATTTTATTATATTTTGTGTAAATTAATAAAAGGATAATATATTCTTTTAAATGTAATTATGTTTTAAATTTTTTTTTTTGAGTGAACTCATAAAATGAAGGGGTGCAGATAACCGAGGTAAAAAATAATTTGGGGGTAAACTCATAAAATGAGCAGGTGCAGATAACCGTGATAAAAAGAAATGATTTGGGGGTGAACTCATAAAATGAGCGGGTGCAGATAACCGTAGTAAAAAAATGATTTTTGGGTGAACTCATTAAATGAATGGGTGTAGATAAAATATAAATAAAAAATTAAAATTGGTGTGTATCGGTATCTTGCATGTACCCAAATATCACCCTACAAATTATGATTGATTTTATTATATTTTGTGTAAATTAATAAAAGGATAATATAGTCTTTAAAATGTAATTATTTTTAAAAAAAATATTTTGGGGTGAACTTATAAAATGAGCGGGTGCAGATAACTGTGGTAAAAAAATAATTTGGGGTTGAACTTATAAAATGAGTGGTTGCAGATAACCATGGTAAAAAAATAATTTGGGGTGAACTTATAAAATGAGCGGGTGCAGATAACCATAATAATAAAATTATTTGGAGGTGAACTAATTAAATGAGCAGGTGCAGATAAAATATAAATTAAAAATTAAAATTAAAATTGGGGGTACGGTGCATGCGAGTGTACCCTAGTATCACCCCATCTACATATAACATAAGATAGGTAATTGAACTTTCAACGCGTCTGAAGTAGACACAACTGTTATACAAGCTCCTTGTAAAAGCAGTTGAGCAAATGTACTCATCAAATCTTAAGTACCACTACCTGGGGCTTTGTTTAAGGCCATAGAGGGACTTTCTAAGTAAACACACGTTGTCTTTCTCATCTTCTATGTCCCAACCCTTCTGGTAGCTTCATGTAGATCTTCTCTTCTAAAGTCCCATGAAGAAAGGTTGTGGTCACATTCATCTGATGTAGCTCCGGTTCATATTGAGCAACCATAGCCAACAAGATTCTGATGCTACAATGCTTCACAACAGGTGAGAAGATTTCATTAAAATCAATACCTTCTTTCTGTGTAAATCTTATAGCTACAAGCTTTGCCTTGTACCTAATCTTGCCATCTCTTTGAGCCTCCACCTTCTTCTTGTAGATCCACTTACACCCAACAAGTTTCTTGTTCTTAGCTCTCTCAACAATCTCCTAAGTCTGGTTTTTGTTTAGAGATAACAATTCTTCCTCCATTGCAACTAACCACTCCTCTTTGTCATGGCAGCTAATGGCTTCTGTGTAAGTTTTAGGTCCTAGAGACTCCACCTCAAGCGTTGCACATAATGCAAATGATACAAGTCACCTTGACCATACCTCTGAGGTGGATGGACTTCTCTTCTGGTTTTGTCCCTAGTCAACTGAAAGTCATGAAGCTCATTCTCACTATGAGTAGTTTCCTCCTCATCTAAATCAATTTGGTCTTCAATTGGTCTTTTGGTGTCAACATACTCCACCTCAACTTGTGTCTCATCTAGTATGTTGCGTGCTGCACTTGAACTTGTCTCTTCTTTAAGTGGCATTCTACTTTCATCAAAAGTTACATCTCTTCTGATAATACACTTTTGCATCCCAGCTTCAAGGCACCACTGTTGGTGTATACTGTAAAGCAAATTTTTAGTGGGCTTTTGTGATGTATATTCGATTTCCTTTTATCTGAAATAAATGGTTTTTCACATTATTGCATTCTTTGTGATTACTTGTATGTCTGCTTATCTTGCATTGTAGACGATGCGGTGGGTTTGTAGTCACACAGAAGATTACATTGTCAGTTCCTTGTAAGATATAAACAGTATTCACAACTGAGATAGTTCTGGACAAAATTATTGGTTTAAATTGTAGTGTAAACTTGTTAGTGGCTTGTCTTGGCCATTAGTTTATATTAGTGCGCTGTGGCGTATTGAATGGATCACAGATAAGACATGTTCTTCTGTTCTGACTGTTATGAAGAACTAGAGGTCTTGGTGACTTTTATGATTCTTAACCCTAAGTGTGATATTTAGATGTGTGGGGTGCTTGTTCACTACTTTGATGTACCATAGGTGAGAATCTTGGTAGATTCTTCACGCTCCGTATTTTGGGTAGTGGCATCGCTCGCATGATGTCTACTTATTGGCATTAGGGCACCGTGTCCTGTACATCCAGGCTGATGATTTCCCCTTGAGAAAACTCATAAAGGATTGTCGTATTAAACCCTGCAGGTGGATTTAATCCGTACGACAACAAGGTTGAGTGGTACTACTCAAGGAATTATAGAAATTAATTAATTAAAGTAGTCAGAAGCTTTAATAATTAATGGACGTGCGATATCTTAAACACGGGGAATTATAAAGTCTAATAGAAGCCCTGATTCGATTCGGGATAGGACGGGAGTGCAACATTAATTCTCTAGTGGGATGAATTAATGTTCTCGGGCCAAATTATATGTTCTGGGCTGAACATAAGAGTATTTGGGCCTGAAAGAAGCTCAAACCCTATGTCTTCTAATGGATCCCTAGTCTGGCCCATGAAGCCTTTGGAGGTTATATAAAGGAGCCTTAAGTTAGTCTTGAAAACCCGTAGCACACACGAAATTGAGAAAAACGGCTAGGGTTTCAAGGAGACGAAACTAAGGCACCTTCTCCACATTTGATAGTGCGTCGTCCACCCGGTGTTCAAGCGAGGTTGGGAGACAGGCTAGAAGATCCGTAGATTGTAATCAACATCTCGATCTTCAAGGGTAACGAATCTAAATTCTGCTTTAGACGCATGTTTAGGTTTTAATTCGTTATTTATATGTTTGGCATCCGACAACGATCCCGGTGATGGACCGCCTTCGCCGGCGTGTTCCAGCAACCACAACCTATACCCTTTCACACCTGAAGGATACCCTACGAACACACATCTCAAGGCTCGAGGCTCAAGCTTATCTTGCTTGACATGGGCATATGCTAAACAACCATAAACCTTCAAATTCTTGTACTCAGCTGTATGGCCAGACCATAACTCTTCTGGAGTTTTAAACTGCACAGCTGAGGAAGGGCTTCTGTTTATCAAATAGGCTGTTGTTGACACTGCTTCTCCCCAAAATATCTTAGGCAATCCAGAGCTGCTCAACATACACCTGACTCTCTCAAGCAAGGTCTGTTTCATTCTCTCAGCTCCTCCATTATACTGAGGTGTACCTCGTACTATTTTGTGCCCCACTATACCCTTTTTCTTGCAGAAAACATTGAATTATTCTAATAAGTATAGTAACCCATTATCAGTCCTCAAATGCTTGAGTTTCTTTCCAAAGACATTCTCAACCTCAGTGAGTAATTCCTTAAACTTTTCAAATGCTTTTGACTTGGATTTCAAGATAGTGATACATACCTTTCTTGAGTAGTCATCTATGATAGACATGAAATATCTTCCACCACTTCTAGTCTGTTTCCTAGCTGGCCCCCCATAGATTTGAATGGACATAGTCCAAGATCCCTTTGGTAGAGTGTGAACTCTTTCCAAACTTCAATCTCTTGGCTTTCCCAAGAATGCAGTGCTCACACAAATCAAGCTTTGTGATCTTGTCACCACCTAGCAATCCCTGCTTACTCAGCTCTAGTAGGCGCTTCTCCCTTACATGAGCTAGTCTTCTGTGCCACAATATTGAGTTTTCTTACACCCTTGCCACATCTGATTTGCCAATTATTGTACCTCCTTTCAGAAAGTAGAGACCATTCCTCCTCTCACCTTTCAGGACAGTCAATTTAAATAAATAAATAGAATAATTAAAAGAAAAGAAAAAAAATAATGAAAAATATTTAGAATTTAGATAAATTAGAATTAAAACATGTAAACATAGAGAAAGGGAAGAAGAGAGAAAGGGAGAGGAAAGAGAAAATTATTTTAAAATAAATTTCAAAATGAAGATTTTCAGAAAAGTAACACCCGTAAGAAAATAGTATTTAGAAAGAGAAAAAATGGATGATTCTATTTATCTATGGTAGAAAAAAAAAAGGATGATTTAAAGAAAAAAGAGAAAATAATTAAAATATAGAATATAGAATTATAAAAGAAAGAGTTACTAGGTGATTTTTAGAAAAATACTCCATTTGCCATCAAAAAGTTGTCCAATGCAAATCCAAAACTAGTGGCAAATTGTCACAAATGACTTTTTACAACTCAAATCCAAACCCAAAACACTTTGTCCCTTTTCTTTTCTTGTTTAATTTTATGAATTTTTTTTTTGAATTTGACAACTTAAATTAAGTGCTTAGAAGATTTATTATTTTATGATTTGTTTTAAGTAAATTATTTAATAAATTAATATTTAATTTTTTTATATATATTTATGAAAATATAAAAAATGGAAAATAAATAATTGAGTTGTACTCTTGTGTACCAGTTACATAATTATATTCTTATTTAATATTTGAACTAATACTATATAATATGTGATCTAATACTATACTGTATTTGAACTAATACTATACTCTATTTGAACGAATATTATATTGTATTTGCTAACTCATGAGTAATATTCATCCATTAAAAAATTATATTAAATATGAACAAGTTATGTAACTGGTACACACTAGTATTTGTCCAAATAATTTAGTAACATTTTTATTTTGTTTAGTTAACTTAATTTAAATGTAAATATGAATTATATATCAAATTATAAATAAATATATGATAAAATGTAAAATTAAAAAGATAAAATTAAGAATATTTTAAGAGAATATTCCAATTGAGTTGAATGATTGAAGATGATTATGTAGTTTGACTCAAATTCGATGATAAATTAAAAAATTTAGTGACAATTTGAGTTAAAAAATTGGGGATGGCCTAAATTAAAATAAAAACTCAAAACAACCGTGAACTAGTTTTATAAGATCTAAATAAAAAAAAAAATCATAGTTTTTTTTAGCTTTATACAACTTTACACAAATGAGATTTTTATTTTTTTGCATCAATGAAGAAAAAAACTTGCACTAACACAACAAAATTATTGTTGCAACACCAGAACAAAACTTTGCAACAATCATGAACAGATTATTTGAACATATAATTTTTCCGGCAAGAAGGCTGGGAAAGAAGTCCACCATAAGGCATAAACTGCCCTTATGCTTATGCTTGAGTAAAAAAAAAAAAAAAACATATCTACTTAAAAAAATCATTTTGTAAACAAAAATATGGGGCATTCCGAGAATTGAACTCGGGACCTCTTGCACCCTAAGCAAGAATCATGCCACTAGACCAAATGCCCTGATGTTAACATAACGTTGATTTTTAATTTATTTAGCTCTTTATACCCCACGTTTCTTTTTTCCCACCAAAATTTCTGTGAGGTAAAATTTAAATTCATTCTTCCACGATTTGGGTGTTCCATTTTCATGAATAGCTCTAATTCTCCACAGCGCGTTTTAGCTCAGCGAAACCCTAGGCAGTTAAACGACAACGCAATGATCTGGACTGTACGCATTCATCGATTCTATGTTCATCTAATTTTGTGTTGTTTGGAATTTATCATTTGCTTCCTTGTAGCCTAGGTATAGATGTTTTTTGTGTTTTTCCAGTAGTAGATTATCTTTGTATCATCGATGATGGTTATGGAGGTGTGTTACAAATGATTGGAGTAAATGCACGACCGGAATAGAAAATCATGAAATTCCTGCAAATGTTAGTAACATTTCGTTTTTATTTTCGTTTTGAATAACAAACTTTGTTTGGTTTGGAAACAGGATAAATAGGAGATTATTTAAAGTATGATGGAGGATGAGTATGAATACACTGTTCCCTGCGATGAATTAGTGGCGTTTGAAAGCCCCATTGCAGAATCACGGCTACTGAATGTTGATATAGACACAGAGATTTTGGAGGTATGCGAATCTACTCAACATTTGGGAGATCAGATGGAAGATTACTTAGAGAAAGAAGTAGTGCTTGATAGTGATGATGAAGTAGGGGACTTGTGTGGGGCTGTAAATTCGCGTTGTCGTGCAATGGGGAGGGTATCTGGCAGGGATGCTACAGGGTTGCTGAGAAGACGGCAAGTTCCTGCAGGTAAACTTATATTGTGATTATTTCCTGAGAAGACGGGGAGTTACTGCTTCACAGTCTTATTTATTCCACTCTCCGTTTTGTTGTGATGATTCTAAGGGACATAAGTAACTAATTGATGTATCTTAAGTAGATTTTCCTTGTCTTGGTTTAAAGTTTCACGAGTTGAATGATATTCTTTTATTAGTTCAATATTTCTTTCATTGAAATTTCCGGCTAAGGTATTTAGTATATGAGCTTGTGTTCTTGTGTAACGTTGTGTTGTTGTTGTTAAAATGGCTTAAGGCATTAATCTCAATCCTAAGCTTTCGGCTTGCTCAAATATACATGTGTGGAACTCTAACATTGTGTTGCTTATAGTTTGATAATTTACGCAGATTATAAGCAGAATCCCATGTGTGTTCTCTAGTTTACTTCAACAATTATCTTCTTTGCCCCAGGTTGTTTCCGGCGTCTGGATAACAAGGTTAGGGAGCATGTGCATCTTGACTCAACTAGAAGTGATGATGAAAGTAAGGCTGAGAGGCCTAGTCTGTATAATGGTAATAAATTTCAAAATCATCACATGGTTGTGGACACTTTACGAAATCAGATACCCCCTGTAAGAGAAAGTGTGATGGAAGTGTCGCTTGATGAGAGGAAGTTGTTTTCACATGATTATAAGCCTATGGATATGGTAGAGGTCACAAATCATAACAGTAGGCTTGCAGAGTTTAACTATGTTGAATGTTCGGAAGATGTAGAAGCAGAATCACAAGATAAGGCTCTCAGATTTGTAGATCACTACCTTTCAGTTAATGATTTAGGATCATACATAGATTTTCAAACTAGAAAGACTAACATAACAAAATCACCTCCCCCTTTGAGATCAAAGGGTTCTCAAAGTTTGGCAATGAGAGTAAACCTCGAATCCTCTGCTAGCAAGTTAAAGACTTTTGACTGGACAGAAAAGCAGATTAAGAAGGATGAGTATGCATCACCAAGAATGAATGAGGGCTCAATCTTTAAATCTGAAGATGACAATTCTGGCTGGTTATCATTTAATGAAGAATCTGACAATGTCAACTTGCACAACAAGATCTCCGGTCTCCAGTCAAAAGAGAAGATGCCGGGGAATATGCTAAGTTCCAATTATCTAGGTACCGATTTATTGAGTACAAATGATTCCGAAAATATTGGATCAAATTCTGGGATCCGCATTGTGTATGATTCCATGGAGTTCGATGAACAGCTCGATGCAGGATTATCAAGAGATGATGTGGAAAAAGTTGAAGAATTAAGTCATGAGCCAGATGTATTAGATATTGGCTTGGACACTCAAGTGGCTGCTGAAGCTATGGAAGAATTAATGCATGCATTTTGTCCTAGGTTTGATGCTTGTTTCACTCATGAAGGCTCAGACAAAACACTTATGGATAACAAGTGTGAATCAAATCATGTTGCCAAATATGGGGAGACTTTTGCAGGTTGGAGGTCCAAAAGGAAACGTTCAAAATGTATGAAGATTACCGATGTTCAGGGTAAAGCTAAATCTTGGTCGGCTGTAGAAAGGAATGGAAAATTTAAAGCACCTCCCGTGATCACTTTTCAGCAAGAGGAAAATGGATTTAAAGAACAATGTAGCTTGAAAGAGTTTAAGAAATATAGCAGAAGATCAAAACAGACTACTGATGGTATCAAGTTTGATTCCTCTATGAGATTGAAGGAGATGGTTAGCTTCCACAAAGATGCACAATCGAGTTTTGGATCATCATCAGATGTGAAAATAGACACAGCAAAACGAGAAGAAAATCCTAATTTGGATGGGGGTGATTGGACCTTTTTGAAGTTGAATATGTGGGTGTATCCAAAACGAAAAAGAACACGTCAACACATGCCACTCCATTCTATTAGCTCAAGTAATGTGTGTTCTCCATCTCCAACAGTTGAGAATAATATGGAAAAAATTCCTACAGGGAATGAGGAAGCACAAAAGCTTTTGGTCTATAACAGGCGTCGTAAATATCCGTTAGTAAGAGATCAGACAGGAAGTTCCTTAAAGCTGTCTGTTGATATAAGTTCATCTGTTGATACAAACAAACCATCAAGACAACGTGGTTCATTAGACAATTTGAAACCTTCTTCTCTTGATGCTTCAAGGAACATGAAGTCAAATGGGCATTCTATAACTTCACAAAGAGGCAAAAGAAAGAAACCGTCGATCTCCTTTCCAAGATCTCCCTTAATGAAAGAGCTTACGAGATTGGGTTACACTGGATCACTGCCTGATTTTCTGTCAAAAGATTCAAGACGGAAAAGAGCAATGAAAAAGATTTGCATTTTGTTCAGCCAGAACTTGGAGGAAAGCACATTAAAGGAGCAGAAGAAGGTAACTCTGCTGCTACACAATCCAAAATAAATCTTTATACAAACCTGGTATCCCTTCTAATTATATTTGCACTTCCTTTGCAGATTATAGCACGATTAGGATTATCAATTACATCATGTTGCTCGAATGCAACACATTTTGTAGCTGATAGATTTGTACGAACAAGGAATATGTTGGAAGCCATTGCTCTTGGCAAACCTGTGGTGACACATTTATGGCTTGAGAATTGTGAACAAGCTGGCTATGTTATTGCTGAAAAGAGTTACATTTTGAGAGATGAGAAAAAGGAAAAGGAAATTGGATTCAGCATGCCTGTTTCTCTCAGCCGTGCTATCAAGCTTCCACTTTTAAAGGTGATGCATTATTTACTTTTTAAGCAAAAGCTAGCTGCAGTGAAGTGAGATATGTGCTCTGATTGCTTTTTCTGTTGATCGACAGGGTCGTAGAGTGTTAGTCACCCCTAATGTGAAACCCAGTATAGATGTGATAATCAGCTTGATCAATGCAGTTCAGGGACAGGTATGTCCTTTGGTTTGCTCTCACTCTAAACTTCTAAAACTCTAAACTACCAAAAAGTTAAATTATACTAATACGGATATTCATCAGGTTGTCCAGAATTTACTGATCAACAAAGCCAAGGAAAAGTTGATTCTTGATGATTTATTGATTCTCTCGTGTAAACAAGATTATACAATTTGCTTACAGTTTCTTGAGAAAGGTACAATCCGGTTTTTTTAATGCCAGTTTCATGACTCCAAATCAATCACTTGACATTAGCTTTTCAATCTACAGGAGCATGCATCTATGATTCAGAGCTTCTGCTGAACGGAATTGTAACACAAAAACTGGAATATGAGAGGTAAGTGAAGTAGAAAAATGTTGGACTTACATTCCGGATTTTAATCTGTGAATTTCTGTCCTTATTTCTCATTCTACCTTGATGCCTTTTTTGTTTTTTGAAAATTATCCTGCTTCTTTTCGGCAGGCATCGGCTTTTCGAAGATTTTAAGGAGAATGGCCACTCATGAGGAGAAATAGTGGTAAGGTGAATGGCTTCTCGTTCTATCCTCTGCCTGCTTGATGAATTGAGGGGCTTCCTCTTCCTAGTACAGATGTATATGATCTCACTCGATTTAGCCATTTTTGCTGTTAATTTGCTTTCTATAAAAATGGCATTGAAAGTTGTAATATCTGTGTCACGTGCAGTTTTATTTTCAATTGAAATCTGCATGTGAATCTTTTTGATAAATGGGTGATTGTGAGATTTAAACATTTAATTTTTGGGCTAAGGTGTGGTATCATATTTTAACTAATATCTTCAGCAATACAATTTTGAATGAAAGATAGGAAAATTATTGTTGATCCCATACGACTGTTTGATAGGCCGTATAAAGAGTATGTTCGGCCTGCCCTTTTACATTGACGAGCAAAAAATGATTAGGCTAGCTCTAGGTAGTCACCTCGTGAATATGGGTTGATGAGTTGATCTAAGGCAATTCATACCAATTTTCTGTTACATTCATATAAATTTTATTTGACTTGTTTAATTTTTTAGATTTTATTTGAATTTAATTGATTTTTCCATTCATATATTTTTTAATAATTAGTTGATTTTTAAAAATATTTTCAAATTTTATTTAGTTTTTCGTATTGTTGAATATTTTTTTTATTAGTTTATATATAGTTTTAATGATTTAGTTGAATTTTAAATTATATTTTTAGTTTTTATTCAATTTGAATTTATTTTAATGGATAAGTGGTAAGTAGAATAGAATTGGGTGTGTTTAGTAATAAAAATTGATTTTTAAATTTTAGTCGGGTGTGTATAACATTTGAGGTTTGTATACATATTTTAGGGGCAAAAACTGATAAGTCCATTTCACACATTGAAAAAGCATAGAAAGACAAGTTTTATTTTTAATTCGAATAGGGTCAAAATAGGTGATAAATATACTAAACTGCCCTTCTAATATTTAAATTCGAAAATAATTCTTTAATTACTTAGTCAACAATTTTTTAAACTACGGTAAAGCAAACATTTAATTCCTCATATTAATTACGTTTCCATATTAGCAATAATAATAAACTGATAAATATCCCATTGATTTCGGAATTTTGAAATTGCATTTTGAATTCGAAATTAATGGTCAAAACTTCATCTTCTTCGAAATTATCACGAAGACAACTTCATACTGAGAAACCTAGTGAGCATTTCAGGTACTATTCTGCAGTTTTCAACCAAATCTAAGTGATTGTACTCTTGCAAGTGATTTTTATATTTAAATTGTTTATTATGGTTTCTTCCTCCTTTTATATAACTAGTACTTATAGATTCTTTTTTTCATTTTAATATGATCAGTATTTTCTGCATTTAGGGGTTTCTCTATTTGATAAACCCTAACAATGTAAATTTTTTATACAATGAAGTAGATTATACGGATCTATTATAGTTATTTCTATTTATTAACCATTTTGAAGCATCAATGTACAACTCTCAATTTAATTTAGAAAAAATTCGATTATCAGTTAAGATGGCTAGGATGAAAAGAAATGTGGAACAGACACATGATGATGACAGTATGGACGGAAGGAAAAGGATGAGAAAGAAATATAAGAGCAGAAACAGAGGTATGTATTGTTAAGATTTATGTACAGTAAGTTGCATCACAATTATATTGCAGATCTATACTAATCTTCTACATATGGTATGGAAGATGCAGATTTTGAGTCAATACTTGATTACATATACCATATAATTATATCACTTTTTGTTGATATGCAGTTAATTTATTACATATAACATTAAACCATAATTAATCTATGTATCTGTTGTGATGTATATCTTTTTTGTTACTTTTAAACTAATTTTATTTTATATTTGTTTCAGATGTTTCATCTGAAAAAAAAGTTCGTTTGGATGCAAAAGAAGCCAAAAGAAAAGGAAAAAGAATCATTCGTTATATGATTGTTTCATCTGACTCAGGTTATATAGAAATGTTAATTTTATAAGATAATGCTTAAAGCCAATTCAATCCGATATCATGCAGCAGGGAAGTGGAACGCTTGACTGGGGAGTTGTTGTTTGTAAGCTGATTGAATGTTTTTTTAAAGGACATGATCCTGGTGATGTAGAACTTAAAGGAAATGATGCAAGTGATATGTGAATTAGGATAGCTGGTGCATTGGTTGATAAGTTCAGCTAGCTATATAAAGTTCTAAAATATTTTAGTTGGTTTGTGACATACGGAGTATTAACGTATTTTAAGTAGTTTTAAATTTCTATATATGCAATGCGATCATCGTTTTGAGAACTTAATGTATTTTACAAATGTAATTCCTAGAATGTATTGTGAAGTCAACTTTATTGATGACCAAATCTATTTATATTATATCTTAGGTATTATACTGTGATATGCAGAATGAATATATAGTTGTAGTGAATGTGTAGAAATATATTCCATTTTCAATGGACGAATGCAATGGATATTACATAATGAAACATATGTTGTTGCATTTGTTTGTGATATATGTAATAATATGAAATATAGTTATTGATTTTGTAATTAAGATACATATCTCTTGATAAATATATCTTTAAGATTGACCATATGTATAATTTAAAATTATTGATTATTATATTTCTATATTTATGTTAAATCGAATTACTTTGAAAATTAAACTAATCTCAATTGAACTAAATTAACGATGCTAGTATGAGCATGTTTTCAATTTTTTTATGTTTTTAATGTAAGACAAATCAATATTTATGATGTTAATTTTACTTATTATATACTTTTTGAATATTTATATATATAAAGACTGTGTTGCATATTAGATGAAATAAATGTAATATTAAATATCATTTAATGTATGAACATATGATAGTTGGGCAAAAAATATGGCATCAAGATTTCTGCAATGATTCGGATGATATGTAGACATAGCAAATAATTGTACTAAATGTGCAGAAACATTTTGAATTTCTTATTGACTTATGCAATGTATATTACATAATGAAACATATTCTACTGCATTTGTTTGTAATATATGTAATATTATTAAATATAGTTATTGATTTTGTAATTAAGATACATATATTGATAAAGACTCATTTTTAGAAAGTTGAGACGGTTGAACTTCAAAGCTTTTAATGAAGGAATGTCTTTTTTTTTTTTTTTTATTGTGGCGGTTGGGGATGGATGGAATTTATTAAGCAAAGCTATTAAATTTATATTTTTCTTAAATACGAATCTATCTTGACACCATAATATCTTTCTTTTATTAAATGGTGATTTGAATTCTGCATTAAATGATTTGAATTTCTATAATATAATATTTTTTAAGTATATAAAAAGAGTAATGAAGTCAGTCGAAAGATTTTATTTTTTTCCTTTTTTTAAATATTCTAAAATTGAGTACTAATCCATTCACTTCATTTAAAAGTTTACTATATAATTATAAAATATCAGATCTAAATTTCTATATTATTAAACAACTAAACAGACTATTTCTACGAACAATTGAAATTACTACATTCAGAATGATTGAAAATAGTTTTGAAGGTCATAAACAGAATGAATCAAGGAGTTTTTTAAAAATTCAAATTAATGAAATATGCAGGGGAAGTTTTGATATGGAATGATTTATTTGATTGAATCGATAATTATGGAAGATTCAGTTTTGGAAATTCCATAAAAGGTGGATTTATTTATATAATATCATTATAAATTCGAAATATCAATTAGTTGTCAAACTAAAGGGTATAAGTGGGAATGTATGTTGGTTTTCGACCTTATTTGTTATTATTTAATTTCTTGTATTTCTATGTTTTTTGGTCTTATGGAATGACTCTATGAGATATTAATCCCATATTTTATTGGGGGTTAGTAGCTTCACCAAAAAAAATTATATGCATCTACTCCAAACTAGTTAATCATTCCTCTATATATATGAAAAAAATTAAAAAAATTACGGCATCTACTCCAAACTAATTAATTTATTTATTTGAAATATATTTATTTCTTATGAGTATTTGATAAAATGATGATATTATCATTAAATTTAGTTATACGTTTCAATTAATAAAGGAAAATAAGATTCACATAATTAACATCGATCATTCATAACTGCAACACTCTTTGATTTCGTTTGTAAAATTTATATTGTTTTATATTTTTTCAAGTTATTTTTTTAAAATTATTTTACTCTTTATTTATGTAATGGTTACTTAGTTATTTGATATACATCTATTTTTCTATTTAAAATTATGGGGTGTGTATATAATATTTTGGGGTGTGATTAACCCTACTTTGTTTTTTAATATATATAGAGGAGAGAGTGATGTGGGCATGTGGCATGATGATATGGTATAATGATGTGACAAAATATATGTGGTAAATTCTAATTCTTTCAAAACATAAAGGATTAAAATTGATGTAAAAATGATTAAAATTGAAATGTAAAAGATATATTTTGTAAAGTTGAAACTTAAGGGATTTATTTTGAAATGTCTCAAACTTAAACTTATAGATCTAAAAAAAATTCTTCTCCAATTTACGCTTTTGGTAGGTTTATTTTGGAATTTGGACTAGTCGTTTATAGCCCACGAGTTGCAGTTTTCAAAATCTAGTAACTTGGGTGGCTCGTGTTGGGATTTCCTTTTGACTTTATTTTATCGTTAAATGCTGGTTGATTTCAGTTCTTTAATGCATTCATTCAATTACCAAAATCTTAATATATTTCGTTTAACATACATAGTTAATACTATTTTTTTTTTAAAGAACTAATAATATAATTTTTCGATCTAAGTGTATATATAGAACTAAAAAGAAAACAAAATTTTAAAGGAATACAAAATTACACCCACTTTAATTTTGGTTTTGTAACTTTCGTTTTTTTTTTAAATGGTTCGGCTACCTAGTACCTACTATAGAACACTAGGGGACTCTGGGGAAATCAATTTCAGTTTTTTTTTTTTTTTTTTAATTATGTAAAATTTAATTTTATAATAATAAATGGATAAAAGATGATGAAAAGTTTAAAGAGAAGAAAGTAAAGAAGCCCACAAATTTTGTTGAAAAGTTGCATACATTTATCTTTTAAGTCCATTTGAGTGTGTTAAGCTTATTTTATACTTCTTCCGTTTCAATTTAAATTCATTATTTGTAATAAAATTGATGTTCATATATTTATCTTATTTTTCATATTTTGTCATTAAGCCATCTAAACCCTTATTTTTTATACTAAAAAAATTCTAATAAAAATTACACGTATGTCATTAAGTCGGCCATCTAAATCATTTTTTTTTTTTTGTTGGAATATTACAAGTCACCGAGATTTACATGTATCTTAAAACGTTCATACATATATTTTATTTATTTACACATATTTTAGAACATTTATACATATTTGTGTATATGTTATTTTTTTTATAAATATCTTGTTTATTTATACATTAATACTATAGAAGGTTGTCTATTAGGTAATTGTCCAATGCCCATGTAGATTTTATTTTTTTATTTAAATCAGCATATATGAATCGATTTTTTTTTTTTTTTTGAAAGTTATATGAATCGAAAATTAACTAAGAATTGTTAGTGTTTAAAATCAAAGTTTTGCGTTCTATATGGACATAGCCCCATAAGAATTGTTTGCACCTTGATCCATAGAAATTGTTGTTGTATTGTGGTATTAAACAAATGAGCTTTTGTTCTTCATATTAGGGTTAAGATTGTGATCTTACACGCTAAAGTTGTTTATTAGTATTATAAGAGGTAAAATAATTTTTTATTGAGAGTGTATTAGTCTATTGTAGAGAATAAGACAAAAAAAAAAGCTTTTGAGTGAGAAGAATAATGACATTCAGCGTAATTTTGAGATGCGTTTAGGGGATAGTTGGAAATAATAAAGTAATTTTATGTCCATTTTAAAAAGGAACAATCTAATAAAAGACGGGAAATTGCATTTTTTTTCCTGTAAAAATAAGGTCAAATCACTTTAAAATGGAGCAATCTAATAAGACCAAATTTACAATAAACAAGACCATTTTCAAACTTAGGGACCAAAATTAATTTTGAAAATTTCCTACACAATTAATAGTGCAATTTTTCCAATAAAAAACATACTAAATAAATTTTGAATTGTGACAAAAGGAGATGTAGACGTGGCATGTGTGGGCGAATCCACCATTTAGTAGGTGTGGTTTTTTTTTTGCTTTGAATAGGTGCGATTCACACCGAGTTTCTCTCTCTCTCCTCTTGCAAGTTCTATGTCTTTTGTTCACGGCTTCTTCCACCGGAAAATTGGTGGCCTCATCAACGTCCGATCATCTAATTGATTGAGGGCTTTTGCTCCTCTCACTAAGAGTTTTCTATCAATGCCGCTATTGAGACACTATATGCATCAGAGGGACGACGAAGCTTGGGAATAGTGACTAGATTCCTCGCCGTCGTCGGGAGTCAGTTAACGACATCGTGCTTTTCTACATACGCCATTCTTTACAGACATCGGTACATTGATAGTAGATTAACCTTTTGTGGGGCTGTACAATAGCCAATGCCTCCGCGACACGGTATGAAAATTCTGTCTTGGAACGCACGAGGTCTGAGGGGACCGAATGCCTTTTAAAAGCTTAGGCAAGTTGTTGCCCTAAATAAACCCTCTTTGTTTTTTGTTTTGGAAACCAAAGTCTCTACTAGAATCTTGCAATCTTGGAAGACTTTGATGAATTTTGAGTCCTGTTTTGTGGTAGATTCAAATGGTATGAAGGGTGGACTTGTTCTGTTTGCTACTAATGAAGTGAGTGTTTATGTGAATTCATTCTCTTTTACACATATTGATTCTCTTGTTACTTGGAATGACTTATCTTGATATTTTACGAGCTTTCAAGGAAGTCCATATTGTAATCAAAGGAAAAATTCTTTTGACCTTTTGTCCCCGTATTGGGTGGTGGGGGGTGATTTTAACATGGTGGGATTAGATCAAAAATGGATTATCTTAGATCTGTACTTGATGATCTGGGTCTTTATGATTTGGGGTGCAAAGGGCCATTATTTACTTGGAATAATAAAAGAAAATACCAATTTGCTATTAAGGAAAGGTTGGATCGATTTGTGGATACTAATGAGTGGATAAATATTTTCGACTCAACTAATGTGGAGAATTTACGGTGGTATGGATCCAACCATCGGGTCATATCTCTTCATTGTGTTTTGAAACGAATGAGATAGGAAAAACGTACACATTCTCTGTTTAGATTTGAAAATGCGTGGCTGCAGGAACCCTCTTTTAAACAAGAATTTGAGAAAGTATGTTACGAATAAAAGAAGGAAAGGCCAGCTAGTTGGGGGCTTTGGCTGGTATAGTGGCTGTTATCAGTTAGTAGTTAGGTTCTGTTAGTAGTTACTAGTAGTTAGTAGCAGTTATGTTCTTTACTTTACTGAGGGAATAGTCTATAAATAACTGGTCCTTGTGTTTAGAAGGGATGTTGAATAATATTGATTACTTTTCGGCTTAGGCTTGGGCGGAGAAATCCGATTTCTATCTTAGTGTTCTTTCATATCTTGATCTTGCGTTCTTGAGAGTCTTTCTACTAACAAAGTATGGAATAATGGTCTCCGGAATGTGGGATTGCCATTACGTTTGAACAAGCTCAGGGGGTCTCTAAGAGCATGGACCTCGAAAAATGTGGGGAATATCGAAAACCACTTCTGTATTCTTACACAAAAGATCAAACTTTTGGAGGAACAGGAAAAGGATGAGGAAAGCATGAATGTGAAATCAAATTGGAAAAACTCTTTGCACAACATGAGGAAATGTGGCACCAGAGAACGAGGGTAAATTGGATGAAATCTGGGGATAGGAATACGTCGTATTTTCAGAAGAGAGCGACTGAAAGACGGGCTAGAAATACTGTGATGAAACTGAAAGATGACAATGGAACTTGGCAGGAGTCGATTGAGGGAGTTACTGAGATCCTCTCTTCTACTTTTGAAGGATTGTATACTTCTTCGAATCCTTTAGTGGCACAAGTTGAGAACATTACAGGGCATACAAAAGTGGGGGTTACACAACGTATGCATGGCATATTATGCCGGGACTTTACGGAGGCTGAGGTAAAGGAGGCATTGTTCGATATGCATCCGAACAAAGCACCGGGATCAGATGGTTTTAATACTAAATTCTACCAAGACATGTGGGCGGTAGTTGGAGAGGAGGTAACCCGGAACGTGTTGAATATTCTAAATTGGGGCTCAGATGTAAGTGAGTGGAACGAGACCTTAATTACACTTATCCCGAAAGTCAAGAAACCGATGGTAGTATGTGATTATCGGTTGATTAGCCTTAGCAACGTTTGTTATAGAATTGTTGCTAATGCTATTGCAAATCGCCTCAAGATGGTGCTTCCGTTTGTGGTTGATGAGAACCAAAGTTCCTTCATACAAGATCGTCTTATCTCTGATAATGTGTTGCTTAGTTATGAATGTATGCACTGGCTCCGGAATAATAAAAGCAAGGGAGGATACGCAGTAGTAAAATTGGACATGAGTAAGGCTTACGATCGAGTGGAATGGATTTTTTCTGAAGAATCAAATGAAGAGTATGGGATTTGCGGATAAAATTATCCAGTTAGTCATGCGATACGTTTCAACACTTAAGTTCGCTTTCTGTATAAACAATAGGGTTGTTGGGGAAGTGAGTCCAACTCGGGGTCTCAAGCAAGGGGATCTGTTGTCTCCTTTCCTTTTTATTATTTGCGCTCAGGCTCTTTCAGAGTGTATTAATAATCAAGTGCGAGAAGGTTGGTTGGAAGGTATTAAAGTTGCAAGGAAAGCCCCAATGATCACCGATCTCTTCTTTGCTGATGACAATGTGATTTTCTTCAAAGCTAAGAAAGAGTATGGGCAGAATGTTAGAACTTTTCTTCATGATTAAGAGATGGCGTCGGGGCAACAAGTGAACTTGAATAAATCTTCGATTCTTTTGAGCCCTTGTACACTTGAACAAAATAGACTGGAGGTTCATAATAGTTTGAATATCAGGCTGACACAAGGACACCAACTTTATTTGGGATTGCCCACTTTCTCAGTTCGAGGTAAGAGAATGCAATTCTCATATCTTGTTGATAGAGTGAAGAAAAGAATTGATAATTGGAAAAACAAAGACTTCTTTGAAGGAGGAAGGGAAGTTCTGATTAAATCTGTTCTACAAGCTATTCCTACATATGCAATGACATGCTTCAAGTTGTCAATTTAGACTTGTAAGGAGATAGAATCGTTGATTGCCAATTTTTGGTGGGGACACGCGGAGGGGCATAATAGGATTCACTGGATGAAATGGGGCCATCTTTGCAAATCAAAGGAGAACGGTGGAATGGGGTTTAGGAAGATGACACAATTCAACGAGGCTATGCTTGCTAAACAAGTGTGGAGAATTATTGAATTTCCACACTCTTTGGTGGCAAGGGTACTTAAGGCTAGATACTTCAAACATCAGGATATTATGGAGGTAAAAATTGGATCGAACCCTTCGTTCACTTAGCAATCAATATGTTCGAGTAGAGAGGTGCTTAACAGAGGAATTCGTTGGACAGTTGGTAAGGGCAATACAGTTACACTTTTTAAACATGCTTGGATTCATCGACTGTAAGAAGGTTTCATCCGATCCAGAATTGATGTAGGATATAGTGTGACTTCATTCCTGGATGAAAATAGGAATTGGAAAGAGAACATGGTAAGGCATGCCTTTCTTCTGTTTGAAGCGGAAGGAGTGTTGCGTACTTGTGTCGGTAATAAGGATGATGAAGATCGACGCTTTTGGATTTACGATTGTATAGGGAACTTTTTAGTTAAGTCGAGCTATTGGGTTATTAGAATGGAGGCGAAAGCAAAAAAAGAGGTGGTTATTTGCTCCAGCACGGGCAGTAGAATACGGTGGTGGAAGCACCTGTGGAAGCTGAAATTGCCCCCAAAAGTGAAGATTTTTGGATGGAAAATCTTGCAAGGAGGAACATCGGGTGTAATCCTAATTGTGGTCTTTGTGGTCTTTTCATGCCTACTACGATGCATACACTGTTTACATGCCCAGGTGTTTGTAAGGTCTGGAAGAACCTGGGATGGTGGAATTTGATCAAACACGGGAAGTTTCTACAAACTTCCTACTTCCTGAGTCGAGTACTTCCTGAGTCGAGTACTTCCTGAGTCGAGTTAGCGAGGAACGGTCCTCGAGTAATCTTGAAGAATTGATTATTGTTGCTTGGGGATTTTAGAGCGACAAATGTACGATTATGCATTACCAGATTCGGGATAAACGTTAGTGCCATGTGATGACAGGTGAGAAAGTTTTGGCTTATCTTGAAAACTATCGTCAGGTGCATGACCAGAAGGAGGAGGAAGACGAAGTCCGAAGTGAAAAACTGACGGGGTTTGGTAGCGAAGCTGGGGCGTGCTTTGAAGTTGATGGAGCCTTCAATGCCGAAGAGCATAAGTATGGAATCGGAGGGGTTGGTATTAATGGGAACAGAGTCATTGTGAAATCCTTTACATCGAAGATTTCACCACAACGAACAACTTTATGGGTGCAATTAATGGCAATTGAAAGAGCCCTCATGGAAGCCAAAGTGCTCAACTGGACTTGTCTAGAAATTAAATCTGACTCGTAGTAGGCTATCATTCATTGCAATGGGAGTGCTAAAGGCGCTGGACCGGAAATGAGCACTGCTTCTAGGATACAACGAGAAATACAGGAGTTTGTAGTGTGCAAATTCACCTGTATACCTAGAAGGAACAACCGAAGGGCGCACAATTTGGCGTAAGAAGTGGTACACTCTACCATTTCTCACGATTGAAATGGAGTAGTTTGGCAGATTTAGATCATGGGAATTTTCTTTTGAGCATCATTGTTGATCCTATGTATCTATCACAGGTCCCATGGGCCATGTGCTCGTTTCTTATCAATAAATTTTCATATGAACAATATTTCTCTTTCACATGGTTGCTAGATGTCCACCATAAGGAGGTCCCCTAGGTGCAGAATTGAAAGCAATCGAATTAACAGTGAATGAGGCTCAAAAGAGGAGCTATGAAAGGCTTGAAATCCGAACTGATTCAAAACAAGCCATTGCGTTGTGTTCCGGAGGTAAGAGAGGTGTTGGACTGAAATGCGACATTGCAAAAAGAATCTAACTGGCTTCACATGGATTTGTAATGTGCAAATTCACATTTCTACCCCTGTTCAAGAACGAAATGACGCACCAACTGGCTCAAAGGGCGGTTTACTCTACCATTTCTTTCGACTGAAATGGAGTAGTATGAATAGGATCATTGGAGATTTTAAGGTATCTTGTTCAAGTTTCAATTGTCAATCCTATGGCCTTTCAAAAAAAAAAAAAAAAGGTGTAAACATTGAAAGCTAACAACATTATAAAAGTGTGATTAAATTCAACATTTAATTAATTAGCCAAATATTTTATTGTCATATACCATAGGTACACTTATTTCCAGTAAAAACACTTGAAAAGAAAAGATTAATCAAACAAGCATTAATCAGTTTGTCCTATGGTGCTCCATAGCCATTGGCGGTTGATTAACAGCATAAAGTTGATATATTAATCAAGAATTAGTAGCCGTTGATTGTCATCATAACTGTACATGAGAGATACCATTCTTGCAAGATTAAGAGAAGCTTCTTGAAAGGAGGATTGTAATGGTGAGTTATTCATATTGAAACACTCCTTGTTAAGTACTTTCCATTCACTTTTTATCATCTTTATTACATGCTCTCGTGCTTGCTTCAATGTCAAACCTTGGTGATCATTCATGTAACACTCTATGTATGATCCATCTTTGCCATCTTGATGTTCATCCCGTGCCAATCATAAATGGATTACATATGTACATAGAGTCATACTTCAAATCAGTGTTTATATTTTTCTTTTTATTCTGTTTCACGTTAGTTTTCATACTTTAAAAATGAAGTTTCTTACACAATACCTTACTTTATCTTTTTTTTTTTTCGTGCACAAATCAATAAGAAAACTGATCTGAAATGGAGGGAGTAATTATTAATATTAGATCTATATTTTTTCAAAATGAATTTTGTTCTATTTACTTTCAAATTTTTACTTTTTAGTCCATTGACCAGCTACTGTAGGTTACTTTCAAATTGAGTTCGGCCTAAGTTACAAGACTGAAATTGATACTGTTAGGACTAAAATTGATAATACGAGGACTAAAATTGAAAAAAATGCAAAGTTACAGGATATTTTGAGTTGGCGTAACCTTTTTTTTTCCTTTTTTATATGTTTTTATAATTGGTCTTGTAGATTTTAAAAATGTGTTAATTAACTATTAAAAAGTTGAATTTTGAAAGTTAACTAAGTGAAATTCGATCATCAATTCAGAAATGTGGAGTACAGTCTTGAAAACAACAATTAAAACCGTACCTTAGCCGTCCCCAAGTCATCCCAAAGACGAAGAATTGCAGCGACGGAAGATATGAGTGTTGATGTATCATCTAATTGGAAGTCATTCGTTGGACCGAGCCCTAATAGAAAGAATAAATGGACCAGCACCACGTGCACTCCAGAGCTCACCTTGCCATTAGCCAAATACTCTTCTGCTCTTGCCAATTCCTTGCCCCCAAACCACTTTGCCTCCACTAGAAATGCATTGCACAAACTTCCCCACTACATGCCCAAAAAATATATTTAGTCATGTAATAACGTCACTTTTTGAATTTGGTCGTGTACGATTTTTTTCATTCAGTACTTTGGCTATTGAGTATAACCAGACGATTTTTTTAATTCTCAATTTCTTGTCATTAAAATTTTTTTGCTATATAAAATATAATGAAAGGATTTTGTTTTAAAACGTCAATTTTCTTATAGTGAAAGTGGAATACGAAAAGTAAAACAAATGAATCAAGAGACTCCCTCAATCATACCGTTTGTTTTAAGAAGTGGATAGGGTTGTGGCCATGCTTCTGAAAAATCATGTGGCTAATGTGGTTAGTTGTATCAAGAAGGGCCTTATAACACTTCTTCATGTATTCGGGGAGCATTTCCATGGCCGCATAGTCCCATCTAATTCAATATATATATATATCACTAATTAAATTTATTTTTCGTAAAATTGTGCTGACGTGACAGTGTATGAAATCATACTCGTGGACAGCTTGCGTGAAGATGACGAGGTCTTGTGGAGTACCGTAAAGGTCAAAAACATCGTCTATCAAATAAATGAATGCGATGGATTTGGTAAGCTGAAGTCGATGCCACGATAAGGTGGTATCGTGAATGAGAATGGCCATGGACCATGTATACCATTTCAATGGTTGGTTCCTTGCCAACGTTAGTTCTTGGTTTAAACCAATATCATCCCACCACCTAAAATAAAATGCATGTCATATATTCATTTTTTCGAGCATGAATTTTAATGAATATTAATTAGTTTGTGTAAAGGGGCAGACCTACTCTATACTTCAACGACGTCTTGCCCCCACCTCTATCCCACCTCTTCTCTCTATATATATATACATATTATTTTTTAAATTAAAAAATAATTTAATAAATTATTTTAGGAGTGAGTTTATAAATAAATTATTTATTGCACATTTGATATTTATATATAAAAGTATATAATTATTTTGGCTCGGAGTTTTTCTCGGGCCTCAAAATTTACGGTCCAGTCTAACTCGTAAAAAAAATTAGAATAACTTTTAATAATTTTTTAAAAAATACTATAAGGATATTTCACTAAATTTATATATTTTATATATTTTTTTTTAATATTTCATCTAATAGCGAAGTGTGATCGTACCTGACAAAGTTAAATGATGTGTCAACTTTTAATTGAACACCTATTGTGAGACAGGGTAGAAAAACCCTTCTTAATTTATGTAGTTAAAAAAATTTAGCTAGAAAAACAATAATGATCGATGTGATTTTTGTCATTAATTGTCAACTTTCTTATAGTTTTTATAAGTACTAAAACTTGATACTCCCTCGGTGGTTTACTTGACTACTAACTTGCACAAAACAAAAAATTCATTTCCATAATCTTCACCGTAAAAAAATACACATATTTACTCATATGTTATCACTTTTTCACACTCAATCTATTTTTTCTTTACATTATTCATAAAAATTTACAAAAATACCCCTTAAAAAATTACTCATTATCTTTATCTTACACACTTTTCTTAAAATGTGTGCAATCTCAATGGCGCAAATTTCATTGGGATAAATAGAGTACTCCATTTGTGCATCTATAAGTTTTTCATTTTTTCATTATGATTCGTCTGTCTATAAGCTTCTCATACCTTTATTTTTTAAATATTTTTTTTTATACTTTTATTTTTAAACTTCACTTTACATTTTACTTTTTCTTTCTCTCTATCTCTCTATATCTTTCTTTTTCTCTATCTCGTCACATGTACTATATTTATAATTTAATCATTTTTCTTAATTTGTGTGTTAAAAAATAATGAGAAATTTATGTGTGGACAAAACAATATAAACAAAATGAATAGTATTTTAAGTGATGGAGATAAATTAATAAAGTAAATAATATGTTTAATATATAGTAGTATTAAAGTGATAAAATAACTTCTTCTCGAGTAAAACACGAACTAATCTAATAAAATATTATCTTACGTGGAGAAATGGTGCAATTCCCGTCGGTGTAAGGATTGTCCAGCTACCAAATCCATTTCTGTCAGCTGTGTTAATGTTTTCCCCCATCTTTGTGTGGTTTCCAGATGCCTTTGAAAGTCTTTATTTTCTGTCAATCTGGCTATGCTCTTGTGGTAAGGGTGTCTTAATCTTATACTCCCTCCCTCCTTAAAAAGTTTGTTTGGCTTTTTTGGTACGAAGTTTAACAAAAAAAATATATATATATATAATGATTAGAGTGTTGAAAGTAATTTTATAAATTTTTATGTAAAAAGTAATTTTATAATTTTACTTTTCTTGACAGCAACGATTCCGACAGAAGTTGGGTGCAAAACTCTTCAGCTTCCTAAAGTATACTTTCTCCTTCAAAACTTAACTGTGTCGCTTCGTACAATTCCAACAATCCTTCAATATTTTCTCTTATTTCTTCTTTGAATTTCCCTTCTTTTCCTCTGAAATTATTAAACACCTCTGTAAATTATAACACACCACGTTAGGACTGTAATATGTGTCACACGTGACGATAAAATATAAGAATGTGAAATACTCACTCCCTCATATTAATTTTTATATGCACGTAGGAGCACCCGAACACATATTAAGAAAGGGTAATTGTATAGTATCATTTTGTATAAAATTGTAGATATTGTGAGTAGACATGTGAAAATCGAAATATGAATCGGACGAACTGGCCAAATCGGTCGATTTCTAACAATCAGTTCGTAGAACCGTCGGTTTCAATTTAAAAATTGAATCGTAACCTTAAAATTAAAGTTTAGCTTCGGTTCCGGAAATTCAAAACTGTAATCGGCGACTCAGATGTTAAACTAACCAAATCGACGGTTTTACCCCTTTTTTCTATTTAAAATTTTTAATATTCTTCTATAAAAATTCCTCAATTTCAACTAATTTTTTCGCACCAATCTCTCTCATCTCTCTCTTCTATAATTTTTTTTTCATGTAAATGGTGTACGTAAAAGTTATTGTGGATGTCAAAAAAGACAAGGTATAGAAAATGTATTTGGTCTCTTCCTACCTTTAATCATTGAAACTAAAGGCCTAGGCACCATCTCTTCGTCTTTAAAAGAACTAGACTTGTATACTCCATTACTCCTTCTATCCAATTTTATTATTCTAACTTTTTTTTTTAAATTTAATTATACTCCCTCCGTCCGTTTATAAATTTTCCGTTATTTTTTGGCACATAGATTAAGAAAAGTGATTAAACAATAGATATAGTACAAGTGATGTGACTGGGAGAAGGAGAGAGATATAGAGAAAAAGTAAGATATAAGTACTGAAGTGTAAGAAAAAATACTTACCAAAAAGGGTATGGAAAACTTATAGGCGGACGGACCAAAATAGTAAAATGGGAAGCTTATAAGCGGACGGGGGAAGTATTTATTTCCTTTTTAAAACAATACTATCCATATTTTTTTATTTGCACCCTTCACTTTGTCATTTCACTTTATTCATAAATAATTATTTTATTTATAATTGAACTCCATAATATTTCATCATATCTTCAACTTATCCATTTTATAAATAAACTAATTAATATTTATTAAAACTCATACCTACGAAGAAATGAACATAATGAATTCGACGGAAAGCTGGAAGGAGTAGTACAGCCAATCGACAAGCCTACCACGAAAGTTATTATGGGAAGAAGGCAGTACAAAATCTCGAGCTACAAGAAGGAGATATATACCTGCAGATACGAGGTATCCCCGTTGTCGGAATAATCGGAACGAAAGTGCAGCATCGTGAAGCGAGTAGCATCCGCGTAAAGTCTCACCGTTTTTGGAATAATGCGTCTTAAGAATGGTGTGAATCTCCTCCTGAAAATGGTGGGCGACTCCTAGCCGTTGGATGGCATCTACAAACATCAACTTTTCAATTGAATCTTCCTTCACCTTTAATGACTGCTTTATCTTTCCCACTTTATCTTCATAATCCATCAAAAACTGTACCTATAATTAATTTAATAAATTAGTACTATGTTTACTGTCATCAGAATGACAAAATTGATAATTTTCGAAGGGATGAAAGGAGTATTTAATTAATAATGTAGGAATTACGCAACTGGGAAAAGGTTTTCATTGAGATGAAGCTGATTCTCTTGGCTTCTCAAGGGATTTATACCATGATTATTTGTTGCTTCACATGCAATTGAAAAAGTTTTTATCTTTCCCTTACACACAAAGTTTGTAAGAAGATTTGAAGGACGAGGAAAAGAAGTAAATGACAACATGCCAATGCAGAAAGATGCCATGTACAAAATGTTTCACAAGTAAATATAGTTTTATTGTGAATGTAATCAAGCCAATGAGTGTATATATATATATAAGTTCCCATGTGTTGCACATTCTTATATAATATTAGTCATTTAGTTGTATGTTGGTCTTGGGCAAGTTTGCTATCTTTCTTGATCGATGATCCTTATGGAGTGCTGGTTTGCTTATGTGACTTTTCACTCTCTCAAGATTGAGTTTAGAGCTAGAAGTCTTTGGTAGAGTTTATCTTTATAGATATAGGTGCACTTATAATATTATACACAATTAATATTTTTCATTATTTCTACTTTTCATTTATTCACATTTCCTATTAAAAATAATGCTCCCTCCATTCAAATATATTTCACCGAATACGAATTTTAATAAAGTAGATATGTTAAGGATATGATGAGATATTGTGAAGTTTATTTGTAAATAAAGTGAATGACAAACATGTGTGACTAAGTGATGTTCGAAGAGTTAAGATAAAATAGTATGATTTTATTTCCATGATCCTATTGTAATCTAAAAACAAATATGGTCTAAAGAAAGTAAAGTGCAAAAATATACTCTTTCGCTCCAGTGAAAACTATTCAATTTTCTTTTTTTGTCTGTCCCAATAAAAGTTACTCATTACCTTTTTGACAAACTACTCCTTTCTAGAAAAAGAAATCTAGGTCTGAGGGAGGGTATACTCCCTCATTAAATTACTTCATCTGTCCCAATGAAAGTTACTTAACTTTTTTTTTCGTCATTTTCAATGAAAGTTATTCTTTTTTTTTTTTTTTTTGGCAAAGTACTAATCTCTCTCATTTATTACTCCCTCCGTCCAATTTCATTATTGCCACTTTCCTTTTTTGATTGTCCAATTTTATTATGCGCATACCTTTTTTGAAAACAATACTATTCATACTATTTTATCTCCACCCTCTTACCATCACTTATTTACCCACTTTGTCATTCACTTTATTCATAAACAATCATTTATTTACAAATTGACCCCACAATATCCCATCATACCCTCAATTTATCTACTTTATAAATAAACTAATCAATATTCATTAAAACCCGTGCCCAGAGAAGTGGGCATAATAAAATTGGACGAAGAGAGTATTATATTCTTCTCCCACAATATATCACATCACCTCTAATACATTTATTTATTTTATTATATTTCTTAATTTCCCGTCCAAAACTTATGAATAATTAGATTTCACGGATGGTGGGAATATTATTTTTGGTGCATACACCAAAATAGTTACTCGTAGTTTTGATAGATGTATATATAGTTTTTTTTACTCAGTGAATTTACATGTAATGTATTTAAACAAATTGCTCCAATTAAATAATGGTGTCGTGTCTGTGTCTTTCTGCATTCATAAATGGTTAAATATTGTGACTATAAACACGTTGTATTACTTCCGTCCGTCTACAAACTTCCCATTTTATCGTTTTGGTCCGTTCGTCTATAAGCTTCTCATACTTTTTTCGATAAATACTTTTAATTTTTTATTCTTACACTTCATTTTATATCTTACTTTTTCTCACTATCTCTCTCCTTCTATCAATTACATACTATATTTATTATTTAATCATTTTTCTTAATTTCTGTGCCAACAAGTAACGAAAAATTTATAAACGAACGGAGGGAGTATTATATTGTGTTGAATATCATGAAAAATGTTCTTGAATGATTGATCATGAATTTGTGTGACTATGGGTATATTTGCAAATTACAGTGATTGACTTAAAGTGATTAAAATTAATTTTTATAGTAGAATTGAAGGTGAATATTGCTAGTGTTTTAAGTAATTAATTTAAGCACATAATTGTGTTTGTATGCGCCTAGTAATATTTACAAAACACACAATATATCACAGGTCCCATAAAATGGCGATATAAACAAAATAATTGCTCCTACTTAGTTTTGATAGATGTATATATTTTTTTAACTCAAAAATTAGATAAAATACATACAACGTTTTCAAAAATTAATAATTTAAGGGTGTGTTGCATTCATAAATGAATTTTTTGTTTAATTTTTAATGATTGCTTATTTGTCTATGGTTTATAAAAGGTGAATGGGTACTAATGCCACCATAGTCCTTTTATATTTTGTGATTATAAACACGTGGTTTGACCATAGCATACTTCTTCATTCTATAGAGACAGTTACATTTAATTTTATATAATTTTATAAACAGAATTTATTCTAAAAAAAAAATTATATACTGATTTAAAAAAATCAATAAATGTGATTAAATTTGACTAATAAGACTATTTTATCTATTAAGGTTGTTTTATCGTCAGGAACACTTCGTCCTTCATAATAACATGAAACACATTAAATTGTTTATTCAATGTATATAATTAATTATTTGTATATGATTGCACTTTGCAATAGTGCATTTGCTCTATGCAATGTGCAATCACGCAGTTTCGTCCTACTAATAAATTAAATTAATAATTATAAAATGATAACAATAATCTTTTAAATTTAAATAATTTAAAATATTTAATAATAAAATAACATATACAATTATGATTGACAAACATGTTGAGTCGGACCATGCTTTTTGGGCCGGTCGGGCTGTGGTCGACTAGTCATGTCACCTTTTTGGGCCATCGAGCTAAAAGTCCCTATTTTTTATAATTAAAAAATAAAAAAAATGTTAATACTTATAGTTAAAAAAGATGTAAAATGGAAAAATGAATATTTAAAGAACTTAAATTAAATTAGGTCTAAATTACAGAACGTAAATGAAGTTATCCACTTATAAATTTTAGGATTTTTAATAGAATTATTATAAAGATATTTTTATAATTTTATATATTTATTTTAAAAAATTAATTATTTTATCACATAACAAAGATAGATCGCACTAAGGCGAAGTTGAACAACGTGTCATATTTTTATTGGTTTTCTATCGTCAAGAATGGCGAATCCTCTTTCTGACCATAGAAAATTCCTACCTATGATATTCCATAAATTTAGTGTAAATTTTAAAGTAGTTGAGTCTCAATTACTCATAATTCAATGTAAATGAATAATTATGGTGTAAGTTTAACTAGGAATAAAATTATCAATAAAATATTTAATACTTAAATAAAAGATAAGACAAAAGGAAAGTGTAGCTATATTTATAAGATGAAAGGAGTAATATTTTTAGGTATGAAGTTTTTCACACTTTTACTAGGGATGAGTATTAATTTGTGATCGATCCGATCGTAAAATTGTTTCATGTAATTAGTCTTCAGCCTTGTATAATCACAGGTCCCGTAAATATGGTGATGTAAACATTTCACCAATTTCACGTAGTTCGGTAGTTGTCAATAATGCAATTCATTTATTCAGGAAAAAAAGTGTGGCAGAGAAGTGTGGTTGTAACTAGTATTTTTATAAAACAACCGGTAAAATAGTCTTTATTCCATTTTTTTCAATATTAAAAATTTTAAATAAAATATTTCATCATTAATTTATTCTTTCATGCTGCATAATTCGTACTCATAAGTTTTGAATTAAAATATTAAATAGGCAGAACAATAAAGTAAAACTAAGTTTAATAACTTGATTATATCTCACTATGAATAAGGAGCAGAAGAAATACTAGAGAAAACCAATATAAAATGAGTTTGACATTAGTCTAGTTCCATATTTTTTTAAGACTAAATATTAAAAAAAAAAAAGAACCAATTAAATTGATATTTTTTAATTTTTCGATCGTTGACCGATTTTTCTGTTCTCGGCCGGTTTGATCCGGTCTAACTATAAAAACGATTATTTGGCCCATTTGGGATCGATTTTGTGATCGATTAATCGATTTTAAAAACACTTGTTGTAACATTTCTCTAATTTATTGATACTGTCAAAAATTTAATATGAAAAGGGATATGTAATGTGTGTTGTAACGTGACTTTCAATTATGTCACAAATAATGGGTATAGAACAAGTTGCATTAGTCTTTTCAGTTGTTTTAATTAACAAGCACGCCTAAGACGACGCTTGATCATTTGAGTGTAATTAACAAATAATGGGTACAAAGGGATTATTGTTGATCTGATTTTTTTATCACAAGTTATTCATCTTGAATAGATAGGCTGAGACGTAGGGTGTGTAAAACTCTGACTTTAAACGGGACTCCAGCAAGTAGACGATGAGATTGGTCTCCCGAAATTAGTCCGTCTTTGAACCGAATACCCGAGACTTAAAAAAAAAAAATCATTAAATGACATTAATTGAGAGCTTTCATTAATACACAGTCTGATGAAAGGTTTTAACTTTTAAATGTCTATGACTAATTGGTCTAATTAACTTATTTTATCGTTCAATTTATTTGAATTATTTAAATTAAACTGACTAATTACCCTTGAAATAGGATATAATATTTTAGGGTTAATTGCAAAAAAAATCACAACCTTTACAGTATTTATCAATTACAACATATGTTTTTTTTCTTTGCGATACAATACACCACCTTTTTAAATTTTGCAATTCAACGCATATGTTTATTTTTCGACAACACATGAATGATATATATATCGAAGCCGCATTAAGATTCTACACAAATGTCCACGTAAATGTCACGACTGATCAATAAAATATTATTTATTTATTTTTTATTTTAAAAACGTTTTTAAATAAAAATAATATGCAAAATTTCACATTATTTTTTATGCACTGTGATTTGGAGAACGAGATCCTATTCTTTTGAGTTTTGGGAGAAATGATAATAATTAAATTGGTTTATTATTTATTTTTTAAAATATTTTTTTTAGTATTGCTTTTAGTTTAAAACAATTTTTTTAGTATTCTTTTTAGTTAAAAACGTTTTAAAAATTAAAAAAAAAAAAATCTTCATTATTCGTGACATTTATGTGGCAACTCGGCAGCTCTGACAATCGCATCATGATTTAATTGTTGCCATAAAATTGATAGATGCATTGAATTGTAAAACTTAAAAAGGTGGTGTATCAAATTGCAAAGAAAAAAAGAATATGTTATAATTGATAAAAACTGTAAAGGTTGTGATTTTTTTTGCAATTAACCCAATATTTTATTACTCCCTCCGTCCCGGTATAAGTTTCCCACTTCTTTTGGGTGTTTTGATTAAGGAATATGATAAAATAATAGATGTAGTACAAGTGATGTGATGGTGAGAGAGAAAATAATAGATTAGTATAAGATGAAGTATGATAAAATAATAGATAAAGTGTAATAGATAAAGTGTAAGTGATATGATTGAGAGAGAGAAAATAATTTACCAAAAATGGAATGAGAAACTTATAGTGGGACATCCAAAAAAAGGAAAGTGGGAAACTTATAGTGGGACGGAGGGAGTATTATTTATAGATAAAATGAGGGTTTTTAAAAGTAAAGAACGTAACTACTTCTTATTCAAAATATAAGACATTTTGGATCAATACACATATTTAAGAAATTAATTAATTTTTAATTTCACTCTTAATTAATGTTTGTACTTTAAATGAAAATAATTTTTTTTTATTAATTTTAAAGATAAATTTGAAAGAAATGCAATTAATTTGTATTAAAAATTACAAAACGTTGTATAAATAAAAGGTCAAAATAATTTATATTATGAATAGAAATGAGTATTATTTATTTCAGTCAAATCAATATGCAATATATTAAGAAAAATAAAATGGAGAGTGAAACAAGCAAAAATTGAAAGAGGTATGATAATTTAGCTCAATTAAGTATGGCCACGGATAAATAACCCCCCACATATTATGTGTTCACCCCCCTCAATTTATATTTTGAACTAATAGGTGAAAAGACTATATTACCCATATGTGTTGAGTTCACCCCACCCAAAAAAAAAACAGTTTTTTCCATTTCTCTCCCACCCAAAATATAGTATTCTTTTGTAATTGATTATATTTCATGTTATTATTATTTTATTTGACAGTATTGTTGTATGATTGTGTAGTTGTAACGAATATATGTGTAGTGTATTTCGTTTTCGATTTTTTTTTACAAAAATCGCGTTTTGCAAAAACTCAGCACTGGTTCGCCGAGTTTTGTGAGATTTTTTGGAAAAAAGTTCCACGTTATGAATCAAAACTCGGTTTACTTTTCCACATTTTGATTCAAAACTCGGCCAACTTTTCCACGTTATGAATCAAAACTCGGTCGCCGAGTTTTGAATCAAAACGTGGAAAAGTTGATCGAGTTTTGATTCATAACGTGGAACTTTTTTTTGAAAAATCTCATAAAACTCGGCGAACCAGTGCTGAGTTTTTGCAAAACGCGGTTTTTATAAAAAATAACTCGGAAACGAAATACATTACACATATATTGAATAATTAGTGAGTAGTGAGTGGGAAATCGAACCAAGGTGAAGAGAAATCAAAAAAATGGGTGAAGTGGAAGGAAAAATGGGGTTTATGAGTAAGAATGGTAATTTTGAAAAATAAGTGGTGGGTGAACTCATATGTGAAGGGTGAAGTCATCCCAGGGGTGAAGACATAATAACTGGGGGCATTTATCCGTGGCCATTAAGTATTGATGCCTAGAAATTGGAAGCCCATTTTCAGCCCAAATGAATTTATATGCAGCCCAAAACAATAGTAATAAAAGTCAGCTAAAATTGCTACATGTGATGGGAAAATAAAGGCTTTGGGTTATAATAACCTTCAAGATACAACTATGTTATGTACACTTCCCTTCAATTCATTAATTTAATAAGAATGTAAAATATAAAAACGGTCTCTTTAGTAAAATGAACCTAGTAAATACACTTCCCCTCTAACTATAATCCAGTTGTCGTCACCACCATTTGTTATTAACACTATTGTTTTTATATTGATTTTGTTTTTATATTGATTTCATTTACTCTTTATTCGAGGTGGGATGAAATTTCATATGTTTATTTGTTTCCTCTTATATTTCTTTTACTTTTTCATATGTTTATTTATTTCCTCTTATATTTTTTTACTTTTTTTTCGACATAAATCTCATATATTTGTTTTCTTACTAACATTGTTGTTTTCCTTTCATATTTTTCTACTCTTTATTCGATGTGGGACAAAAATCTCATGTTTGTTTGTCATTCTTTTTTCTAACATGTGTATAATTTCTTTCATTTAAATTGAGTATTAATAATGAATTCCATTATTTCAAAGAATAAAAAACTATTATTTCAATAATATTCTAAATAAAAAAAAATATAATTATAAATGCTTAAAAAAATTGTTGACCCTTTTGCTAGAAATATTTTAATTCAATATAATTTTTATAAATGCATATATTTTTAATGTAAAATAAAAATACATATACTATTGTTTAATTTTATCGACGATCCAACCGGTCCAATCGATTGGACCATGAACTGGTGCCCAATTCGATTTTGTTTTCGATTCAATTATGAAAACACTAAGGTGGAGGGTTATAAAAAGGGAAAAGAATGAGAATTGAGGGGGAGGTGGTTGGGTGGGGGGCTGCGGTAGAAGGGAAATGAAAGATGAAAGAGGAGGAGGAGATAATTGGGATTAGGGTTTTTGGGTGAAGTGCATCTATAGGAGAAAGAGATATTTATTAAGGTGATTTTTAAAGAGAAAATTGTAGTTTAGATATTGCAGGGAGTGCATCTATAAATCTACACTACAAAAAAAGCCATCAATTAGAGACTAAAATTTTGAGACTGATTTGAGACCGATCCGAAAAAATTTCGAGTTTTGAGACTGTTTTCAGTTCGGTCTTTAATATTATGTTTTCAGACCGCTTAGAGACCGAATTTCGGTCTCTAAACCGAAATTAAAATTTTGATTTTGAATTTTGTTTAGAGACCGATAATTCAGTATTTAATTGGTATAAAAAATTATGAATCCAAAAATTTTAATTGACTACCAATTTTGATCGACCACTCGTTTAGAGACTGTTTTCAGTTCGGTCTTTAATATTATGTTTTTCAGACCCCTTAGCCACCGAATATCAGTCTCTAAACCGAAATTAAAATTCTGAGTTTGAATTTTAATTGGAGACCAAAAATTCAGTCTTTAATTGGTATAAATGTTTTATACGTATGTGAATCGATCACTTACCGTCGGGATTAGGAGAGAATCCTTTAAGCTTGGACAAAGTATCCACATCTGAAAAAGAATCTTTTACTACGCTATCTAAATCCGTGGAATCTTTCATTACATCCTCTAAATCAACTAAAGCAGGCACTACGATCTCTAAATCAATTGAATCAGGCACTACGATCTCTAAATCAGTTGAATCGGGCACCACCGTCTCCACTTCCAACGAATCTGGCTCTATGACTTTGTTCGAGATAGAGAAATCGAATTTAGGAAAAGAGAAATATTTGTCCATCGTTGGGAGAGACATATCATATTAGCGATTAAAGAGATATGAATAATATTTAAAGATACAAAATTTTAAAATATTATCCCTAATATTGTATATATAGATAATTTTAAATAGTGGAGACCGATTTTTCGGTCCCAAATCAGGCGGTTGTGTTTAGAGACCGATTTTTGCGGTCTCAAATCGGTATCAAAATCAAGTTGTTTATTTTTAGAGACCGATTTTAGCGGTCTCTAAACACTCCGGAACAAGTTTTGTTTATTATTTATGTTTCTTTTGATGCAGAGTTTTTATATTTCCTCACTTTGTCGACATTTAGTTGATTTATTGAATGAGTTATCAAAATATTTAATGAGGTTGTGATGAATGAAATTCTCATTTGATAACAAAAGTCTATATTCTAAAATTTTGTTATATATGGCAATGAAATTAATTTTTATTTTGTAGAGAAGAGATTAATTTTAATTTTGTGGAGAAGAGATTTTGAGACAAAAATTAATGGCAATGGAAGATATGAGAAAAAATTAATGACGTGTGTGATTTGATTGAAATAATATTAAATTGTAAAAAAGATTTTACAATTTTAAAAAAGATAAAATAAAATATTAATATGACATTAAATTCAAATTAAATATAAATAAAAAATAATTTATTGACGTGGGCATGCCAGCTGTGGACACTATATCATTTCCGATCATATACAATAAAGAAATTAATTATATATGTATATAATTAATTTTAAAAGTTACACAAGACAATTACTTGTCAAAGTGGTGGGTGCTCATTACTGGGCACCCATCCACCAGGGATCAATTCCCACAAAGGCCAAAATAAAATGGTCATTTAAACAAAGTGGGTGTGGGTGTGGGTTGGTGGGTCGGGTATTGGGTCTGATCAGGGGTGGGTATGTCGGTTGCTGGGTCGGGTCAGGGGTGGGTGTGGGTAAATAAAGAGGGTGGGTGTGCCGGTTGCTGGGTCGGGTTTGTATTTTATTATTTAGAGACCGAATATTCGGTCCCTAATTATAGACTAGAGATCGATTTGTGTTTTAGGGCCCGAAAATAGGTCGGGCCGACTCACGTTTAGGGACCGTTTTAAGACCGAATTGCCGGTCTCTCATTTAGAGACCGACCCAAACTCTAATTTGAGACTGTGTCATAAATTCGGTCTCTCAATATTAGGTACCAATGAAATAAGGACCCTCATAAATAGATCCCAAATCAGTCTCTAACGTGTGGAATTGCCGGTCTCTCATTTAGAGACCGACCCAAATCGGTCTCTAATTTGAGACTGTGTCATAAATTCGGTCTCTCAATATTAGGTACCAATGAAATAAGGACCCCCATAAATCGATCCCAAATCAGTCTCTAACGTGTGTTGAGACTGTCTTTACGGTCTCTAATCGATGCGTTTTTTGTAGTGCTAACATATCTATATATATATATTTGCAAACTCTTGAAGTGCCACATGTCACATTCTCACCCCTCTATCTCAATCTCTCTCCTCCAAATTCTCTCATTTTAAAATTCATTCATCCTCATTCATTTCACCTTTCTCCTTTAATCTTAACCATTCATTTTGTTTAATCTTAACCATTAGATCTTAATCCAATCTTACATTTCTTAATTTATTCTTCTTCAAAACTCTGCATTTCAAAATCTCTTCACTCTCCTTAATTTTGATTTTAAGTTTTAATCTAAACCCTCCATTTTAATTTTTAATCTCAACCTTACATTTTTTATTTCTATTGCTATATAAGTGTCAATTCTATGGGTGGTCATTTCATTCACACAATCTCTTTTCATTTCTCGATGTTGATATCTTTTGGCATTCACCATTTTTTTTCCGACCATCAATCTAACTTTTACCCGCCGACAATAGATTGTAATTTATAGGTATGAAATCATCTTTCATCTCTATGTTTATATCTACATGTTCATTCATACCAAGATAATATAATGAGTACTCCTTTTAAATGTTCAGTTTCATTCTTAGTAGTTTCGTGTTTATCCTTGATTTTTCATTCTCAATGTCACTAATCTATTTAACTATTACGAAGTCGTCATCTTCTCAATATTTTTATCTAACTATTTTCTTACTTTTGTGTTCAAACTCTACGCAGTTGCCGATTCCGTCGCCGCTTTCAAGTGATTGAAGTTTCTTTCGATTTTCAGAATTGAAATTCAACCTCATTGATGTCATGACTTAAGTCCAATATATATAAATTGTATTTAAATTTCTCTTTTGTTAATATGAAAGAAAAAAAAAAGGCAGCCCTTTTGTTTGTACATAATTCTTCTTTTGTTTGAAGGTGTAAATTTGTAATTTATTGTGTATAAAATTTCTCTTTATATTGAAGATTCAATTTTTTTTTAATATATATGTATCACACAAACGTTATTCACTTAAATTAAGTCATCTAAATTAATGTAATATTTAATGTTAAAAGAATTAAACAATACACACAAAATTTGGGTACGGTGAATTATATATATATATATATATATATATGCAAGTAAATATTATTTTCATGATATTCTTATGAAATAAAGATTCTCCAAATTCCAATTTTTATTTAACATGCAGATTCAATATATAATTAAAATTTTGACATGTGTAGTAATTGTGTGTATAATTTATAGGCAATATTATGGGTAATTCTCATTATTTTTGCTAATGTATGAGACTAATAAAATAAATGACGTGATTTTAGGGAATAGGAAAATTTCAATATTAAGAATAAAACACGAGCATAAATTATCGGTATGAATTATAGAGAATTACTCAATTAAATCACATTAGTCTTGCAATCGTGGAGTACTATTTTTTATTTATTCAATCTTTTAAAATTATTTATATGTCATTTGTTTCAGTAAATTGGAGTTTATGTATAATCTTCTTTGACTATATAAAGATGCAAACATACAATTAAATCTCAACCTTCACAATTTATAATATTAAATATTGATGATATATATTAATCTATGATTTTAAAATAGTTTAAATTGTGTATTCCCACAATAGTCACACCATTTTATTACTTGAACTAATTATGGTATATTTGTATATAAATTCTCAAAAACAAAAGTTGCATGTATATGTCTAAAATTTCGCCATTTTAATGTGTTAGTTTAAATTCTAATTGTGCATGATATAATTATATTAATCACTTTATCTGTGCAATTCTTGATTACAATATTAATTATCATAATTTATGGAAAAAGCATCCAATCTGCCGCAACATAAAATTGGATTTGAATGGTTTGATATACCTTTAGTTGATGGGTTTACTTTGGGTAATAAATAATCATTAATTGATTTTCTTTTAATTCTTGGGTTAGCATTAAACTGTGATGCGTATCCTTATTTACGATTAATTTTGATAAGTTTTTTAGTTATTTTAGTACATGAATTTCTAAGTGGATAATTAATTTTACACTTAAAATAAGTATATATTTAATTAAAAATAATTGAAATAATATATTTGTTAGCAATTAAAAGTGAATGTACATCTTACGATTAGAGATGACAATTGGGGCAGATACTGTACCTAGATACCCGGACCCTCCCCATTCAAGGTATAGGACGGGTTGACTCATTATAAATAAAATATTATTTGTGTATAGATAAAAATTACATGTATACTTTAAAATATACTCCTTCTATCTCATCAGAAGTTTTCCAACTTTTTTTTTTAGTTTGTCCTAATAAAAACTTCACTTTTTTTTAGTTACTACGTACCCCTCTCACATCTTATCTAAATCTAATAATATCTTTATATTATATATTAACAAACTTTTTAATAGTCATGTGACGTCACAATTTAATTAGCTATCTCAACACTAATTAAGGATTCAATGTTGACTTTATAAAAGTATTAGTTAATCTCAAGAGGGGGACTTATGTGAGACGATCTCATATGTGATAAGACGCTCAATTTTAGAATAATGAGGTTGACGAGAAACATGAGGTTGCAGTCTGAAAATTCTAATAGTAATAATACATATGACGATATAACTGAATTCTCAAATTGGATTTTGAAAGTTGGGGATGAGAATTTTGGAGATAGTGACGATGATTTTGATCGAGGATACCGATATTCTTGAAGAGAATTTGTTTTTAGATGCACATGATCCAGTTGTTGCTATAGTTGATAACATTTACCCATATGTCTCCGATAACTTTGGTACGGATAAGTATTTTGATGATAGAATTATACTTGCTCCAACACATAAAAAGGTTGAAAGTGTTAATGAGATACTGTCGACGATGATACCTGGTGATACAAGAGAATATTTGTGTCTGGACAGTGTTTGTCCATCAGAGTTTAGACCCAGTGGTATGACCGTATGAGACATGTTTTTCAATTGACTTTCTCAATTCTCTTTAAGTGTTATGGTCTACCGAATCATCGATTAGTTATGAAAACAGATGTCCCTATAATGCTTCTTAGGAATATAAATCTGAAATTCGATTTGTACAATGAAATTAAACTGATTGTTACAAGATTTGGTAATCACAATATCAACCAAGGACAAATTATTTCTGGAAAAAATGTTGGTAGTAAAGTATTTATTCTGAGAATGACATTGAGTATTTCGCATGACACGGCTCCCGTAAAGTTTCGAAGGAGATAATTTCATATTTTATAGTTTCTTTGCAATGACGAAAAATAAGTCAAGTTCAATCCAGTTTCACAGTAGGTGTGTTACCTTCCAAAACCCGTGTTTACACATGATCAGTTGTATGTTGCAGCTTTTAGAGTTAAGAAGAAGAATGAATTGAAAATTCTTTGTCTAAATCTAAATGGAAAAATATGCAAACGTACCACAAATTAATGTTGTCTACAAGATTTTTTTATTTTTTTTGACAGGGTTGTCAACAAGAAAGTTATCCATATATATCCTATGTGCAGGAGCTAAAGATGTTTGGAAATATGTTGATTGGTGGAATCTGATTAAATCTGGTAGACACTTGACTTCTATTGATTTTCTCTACCATCTTAAAGAGAGTCTTTCACTCTCTGATTTTGAGCAAATTGTTATGATTGCTTGGGGCGTTTGGAAAGAAAGATGCAAAATCATCCACAACAAAGATCCTACGAGCCGCAAGATAAAAAAAACACTAGAAGGCAGGTTGTGGAATATCTCCTTAATTACCAAGCTATCCACTCTAAAAACAATCCCAGCATCAAACAGACTTCCACTGATGAGGATACGATGAATTCTTGCCCTGATGATATTGATTGCCCTTTTTACTTTGAAGTGGATGGCGCTTTTAATGCAGATTTTTTTAAGTATGGAATGAGAGGTGTGCTCTATAAGCAAAACGGGGATATCATGGATTCCTTCTCAATCAAAATTCTCCCGCAATGTAGCCCCTAAGCTCCGAACTTATGGCTATTGAATGGGCGCTTAATCTGGCAAAATCCAAAGGCATTCATAACATTTTGATTAGGACAGATTCGCTTGAAGCAATCTCGATTTGTAAGACAGTAATCTGTGATCTATCTAATGGGCCTGAATGTCTTATTGCACGGAGGATTATCAATCTCCTTACAGAATTTGTAGTGTGTAAATTCTCACACATACCCCGGCGCAACAACATGTACGCCCACCGTCTCGCTCAAAGGGCTGGTCAGTCTACCATTTCTCATGATAGAATTGGAGAACTGTCCTGAAGAACCAATTTTTAGGATTTTTTCTTGAGTTCCATTATCTTAGGTTCTTCTGTTCTTCCAAAAAAAAATAAATTTATCCATATATAATTTATAATTTTGTATATTTAATTTCTTTTATTAATAAAATTATAATGTTTTATTCTGTTATATATATATATATATATATATATATAATCTATATTGTCACAATTATTTTTTATTTTTTATATTTTAATACAATAATAAATTTATAAATTTACACATGGTTTAAAGGTTATTTTTTTAATCAATAAATTAAAATATATTATAAATTTATTTTAATTCCGCGTAAAACGCGGGTCTTACACTAGTTAGTACGGAGTAATATATTTGGAAATGAAAGAGGAAGGATGTAGCATATTAATATAGTGTCTAATTAAAATAAAATAGATACATAATTATTTTAACACTTGATTTTAAATCTAACATTTTATCTTGCTTCGATTTAAAGCCTTTTACTTTAAATTGCTATATAATGACATTTTATTCTAATTATATCAACTTCTCTTATAGTATTTCATAATATTCGATAAAATCATTTTATTTACAACATCCTAATTAATGTGTAATAAGATAATGTGATTATTAAATATACAAAGAAACTCTATAAATTAATACCATGGACCACCCAATTTTATTAATTAAAAGAGTTATTAATTAATGAATAAATTAATAATTATTAATTTATAGTAGTATATTAATTAATATTTTATTAATTTATAATGAAATACTCATTTTACAAACATTTTTAAACTTCCACTTAAATTTTGTACATATATCAAATTAATGGCCCAATTTGAAAGAACCCTTCAATCTCCCAACTTATTATACTTGTTCAATGTATTATGAATATTAAAAAATATTTTCTATATAAATACAAGATCAAAATATGCTAACACAAACAAATCATACACACAACATAACTTCGCGTCTTACATGTACAAGTAAACAACATCAGAATTTCTTACAAAGATAAAGAAAATTAGAGATGAGATTAAAGATGAAATTGATTTCAACAAAAAAAACAAAAGACAAATTAGTCATTTTTTAAAATCTTTCATAAATCTTTCATGTTATATGTAGTATAATGAACTATTAATTTATATTTTATATGGAACGGATAAAAAAATGTATTATCTTATAATTTTAGCAAATTATTAATTTAGCATCCTATTTTCAATGGTCAAAAATATTTTAGATAATTTATTAAATAATTGAATATTAATTTATCGAGTTTCTACCGTAATAATTAATTTTGATTTACTATATCAATGAATTGAAGTGTTGTTGACCCTCAGTTTTTTTTTAGAATGTGGCTTAGATGCTTGTCAAACTAACTAATGATCACACAAACATAGGATAAATGCTTGAAATGTAAAGAGACAAATAGAGACTAGAGACCAACTACTTATTTTGGGGCTAATTGCTCTATTTATAGTGTTACAATGTAGTATTATTGGTCTGATTTAGACCCATCATATTAGGATTATTATTGTGGCCTTACACATTAAAATTATTTATTAATATTATAAGAGATAAAATATTTTTTTTATTGAAGATGTATTAATCCATTAAAGAGAATAAGCGGAAAAAAATACTTTTAAGTGAAAAAAATAATGATATTTAATTTTAAAATGTTCTAAGAGAATAGTTAAAAATAATAAAGTAATTTTTATGTCCGTTTTATACAAAAGACCAATCTAATAAAATTAACACGGACCAAAATGAAAAATTGTGCAATCTTTGCACACTTTGCTGTCGACTTTCCTCGGCTGCTTTCCATCATTGTGACATTTTGAATTTCAGAAATTTGTATCAAAATAGTCCAAAAAAATCATTATAGAAAAAAAAAGTTGATCAAAACATGGTCATTAGACTTACTAAGAGTCTAAGAGCGGGAGAATTGGGCAAAACTTCATTTGGGCCTCCATGTTTAGGATAAAATGCAAGCTTTTTTTTTTTTTTTGCTTAGAGCTTCAAAATTGTTGATGAAGTTACCCTTTTGCCCTTCATTTATTTGTTCTTCATTATAGCTTATGCTATCACACCTTTTCATACTCTCATCAAATCAATTTCACTTTTCACATTCAATTTAAATTTCAATTTTAACACATTAACTAACTAATATAAATATTATTTTATTCTTGTATGTTTATATTATTATTAACTATTAATTATTTATTGTTTTAATTCATAATATTAATTATTAATCTTTAATATGTTTAATTGTTTATTTCATATTATTATTTAATCATTAATATTTGTATATGATTGACATAATGTTTTTATTTTCCACATCATTAATTAATATTATTATTTTATATTTATATTCAATTTTTATTAAAAAAATTATTTATTTGTTCAGATAGACTAGTTCTTAATGTATTTTCCATAAAAGTTAGACTAGTTCTTAATGTATTTGTATTAATACATATATTTACTGTTTAGAAACATTCACGTCATTTCATCGAAAAAACAATTTTATTAAAAAAGTTTATTTAATATTTTATTCATTTTTTTTTATCTTACTCCTTTTTTTAATCCATATTTTTATTTTAGATTTTTTAATCAATTAATTTAATTTTTCACATTTTACTCAGAATTTTGTATTAAAATTTTTTCTATATTTATAAAATATTGCATAAAATTATTTATGTATTCAACAATATTACAAACAGTTTTTAAAGAAAATTAAAAATTAGTTTTTAAATGGAATTTTTTAAGAAAATAAAAAATTATTTATGTATTCAACAATATTACAAACAATTTTATTCTCATTTTTTTTAATGAAATTGAGAAATTATTTTTTTTTACTTTTCTTTCACGTTTTTTTATGTTACATAAAATTGAGAAATTAATTTTTATTTTTATATTATATTTGTATTTAGAATTTATTCAAAAATTATTTACATTCAAATTTTAAATTATAAAATAAATTTTTTATTTCTATTTTATTTAGATTTTTTTACACAATACTACACAGATTGCATACTAGAAACAAACAATGCATATTACACATTGCATACTAGAAACAAACAATGCATACTATACATTGCATTTGCATATTTATAAATGAATTTGCATATGGACCCAAAACATTACAGATTTTACAATTGCATATTGCATCTTTTGCATACGTTCTGATAACATTTGCATACGGTTTGATACCATCTGCATACGTTTTGATAACGTTTACATACTTTAGTTTCATAGGTGACAACCTCACTCTACAGACACAAAATAACAAAAACACAATTGGGGGCAATTAGCAGACACCAAAAACACCCCATAATCATGAGATATAAAGTCATTAACTAATTACATCCCCCACTTTACAGCCACAAAAATCAAATAACCACATTTGAGGATGATTAGCAGACCCACAACACAATCTATGCAACAAAATGAGGATGAACAAGAGTCATACACACCTTGTATGAAAACAAAGTCATACCTAAACATAATGTCCAAAAATAAACAAAAAACACCAAAAGTGATTTTACTTAGCCCCATTTAAACTTGTGTGACCACCACTTTCACATATGCAATATCAACAAACCAAGTAACCATTTTAGACCTGAGAGTCTCGTCTTCTCGAAATTCATAACCACCTTCCTCTTTCGTAGATTTGGTGCTGAAAGAGAATCAAAATATTAGACAAATTAGGGAGCTTTAAGGCTACATGTAAAGCTGAAGTCAAGAGTAGAACTCTCTCAATTTACAAAAATCCATAAAATTTAATCAAAAGCATATTTTTCAATCTGATAAATTTTATATAACAAATTGCTAGAAGTGATTCATCTAGAGGAACATTGAACTTTACTTTTTCAAAACCAAAGCATACATAAGGTTTAATATCCACGACACACAAGAAATGGAGGAACTTTTTGAGGGAATCATAATTTCCTTTGGATGAGGAAGAAAAAAATCAGGCACCAAGTATGTAAAAAGAACAAAAAGTAGAATTACAAATAAATGCTTTCAGTGATCTCTCGGGAAACACGATCCTTTCACATAAGATCTTAAAACTTGGAAATCTTAAAACTTGGAAAGCAATGGAGAAAAAATTATAAGTAATTAAATTTATTCCCTGATAGGCATTACTAAGAGGAAGAGGAAGACAATGTTTCTGAAAACAATTACATGAAACAACATCAAAGACAGACAAAGATATAAGTGTCACATGTTCATTCTCTGGCTTTCAAAACATCTTACATAGGTCTAGACAGTAAGTGAACAAATCATAATAAAACTTGTCATAGAAAAACAATAATTCAAGTTGATAAAACCTAAGACATGAGAAAATAGCTCCCCAAAACCCCTGCATTTATTTTCAAAACATAGAAACACAAACCCCCTGCATTTATTTTCATCATACACTTTGTGAACTCAAATAGTACAGTCCCAAAAAATTCAAACAACAAAATTAACAAAGAGCTTTAATACAAAAGAAAAACTTTTTACTGTAATATAAATTTAGAAACCAAAATTCAAACAACAAAAACAAAGAACCCTGATACAAAATAAATTTGAAACCAAATTAATTAAACCAAACCTGTTGCTTGATGTAAAATAGTTATTTAAAATACAAAGCATAGAAAAAGTCAAAAACTGGATAAAAGTAAATTAGTTGTAGTCACTTCAGATTAACCTTATGAACAATCAAAACACATAAGAAAAACACACTCAAACACGCAGTGTAAAAATCAATTTCAGATGTCTCTTAGATCTGAAAATCACCACGAAAAGATTCATCACATAAAAACGTGACTTCGGGCGAGTAAGTGGCTAAATAAGTATGAAACAATGAGTATAATTTGTGTTTAGTGTAGAGTCCAATGCACTTTCTCAGGCATTGGATTTGAATCAATCAAATCTAAATAACCGTATATATAGTGCAAATCATCAGTGAAACAACTAATTCTACTGATAAAAAATACACATTTTATTGTATGAAAATGTCAAAATTTTCAGAAAAACAAAGTACCTCATAACATGAGAACACAAGAGTAATTCAGGTTCTCCGCCCCAAGTATAAGGTTGTTCAATCATTTTCACGTATACATCAAATTCTTCATCAATAAACATTAAAAAACAAATAATGCGAATCAATAAACATACACACATAAAATATAAACAAAATACTTTGAGTAATTTATAATGAAAAAAATCACCATTCTATTTCTTTTCTCCTTCTTAAGATCTCTTCAACCTGTAAATTTCAAAATTTCAATCAGAAACAAGGAATTATAATACAATCAAATTTGAAAATCACAAAATTAAAATTAATCATATACTTGAGATCTTAATTCATCAGCAAGCTCTCTTTCTCGATTTTCATCGGGAGCTTTTTCCCCCTTTATCAAGCACGTCATGTGAGCAATTGCCCTAGACAAACACCTTCCATCCGCAGTCACTCCTTCACAATAATCATATAAATCAATAAAAAAAAATATAATTAATTAAAACAAATAAAATTTGTATTTATCTGTGACTTTGTATTTATATGCAAACACAATAACTCATAACTCCACAAGAATTAAACTTTGAGCCCTAATCAAATTAATTCAATTATTTAGCATAAACACATAGACCCAAAATAAAATCCAGCCCAATTAATATAATGAAAAAATAAAAATCAACTAGCCGTCTAGCCTACTACAGAAACAAAATTAAAAAATAATAATTAATTCACCTTCTTCACCTACCTGTCGCTCTAGCCTACTACAGTAATAATTAATTCACCTACCTGTCGACGGCGGAAACAAAAATAGGGAATAGATTTTTACCTTTCTCTCCTAACTGCCGCAACCCACAAACTAGCGGCCCAAGAAATCATACCTTTCCTTACGACAATTGATGGAACCGTCGAAGACATCGGCGCGACGGCAACAACAAAGCAGCAGAGCGGCGGCTTCTTCAGGCGAGTAGGGGCGGCGCGACGGGACGCGTGACGCAGCTGGCGGTGGAGCAGAGGCGAAATGGCGGCGGCTCATTCGATTGTTGCAGCAGTGACGGCGTCACAGAGACAGAACACGAACCACGGTGGAGGCACAGGGCGGGAAGTGAGTTCGTCTTCACCTTCTCTTACGTAAAAAAGATCAGACGGTGAAGAGAGAAAGAGGGGATTGGAGATATAATGAATGAGAGAGTTTTGTAAAATGGAGAGAGAGAGAGGAGATGGAGATTTGAAAATAATGTTTGAAATGGGAAAAAGGGAGGAGAGAGGTTAACCCTAGGTTGAAAGATGGACAAGGACAAAATTGGGTTTTCCCATCAAATTTGAAGATATGCCTAATACAAAAAAATTGTGGTAGTTTTACACACTAAGGGTGGCTGGATTGAGGTTTTGAGTTAATATTCACTCTAAGAGCCTACTAAATTTTGAACAAATATTACCGATGAGAAGTGTGGAAGTATACGTATGGAATTGTGTGTCTGGGGCTATTTGGATATTTGGAAGAGAAGCAATTTAATATTTAGTTGTATTTTTTTCAAGTTTTAATTTAATTTTAAAACAAATCATTTATTTATTTAATTTTTTTTTTTTATTTAAATTTAATTTAATTAAAATGTACTGTATAACCTACCATCGCACGGGTACAATACTAGTATGTTGTCAAAGGAAGACCGCGTGCGTGTGATAGAAGTAAAGTCGTCGTCGTGTGTGTTAGAACCAAAAGAGTTGCAAAAAAGAAAATTGATTCTAAAATGGATAGGGGCACGACACCCGCGAGTGCATAAAAGAATTTGGCGATAATTAATTAAGGAGTGAATTAAAAAAAATCGTTGGTAAAAGAGGAGGATAGATTAAAAAAAACACCAATTGTCCTATTGAAAAATTGAAAAATCGAGCATTGAAAAAGTAATTTTATATTTATTTTTAAAATTTATTTTTGTATTATAACAACAGTCTCATCTTTAATTATTGAGTTGTTTTGATTCATGGTTAAAATGGCCGGTGATTATCATACACATTTAAACCAACAACTAGGGTAGAGTAGGAATTCATTTGGACAACAAACATTACATAATAACTGTATTTCTAAATCATTATTGTTTTCAAGGTATTTCTAAATCATTATTGTTTTCAAGGTTATGAGGAATAATTTTAAAAATAATAATTCAAGTTTACTGAATTTACAAACACTCTAATCAGTCTAAAACTTACTATTCATCTAGCCCCAACTGAAAGATTGATATGCCTAAATTTGAGTCCAAAACTTCAAACTCAAATGTGTGTTGATGGTTACATTATGCATACTTATACAATATAACCCTTCACTGAACGATCATGATCTATTTAATCCTAAGAACATCAACGAAGTTTCAGAATCAAAATCACTCTACTAAAAACTTCTAGACAACTTTACTCATATTATTAAAAAGTAATAAATTAAAAACTTCTATAAATTTGGTTTGTCAAAGTTTTATGGTGATATTAATGATTTTGAGAAAAAACATTTATTAAATAGCAATGTTTTGAATATTAAAATATGATACTTCATATATTAAATGTATTGTTTTGAATAAAAAAGTCCACGTGGACTTGATTCACAGAACACTGGTCGAACTCAACTTCTAGTGTTATTTACCCTATTCAAAATTTAACAGTCACTATATTCAACTTGGAAAATCTGTCGCATCTTTTTCATGTGCATATACCATTGCTAGCATTCATATATAGTCACATGTCATTTAATTATTAAGTTAGTGTTCATGTGTATATGTGACACATAAATCACATGTGTCACTACATGTAGCGATGTAGCATGTTAATATCATGTCTAATTAAAATAAAATGGATACATAATTATTTTAACACTTGATTTTATTTTATTTGGTCAGTCAAGAGAATTTTTATTAATAGAGGAGTATTAGTGATACCCACACTTGATTTTAAATCTAATATTTTATCTCACTTTGATTTAAAGCCTAATATTATATTTTACTTTAAATTGCTATATAATGACATTTTATTGTAATTATATCAACTTCTCTTGTATTTCATAATATTTGATGAAATTGTGTAATAAAAATAATGTGATTAAATATAATAATTAATTTTGATTTACTATATCAATGAATTGAAGTGTTGACTCTCAGATTTTTGTTATAATGTGACTTAAATGCTTGTCCAACTAACTACTAATAATCACACAAATATAGGATAAATGCTTGAAATGTAAAGATGGAGACAAGACTGGAAATCCTTAAATTCCCCACTTAAATGCTCTTAGCAAGAGGCGGACCTACACTGACCCCCAAAATTGAAAAAAATCATCTAATATACAATGTTAGTATATCCCACACGCATAAGAGTATTCATTCTGAAAAACTCAAATTCTGTAGTGGGCCAGTTAGTTGGGCTTTAATAATATCTATTTTCTCTTTCTCTTTTATATACCTGATTACTATTTGTCATATTGTAAATAAATAAAAATTCTAATTCTAATTATTTAAATATTATCTCTTTAATTTTATTATTTTTACCTTTCTTTTAAAATAATACTATTATTCACAATATTTATTTATAAACACGCTTTATTTTTAAGTAGATTCCATAATATTCAATCATACTCTCAACATATTAACTTTATATATAAAATTAATTGATATTTATTAAAATTCGTGGCAGAATAATTGACATAATGAATTTGGACTGAGAGGGTATATTTTTCTTATAAATTTTTTTGTGTGAGCCAAATATAATGTAAGTATGTTTTTACTTTCTTGTCTACTTATCTACTATTTTTTACTCATTCTTTTCTTAAACTATTTCTATGAATAGAAACCTTTTCACATTGTCTTATAATATGCCTCTTATATTTTTATTTAATTTCATGTTTGTATATCCCTTTAGTCGGGTCTGCGCTACTTTTCGAATAGTCAAAGCAACATAGGAAGTTAACGATGTAAACCAATTAGTAAGCCTTTAAACATTAAATAAAAATTTAAAGATTATTTATCGTACCTACAAATTAAAATTCCTGGGTCCGCCACTGCAGTCTTAGCTTGTATATATATTAAGAGTGAAGTGAATGTAGAGACCAACTATTTATTTTGGGGCTAATTGCTCTATTTATAATGTTACAATGTACTTCCTCCATTCGCCTATAAGCTTCTTTTTTTTACCATTTTAATGTGTTCGTCTATAAGTTTCTCATACTCTTTTTGGTAAATACTTTTAATTTTTTTATTCTTACACTTCACTTTTCTCTCTATCTCTCTTCTTCTATCGATCACATCATTTGTATTATATCTATTATTTAATCACTTTTCTTAATCTTTGTGCCAAAAAGTAACGGGAAGCTTATAGGCAGACGGAGGGAGTATTATTATTGGGCCGATCTCGACCCTTCTTCATATTAGGGTTAAGATTGTGACCTTACACGTTAAAGTTGTTTATTAGTATTATAAGAGGTAAAATAATTTTGTATTGAGGGTGTATTAGTCTATTGAAGAGAATAAGACAAAAAAATGCTTTTGAGTGAGAAGAATAATGACATTCAGCGTAATTTTGAGATGCGTTTAGGGGATAGTTGAGAATAATAAAGTAATTTTATGTCCATTTTAAAAAGGAACAATCTAATAAAAGACGGGAAAATTGCATTTTTTTTCCTTATAAGAATGAGGTCAAATCACTTTAGAATGGAACAATCTAAAAGGACCAAATCTGTCATAAACAAAACCATTTTCAAACCTAGGGACAAAAACTGATTTTTAAAAATTCATACAGGACTAAAAGTTCAATTTTCCCAATAAAAGACATACTAAATAAATTCTGAATTTTGTATTGTATCTATCACATGTCCCATAGGCCATGTGCTCGTTTCTTATCAATAAATTTTCATATGAACAATATTTCTCTTTCACATGGTTGTCAAATGTCCACCACAAAGAGGTCCACTAGGTGCAGAATTGAAAGCAATTGAATTGGCAGTGAAGGAGACTCAAAAGAGGAGATATGAAAGGATTGAAATCCAGACTGATTCAAAACAAGCTATTGTGTTGTGCTCCGGAGGTAAGATAGGTGTTGGACCGGAAAGCCACATTGCAAAAAGAATCCAGCTGACTTCACATGGATTTGTAGTGTGCAAATTCACATTCCTATTCAAGAACGAAATGACGCACCAACTGGCTCAAATGGCGGTTTACTCAACCATTTCTTTTGACTGAAATGGAGTAGTACAGATAGGATCATAGGAGATTTTAAGGTGTCTTGTTCAAGTTTCGATTGTCAATCTTATGGCCTTTCAAAAAAAAAAACATACGTTTGTGGTTGTGCGTATATGTTGTGTTACTCGTTTTATTTCCCCTTTTACAGGAGTCGCTATTTTCAAAATTAATTTTTCTGAGTTTAATATATAAATATTGAAAGCTAACAACATAATATAAAAGTGCAATTAAATTAAACATTTAATTAATTAATCAAATATTATATTCTCATGTATAGACCATAAGTACACTTATTTCCACTAAAAAAACTTGAAAAATAAAAGAATCAAACAGGCATTAATCAGTTTGTCCTCTATGGTGCTCCATAGCCATGGGTGGTTGATTAACCAACATAAAGTTGATATATTCATCAAGAATTGGTAGTTGTTGATTGTCATCATAATTGTACATGAGAGATACCATTCTTGCAAGATTAAGAGAAGCTTCTTGAAAGGAGGATTGCAATGGTAAGTTATTCATATTGAAACACTCTTTGTTAAGTACTTTCCATTCATGGTTTATCATCTTTATTACACGCTCTCGTGCTTGCTTCAATGTCAAACCTTGATGATCATTCATGTAGCACTCTATGTATGATCCATCTATGCCATCTTGATGTTCATCCTGTGCCAATCACAAATGGATTACAAATGAGTTTTCATATTTTCCTCTTTGTTCTGTTCCACGTTAGTTTTTACACTTTAAAAAATGAAGTTTCTTACACAATACTCTCTCAGTTCCTTAATTAAGGATCCATAACTTTTGGACACGAATTTTAATGTATAAATTGTTTATTAGTATTATGAGAGATAAAAGCGAGGGTAGTAAAGACTTTTCAACTTTAAAAGTAATAAATATGTTTTTTTACTGTGAATAAAATAATTATGTCATTTGATGTAATATTGTGATGTTTTGAGGGGATAGTTAATTTTTTTTTAATATTTTAAGTATTAGTCATTCAATAAGGGTCACAAAGCATGACAAAATGAGTAATTAAGTAAATGACAGATGGAGTACTTTACTTTATCACTTTAATAAAGTTGAAAGGACCTCACTATCCTTACTTTATCACTTTTTCTTAGTTTTCATGCATAGAAAATCGATATGGGATGTATGGTGTAATTATTAATATTAGGGTCCTCCATATTTTTTCAAATTGAATTTTGTTCTATTTACTTTCAAAAATTAACTTTTTAGTCTATTGGCCAGCTACAGTAGGTTACCAGTCAATTTTGAGTTGATATGACATTTTTTTATATATTTTATTTAATTTGGTCGTGTAAATTTTCAAAATGTGTTTGTTATGGAATTGTATCCACTTAGCAATTCCTCACAAATGATAAAATAAGACAACTAGAAACGCAATGAATTAAAACGAATAAAGAACTCAAAGAAAGAACACGGGATTTACGTGGTTCGATCAAATGATCTACGTCCACGGAGGATAGAAGACTCTCTTCACTAATCACGAATGAAAGATTACAAATTACAAGTATTCACAAAGCTTGATATCTCACGTAGAATATTCACTAAGTCCTACGCACTCTCAATAATCTCATTACCCACAATCTATGCACTTGGTGGTGTATTTATAGATGTACAATGCACTTGATAACTGCCATTAACCAACTAACTAACTAACAGACTAACAGAACTAACTTTGAAAACTGGAAATCAGCAAACTTGTCTCAGCTGATATGCCTATCAGCTGAGTTGGCTTCAGCAGACTTGGACCCAACTCTTCTGATCCGATCAGACGACTTACATCAGCAGAGTTTTTCTTAACTCATCTCAAATTAGTTGATACCTATATCATACCACTAAACCTTATCAGATGAGTATACATTGCTCAACTTGTGTTGAACTCCAATATCAGCATACGAACTACTATTCTGATAGATAGAATCAGATGACATGTCAATATTGAATTAATCTCAACAATTCTCCACCTTAATGCAAGATTGTCTTCTTCCCAGCCCTCCCCAAGGCTGTTTGTTCATTCTCTTCTTAAGGAACATCCCAGGTTCTAAGGTTTACCAATTCTGTGCAATGCTTGAACTTATTGCTTGGTAATGCCTTAGTCAACATATCAACTGCATTCTCTTCTGAAGCTACCTTCTGAACTTCAACAATGTTCTTCTTCAAGGTGTCTCTTACAAAATGCAACTTCACATCAATGTGCTTTGACCTCTCATGAAACACTTGATGTTTTGCTAGATGGATAATACTCTGATTATCACAAAGCACTGGAATACTCTTCCGGTGTATGCCAAAATCCCTCAGAATGCCCTTCAACCACATTGCTTCCTTCACAGCTTCTGTTAAGGCTATGTATTCAGCTTCAGTAGTGGATAAAGTCACCATAGATTGTAAAGCTGCTCTCCAGGTGATAGCAGTGACATACAATGTAAACACATAACCAGATAATGATTTTCTTGTATTTATGTTCCCAGCAAAATCAGAATCCACAAATCCAATCAGAGGACTTTTGGTATCAGCTGACTTCTCGAACACTAATCCTAAGTCTTCTGATCCATTCATATATCTTAGAATCCACTTCAATGCTTCTCAATGTAGCTTCCCTGGGTTTTCCATGAATCTACTCACCATACTAACAACATAAGCAAGATCAGACCTGCTACAAACCATGGCATACATGAGACTTCTCACTCCATTAGCACAAGGAACAGTAAACATTTGCTTCTTCTCTTCATTTGTTTGAGGAGATTGCTTGACCGATAACTTGTATTGCTGACCAAATGAAGTGCTCACTGGTCTGGGCTGGTGCATAAGAAACCTCTTCAAGACCTTCTGAATATAACCCTTTTGGGATAGAAACAGCTTCCCTGCTTTCCTATTTCTGAGAATATCCATCCCTAATATTCTCTTGGCTTCACCTAAGTCTTTCATCTCGAACTTGCTACTCAGCTGAGTAATCTTCCTCATACTCTTGCAAGCTATCAGCATATCATCTATATAAATTAGAAGATAGGTGCTCTCTAGATAATCGTGTTTACCAATATATACACATCAATCATATTTGCTTTTTAAGAACCCAATAGAAATCATGAAATTATCAAACTTCATATACCATTGTCTAGAACTCTGCTTGAGCCCATACAATGATTTCTTAAGCAAGCATACATTACTTTCATTTTCAGGCATGATGAACCCTTCTGGTTGGTGCATATATATTGTTTCAGCTAGTTCTCTATGTAAAAATGAAGTTTTAACATCTAGCTGATGTAACTCAAGATCATCTTGAGCAACCTTAGACAAAAGTAATCTTATGGAACAGTGTTTAACAACAGGAGAAAATACCTCATTGAAGTCTATACCTTCTCTATGTGTGAATCCTCTTGCCACCAACCTAGCCTTGAATCTGATGTGCTCCTTTGCACCACCATATCCAACTTTAAGCTTCTTCTTGAAGAGACACCTGCAGCTAACCAACTTTTGGTTGTTTGGCTTCTGAACAAGGATCCAGGTCTCATTCTTCTCTAAGGATTGCAACTCCTTTGACATGGCTGCTATCCAGTACTCTCTTTCAGGACTGGTGATAGCTTCCCTATAGTTTCTTGGCTCATAATGCTCCACCTCTTCTGCTGTGATCAGAGCATATGACATAAAATCAGCCTGACCAAACCTAGATGGGGGTGAATCTCCCTTTTGAGTCTATCTCTTGCAAGACTATAATTCCTCAAATCAGCAAGGTTGTCCACCATGGTATCATCTTCTGAATCATCTCCTTGTACCTGTTCTGAGACAACCTCATTTGTGGTGTTGTCTTATGTATCAGCTGGGTTGACCACCTCCTCTGGTATCAACTCATCTGATCCAAGAAGCTCCACCTCAGTTGAAGAACTCTCTTCTAACTCATTTACAATTCTTTCATCTAGGAAATGGGAATTTTCATTGTGAGGGTATCCCATTACCTTCTCATTGAAATAAACATCTCCACTGATAATAAGTTTCTTATGACCTGGTTCAAGGCACCACAGTCTATAGCCCTTGACACCTTTAGGATAGCCAATGAATATACATTTTAGAGCCCTAGGATCAAGCTTATCCTGTATAATATGGGCATAAGCATGACATCCAAACACTTTAAGTTTTGAATAATCACTCAGCTTGCCATACCAGATCTCGTCTAGTGATTTACCTTCTAAAGAAAATAAGGGTGTTTTGTTTATTAAGTAACATGCAGTGCACACTGCTTCTCCCCAAAAGCTTTTAGGTAACTTTGCATCAGCTAACATGCATTTGATCCGTTCTAAAATAGTTTTGTTCATTCTCTCTGCTAATCCATTTTGCTGTGGATTAAGAGGGACAGTTTTATGTCTAGAAATGTTCTTCTCTTTACAAAATTCATTGAATTCAGCTGATAGATACTCAAGGCCATTATCTGTTTTTAAATGTTTTAAGGACTTTCCTTTCTTGTTCTCTATCTCAAGTAGTCATTCCTTAAATTTTGTAAAGGCCTCATTCTTCTGTTTTAGAATGAACACCAAAAATTTTCTAGAATATTCATCTATTATGGACATGAAATACTTACCTCCACCAATCGTTTCAGTTCTTGATGGTCCCCACACATCTGAGTGAACATAATCCAGCATCTCTTTGGTGGTGTGCTGACTCTTCTGGAATGACTTCTTCTTGGTCTTGCCAAGAATGCACTGCTCACAGAACTCCAGGTCTTTGAATGTCTTCTGGTGGAAATCTCCCTTCTTGGATAACTCCATCAGACCTTTCTTGTGCCAGCCTCTTATGCCAAAGTATAGCATCATCAGAACTCATGGTAACATCAGTTACCCTTGTGATTGTTTCACCAATCAAAGAATATAACCCATTGGACTTCTTCCCTTGCATCACTATTCTATCAGATTTGGTAACCAGCAGACATCCTCTTTCTGTTTTGAATTCATAACCAAAAGCATTTAGTGTGCCAAGAGATATAAGGCTTCTCTTTAAATTTGGAACAAATCTGACATTGGTCAGGATCACATGTTTATCATTAAACATCTTTACCCTCACAGTGCCAATCCCTCTCACATTACAACTTTCATCATTTCCCAAAAGAACTGAACCACCATCCAACATCTCAAGGTTTTGATACCAAGATCTGGTGGGACACGTGTGAAATGAACATTCAGAATCCAACACCCATTCATTAACAAGCTTACTATCAGTTATGCTCATCACTTCTGCACTATTATATCCTTTTGCCTCTGCTACATCAGCTTTAGCAGCATCAGTAGACTTCTTCCATTCAGGACATTCTTTGATGTAATGCCCTTCTTTGTGGCATTTGTAGCAAGCCTTACTCTTGACTAGAAACCCATTCTTCTTATGAGCTGGTTTGGCATGATGTTTCTTGCCTTGCCCTCCTTTCTTGTCATTCTTGAGTTTGATGTTAAGACCCTCAACATGGTTCTTGGTCTTCTTGGTTGAGTTTGCCACATGCAAACTCTTGGTTTTCAGAATACACAAGACTTCTTTGAATTTTGCCTTACCCTCTTTGGTAATCAGCAGAGCATCCTTGAAGCTGTCATATGAAGGTGGTAGTGCCTCCAAAAGTAGAAAAGACTTCTTGTGATCATCTAGGGTAACACCAACATTTTCAAGATCATCAACTGCTTGCAGGAACTCTACTAACTGCTCATCAAGGGTTTTATCATCTGACATCTTGAAATTGTTGAGCTTCCTTTCCATAAACATTTGATTTGACAAAGATTGTGTCAAATACAGATCATCTAGGGTCTCAAATACTCCAGCAACATCTTTCTCCTTCATAACCTCTCTGAAAACATTATCCCCCAAACTTAGAACATCAATGATGTAAGCTTTTTCCATAAACTCTTCTTTCTTGGCCTTGTCTGCCTCAGATGCAGCAGGGTCAAGTGGAACCAAAGCTTTCTTAAGCCCGCTGTGTGACAGCAAAGCCTTCATCTTGGCTTTCCATAAGCGAAAATCTGTCTTACCATTGAATTTCTCTATCTCCAACTTCACAGAACCCATTTCTTGATTCTTGCCTTTATCTTTCGACTTTCCACAGACGACGCCAATTATTATGGAATTGTATCCACTTAGCAATTCCTCACAAATGATAAAACAAGACAACTAGAAACGCAATGAATTGAAACGAATAAAGAACTCAAAGAAATAACACGGGATTTACGTGGTTCGATCAAATGATCTACGCCCACGGAGGATAGAAGGCTCTCTTCACTAATCACAAATGAAAGATTACAAATTACAAGTATTCACAAAGCTTGATATCTCACGTAGAATATTCACTAAGTCCTACGCACTCTCATTACCCACAATCTATGCACTTGGTGGTGTATTTATAGATGTACAATGCACTTGATAACTGTCAATAACTAACTAACTAAGTAACGGACTAACAGAAATAACTAACTCTGAAAAATGGAAATCAGCAGACTTGTCTCAGCTGATATGCCTATTAGTTGAGTTGGCTTCAGCAGACCTTGACCCAACTCTTCTGATCCGATCAGACGACTTGCATCAGTGCATCAGCAGAGTTGTCCTTAACTCATCTCAGATTAGTTGATACCTATATCAGACCACTAAACCTTATCAGCTAAGTACACCTTACTCAACTTATGCTGAACTCCAATATCAGCAGACTAACTACTTTTCTGATTGATAGAATCAGATGACATATCAATATTGCATTAATCTCAATAGTGTTAATTAACCGGTCGTGGGCTGGTGAAAATACTAAAAAATATTGAAATTTGAAAGTTAACCAAGTGAAATTCGATATCATCAATTAAGAAACGTGGAGTGGGGTGAAAACAAAAATGAAAATCATACCTTAGCAGTCCCCAAGTCATCCCAAAGACGAAGAATTGAAGCGACAGAAGATATGAGTGTTGATGTATCATCTAAATGGAAGTCATCATACGACGTTGGACCTAATAGAAAGAATAAATGGACCAATACCACGTGAACTCCAGAGCTCACCTTGCCATTAGCCAAATACTCTTCTGCTTTTGCCAATTCCTTGGACCCAAACCACTTTGCCTCCACTAGAAATGCATTGCACAAACTTCCCCACTGCATGCCCAAAAGAAAAAAAAAAGGTAAACTTATAATACTAAAAAACATAATCTGAAAGTATATGTATGTAGTTGGGTACAATTAATGAAATATATGTTGTATCAAGAAACTGGATGATATCAGTTATCACATATGTAACTTTTAATGTTCCAACAGACCGGATGGGATGTGTAACATGTGATTGGTGAAAAAATAATCAATGAATTGTATATTTATATCGATATGTATTAATGATCCAGATACTACAAGAAAATTGACATTTAATAAAATTAATGAGTGATAGTGTATGTAAATGCAAAGTGGTTAATTCAGCTGAGATGAGATGGGTTCAGTAGAGTTGGTCAGGCTCAGCAAACTTGGGTCAAATGACATGGAACAACATAACAAAAATAAATTAATCATATCGGTCTAGCTAGTTAAAAGTTTTTAATGACAAGAACTTGTGAATTAATTCTCAATTTCTTAAAATTAAAATTGTTTAACTAGCTAGATAAAATATATTGAATACGAAAACTAACCCAAAGTGATCAAGAGACTCCCTCAATCTTACCGTTTGTTTTAGGAAGTGGATAGGGTTGTGGCCATGTTTCTCAAAAATTATGTGGCTAATGTCGTTGGTTGTATCGAGAAGAGCCTTATAGCACTTCTTCATGTACTCGGGGAGCATTTCCATGGCCGCATAGTCCCATCTAATTCCAATATATATATATAATTACTAATTAAATCTATTTTTCGACGTGACAGTGTATGAAATTGGTAGATGTGATTCGATCATACTCATGGACAGCTTGCGTGAAGATGTCGAGGTCTTGTGGGGTGCCGTAAAGGTCGAAAACATCGTCTATCAAGTAAATGAAGGCGATAGACTTGGTAAGCTGGAGTCTGGAGTCGATGCCACGATAAGGTGATATCGTGAATGAGAATGGCCATGGACCATGTATACCATTTCAGTGGTTGGTTTCTTGCCAACTTTAGCTCTTGGTTTAAGCCCACACCAACCCACCATCTAAAATAAAATAAAATGCATGCCAAAATAATTAATTTTAGTGGAAATCAACAACTTAATTTCATAAATCCTCATGTGTTTTTATTTTCAAATTTGATAATTTTCATCAATTTTTTCAACCGAAAAATGAATTTCCCAGCATATATGATAAACTATTGAGATCAAAATTGAAACCAAAATGATCAAAATTGATAAAATAAAAAAGAAAAAAAAAAGATTAAAATTGGGTTCGGTCAAAGAGACACAGGACAACAAGTGAAGTTAAAAAAAAAAAAAAAAACTTAATTGTGAAGTTAATCTACACTTAATCTTATCTTACGTGGAGAAATGGTGCAATTCCTGTTGGTGTAAGGATTGTCCAGCTACCAAATCCATTTCTGCCAGCTGTGTTAATGTTTTCCCCCATCTTTTTGTGGTTTCCAGATGCCTTTGAAAGTCTTTATTTTCTGTTAATCTGGCTATGCTCTTGTGGTAAGGGTGCCTTAATCTCGTATTTACTATTCTTGACAATTTATACGGCAGATTAGCCAACGATTCCGACAGAAGTTGAGTGCAAAACTCTTCAGCTTCCTCAAGTATACTTTCTCCTTCAAAACTTAACTGTGTCGCTTCGTACAATTCCAACAATCCTTCAATATCTTCCCTTTTGAATCTCCCATCCTTCCCTTTGAAATTATTAAACACCTCTGTAAATCATAGCACACCACTTTAGCTAGGTACATATGTGTATGTCATGCATGACTTCATTTGATACGTACAACACGTGTCACGTGACGATAAATTCAAGAATACTCATATGCAGGTGAGAACACAAATTAAAAAAAGTTGTGAATATTTTATAAATAAAGTTTATAATTAAATAGTTTTTCATTTAAATTGTGTAAAAGTTACTATGGAAAAGATAAAATGTAGGAAATGTGTTTCGGCCTCTCCTTGCCTTTAATCATTGAGACTAATATACTTTTTCTCCGTTCAATTTCACTATTTATTTTTGGTTGTCTAGTTCATTATGTTTTTTTTTTTTAAATAATACTATTCGTGCTACTTTTATTTCCACCCTTCCACTTTCAATTTATTTACTCACTTTGTCATTCACTTTATTTATATAAACAATCACTTTAGAGTAGATAAGTTGGCACATGACCATACAGCCAACAAGCCTACCATAAAAAAACTATTATGGGACGAAGAAGATACCTGCAGATACGAGGTATCCCCATTGTCGTAATAATCGGAACGAAAGTGCAGCATCGTGAAGCGAGTAGCATCCGCGTAAAGTCTCTCCATTTTTGATATAATGCGTCTTAAGAATAGTGTGAATCCCCTCCTGAAAATGGTGGGCGACTCCTAGCCGTTGGATGGCATCTACAAACATCAACTTTTCAATTGGATCTTCTTCTTCTTCCTTCACCTTTAATGCTTGCTTTATCTTTCCCACTTTTTCCTCATAATCCATCAAAAACTTTACCTATAATTAAAATTGATGGTAATTAATTAATACTATGTCTATTGTCAGAATGACAAAATTGATAATTTTCGAAGAGACGGCTGAGAGGAGTATTTAATTAATAATGTAGGAAATACACAACTGGGAAAAGGTTTTCATTGAGATGAAGTTGATTCTCTTGGCTTCTCAAGGGATTTGTCCCATGAATATTCTTTGTTGCTTCACATGCAATAGAAAAAGATTTTATCTTTCCCTTACATACAAAGTTTGTAAGAAGATTTGAAGGACGAGGAAAAGAAGTAAATGGCAGCAAGCCAATGCAGAAAGATGCCATGTACAAAATGTTTCACAAGCAATAGTTTTATTGTGAATGTCAAGTGCTACTTCTTATATACTATATTAGTTGTATGGTGCACTTATAGAATTATACTCCCTCGTAAAAGTTATTCATTCATTTTTTTAAACTACTTCCCTCACATTTCATTACTGTATACTGTATTTTTTTCTCACTCAATTACATACATCCACTTATTCTATCATATTTCTTAACCTTCGTACACAAAGCTCATGAGTAGCTTTCACCGAACGGATGGAGTAAACAATTAATACGTACTTTTCATTATTTTTACTTGTTTAATTTCTTCACTTTCCCTTTTAAAAATAATGTTCCATCTGTTCAAATTTATTTTGCTCATTTCAACGGACACATATTTTAATAGATAGATCGAAGATATATATAATGAGATATTGTGAAATAATTTCGTGAGAATAAATAAGTACCAATGATTAAAGGGTTGTATTTCCCTCATTCTAAGGTAATCTAAAAACAAACATCATTGTCTAAAGAAAGGAGTACAAAAATATAGTAGTGGTTTTGAAATGTTTAGCAAAATAAGGTTAGGGCCCCCCAAGTACAATGGTGTCCACCCAAGGCAGGCGCTCAGAATTAGGGCATGCAGTTGGGAACATGGGGGTGTCAGTATATAACAATCATGAATAAAAATAAAAAAATGATTTTAATACTGAAATTTATATGCAATTTTCTTTTAATTTCTTGATGTTTATACATAAGACATTCCCCATAACAAACTACATGTACACTTTTCTGTCAAAAAAAAAAAAACTACATATACACTTTCGGTTTTAAATTGGGTAAACGGTTAAACACTAAATAATATTTTAATAATATAAAATAAAAATATATTTTATATTATGTTTTAAAATTAAAATAATACTTTTATCATAACCTCTAAATCATCATTTATTTATTAAAATTGTCATTCATTTTATTTGTATACAATCACTTTATTTATAAGTGAATCTCACAATACTTCATAATACCCTCTAGCTCGTCTATTTTTTGTATAAATAATTAATATTCTTTAAAATTTATAAAAAATAAATTATATATACAAAATTTGAACGAATTGAGTAATACATATTTCGAATATAAAATAATACATTTTAATTTATATGTCTATATTTATTACCATATACAGTAGAAGATGTGGATTATTAAAACTAAATCATGAGGCCAAATTTCTAAAATGTCAGTTGTATTAAAATTTACCTGCAACGGGAAATAAATTGGCCAACTTAATGCAACTCCCTCATTTAGATAGTAATAGATTTAACTTGTATGATAATTTAATTTGTATAATAGTTTACATAGAATATAATTTATATTAATTTAATCTTAGTTTTAAATTACGTTTTAATTTTGCTAATATGTTTCTAGACTTTAAATAAAAAATTTAGTTTATGCTGGGTTTTGCTAATGCATTAAATTTTAATTTATGTTAATGATTTTGCTAATAGTTTAAACTCTATATTAATTAATTAGAAGTTAGAAGAATTGGTTACTTAAATTAAAAAATACTTGCCTTGAGCTACTAATTATGTTAATGATTTTACTATTCCCTCCATTTTTTAATAAATGTCATTTTAGCTTTTTTCAACAAATTAAGATTATAAATTATAGTCTATATTACCCTTCATTAATTATACTAATTTTAATATAGAAATTTTGTTTGATAAAGAATGTGGTCAAGAATGTAGTTAGTATTAATAAATTAAATTAATTTTGGTATAAACAATTTTCGTGGAATTTAATTATGAAAAATATTTATGGTAAATGAATAAGGGTAAAATAGTCAAAATTAAAGAAAAAACACTAGAATGACACTTATTTTAAAATTAATTAAAAAGTCAAAGTGACACTTAATAAAAGATGGAGGGAGTACTAGTTTAGACTCTAAATAAATTAGTTAGAAATTATAAGAATTAGTTACTTAAAATTAGAAAACACTAGCATGAACTATAATTATGTTAATGGTTTTACTAATATTTTAGGCTCTATATAGGGTTAGTTTGGATTGATAGATGGAATAATGTGGGATAAATTAACTCACCCCTCCTCTATGATTAATAATTCCACATATGCATGAAAAGTAGTACAAAATTTTTGGGTCTTGCATTAATCCCGGGCCATAATCAATCAAACCAAACGTTTGATTAGTTGAGAATAAAAAGTCAATCAAGCCTAATTTAACCTAATCAAGCAAACCAAACTAGGCCTATATTAATTAGTAAAAAATTAGAAGAATTAGTTATTTAAATTAGAAAATACTAGCATCAACTATTAATTGCGTTAATGATTTTACTAATAGTTTAAATTCTATATTAATTAATTAAAAATTAGTTACTCCAATTATCTTTTACTACCTTAAAATAGTATCTATGGCATATTGTTAATAATTGATCTAAGTATACGTATAACATTAATTAAAAGTAGTAATTAAATACGAGTAGTTGTTAAAATTAATTTATTCATAAATGAGCTAGCTGTAAAACCAATTTAATTAGTCTCCTCAATCATTATCGACATTAACTAATGTAGTATATATTTACTGGGATTATATTTTTTTTAGTCCATTAAGTTACCACAATTTTGAATTTAGTTCATCAGGTTATCATTTTTTGAATTTAGTCCATTAAGTTTCGATTTATTTTGATTTTGGTCCAGTTACCTGCTACAGCAGGTTTAACAGGTCATTTTTTAAAACACACCCCATAAAATGTTATACACACCCCAAATATTAAACACATCACACTAAAATTTAAAAATCATTTTTTATTACTATACACCCCCAACTATTTCCTATTTAATAAATTGCCAAAAATAATTGAATTGAAAAAATAAGAATTTAAATTAATATGAAAAATACAAATAAAACCTATAAAAAATCGCCTAAATCTTCAAAAATTAAAACAAAGCTAAAAAAAATTAATGAATTTAACTAGTTTTGAAACTTTAGTTGATTTTCTACCGATAAAACATTAATAATGCAATGGAGTTTTAAATTTTTTTATTTTATTTTTTAAAATATTTCTTTTATATTACCTAAACCTACTAACACCACATAAATTTTATATACACTCCAAACGTTAAACATAAAAATTCAAATATCAAATATAGTTAAATAAAATCATAAACATATTTAATAAATTTTCAAAAATAATTTAATTAAAAAAGTAAGAATTCAAATTAATATGAAAAATATAAATAAAACCTATAAAAAATACATAAATCTTCAAAATTTTAATAAAGCTAAAAAATTAATTAATTTAATTAGTTTTAAAAATTTAGTTGATTTTTAATACTTTTAAAGATTTTTTTTATTTAATTTAATAATTTTTTTAAGTTGATTTTTTTAAAATTTATTAAAAATCTTCAAAAATAGTAAAAAAATCAATCAAATCTTTAAAACTAATTAAATTAATTAATTTTTTTAGCTTTGTTTAATTTTTGAAGATTTTAGTGATTTTTTATAGGTTTTATTTATATTTTTCATATTAATTTGAATTCTTACTTTTTTTAATTTAATTATTTTTAGAAATTTATTTAATATGTTTATTAGTTTATTTAACTATATTTTATTTTTGAATTTTTGTGTTTAACGTTTGGAGTGTATATAACATTTATGGGGTGTTAAGTAGGTTCATGTAATATAAAAGAAATATTAAAAAAAAAAAATTAAAACTCTATTATTTTATTAATATTTTATTTGCATTCTAACTTTTATAAAAAAACATCAAAAATAAGACTAAATAAAATTTAAAAATAGTAGAAAATCAACTAAATTTTCAAAACTAGTTAAATTAATTAATTTTTTTTTAGCTTTGTTTAATTTTTAAAGATTTAGGCAATTTTTTATTTATATTTTTCATATTAACTTGAATAGGAAATAGTTGGGGGTGTGTATAGTAATAAAAAATAATTTTTAAATTTTAGTGTGGTGTGTTTAATATTTGGGGTGTATATAACATTTTATGGAGTGTATTTTTAAAAATGACCTGTTAAACCTGTTGTAGCAGGTAACTGGACCAAAATCAAAATAAATCGAAACTTAATGGACTAAATTCAAAAAGTGGTAACATGATGGACTAAATTCAAAATTGTGGTAACTTAATGGACTAAAAAAAATATAATCCCATATTTACTCAACAAATTCTTGTATATATCAATCTTGCATGCATGTAACATAGTATTATTTTCTTTATTATTGGAGTACTATTTTTACAAACGTTATTAGTTTTTTTTTTTTTTTAAGTTTTAGGTTTGTATTAAATTTTCTCTTTTATTAATGTATGTTTTCATTTTGCTAATATGCTTTTAAACTCTAAATTAAAATTTTAATTTATGCTAGATTTTGTTAATAGTTTAAATTTTAATTTATATCTAATTTTTGTGTAACAATTTTTTAGGATGACTTTGCATTTAGAGTTGTATGGTCCATAAGACCCATCTATGTTGTCGGATCAGGGTAACCATCACTCACAATATATTTTTGTTGGAGATATACAAGAAAATGACACCTTGAGGGCAACTCATGCTTCATCACATATATTTTGGAGTTTCAGGACCGATCAAAATGTGTTTCATTTGCACCCTCGTGTTTTAGATCTTCTAGATGTTATGGGTTTTATTGTGTTGCTAGATGTGGATATATGCAAATTGATAATCATTTGATTACCGCACTTGTTGAGAGATGGCGTCCAGAGATGCATACATTTCATTTACCCGTCGGAGAGGCAACTGTAACGTTGCAGGATGTGGCTATCATCTGGTGATTACCTATAGATGGTCTACCTGTTATTTGCCCTGATCATAATTATACAATGGACATATGGAGGTGATATTGCGGAGAGTTGTTAGGATTCATACCCGCTGAAGCTCATTTTAAGAGTAAATCACGACTCTATTATCTACATTGAGTGATCATCTTCAAAATATTGACATTACAGATGATGCCGATGACATAGTTGTGATTCAGTATGCACGAGGTTGTCCACTTCTTATGTTGGGTGATTTCATGATGCCAGATAGTTCTCGCAGCTCTATATCATTGTTATATCTACAACTACTCGAGGATCCTGAGACAACTAGATCATATAGTTGGGCTAGTGCAGTATTAGCCTCCCTATACCGCGAGCTTTGTGGAGCAGCAGAAGGCATGAAAAAAGTTGTACCTAGACCATTGTCCATTTTACATGTGATTTGTGATGATATTTAAATTATACTTAAAATTATTGTGTTATTGAAAAGTTGGTTATTGTTATTGTAGATTTGGGCATGGTCAAGGATATGCACGATACAACCGACAAATGTCTGTAATTATTTTATACAAGGACAATTATTGGGTGTTAATCGCATCTTACAGCTATCTGCAACAGCTTTTTATCTGCAAAGATCATTCCTTTCTTCAGATGTCCTTGCTCATCATCGTATGTAAAATCAATGCATGATTGATCACCAAATGAATCAATCTACACATTTTCGAATGCTGAGTCGAAAAAAGGTACATTTGAGAAACCAAGATGTTGTGTTGCAACTTGCGGTATGTGTCCAGTCATTGCACAAACTTGATCCTCGTATGAGTCAATTTGTTCATCATCATTATTTTGCTCTGGTTCCGACTCTGACTCAATTGCATCATCATCACTATCAGGTGGAAGACCATAAGTAGCATCATGGCAAGAAGAATGTGTATTAGTGAACTGAGGCATTTCAGATTCACCGGCAATGTAAGACATGTACGGATAGTACGGATTTTTCATTTGATCATGAGGTGATTGTAACGGACGCATCATTTCAGCCTCAACAAATAGCTCAACTATTCCGAAACCAGTATTCGGATAAAAAAATAAATGAAGGTCACAGTTGCACTTGATAGGAAAATTTTGAGACGTGTTATTATATGTGTAGTTTGTAGATACTTTCACATAATAGAGATTCAAGTCAAGGCCAGTTATCTTAGACAATAAACGTAGGAGATCATTATAATCATTCCTACGATCAACCCGATGTAATCCAACACGTACTTCAGCACATCGGACAATAATTGCAATATCGGTTGAATTTGCCATTATTCCTACATTTCAACACAAAATGATTAGATTTATCAATTAAAAAATTTATTCCTATATTTTTAATATTGACAATCTCAAACGTAAAAATTTCTAGCTCATACGAATTTTTAATATGGTTTACACAATTACTAGCTCATACACAATCATTCTAATTTTTGTAAGTAACTAATTAATATTGAGTACACAATTTTTAGCTCATACAAAGTCATCCTAATTTTTGTAAGTAGCTAGATTTCTATTAATATAGTTTTTTATGAGATAGTGACACGTGGAATATACTGGTGTCATACAAAGTCAGCCTTGATGCGGTCAAAATGTGTCGTCCTATTAGATAGTGACACGTGGAATATACTGGTAATATTATTATACGATATTCGTTCATTTATTCCTTAATTATATATAAATTACGTGATTTAGGCTCATATTATGATAAGTAGGGCCCACTGAGATTGATACCCCAAATACGGGCCATATTATATGGGTTGGGACCTCCCTTGGGCCTCGAGGCCCAGGACCTAACCAGGCCCAGACCCACGTCTTAACAGGTTCGTAGGGAACCGGGCTTAAGCCCAGCCGAATGGGGCTGACTCCTGGACTTGCCCCAGAATTATCGGAGCTGAATTCCAGTAGTAGAGAAAGTAGTGGGGTTGTTGCCCACTAAGGGGTTGAGGTTTGACTAGGCCAAGTAGGCAAGAATCTAGGCCTTGCTGAACAGATCAAGGGAGACTTCGTCCAGCTCCCTTAAAATACTTAATCCATGGTTGGACATAGAAATAGGGGGAGACGGTTATCCCTTCCCCTAAGGTATCTCTATAAATACTCCATGCCTTCCTTTCTTATATTTTTTACGCAACATACATACTTGAGCATATATCACACTCGTGCACCTACATACGAGTATATTATTGCATAGTGGAGGACGGTTTAACTCCGGTTGACTGTCTTCTGAACACCTTTTCTTTGGTGATCACCGGTTTTCTGACTTGAGTGTCGTAGTCCCCGTGACGGAGACCCCTCCGGCGCGTTTTGCAGGTCATACGGAGCTATGTGGCAGCACTGTGATGAATTGTTTACCACCAGTGGCCCAAGGGTAATTTGGTAATTTGTTGAGCGTTCAAACCCGACGCTTCAATCCTAATTTTTGTAAGTAACTAATTAATATTACGTACACAATTTCTAGCTCATACAAAATCATCCTAATTTTTGTAAGTAACTAATTAATATTGTGTACACAATTTTTAGCTCATACAATGTCATCGTAATTTTTGTAAGTAACTAGTTTTCTAACTTTAAGTCACTATTTTTTCACAATTTCTAGTTCATACGAATTTTAAATAACAAATTTTTCACAATTTGTAATTCATGCAAAATAATCCTAATATTTTTACATGTCAATATATTTTTGTAAATATAGAGTCTAAGTACTATTAGCAAAACCTAGCAGAAATTAATATAACTTCAAAACATAAATCAACACAAAAAATATTACAATATGAAAGTACAGATTAAAATCAAGATTAAATTATCATTCTTATATATTAGAACATAAATTATACTTCATTCTACATAAACTAAATTATGATACAAAAAAAATATAAAAACATGCCTCAAAATACAGGATGATCAACAATGGAAGAAAGTAGTAACTCAAGAGGAGAGATTGTTTTATTCTAACAAGGAGAAAATGAAGTTTTGTGTTTTTGTGTTGTAAATAAGAATCACAAGGAGTATTGTGAGGGGTGTTGTATATATAAACGAAATATCAGAGTCAAACGGTAAAAAAAAAAGTCCTACAACTAGGTGTGCAGACGGCGCCTTATGCATGGGCGCCCTTGTGCAATCAGTCAAAGTTGGGTACAGTCAGTCAAAGTCAGACCTCCAACTCCAGGAGGGTGCCGTTAGTAAGGGCATCCTCTCTGCCACACTCAGGCGCATCTGTACCGTTGTCTGACGCATTTGTACTGCTATTATTAAAGTGCCAATGAATTTCAGGAGAAGGGCGCCTTTAAAAAGGGCGCTCTAATTAATTTTATTATAGTTCCAATTATTAAATTATTTTTAAAAGGTTAATAATTAATTAAAAAAAGCCCTCAATTAAGTATTGAGGCCCATAAATTGGAAGTCCATATTTCAGTCCAAGGGAATGGGTACGGCAATTTGCACCTCCAACTTTGTTAAAGGACATTACCCCTTCAATTTATTAATTTAATAATAATGTAAAAAATTTAAAATATTTTTTAAGTAAAATACCACTACTAAATGCACTCCACCACTAACTATACTCTATTTTCAACATTTAAATATTAACTCTAATTGTAGTCGCCGTCGCCACCACCATATAAAAATATAAGGAAATTTAAAAATATATATATGTCCCAGAAATCTCAAGAAAAAAAATTCAAAAAGTAAGTTGGGGGAAGGGGATGGGAGAGAGGAGGGAGATGAGTTTAAGGGGGTTTTTTTTTTTCAATTTTGAATTTTGAAATAGATAAATTAGGGTTTTGAAGATGTGTGTTTAATAAAAAAAATGATAAGAGAAAAATTATCGGGAGAGTGCATCAATGGGAGAGTACGGTTAATAAAGATGGAGGTGCAGATAGACGTACCCAAGGGAATGGATATGTAGGCCACAATGGTAGTAATATAATGTTGGGTGGTTTATTTGCCACTCCAACCATGTTGGATGTAAAAACTTTCATTTATTAATTAAATATACATGTAAAATATTATATTTGTCATTTTAATAAAATATTATCTAGTAGATACAACTTTTCTATAATTCAAACTATAACCCTAATTGCAGCACCACCATTGCCCCATCCAAACAGTAAAAATAATTTAGAAATTTAAGAAAAAAAAAATTGACATATTTTCGATAAATCAGCGTCGAAAATATACATTGATTTGTCGACACTGGTTTGTTGACAATAGGGTATACTTTTGATAATAATTTATCAAAAAATACCCTATTATCAACAACATTTTGGGGAAAAAATTGTTTTTTTGTTGGACAACTTTTTATTTTAGGTTGGACAATTTTTCTTCCCCCAAATTTTATGTTTAAAAAAATAAAGATGTCTTTAACAAAAGTGATAATTGTTTTTTACATCGGGCTAAAGAAAACCGTCTCACGAATCTCAATTCATGAGACGGTCTCACCCAAAATCAACTCCTAATTTTTCTACCACCGCTGCGGGCGCTGTCACCTCTTAATGAATGCAAATTTTAAAATTGTTCTGGGCAGGGTGGGATGGGTGTATAGGATTTGAGAAATCACATGTAAATTAGTAAACAGTACTCCCTCCGTCCCACAGGAATTTGCACACTTTCCATATATGGATGTCCCATACCAATTTGCACACTCCATAAAAGGAAATATCTTCACAACCCTCACCCTTAAAATATACTCATATTTACCCATATGCCATTACTTTTCCACACTCAATCTACTTTTTACTTTACTTTATTCATAAAAGTTTACAAAACTACCCCTCAAAACATCAATCATTACACCTTTTCTTACACATTTCTTAAAATGTGTGCCGGTCAAAGGGTGCAAGTTCCTCCGGAACGGAGGGAGTATAATACTTCATCCTCTAATTATTTACAAGTAAATAATAATTTAAATTTTAAGAATAAAGTGATATTTTCTTTATATCTCAGAATAAAAAATGTTCTAATTGATAGAATTTGAAAGAATAAAAAAGTAGTGATATGTAGTATAAATAAGTGTGTTTTGTAAGAGAAAGGGCAGAGCCTCCTTGCTATTATGTGTATATTTTTTTATTAAGACATTACACATTATTAATATGAAAATATTCCACAAAATTAATAGAAAAAAAAGTAAAGCTCGCAAAGTACTGTAGTATTTTCTTATCTACATTAAAATAACAAAAAGATTGGGGAGATGTATCTATCAAATCTGAAGGTGTATATAACTAGATCCGTAATCATATTCGGCGCCATTCGGCCCTTTTGCTGGTCCATGGGCTTTTCATGTGAGGCCCATCATCTTATGTAATACTGTATGATGATCATATATCTGTAAACAGCAAGGAACCTCCGTATTCGTACACAAAAATCGTGCCACCAGCTTGCTCTAATTAGGGCAATAATCGAAAGCGAATTTCCTGGTAATTCATCATTTTCTCTTCTTTTTCTTCAATTTCCATCCGATTCAGTATGTAATTTTTTCTTCATTTCTTCGTCCATTATCTTGTTTTATTTTTTCTTCAATTTACGGCGGAGGACGCCGGGAAACCGACTAGATCGTCGTTTTTAGTCTTTAAATCTGTAGAAGTTGCACTACATCGTTAGGCCTGCTTAATTATATCAAAGAATTGTTTAATTAATACATAGAGGAAGCTGTAAGAACAGTAATTCGACCACCAAAGTAACGAATTTTGGATTAAATTGTGTTTAATTTTAGGTCTAATCGAATACACTGAATCTATTTCTATGATTAGCAATTGAAGAATCAGCTCTACTTTAGTTAACTAACTAGAAACGAACTAAATGGTGTCCCTGAAATTGGATATAAAGTTGGCATGATTGAGGATTAAGTCGAATTTGGGTTAAAAAAGATGATACAATGTGGAATTTGATGTGACCTATTATGTGATCATGTGATACAATGTGGAATTTGATGTGACCTATTATGCGCCTAGCAAAGTGTGGCAGATTGAGGGTTTAAGTCGAATTTGGGTTTGAGATTAATATTTAATGAGTAGGAAACTGGTGTTATATGAAAATTAAATTGTATAGCTTGCTATTTTTTGTTGGTTACGTTGTCACCTCGAGTGTACTCCGTGCACGCCTGCATGTATACATATACCTAGTTTAAGAGATGTTGGGACCATCAAGAGATTACCAAAATGGCAAAATTTGAAGATCTCAACGACTTTTCTATTTCCTTATAAATCAACTGAACTTGCTTTTACCACGTGGTCGACTGGTCGTGCAGTTTTACTTTACTTGAAACTGCAATAAAGTTTGTTACTTGAATGCTAACAAAATTAGTATTCTTGTTTTATCTGATTTTCAGGTAGGCTTTTTTAGCCAGTAAGATATGCCACCCCGGAAGAACAGGAAACTAGTTCGTGGCCCCGCCAAATCAACATCAGAAGATGTTGCAATTTCTGATAAGAAATTACTGAAAAGGGGTAAAAAAAGTGGTATTGATTATAAATCTCTTTCAGAAGAGGTAGTTTCTGACAAGAAAGTAACAGAAGACAAAAAGGGCGACGATGCAAACGAATCTGTTCCAACTCCTAAAGTTAAGAAGCCTTGCACATGGCTTAAGCTTGATAGGCTTAACCCTCCCATTGGAAGCAAATCATCACTAGAGAGCCCTAACAAAGGCAAAGAAGCAAATTCGTCTACCCCAGTTCAATCCTCAAATGACAATAAGAGGAAGAGAAACGAAAAACTTGAAGAAAAAGTTCATTCCGATCCAATTAGGAAAGAAGACATGGTCAATATTAGGCATGAAGAAACAAAGAGCAGGGATGACAACAAGAGGAAGAGAAATGAAAAACGTGAAGAAAAAGCTCACTTCGATCCAATTAGGAAGGAAGACAATTCCAATATTAGGCATGAAGAAACAAAGAGGAGGGATGAGGAACCAGAGAAAGTTCTTGGTGGGTTGATTTTTATGTGCAATGCCAAAACTAAGCCGGATTGTTTCAGATACCAACTTATGGGTGTCCCCGCGAGCAAGAAAGAGGTTGTGATGAACATCCAACCTGGTCTCAAAATTTTCCTCTATGATTATGACCTCAAGGTCATGTACGGGGTCTTCGAAGCGTCCTCTCATGGTGGCATGAAACTCGAACCATTAGCTTTTGGTGGGGCTTTCCCAGCTCAGGTAAAGTTTATGATGCTCTTGTTTGATTTATCGTCTTGTTTTATCCTACAATTTGCAACGTTTTTTGTGACAAAATTTATATCTCATTCTGTAGGTCCGTTACATTGTTCACAAGGATTGCCTTCCACTACCTGAAGGTGTGTTCAAGAAAGCAATTAAAGACAGCTACAATGAAAAAACCCGCAAGTTCAAAACAGAGTTAACTGTGAAGCAAGTAAGATTATGGCTTCACATTCTATGCTCGACTTTCAGTGCCCAATTTGTCTAGTATTTTGTTACTTTTTCAATTTTTGTCCATTTGGTGTTAATTTTGGTCATTTTTGGTGTCCAATATTTTAGTCCGGTATGTTTTTAAAGGACCAAAATTAAAAAGTAAAAAACATAAAGGGCTAAAATTGGACACTGTAATTTATGAGACTATTCCTCATATTAACTCTTCTTCCGCGCGCTTTATCTGAAGATTGACTTTGTTCCTTTCCATATTTAAAGCTTATTCTTTCGCTCTTCAGGTGGAACGTTTGATAAATTTATTCAGTCCTACCCCATCTTTGCGTCCACATGGAAAACCCGTGTTTCAGCAACCAATTACTTTCCCTGTTCCACCAGCTGATTTGTTGAGCGAGGAATCCCTTGTGAAAAGATATTTAAATGTTTCTGGCAATTCTGATATACGAGGAATCGCTCCTCAGCAGACCTCGCTTTTTCTTACTGAGGAAGAATACCGTAATAATGGTCTTCAACGAGGAAGGCAAAATGTAGTAGAACTAATTAGGAACCCTTCTTCAATGCCTACCGATCCAGCTGTGCACAAAAGAGAAGCCAATTCAGCAGATCCTTACTTCCTTAGCGAAAAGGAATACCGCCTTTACGGGCTTAGAGGGCCCCACAAAGTGATGACAACTAATGCAGTTGATGCAGTTGTTAGAGAGCGTGGAAATGACGCATTTGACCCTTACGATGAAAGCACTGCCTTGGTCAATCGGTATCTAGGTGTTCAAGCAGGAGCATATCCGGTTTCTGGGAGGGAGCATTATATCAACGATGGTGAAAGGGAGTATGCATCTTCTTATAATCTGCATGAACAATCAGTCTTGAACCAAAGATCGTATTCACTGAATGCTTCTCGTGAACCTTCACAATTCTATCCAGGAGCTCGTATTCACGACTCAGCATCTGCACCAGTTTCGAACAGGTACTCTTTTGCAGGACCACCTCTTTCTCAGCACAGATGAAATCGAGATTTGTGAGTGTTGTTCAATAACTTGTTATTTATCTTTAGGAGAATGGGATGTGTAATGTTTTGAACTTAGGCCATCTATCTGCAGGATTAAACCCTTTAGCAGAGGATCATCATGCTTTACCTTTGTGTTTTTGTTGTATATTATATTTACTTGTTGAGTACTATAAAATTGGCAAAATCAGTTTTTTTATTAATGTATAAACATTGCCTCTTAATTTAGGCAATAATTAAATGGTTTTATAGGCTTCGTATTTACTTGTTCTACCAATTTGGGTACCCCACGAAATAGTCCATTGGATGAAATTATTATATACCATATAGGGTACGTTTGAAGTTTGAATTTTATATGTGTTTGTTTTGGGGATTTAATTAGTTTAGAATTTATAAGTATTTATATAGTTCACTATTTGTAGGTGTTCATAGGAAAAAAATCTAATTCTATAATCTCAAAAGATTTTTTTCAATTAGCGTTTTACGGTTAAATTAGAGAATCTTCTTCCACTTTTAAATCAAAAGAGTATGAGAAATGCCTAGATTGATTTGGGAAAAAAATAATCAAATTAATAAATACTCCAAGAATCATGTTTCTAAAAATACAGCCAAACACCGTGTACCTAGATCGAGCATAATATACCGTCAAAAAAAAAAAAAAAAGATCGAGCATAATATTGATATGTGACTTATTAGGGCAAATAAAGACCAATGTAGAAAATTAAAAACTAAAGTCACAAGATGTCAAATAGACTCTGACAGGAACCTATTTAACTTTATCGGATAAATTCTCACAAAATTTCGGATAAAGAAAGACGTAGTTAGATATAATATATAATGTAATATATATTACTATGAAAATTATTCTTTTAATCTTTTAAATGGTTGTAAAACAAATTTAATTTCCACATAAATTTACATTGTACAAAACAAAATAAATAAACTTACTGAATCGAATATATAAATTAGAATATTAATAAAATAAAAAAAATTTTTTGATGGAATATTAATAAAATAATTCAACAGCCTGAAATTTAATTTAGTTGCGAGATCTTAATTCTTCAAATAAAGGAGGTAAAGTAACATATTACTCAAACTTAATTGTCGTATATAAAATTTTTGTATAACCCAAATGAGATAAAGATATTAATATTAATTATAAAATGTTGATTTTGTGATTTTTATATTTATTATGTAGTTTTTGTCAATTTATTTTCATATTTTTGTTGATTTATGAAAGCAGAAAAATCAAAATTATTGATGATTTAAGACATTACAGGGAGTGGATGACAAAGGGAATTGGAATCGTGGCTCAAAAGGGAGCATTAAAATTCTGGTACTGCAGCAACAGGCTGTGCTAGAAGAGGTGAAAATGCATGTACGGAACTGGGGCAATTCAAATCAAAGCAGCTACTAAAGAGTAATGCCACTTTTGCTGACTGGAGTAGAAAACTTGTTGGGAAATGTAAGTAGAAATTGCTTCTGTTTTGAAATTTTGTAGGGTACTTCTAATGCCCATTTAACATTATAATCAATACTGATCAAAAAAAAAAAACCTCATAATACACTTTGCACCTAAATGAAACTAATAAAAAAGAAAACGAGGTAATGACTCCCAACAAATGGCATTAAAATTCAATCTAATTTCATGTGGTTAATGAAATTAGATTACTTTTAAATTCAATCTAACATTTGTTTTGGACACAAACGAGACTAGCAGAAAGCCTACTTGACAACAAACAATATTTAGATTTGATAATTTATTTACAATTATATAAAAATTTAAATTAGATTGCAAAGGACCAAATGATGTTTAAAGAAGAGCGGGACAAAAGAGTAGACACATCTAATTTAAAGAGTACAATTGAGAAAAAAACATATCCCACAATCCGGCTTCAGCATTCGTAGACTCTTGTTTGGCCTTGAAGGAATTACCCTAATCCAAGAAAATGTATATATAAAGACAACATTATAATGGAATTTCCTGTGTTAGACTAAATTTGAATTATTATTTCGTTATCAAAATCGAAACAAATTAGTCAACATTATAGAATTTAAAATATAAAAATACCATAAAAAAATGGTGAATTTGTTTGACATAATCACTGATAAATCATGTAGAAATACAACTTCATCACAGATTTGCATTATAAACAAAAAGAACGAAACAAATTTGTTAAAAGGTTGAGATAAGAAGAGAGATCAGATGGTAGTGTATGATAAATATCATCATTCAAATACAGACAAAAGGTGGGTAAGTATCATCACGCCTCTTCTCTCTATTATCTCAAAACAAAATTTATAAATAATAGATCTAGAGTATGGAGGAATCAGATCACCACATTGCATCTAGATACAAATTAAGACTGGGGCGACAGAAATAATCTCATCATATTACTCTCTAAAAACAAAACAATTGGTACTACAAAGCATCAAATTGATTTAATCTACAATTCAGAATGCAAAATAATAAGTAGTACCAATTAAAAAACAGAAATAAGGAATGAATTTTGAAAGGAAAAGCCCGCTGACCCCGTCATCGCCGATAAGGCTCTGGCGGCAGGCAGTCTTCATCGCAGTTAAAGCAGACAAGAGAGGGCAGGGTATGCCATCGGGAGACCAATTAAGAGATGAGAAGAAGACGGAGCTACCGGCAGCCATTGACGGAGGGCAGCATCCTAAACTCCTTAACGCCCTACAATTGGTTCCCCAAAACCCCGCCGGCGTCCCCCACCGCCGTCAACTGCTCGGATAAGATCAAGTAACGTTGTGAAAAGATTTCACTTCTGCCCTAAATATATAGGAAATGGAGTTTCCTTAAACACCCCTTTATGTTTTCGAGTATACTTCGAAAACTTGATTATTTTGGAGGGCAAATCCGTGAATGTAACTTACTTATCGTTGACAAAACCCTAACCCAAAGAAATGAAACTCAATAAAAGCCCCAAGTAGGCCAGGCCCAACTAAACACTGGGCCAATAAGAATTAAAAGTATCGGCCCAAAGCAAACAAAAACCTGATCCAAAAAATAAAAAAGTTCCCGAGGAGTAAAAGGACTAAATTGTAGTATGAAATGGCACACCTTATAATATTATAAACACACTTCATATTCTTTTGTGAAAAAAAAAAAATGGAAATGAGTAAAAGGACTAAATTACCCTTTTTAAGACCAATCACACCACCATTCGACGTAATCAAATCATGGTCAAATAAATTAAAGGACGTACAACTAGAATATGGTTGAATACTTTTTTTAAAATCACTAAGTGTTATTCGATCATTACGGTCGAACAATTGTATTACTGCATGGATTTTAGTCGAATGATTGTATTACACTACATGAACTTTTGTAATCAAACGAATGTTTTAGAGTGCATAAGCTTTTGACCGAATGGATATACGGGCAGTGCATTTACCTTTGCGTACGGTTGGACGTACCATACACTTAGGTTTGTGTACAATCGATCACATCATAGGTAACTTATAAAATTTTCAATGATTAAATAGTGTTTTCATTCTTCAACATTCAAATCTCAATATTTTTATATGCAATTGTATTATGAGTAATGAGTATAAACTATTAAACACAAATGACAAAAAATTATGTGAATAAAAAGTGTGAAAAAAGATTAGTTGTATATGAGTTTGAAGAAGAAGAAGAAAAAAAAAAAAAAAAAAGACTAAAACCATCCATCTATCCGCCGAAAACGACCAATTGCAATGCAACACGCCATTTTCCTCGCAATCCAACCTCTTTTTTCGGACGTATAAAACTCGAATCATTCCCCTCCCCAAAAAAAGCTTCATAGAGAGAGATAGTGAGCACTTCTCGAATTATTGATGGCCGGCGATTCCTCCTCCGGTAAATCTGACTTTCTCATTTTCAAATTTTAATTTGGCTGTTGAAGTTGTAATTTTCAATTTTTTTTTAGTTAAATCCGATTTCTCATTCTTTTGTTTCTGTTGGTTGTTTCAGAGATTCACTGGTGGTGGTTTTTTTAAGTTAATTTTGTGATAATAATTGTTTAGATTCTGATCTGTAGCTTGAATTATGATTGTAGGTTCAATTAAAGCAAAATGGAATGTTTCCCCATCCGATGTATTCTATCATTTTAGCACGAGTGGAATGTCTGTCGCTGCTGCAACTGGCATTACTCATCCTTTAGGTTATCTCTTCATCTATTGTTACCTTTGTTCAATAAGGTTTATGTTTGATCTGATGGTGTCTCGCTTGTTGAGAGAGATTTTAAGATTCTATTAACTAAAGGACATGATTAATAATGTTTGGTTCATCCTTTACTCGTTGCATTCCATGCCAATTTAGTATGAAAGTGCTCATCTTCAATTTATGCATGCTGTTACCGAGCCATTTGGTAACTCTTGAATGGATATCTAGTCAACTAGTGAAACCTTTCTGCTATGTGTGTGATTTTGTTTGTTATGGAATACAGATGTTCTCAAGGTTAGATTGCAAATGCAGCTTGTCGGCCAAAGAGGTCCGTTGATTGGCATGGTGCGTATCAAGTTTTATTTTCTTTCCAGATGTAAGAAGTTTCTGTAGTATGATCCAGATATTTAAGAAGATTTGAAAATACACAGTGTTTTCTTGTGGTGGCACACAGGGAAAACTTTCTATGCAAGTAGTTAAAAGTGAAGGACTCAGGTCCTTGTATCTGGGATTGACACCTGCATTAATGAGGTCAGTTCTTTATGGAGGTCTCCGTTTAGGCTTATACCAACCATCAAAATATGTCTGTGAATTGGCTTTTGAGTCCCCCAATGTCTTGATGAAGATTGCATCTGGAGCATTCTCTGGGGCTGTTGCAACCGCACTTACCAATCCAGTGGAAGTTTTGAAGGTACTGGATGTACTGGTTTTAAAGTCCTTTTGAAGATTCCAACTTCCCTTGCTTTCTTCTCTAGGTACGGTTGCAGATGAAATCAAAAACCACAAGAGGGCCAATTCAGGAATTGCAGAAAATTGCTTCAGAAGAAGGAGCGATAGCCCTTTGGAAGGGGGTTGGACCTGCAATGACCAGAGCTGCTGCATTGACTGCGTCACAGCTTGTAACATATGATGAATCCAAGCAGGTTGAGTCCTAACCTCCCTATTCGTCAGTTTTGGTTGCCAATATTGCAATCCATCATTTATTTAGGGTGTGTTTTGTAATTCTACAAACTGCTTCCATAATCACTTATTTTTAAAGCTCTCTCACAGATTTTCAAAAAAAAGTGATTCTGGAAACAGTTTGTAGAGTTTCAAAACACACCCTTAGTTTATTATCATGCTGTAATGTAATTCTATTTCTACCTTCTAAAATGCAGCTGCTGATGAGACGAACTTCTCTTCAGGAAGGATTTTATCTGCACTTCATGTAATCTGACTTACCTTGGTCACATATTAATGTGCTTATCATACTCTCTTGTTGATGCTCTTTTTGTTGATTTAGCAATAGGAAGTCATGTCCAAAAACATGGTCTAAATGGATATATAAGTCATGAGATGTGCAATAATCACCACCACCATACTTCTTGCTTCCTGAACATGATCTCACTATACATCCTAGTAAGAAGTAAGAAGTAAGAAGTGAGGACTACATAACTTGAAATATTTAGAAATTGCAAATACGTTCCGGAGTTTCATTAGTGCCAATCTATTATTTATAATTTTATGTTGCTTGTATTTTAAATGGAGTCCCTTAAATTAGGGTAGATTTTCCCACTTATGTTACCTCTATGGAATTTTTGTGTTCACTTCTTTTTTTACATGAATTCCATTGAATAACTTTCTGAAAAAAGATACTCCGTAACTTTCTGCTGAAAATAATCAGTGGGAGATTTTTGATGGAATGGAAGGTCTCATGATGTTGCATCCTCATATTTTCCATAGCAGAAATAGTCCCATAATTTGGGAGCTGTTTTATAATTTGATGAAAAAACAGAACCAAAAGGTGGAAGTGGCTTAGAACAAATAAAGCTTATTTAATTGCTGGTTAGTTATGATACTCAATTAGAAATAAGTAATCCTCTCTGGATGCATGGATGAAGAGGCTGAATAAACAAAATTATAGTAGTATCTTTTTTTTATGATATGATATCAAGCTTCAATTTTAAAACATTTGCTGTATGAGTGGAAATTTTAATGCTGATTCTCACTCTAACTTGTCATTTTAAAATAGTGCAAGTACCATAGCAGGAACAGTGAGTACCATCATAACTGCACCTATTGATATGGTTAAAACCAGACTTATGCTGCAACGAGAATCAAAAGGAGCTGGAAGCTATAAAAATGGGCTTCATTGTGCATATCAGGTTGTGACTTACTCTTTTCTTCTTATTTAGCCTAAATTATGATGGTATGTGTGTTTAATCTGTTCTTTAAGTAAATTGCTACTCCGTGTATGTTAGCAACAGAATAGGGAAGAAGCTAACAAGAACCAAGAAGTAGGATATTACTCAAGAAGTGAGTCCTTGGAGGTATCTCCGCCCAAGCATAAAGCCGAATGATAACTATGATATTCAACATTCTCTTCTAAACACAAGGACCATATATTTATAGACTATTCCCTCAGTAAAGTAAAGAACATAACTGCTACTAAACCAACTAACTAAACTGCTAAGTATTAACCAGCCCTAACTATCTGGCCTTTTCCTCCTTTTATACGTAACAATTCCACCCCCCTTGAAAATCGCCTTGTCCCCAAGGCGGTCATGAGAGGCTCGAACAGCAGCTTCTTTGTACGAAGAAGTAGGTTGCACTATCGGAGGTGGAAACTCTACCCGATCAGACTTCAGTTTATTGTAAACCGCATAAAAGTGGGGAAACCGTCCCCTAGAACCCCTAAAATTTTCTGGCCATGCTCCGCTCAGCACTAGAATCCTCTCCCTCCTGTTTAAATCAGGCTTCTTCTGTATTTTAGGCCTTTTATTTCCCAGTTTTTTCTTGATTATCTTCAACGCATCCTTTGTTTGCCCATACACCGAGGATCTAATGCAATGATATGACCTGAATTCCCGAACCACTCGGTCTCCCTCTTTGAACACGACGCCTCGACGATGCCTATTTGCTGCTGGAGTCATCCGTTGGGCCCGTTTGAGGGAAAAACAGAACATAGTGTCCCGTTCCTGGAATTCCTCGGCAACAGCCTTGACTTGGATTTCCACTGGGAGGAGTTGTGTTATAACGGCCGGTGGACGGCCATTGACTGCGACCGTTGATGGAGAAGAGGACTCCCCCATGGCGATTGAATCGGATAGGGCTGGAACCGCGGCAAAACGCGTAATGAAAGAATCGACGTAAGCGTCGACCGAATCAGTTTGGCGAGTGTGGGCTAGGGCCTCGTACGGATTCGCCTGCGGGTCGTCCCCATAATGTTTCATCAGTTCTTGCGTGAATTGGGGCCAAGAGAGGGTCGGAAAACGGCCCATAACCCATTGAAGCCAATGTAGGGCAGGCCCTTCCATTGCAATTAAGGCCAGATTGATACGGGTATCGGCGGGTACATTGTGGATTGTAAAGAATTGGTCTGCCCGGGCCACCCAGGCCGAAGGGTCGTCGCCGTTGAAGGTTGGAAGGTCGAACTTGAGGGTCGGCCGCACGAACGGGGCCGATGCCGCCGGTGTGGTGGGTGAACTTGCAGAAGTAGTTTCTGGTGCAGCGCTAGTAGTGGCCGGTTCTTTGCCCTTGAATGCGTTCAAGAACAACTGCTCGAGGGAGGTTATGGATGCCTGAACAGCGTCCAATTTGGCGTCGATAGTGTCTAACCGGTGCAGCGTTGATTCGTGGCCCTTGGATAACGATTCGTGATTCTTGGACAAGGTCGTGACCATCGCCTCTAGGGAATCCATTCTTGAATCATTACGCGTCATGATATCCGGCAGGTCGGACCAATTGTTAGCAACAGAATAGGGAAGAAGCTAACAAGAACCAAGAAGTAGGATATTACTCAAGAAGTGAGTCCTCGGAGGTATCTCCGCCCAAGCATAAAGCCGAATGATAACTATGATATTCAACATTCTCTTCTAAACACAAGGACCATATATTTATAGACTATTCCCTCAGTAAAGTAAAGAACATAACTGCTACTAAACCAACTAACTAAACTGCTAACTACTACTACTAAACTGCTAAGTATTAACCAGCCCTAACTATCTGGCCTTTTCCTCCTTTTATACGTAACAGTGTACATTGAGAGATTAGATTGCCTTTTCTATAAGAGTTATCTTTGTTTTCTTTTTTGGTTTAAACTTGGTGCTATCATATCAATGTAATACTAGTTTAATCAGAATGTTAGATTGTTTGAGAAAAGTTAATTTTGCTTGTGACCAAGTTAGATTGCTTCGTTACACTTTTGACTTTTGCATCAATAGTAGCATAATTTTTAGATAAACAAGTAATATTTCAAGATGTTAACGATTATATTCTGAATACTTGCGTGACAACCATTATTAATATGATCCAGGTTCTTCTAACAGAAGGTCCTCGTGGTCTTTATAAGGGGTGAGTTCCACATTTTCTTACCAGCTCAATCATTCTTATTACATCAGATTGCTTGGTAAATTAACTTTTTATCGCTCAAAATAAACCAGGGGCTTTGCAATTTTCGCAAGATTGGGCCCACAAACAATGATCACGTTCATAATCTGCGAGAAGCTACGCAAACTTGCAGGACTGAAAGCACTCTAAGCTACAGAAATTCCCATATTTTTTCCAGGTTCGCTGGATTTTATTGTTGATCAGAAATCTGATCCACTTCAATATAGGCCATTCATTTTTGCAAATTCAAGATGTGAATGTCTCCTTAATTGCTGCCTCTGTTTTTTATTACACACATTTAGGGGCCAGTCTGTATATATCAAATTGGGGACCATTTTTTAGGCATGTTGTATTCGTTGTTGCAATAATGACAATGACTTTTCCAGGATAATGATGTTTTTTTTCTTGAATGGATAACAAACATTTTTTTGGCTCAACCGCATTTGCGGTTTGGCCTTTTATTTAGATGTATAGCTATCAGATCACGTCTACATGGACCAAACATTTCTATATTGTGGCATCTGCATCCGATGTTTTTGTTACGACAGTGTAAGGCCCTCCCCAATGGGGAGGTTTTTTGGTGACATGGAACACACAAAAACCTTGTGGGGAGGTTTTTAGCCATTGGGAAGAAAGTTTGGTGGTTGGAGGTTTTTTGGGGAGGTTGTAACATTTAAACCTAGGTTTTTTGAGAGAGAGAGAGTGAGGTGGGCCCCCCAAAAACCATATTTACCGCATTTTTTTTGGGAGAGAGAGTGAGGTGGGTCACCCAATAAGAAATGAAAGAAAATGAGGTCCCCCCCAAAACCTACTTTTTGGGTTTATTGTTGGGGGAGGAGTTTGGTTTTGGAGGTTGGAGTTTTTTGCTTTTGAGATGGCGCACAATGTGGCAAGGAAAAACCTACTTTTTTGGGTTTATGATTGGGGAGGGCCTAATGGATGTGAGAAAGTTGGGAGTTTTTATTTTCGGATTGGGAAGAGAAGAATGAACTGCTTGAAATAATGTCTAATTAGTGATTCACCTTTGTAGATTTATTTTTTTATGAGAGTGACTCTTTGCAAATGTTTATTTGGAAATAGGATGGAAGTAGATTGTGCACTACATCATGCCTTTATTGTCAAACTAAACGAGTAGGCACTTTATTAAAAAAAGAAATACATCTAATTAAACTTTTTTTTTAAATGCTTCTAATTAAATTTAGGAATGATAATGAGACGGGTCTGAATTCAAGTCCGCATTGAACCCGCCCTACATGAGCCGGGTACGAATCTAGGCGAGCGGGTATGGAACGGGTTGTGATTTTACTGAATCCATCTCGTCAACTCATTTCAATGTATATATGTTTGTGTAATATTTTATATATAGTTATTTAGTATGAGATGAAAATTTGATGTTTTAAACAATTTGTAAGAGGGGGATTTTATTATACTTTAAAAATAAAGTATCACAAAAATCTATAAAAAAGAAAAAAATATCACATGAATTGGTCTCATATATGCTTTCTCTAATGTTAATTTGTTCGTACAAAGATGAATTATTGTAATGTGGCGATGTAATAGTTTAATTAGCAAGGTAAAAGTCCTTCTCTCCCTATCTTTTGACCATTTCAATTTGCAAATTATTTACTCGATCAAATGGTGCATCTGACAATTGATATATGGGTAGGTCTCTTGTAGACTCAATTCCTTATAAGGAATTGAGTAAATTTTAAAAAATTTACTAGGATGGATAATAAAAATAAAATACGCGAATAAAATTTATTATAATTTACGTAGCTTAAACGGTTGAGAATAGTATTTTTTTTATGTTGAGGTCTAGTGTTCAACTCTTATATCTAACAATTTTCACATATATTTTTTTTTTAATTATAAAAGTGCATGTTGAAAATAAGGAAAAGTGTAACATGCAATTTACAATTTTTTAGCATGTTATTTTGCAATAATAATTTCAGTTATAATGACATACACTTGTTAGTGATGTTATGTTACACATATTTTGTTACACTTTTCAGTTGTAGTGATTTACTATTTTCAACAATATTTTTTAGTTATATTGACTTACACTTTTTAGTAATGTTATGCTACACCTTTTAATCATATTTTGTTGCACTTTTCAGTTGTAGTGACTTACAATTTTCAATAATATGTTCAGTTATAGTGACTTACACTTTTTAGTAATGTTATGTTACACTTTTTACTCGTATTTTGTTACACTTTTCAGTTATAATAACTTTTCAGTTCAAAAATATTGTGTTGCACTTTTCAAGTATATTGACATGCACTTTTTAATAATATTGTGTTGCACTTTCTAGTTATACTAATTTACATTTTCTAGTTATACTAACTTGCATTTTCTAGTTATAATGACTTATACTTTTCATTAAAAGTTGTGTTGCACCTTTCAATTATAGTGACTTACACTTTTTAATAAAAAAATGTGTTCCACTTTTTAGTAATATTGTGTTACACTTTTTAGTAACATTAACTTACACTTTTCAACACACACAATTTCGAAAAAAAAATATCAATAAAAAAAATTACAAAAAAATAATAATAATAAAAAAAAATAACCAAGTCAAAATTTTTATTCACAATAATCTTGAATATTTAGGGTTCACAATATTCTTGAATATTTAAGATTTAAGTTGACCAAGTCAACTCAATTCCTTATTCTATACTAATATAAGACCAATCCTTGATATATAAAAACCATTCCTTTGTCGTGCCTACTAATACCTTGCTATAAAATTAATAATTTATTCAAGCATTCTAAGTTTTAAATATAAAATTGAAATGCCTAATAACAAAATAGGTTTACTTCAATGGAAAGTTTGATAATTTTTAATAAATATTGGTTAGTTATAAAGTAGATAAGTTGGGATACGAAGGTTTTCTCACACGACTCATGTATATTCGAACAGGCCTGAAAAAGAAAGTGAACATGAAAGAGTCTATTGTGTTTGTGAAAGACAATTTAAGTATATATTTCTCTCATCCACAATAAGTAGTTTCATTCAAAGTGGACATATGTTTTAAAAAATATACATATTTTATGTTAAAAGTAGATATGATGTAAAGTCAACATGGGTATAACTGGACTTTCAACTTTATTTTAATAAAATAAGTGGATAATTCAATGTCATTTGATATAATATGTGGTATTTTAAAAAGGTATGCATTATGTGTTGTGTTGAGGTGTATTTTATAAAAGGCACAAGATTAAATTTTGTGAAAAAAAAAAATATAAAACAAATAATATTATATTTTGTGGATGGAAAAGTAAATAATAGGTGAATGGTAGGTATAAAATAGTGTGAATGAATGCTTATTATTCTTATACTCCATGAAACTGGCTATGAGATAGAATTTTGGATCCACTCATCAGTCTAAAAACATTATTTTAGTTCTTCATTTAAATTAAAAATAAAAAATAATAATGAGATGGGTGTGAATGTGTGATTCATGTGATCACTTTAATAATATTTTAGTTGCTTGTACATAAGAATTTCATCATTTCCTCCATAATCAATTATTTATTTGTACCTAAAGTATTCTAGCAGAGCTTCTTTTGAGCATGTTAAATATTAAAAAAAAAAAAATTAACAGTCGATTTCAAATTATCATTAGCATATACTTTCTTTTCTGGTATACTACTATTAATTAATTATTACTATTACTTACATACTGTTGCATCCAGAGCAGTTTACATGACATTTTAGATGTTTTTATTTTTCACAAATTATGTAACCTTTTTCAGATTTCATGTAAAGTTGATTATAAATTTTCACAATTTATATCTAAGCATGGAGGTAACGAGAAAAGAAGATAAAAGGGGCACAATTATCTTTAAATTGCACAGAGAAAAGTTATGATATATTGCACGACTAATACTATATATTCTCTTAAATTTTGGATTTTACAATCTCAAATTTTATTTGTTTCGGAACTTAAAGATTATAATTTTGAAATCCTATTAATCTGTGGCAAAGTATTGTGTGTCGTGGCGGATCCATAATTTAAAATTTAGGGGTACGAAAGATATTAAATTAAAAAATAGGGGTACAGTTTTAATTTTTTTTTTTTTTTTGAGATATTATTATTATTTTTTAATTTTTTTACCTTAAAAAAATAATTTGGCCCCAAAGTTATACATGATCCGCATCTTGTGCACTGTACAATAATAATATTATTATTTGTAAGATTTAATATTATTGTTCAAATTATTATTGCTCGTCTCACTTTCCAATTTTATTATGCTCATACCTTTTTTAGAAATAATACTATTCATACTAATTTATCTTCACTAACCTACTATCACTTATTTACCCAATTTACCATTCACTTTATTCATAAATAATCATTTATTTACAAATGGACCCCACAATACCTCATCATACCCTCCACTTATCTACTTTATTAATAAACTAATCAATATTCATTAAAATCCGTGCCCGGAAAAGTGGGCATAATAAAATTGGACGGAGGGAGTATATTATTATTATTGTTCAAGGTGCACATAATATATTTTATTGTATAATTTTACTTACTTTATGAACGGCCGTTGCTTTCTTTTTTGTTCTCTCAATACATCCCGGTGATGCCACTCAATTTCGCAGGTACTTGATAGTCTTCAATATTTTCAATTTATCAGATCTGATATTGCATTTGTTGTTCATAAGTTGTCTCATTTCATGTATGCACCCACCACTACTCATTAGGCTGCCGTCAAACGTCTCATTCGTTACGTAAATGGAACTCGGGATGTAGGGATCACCTTAAAACCTAATCACTCTTCCTCTCTACACTGTTTCACTGATGCTGACTGAGCGGGCAACAATGATGATCGTAGTTTCATAAGTGCTTATATTGTCTTTCTTGGGGCTAATCCCATCTCATGGTCCTACAAGAAACAAATGTCTATTGCTCCGTTCCCTACCGAAGTCGAGTATCATGTCATTGCCTCAGCTGCCGCCTCTGAAGTTCATTGGTTAAAGTCTCATTTTCAGGAATTGTGTTTCTCTACTTCACCTCTTCCTGTGATTTACTGTGATAACATTGGGGCCACTTATCTTTGTTCCAATCAGGTATTTCACTCTCGAATGAAGCATATTGCTATTGATTTTCACTTTATTCGAGATTTAATCAAGACATCCCATCTTCGGGTCTCTCATGTTTCATCTGCGGATAGGGGTGGAAGTAGGCCGGGCTACCCGACAGGGGCCTACGGCCTAGCCTATTAAGGGCCTTGTTAGGCCTAGCCTATTAAGGGCCTTGTTAGGCCTAGCCTATTTATAATATGAGCCGGGCTAAGGCTTTTTAAAAAGCCTATTTAGTTAAGTAGGCTAGGCTTAGGCTTTAAATAAGGCCTTATAAGTCTACCAGGCCGGCCTATTTAACATTATATATTATATTTATATATATTTTATAATAAGTTATTCTTAAAATTTAGTACTAACATTTATATTAAATTAAAGTAAGTTAAATTTATTTTAGTACTTTTGAAATCATTATAATGTTTGTATTTAAATTCATAGTTGTAATGCATTTATTTTGGTAGTAAATTTTATTTGCAACTTTGAATATTGAATTACGATTCATATTTAATAGGCTTCTAAAAGGCTCGTAGGTCTGGCCTATTTACTTAAAAGGCCAGGCTTAGGCTGCAAAAAAAGCCTATCACAGATAACAGGCCAGGCTCAGGCTCAATATTTATAAACCAGGCCCAGGCTTTTTCATGTAAAGCCTAGCCTAGCCCAGCCTATTTCCACCCCTATCTGCGGACCAACTTGTTGATGCTCTCACCAAACCGCTCTCAACTGCAACTGCTTATGACAAAGATTGGACTCTCCTTTGATGGGACGTATTAGGAATATAATATTATTCATATAATATTATAATTCATATCTATAGTATATTTGACCAAATCTTCATGCGTATCTTATAGATATACTTCTTTGTATCTATAGATATAATCATTGTAAAACATTATTATTATTCAATAAAATTATAATTTTATACTCTCTATATTATTTACCTATTTATTCTTTTAATACACATATAATTATAATACAATATCAATCAATTTTTTAATCATCATATCCTATTTAAAAAAAAATTAACACATGTTTATTTTGGAATTATAGTGGGTGGGAGGAATCCCGGACTTTAAAATTCTAGTACTCCAGTATTTTAAAATTTGTATGCATAGTTAAAATGTCGGTTTATTTTGGAAATTTATAGAGTATAGAAAAATGTTGGAGATTATATAATGTCAATGTACAATAAAAAAAAATAGGATAATGTGGGTGTATTATGAGAAATAAAAAGGAGAGTGGTGGAAAATAATATAGTAGAATGGGATATATAGAATTTCAAAAAAAATTTCATTTTAAGTTTCGAAACAAACGAGGTTTGTACAATTTGTACAACACATTGTATAAATTGAATTAAATAGAGCATTTTACATGGTTTTACAAAGACCACAATTAATTAAGCACCGGAAAATCTTGTATTAAATCGTGAAGTCTCACTATATATTTTTACACATTTTTGTAATACTTCAATTGAAATGATAAAATATTAGTATTATAAATGTGGTAATTTATTTTATTTACGTATTTCCCAATTTACCGTGGGTTGATAATACTCCACTCCAACTAATTAGGTAAAAATAATTAATGAGATGTAACGCTATGTATTAAAAAATGCAGGTATGATCGACAGTTCCAACCATATTTATTAACTATTATTATTATTATTATTATTATTATTCTTTATTTATTTTTTAATGAGAGAATCTATAAATTTCGTCACCATGTGTCGAGCTCAATTAAAAAAATGTAGATACAACTATATCTATATCTATGTTCACGTGAAGGAAAACATAACAATTACCCTTTCTTCTAGGATTTTGATGTATACAGTACATGGAATTTTTTAAAATATAGTAATATTTCTTTTAAGATATATATGAAAAGGAAAAATATGATTTGAACAATAAGAAATTGAGTCTACAAGAGACCTATCCCACTTTTAAATATATATACAAGTTTTAAATACACATGTTACCTTATTTCAAATTAATTTGAAATCCCTCCAAATTCATGAACAAACATGACTTTAAATATAATCATTTTTTAATAAAAGAATTACATACCAACGAGGATTACAAATTGTCCGCAAAAGGTGTACAAATCTTGAGCTCCACCTCATTCTCTAATCCACACTACAATTTTTTTTTTCATATAGTTAAAATATTGTCATATCCATTAACGATAAACTGTAATAAACAGATCGAAGTCGAGTCAAAGTTAAACATTTCCCCACAAGATTTGAATCCTTCCGAATTCAAACTATAGATATAATTAAGTGTTTAGGCTTTGCGTTGGTACAATAACAAAATGGACTTCTGAAATTTTAAACATTTCCCCGCAAGATTTGCATCCTTCTGAATTCAAACTATAGATATAATTAAGTGTTTAGGCTTTGCGTTGGCCCAATAACAAAATGGATTTCTGAAATTTTTTGGTCTCAAAAAAGATAGATGGCCCTAAAGACCATTTATTGTCAATTGTCAAATCCGAATTCGAGCCGGGTCTAGTCCGTGCGGGCGGTGGCACGCGCGTGTGGTGTATGAGTATATGTATCTATTTACCATACTTGTCATTTATGAACCCTCTTGTTGAGATTAATGCAATATTGGAGAACTGTTCTTACTATCAGAAGTGGTAGTGTGCTGATTTTCAGAATTGTGCTTATACTAAGCTCAGTAACTAGTGTTCTGATATTTGGTTATTTCAGTACAGGTAGAGTAATGAGTACTCTGCTGATAAGGTTTAGTGATCTTAGGTATCAACTCTGCTGGTCGGGTCAGAACAGTACTGCTCTTAGTCTGCTGAGACAACTGTGCTGAGTTTTACTATGCTGAGTCCCACTGTGCTGTTATTCCAGTTTCAGAGTTAGTTTATTTCTGTTAGTTAGTTAGTTTGTTAGAGGCAGTTACAACTTGCATTGTACATCTATAAATACACCATCTAGTGCATAGGTTGTAGGTTACTGAATTTGAGAGTTTTGAGAGATCAAGCTTAGTGAATACTTGTAATCTGTAACTTTCATTTGAGATTAGTGAAGAGAGTCTTCTATCCTCCGTGGACGTAGATCATTTGATCGAACCACGTAAATCCCGTGTTCTTTCTTTGAGTTCTTTATTCGTTTTCAATTCTTTGCGTTTCTAGTTGTCTTGATTTATCATTTGTGAGGAGTTGCTTTGTGGATACAATTCCATAACAATTGGCGCCGTCTGTGGGAACCGAAGATAAAGTCAAGAATCAAGAAATGGGCTCTGTGAAATTGGAGATAGAGAAATTCAATGGTAAGACAGATTTTGGTTTATGGAAAGCCAAGATGAAGGCTCTGTTGTCACACCATGGGCTGAAAGAGGCCCTTACTCCTCTTGACCCTGTTGCATCCGATGCAGACAAGGTCAAGAAAGAAGAGCTTATGGAAAAAGCTTACAACATTGTTGTTCTGAGTTTGGGAGACAATGTTTTCAGAGAAGTTATGAAGGAGAAGGATGTTGCTGGAGTATTTGAGGCATTAGATGATCTGTATTTGGCACAATCTTTGTCAAATCAGATGTTCATGGAAAGGAAGCTTAATAATTTCAAGATGTCAGATGATAAAACCCTTGATGAGCAGTTAATAGAGTTCATGCAAGCAGTTGATGATCTTGAGAATGTTGGAATTACCTTGGAAGATCACAAGAAGTCCTTTCTACTCTTAGAGGCATTACCTCCCTCATATGACAGCTTCAAGGACGCTTTGCTGATTACCAAGGAGGGTAAGGCAAAATTCAAAGAAGTCTTGTCCATAATGAAGACCAAGAGTTTACATGTTGCAAACTCAACCAAGAAGACCAAGAACCAAGCTGAGGGTCTCAATATCAAACTGAAGAATGACAAGAAAGGAGGGCAAGTCAAGAAGTTTCATGCCAAGCCAAATCACAAGAGAAATGGATATGTAGTCAAGAGCAAGGCTTGCTACAAATGCCATAAGGAAGGACATTTCATAAAAGATTGTCCTGAGCATAAGAAGTCTACTGATGCTGCCAAAGCTGATGTAGCAGAGGCAAAAGGGTATGATAGTGCTGAAGTGATGAGCATAACAGATAGCAAACTTGTTAATGAATGGGTGTTAGATTCTGGATGTTCTTTTCACATGTGTCCCACCAAATCTTGGTTTCAAAACCTGGAAATGATGGAGGGTGGTTCAGTTCTATTGGGCAATGATGAATGCTGCAATGTGAGAGGAATTGGCACTGTGAGGGTGAAGATGTTTAATGATAAACATCTGATCCTGACCAATGTCAGATTTGTTCCAGATTTGAAGAGAAACCTTATATCTCTTGGCACACTAAATGCTTTTGGTTATGAATTCAAGACAGAAAGAGGATGTCTCCTTGTTACCAAAGCTGAAAGGATAGTGATGCAAGGGAAGAAGTCAAATGGGTTATATTCTTTAATTGGTGAGACAATCACAGGTGCTGCTGATGTTACCATGAGTTCTGAAGATGCTATGCTTTGGCATAAGAGGCTGGCACATGTAGGAGAAAAGGGCCTGATGGAGTTATCCAAGAAGGGGGCCTTCCACCAGAAGACATTCAAAAACCTGGAGTTCTGTGAGCAGTGCATTCTTGGCAAGGCCAAGAAGAAGTCATTCCAGAAGGGTGAGCACACTACCAAGGAGCTGCTGGATTATGTTCACTCAGATGTCTGGGGGCCATCAAGGACTGAAACCATTGGTGGAGGTAAGTATTTCATGTCAATTATAGATGACTATTCTAGAAAAGTTTGGGTGTTCATTCTCAAACAGAAAAGTGAGGCCTTTACAAAATTCAAAGAATGGCTACTTGAGATAGAGAACCAGAAAGGAAAGTCCTTAAAACATTTGAGGACAGATAATGGCCTTGAGTATCTATCAGCTGAATTCAATGAATTTTGTAAAGAGAAGGGCATTACTAGACATAGAATTGTCCCTCTTAATCCACAGCAAAATGGATTAGCAGAGAGAATGAATAGAACTATTCTAGAATGGGTCAGATGCATGTTAGCTGTTGCTAAATTACCTAAAAGCTTTTGGGGAGAGGCTGTATGTACTGCATGTTACTTAATCAACAAAACTCCCTCATATGCTTTAGAAGGTAAAACCCCAGATGAGATATGGTATGGCAAGTTGTCTGATTATTCAAAACTTAAAGTGTTTGGATGTTAGGCATATGCACATATTAGACAGGATAAGCTTGAGCCAAGGGCTCTGAAATGTATATTCATTGGCTATCCAAAAGGTGTCAAGGGCTATAGACTGTGGTGCCTTGAACCAGGTCATAAGAAACTGATAATCAGCAGAGATGTTGATTTTAATGAGAAGGTAATGGGATATCCTCAAAATGGAAATTTCCATGACCTAGATGGAAGAATTGTAAATGAGTCAGAAGAGAGTTTCTCAGCTGAGGTGGAGTTTCCCACATCAGGAGAGTTGACCCCAGAGGAGGTGGACAACTTTGCTGATGCAGGAGACAACACCCCTGATGAGGTTGTTCCAGAACAGGTTCAAGAAGGTGATCAAGAAGATCATTCAGAAGATGATGCCATGGAGGACAACCCTGCTGATCTGAGAAATTACAGTCTTGCAAGAGATAGGCTCAGGAGGCAAATTCACCCCCCATCTAGGTTTGGCCAGGCTGATCTTGTGTCATATGCTCTGATCACAGTAGAAGAGGTGGAGCATTATGAGCCAAGAAACTACAGGGAGGCAATCACCAGTCCTGAAAGAGAGCAATGGATAGCAACCATGTCAGAAGAGTTGCAATCCTTAGAGAAGAATGAGACCTGGATCCTTGTGGAGAAGCCAGACAACCAGAAGTTAGTCAGCTGTAGATGGCTGTTCAAGAAGAAGCTTGAAGTTGGATTTGGTGGTGCTAGAGAGCAGATCAGATTCAAAGCTAGGTTGGTGGCAAGAGGATTCACACAAAGAGAAGGCATAGACTTCAATGAGGTATTCTCTCATGTTGTTAAACATTGTTCAATAAGATTACTTTTGTCTAAGGTTGCTCAAGATGATCTTGAGTAACATCAGCTAGATGTTAAAACTGCATTCCTACATGGAGAACTAGCTGAAACAATATATATGCATCAACCTGAAGGGTTTATCATGCCTGAAACTGAAAGTAAGGTATGCTTGCTTAAGAAATCATTGTATGGGCTCAAGCAGAGTCCTAAACAATGGTATAGAAAGTTTGTTACATTCATGCTTTCTATTGGTTTCTTAAGAAGCAAATATGATGGATGTGTATATATTGGTAAACAAGATTATCTAGAGAGCACCTATCTACTGATCTATGTAGATGATATGTTGATAGCTAGCAAGAGTATGAGAAAGATTACCCAGCTGAAGCAGCAACTGAGTAGCAAGTTCGAGATGAAGGACCTTGGTGAAGCCAAGAGAATATTAGGCATGGATATTCTCAGAAACAGGAAAGCAGGAAAGCTGTTCTTGTCCCAGAAGGGTTACATTCAGAAGGTCTTGAAGAGGTTTCTTATGCACCAGTCCAAACCAGTTAGTACTTCATTTGGTCAGCAATTCAAGTTGTCAGTCAAGCAATCTCCTCAAACAGCTGAAAAGAAGAAGCAGATGCTTACTGTCCCTTATGCAAATGGAGTTGGAAGTCTCATGTATGTTATGGTTTGTAGCAGACCTGATCTTGCCTATGTTGTTAGTATGGTGAGTAGATTCATGGGAAATCCAGGAAAGTTTCATTGGGAAGCTTTGAAGTGGATTCTAAGATATCTGAATGGATCAGAAGACTTAGGATTATTGTTTGAAAAATCAGCTGTTACCAAGAGTCCCTTGCTAGGATTTGTGGATTCTGATTTTGCTGGAAACATAGATACAAGGAAATCTTTATCTGGTTATGTGTTTACATTGTATGGCACTGCTATCACCTGGAGAGCAGCTTTACAATCTATGGTGACCTTATCCACAACAGAAGTTGAATACATAGCATTGACAGAAGCTGTGAAGGAAGCAATGTGGTTGAAGGGCATTCTGAGAGATTTTGGCATATTTCAGAAAAGTGTTCCTGTGCTATGTGATAATCAGAACACTATTCATCTAGCAAAACATCAAGTGTTCCATGAGAGGTCAAAGCACATTAATGTGAAGTTGCATTATGTTAGAGACATCTTGGAGAAGTGCATTGTTAAAGTTCAGAAGGTGGCTTCAGAAGAGAATGCAGTTGATATGTTAACTAAGGCATTACCAAGCAATAAGTTCAATCATTGCATGGAGTTGGTAAACCTTAGCACCTGGGATGTTCATTAAGAAGAGAATGGACAAACAGCCTTGAGGAGGGCTGGGAAGAAGGCAATCTTGCATTAAGGTGGAGAATTGTTGAGATTAATGCAATATTGGAGAACTGTTCTTACTATCAGAAGTGGTAGTGTGCTGATTTTCAGAACTGTGCTTATACTAAGCTCAGTAACTAGTGTTCTGATATTTGGTTATTTCAGTACAGGTAGAGTAATGAGTACTCTGCTGATAAGGTTTAGTGATCTTAGGTATCAACTCTACTGGTCGGGTCAGAACAGTACTGCTCTTAGTCTGCTGAGACAACTGTGCTGAGTTTTACTATGCTGAGTCCCACTGTGCTGTTATTCCAGTTTCAGAGTTAGTTTATTTCTGTTAGTTAGTTAGTTTGTTAGAGGCAGTTACAACTTGCATTGTACATCTATAAATACACCATCTAGTGCATAGGTTGTAGGTTACTGAATTTGAGAGTTTTGAGAGATCAAGCTTAGTGAATACTTGTAATCTGTAACTTTCATTTGAGATTAGTGAAGAGAGTCTTCTATCCTCCGTGGACGTAGATCATTTGATCGAACCACGTAAATCCCGTGTTCTTTCTTTGAGTTCTTTATTCGTTTTCAATTCTTTGCGTTTCTAGTTGTCTTGATTTATCATTTGTGAGGAGTTGCTTTGTGGATACAATTCCATAACACCTCTAATGTTTAAAAGACTTTCAAAACCTTTGTAAACTTTTCATGTGGAACAAAGTGAGACCTTTCACCTTTTCATCCAAACTCATCATTACATTTCATCTTTGAAAATTAATTTTTCACTCATCGAAATTCGATTTTAAGATTTTAAATATATCAGTTCATCTACTCTGAGGGTAGATTGACTCTATCACGTTTAATTTTTAAAAAACGAACGTTTAGTCCATTAAATAATTTTGTCAAACATGAGGGTCAAAATCATAATTTTCAACAAATATCCCTTAAATAGGATCATTTAATTTCATTAGAAAATAGTTGACGACTACTCCCTCCGTCTCAAAGGAATTTGCACCTTTGGGATGACACACATTTTAAGAAATGTGTAAGTAAAGGTGTAATGAGTGATGTTTTGACTTTTGAGTAGTTTTGTAAACTTTTATGAATAAAGTAAAGTAAAAAGTAGATTGAGTGTGGAAAAGTAATGGCATATGGGTAAATATGAGTATATTTTAAGGGTGAGAGTTATAAAGATATTTTCTTTTATGGAGTGTGCAAATTGGTATAAGACATTCATATATAGAAAGTGTGCAAATTTGTGGTACAGAGGGAGTATTAATTTAAAAAGAAAAAAAAAACTATAATTGGATACATATGAAAATGAAAAAAATAAGTGTATGAAAAGTACTTATTTAGAAAGAGAGAGGTATGTTATAAGTTGGATAATCTATTTTTGAAAACACAACGTGATTTAAACGTTTAATATTGCCAACTAGGAATGGGGGACAGGATAATGATTGTTTTTTCTTGGCGGGACAGTCTGGCATACAATGCATTTGCCCCTCTCTCTTCGCATATCTACCGTTTTGCCCTTCCACGACAAATTTCTCTTCCCCAAGATTTTCTGACTATTTTGTCCCTACTCTTTTTTTCTTATCTCATTATATGCCACATGTGGTAGTATAATGGATGCCACAGTAACATGTGGTTTCAACTAATTACACATGGCAATTACCGACCCACCCAAATACGGTACACCCCATTTTTTTTTTTACAAGATGAATGTCGAATGTGAATACATTTTTAAGCGATCTTCTTGAAATTCAAGAAGGATTGTCACGATCGTTGTCTCTTCCAATCGTGAAGAAAAGAAAAATAAGTGTATCATTTGCTTCACAAGAACGTCTAGATCTCCCTTCTTAATACGAGATTAACCACACTAAGATTTTCTCATATCAATACAGAAAATAGAAAGAAAAAAAAAATCCACTAAATACCAAGATTCTTCCAAACCATCAAACCACTAAATAAAATCTCACGCATGAGAGAGGAAGACCCATATAATAAGGAGAGAATCCCACACACGGGAAGAGAACCCACAAAGGGGAACGAAGGCAGACAGAAAAAAAACATAAATCGAACCAAAACTAAGACAACCATGAGCAAGAAAAAAACAAAAGCAGAAAACAACAAGAAAATTAATAAAACTAACTAAAAAAAAAGTAAACGGGATCAAGGATAAATTATCTGAACGGTACACTTTAATTCTAACTACGAGACAACTTATTCGAGTCGAGTACTTGAAGCTCAAACTCGATGGTTTAAAATAACTTTTCATATTTATCTTATACTAAAAAATTACATATGAAATATTTTTACATAAATATATATATATATTAATATGCATATAAATTTATATAAATAGACATGTATATCTGATTAATCGAGTTAGACCCGTCCTATTGTCAATTTGTCATCCCCACTATTTAATGAATAATAATTATTTTAATATTTAATAAATAAAAATATATTTAAAAGTTTGATGATAAAATCCAGCAATATTTTGGCATAATAATAATGTTTTTTTTTAGTCGTGTCAAAAATGAAAAGGAACCATTATATTGGGACAGGATGATTAACATTAATTGTAAAATTCAATCAATCTTTTTGACTCAATTATGTTACATTAATAAACTTCCCCATAGAAAAAGAAAATCTAAATTGAGGAGTAAAGTTTTGAGCAACATAAATTGAATATCTAACACAATTAGATTAGCCTAATTACAGACCAAATCAACAAGATTTAATAGATTTATTGATTGAGACATCGACTTTGTTGCTTCATTCTGTTGGGATTTCAGCTGTCCCACGTTTTAAGCAAAATCTTTTTTAATATTTTTTTAAAAAATAAGTCTAATCCCATTAATCATTATCACCCAATTATTGACTGCATTTTATTTGACAATGACTCAAATTATTGGGTTTTTTTTTTGTCGGATCTTAGATTGGAAAAAAGAGAGCATTGAGCTGAGAAAGAAACATAATTAAACCCATAAAATAAAGACTTGCACTATTTATTTATTTTAAACTCTTGTAAATTTTGAAGCGAAATTACATATGAATCATATGATAAAATAAAGAATGAAAAGGTGTGTATTACTCTTCAAAATAAAAAGAAGAAGAAGTAAAATAGAATTTGTGTTCTTGAGGCTCAACATGAACATCTATCCATATATATAAGATCGTTTTTTTTTTTTTTTTGATGGAATATATATAAGATCGTTTGGAGACTAGTTCGAATTAAATATATTTATTTATTTATACACCCAATGTTTAATGTTTTTTCATAGTAATCCCTCGTGCGTTCATCAATATTTTTTACCATGATCAATACGAATACCATTTTTTATGTAAAATTAAAGGTATTAATTAATGTTTCTATTTTGCATAATTTTTTATGATTAGGACAAAATAATATGGATTAGTTAATAATGTATAGTCCGTCGTTGTAGCATATGTACTTTGTTTTAATCAACAGTTGAAAGAAAATTCAACAAGTCAACTGAGTAATCAGATAAGCTCCTAAATAGAAAATATGATGACCTAAATGACTAGAAATGTGTAGAACAAAAGAGATAGGGATCAAAATAGAGATGATCATCAAGTATTAAGATGTTACGCACACTTCAAATACTGTATTGAGACGTCTCATATTAATTTGTACACTCTAAAAAGGAAACAACTTTCACTATCTTCACCATCAACATATACATATATTTATTCATTTATCATTACTTTAAGACCTACTCATACACTTAATTTACTTTCTCTTTTTTATTCATTAAAGTATAAAAAAAGTTGTGTACATTTAAGGGTGCAAATACACATTGGACGGATGGAAGTAATATTTATCCATATCTTCAATTAAAATTGTTAATGCTTTGTAAATTCACCATACCTATATGTTCCATCCCTCTATGGGTCTAAAAGAATATATTCTTTACGTTATTTCATTAAAGAAAACGTACATTAAAATACACATAATTGAATCACATGCATGCAATTTTATTTTCAATTTCCAACCCATCACATCACAAATGTGTCCATTCAAAAATAATTTACAATGACCCATTTTCATTCATCTGACATCCGTCTATAAGTTTCCCGCTACTTTTTGACACATAGATTAAGAAAAGTGATTAAATAATAAATATAGTACAAGTGATGTGATTGGAAGAAGGAGAGAGATAGAGAGAAAAAAATAAGATATAAAGTGAAGTGTAAGAAAAAATACTTACCAAAAAGGGTATGGGAAACTTATAGATGGACGGACTAAAATGGTAAAATGGAAAACTTATAGACGAACGGAGGGAGTATATTAAATGAGACAGTTTCATTTACTTGATTATAATTTATAACTTATGGAGTCCCTACAGAAATTAAGCAGCAAATAAAACAAACACAGAAATTATTGATAAATATTGTTCCTCAAATTATCGATAAATTAAAGTAGCATCTTTAATTAAATAAAAATCAAAACACAATTTAAGCAGTATTAAAAAAAATAGTATTTCTCCCGTGTGATGCACACGACTTATAAATTAATAAACTTATATAAGAATAGTGTAAGAATTTTTTTGTATACATACAATAGTGTAAGAATTTTTGTTTGGACCATCAATTTTAATATTTTATTTGAAAAATAAACGTCACAATAATATTGGATAAAATTAAGATTTACCAAAAATATTGTTATATTTATAGATACAAAAAGCATATCTATAAAACATAAAGTTTTGATCAAATATAGATAGATATGATACAGTATTATTATATTCCAGAAAATAATGAAGAAATCCAAAAAATAAAAATTGAGTGGCATAGAGAGGGGAGAGAGAAAATGAATTTTAAAAGATGATATTTTATTGTGGGTCCACAAAACTATATTTTACTATTACAACATTTTAAGCGGAAACTTGTCAAGGAAGTCACTATTCTATTATTATATATATATATAGATTAAGCGAAACTATCATTTTTCAAACATAAAAAGGAATCCGCATCTGGAATTAATAGAAAAAGAAACTAAAAAAAAAAACTAAATCAGCTTAATGCAATAATTAAAAAAAAAAAAAAAACAGGGTCTGACAGCATACATGCGAGTTTTGCCCCAAGAAGAAGAAGCCAGAGTGAAAGACCGTTGCAGAGGCCCTAAATTTAATTTTCAATTATTCCCATACAATTTCATTTTCAATTACTCCTTTGCACACTTTTCTTAATGTGTGATTATTTGCACACATTATTTGTACACTCTAAAAAAGAAAATAACTCACATAATTTTTACCAATATAACCCCTCATTAACTTAACTAAATTTATAACTTTAGTCAAATCTCCACCCACTTTAGTCAATAAATTACCAATAATACCCCTCTTTTATTCTACCATACACATCACTATATTCCATTTTCTTAATTTCCGTACCGATCAAACTATGCACAAAATCCTGGGACGGAGGAGTATTCTTCATGCATTAAATTTAAAATACACTTCTTTCACCATCTACGGTTTACATGTTTTAATACGAAATATATTTATTAATATTAAAAAAATTAAAGTAAAAAGTATGAATTTTTTTTAGTAAGAATGGTAGAACAAATTCTCTTGAATTTTAATGTTCAACTGAATTTAAAATTTGACTCACAATTTGATTCAATTTAATGTAACTGTACATCCTAATTTTAGAGATAAAAATATAAAATAATATTTTTAAGATTTGAGATTATATCTTCTTTTACTTTTAATTTTTTTTAATAGAGATTCCCGAGAAAATTTCATTTTACGTCCTGTAACTTAGGCCTAATCCAGTTTATATCCTTTAAGTTTTCACTTTTTCAATTTACGTCCTAGGGTGTCCAATTTATGTCCTTTTAGGTCCAATTTATGTCATTTTCGCAGGAAAATTGGAATTCCGATCAAATAGTCCAATTTACGTCCTTTAAGTTTGAAAATTAATAATTAAAAAAATCTTTAGAAAATTAAAAATCTCATTAAAAACTAAAAATATCATTAAAATTTATAAATTGTGTAAAATAAAAAAAAAAATTTAAAAACTATAAAAATTCTCAAAATTTGAAATATTGAAAATTAAAAACAAAAAATTTCTAAAAATCTCATAAAAACATAAAATTCTAAATATAAAAAATATATAAATTAAAAATTTAAAAATGTTTAAAATAAAATTAAAAATTATACAATTCTAAAAACCTCATTAAAATGAATTTGACACGGTTCTACAATCAATCAAGGCGTGGAATACAAAAAAAATTAGGAGTTCGAGTAAAAATTTAATGGCGGATGAGTCCGAATCAAGTCTGATTTTTAATGACATATTAATAATTTTTATTATTCGTATGGGTTTTAAAAATATTTAATCTACACATTTTAAAAAAATTAAAGAGATTTTTAGAATTTTTAATGAGATTTTCGAATTTCTTAATTTTAAGTTAAACATTTTCGATTTTTTGAATTTTAAAATTTTTTATTTTTATTTTACACATTTTATAATATTTAATGAGATTTTTAAAAAATTAAATAAGGTGTTTTGAATTTTATTTTTCACATTTTATAGTTTTTAATTTTAATGATGTTTTCAGATTTTTAATAATATTTAAAAAAATTTAAAGATATTTTTAGAAAATTTATTTATTAAATTTTAAAATTTCAAATTTAAAGGACGTAAATTGGACTATTTGGTCGGAATCCCAATTTATTCCTCACATTCCGGTGAGTTTGAAAATTTTCCAGCGAAAAGGACGTAAATTGGACCAAAAATGACGTAAATCGAAAAAGTGAAAACTTAAAGGATATAAATTGAATTAGACCTAAGTTACAGGACGTAAAATGAATTTTTCTCAGAGATTCCCTGTTCTATAAGTCATTCATATCTTATAAACAAGAAACTGAATATATAATTTTAGTGGGTTGGTCTGTTGTGGACTCGAGTGCATGTTATGCACTCTAGTCCAATAACCCCTTAAATAATAGTGAGAATAGCAATACTACAAACATTAGGCCATGGTCCAATGGTACTTCTACAATTAAATTCACGTGCTCGCATTTTTATGTATTTTTACACCTTTTCAATTTATTTTTAATTTTAATACATATTTTTTTAGATTATAAAAGTGCAAGTACTAATTAACAAAGGTGTACGGTAAAAATAATAAAGGTGCAAGTAGTAACTAATAAAATATGTAACATTAATAAAAAAAATTGAAAAACAATTAGCACCTATTTTTTTAGATTATAAAAGTGCAAGTACTAATTAACAAAGGTGTACGTTATAAATAATAAAATTGCAAGTAGTAAATAATAAAATATGTAACATTAATAAAAAAAATTGAAAAAAAAATTAGCACTTTTTAGTTATATTGACTTACACTTTTTAGTAATACTGTGTTGTACTTTTCAATTATACTAACTTGCACTTTTTTATAACTATTGTGTTGCACTTTTAAGTAATATTGACTTACACTTTTTAGTAGTATAGTGTTGCACTTTTCCATGACTTACACTTTTTGGTAAAATGGTGTTGCACTTTTCAATTATTAAACTATATAATAATATTTTTATTTATGGTGACTTACATTTTTTAGTAATATTGTGTTGCACTTTTCAGTTTAATAACTTACACTTTTCATTAAAAATTGTGATACTGACTTGCACTTTTTAATAATATTGTGTTGCACTTTTCAGTAAAAAAATCTTACACTTTTCAGTTATATTGACTTACACTTTTCATTAATATTGTAATGCTCTTTTCATTAATATTGACTTGCACATTTCAGAAATATATTGCATTTCACTTTTTAGTTATACTAACTTATATTTTTAGTAAATATGGTGTTGCACTTTTTTGTTATATCTACTTGCATTTTTTAGTAATTTTGTGTTGCACTTTTTATTGAATAAAAAATTTCCTTAAAATTTTAATTTAAATGGAGAATGCGTATATTTTTAAGTAAAAAAAAAATGGTAAAAAAAAAAAAAAGCAAACAAACAAAAAAAAAAGCAAAAAATGAAATAAAATGAAGATAAAAATGAAATATAAAGAGCTACTATTTTATAGGTCATATAGTTATTTTTATAATAATAATAAATTGGACTAAAGTGTACAACATGGACTCAAGTGTATACTAGACTAAACTAATTTTAGTAGTAAGATGAAATAAATCACAAACGACTCCATCAACTCCATACTACTAATTGTAGGTCAAATCAAATTTCAGCGAGCCGAGACCCAATATCATATATTTTTGGAAGAGGAATAAGAGATTAGCGAGAGTTGTAACTCAAATTTTTATAAAAATATGTTTAACTTATATTTTATCACTTTTTTATATGCATATTTACATGTGTTTAAATTTATTGATTTACCATAAATATGCTTTTTAGTATGAATAAAGTGATGTCATTTGATGTAATATTGAAATATTTTGAGGGGATAGTTAAATTCTTTTACTATTTTAAATATGAGTCATTAATTAAAAGATATAAAAAATGATTTTGAGATAGAGTGATAGTAGGCATATACAATGTTATTTTGAGATGTTGGAAGGATATACTTTAAAATGATTTTATAATTAAGAAATGATGAATTTAATTTGAAACACTCATTTTAACATTTTCCAATAAATTAAAATATTAAATTGTTGTCCATATTATCCTTCATTAATGATAAATAATTTTGATATTAAATTTGTTTAGTAAAGAACGTGGTTAAGAATGTACAGTAAATGGATTCATATATATAATATTTATAATTTTTGTATAATTTATGTTACTTAGAGATGTTTATCCGGGCCGGGCTAACTGGGCTGGCCCGTTTAACCCTAAAAAATACAGGGTTAGGGTTCATGAATTATAGGCCCGTTTAAAATCGGGCTTTTTTGACCCGGACCGGTTAGCCCGTGGGCTAAACCGGGCCAACCCGCAGGGCTACAGGGCCAGCCCGCTAACCCGAGTTGTTACCTTTTTTTTCTTTTTTTTATTAATAAATAACCTAAGAACAAATTTTGGGTCATTTGACCAATAACCATAATTATAAGCATTAAGAAGCCTATTATCATACATTAGTCATTATTACTATTTTTTATTAGATTATGATATTTGTTTAGCTTTATTTGGTCATATTAAGGACCAAAGTTCTAAAATTGTGTTTAAATTATACTTTTTTTTTCTCATTTAATGATCATTAACTAATTATGTATTTTTCTATTTTATTTGCTTGTTGGACGTGCTAATTGAGACATTTAATTTTAAAAGAAAAAAAATTATTGCAGCCCGTTAGTGACCCGTTTAGCCCGTGGCCCGCTAGGGTTAGGGTTAGGTCCCAACAATTGTAGGCCCGTTAAATATGAATCGGTTAAGGCCCTAACCCGCCCAGCCCGATAGAGATCTCTAATGTTACTGTATTCATTGTAATTTGAACAAAATTTTTTATAAAGATATAATTGTCAAAATTAAAAATTGAAATACAGAATGACACTTATTTTAAAAAATAAAGTGACTTATTAAAAAATGTAAAAAATATATATAAAAAAAAATTATAAGTCCAAAAGTCGAAATCCGATATCACCGCCGCCATTAAAAATGACGAATGTGAAATGGGATGAAGGGAGTACATATAATTGAACCATATGCAAATTTATTTTCATTATCTCACACACAACTGTGTCTATTAAAAATAATAATTCCAATAGTCGTTGACCCACTAACTACACCATAAATATGATAAAACACTCGGGGGACCCACAAGGGGCAATTTCGTCCTTCCAAGATTTCCACATGTAAATAACCTCAAATAGATAGATGAATCTATAACAACAGTCGGTCGCCGTCTTTCACCGCTTCCACTTTTGCCCAACTCATGGAGTGGCATTCCCGTAATAACCGAATACACTGAGGGCAATTCGCTTGGATTGAATTACAATATGTTTTCGTAAAATCCTAATAAATTAAATCCACAGAGGAGAAGATATCAAAATCTTACTACTCCCTATTTTAATTGTTTACGACTCGGCGCACAACAAGAAACCTCTCTCAGATCATTAGTAGGCAGTTTCGTCAAGGGGAAGGTTTTGAGAGAGAGAGAGAATTGTAGAGAGAGAAAGTTGTTTGGTTGCGGCAATGGCGGAAGGAGAGAGCGTGAAATTGTTTGTAGGTCAAGTTCCGAAGAACATGACAGAGTCGCAGCTGCTTGAAATGTTCCAAGAGTTCGCCTCAGTTGACGAAGTCAACATTATCAAAGACAAGACCACTCGTGCTTCTCGAGGTTTTCTTTTGACTTCTCATTGCATCATTTGTTGTTGATTCATCACAATGTGTGATTTAGGTTTTTTTATTTCCTTCAATTTTCACTATTTGTTTTTTTTGTGTTGTTGAAATCCCTAATTTGTGTGATAGGGTGTGGTTTTGTGATATGTCCGTCGAGAGAGGAGGCGGACAAGGCGATTAATGAGTGTCATAACAAGAAGACTCTGCCTGGGGTTAGTGAATTGTCTTTCTCTGTATATTCGGCAATGTCTTATATCTACTAGGTGAAGAAAGTCAATTTAGTTGCGCCGCATGAACTCTTTAACTTTGTTGAAGAAGAATTGAAGTATTAACTCAATTTCGTTGAATCGATCTGGGTTTTGTTTACATAATTAGTTCTGTTTTTTTGGTTTCATGGTATATACATATGGTAGTAGATTAAATACTGAGATTGCAGTTAAGTTGTTGACTATTGTATAAAATCGTAGCCAGAAAATATCCTGCAGTTTGAGTAACTTATGTTTTGATACTATTTTGTGATGGATCATGCTGATTGGTACATTTTTGAAGATGGGCACGTGCAGGCCGTTATACAATTCTCGCGTGTTGTTGTGATGACCTTTCGTATGATTCCTTGTAGCCATTGGCAGATCCATGATTAATATTTGGGGTGGGTGGTGTGACACCCAAATTTTAAAAATATGGACATTTCCAAATAAGTAATTAGTTTTAAGGCTGAAAAATGTAACGGATATTACAGGTGGGGTGGGGGCGAGTCACGAGTGTACGAAACATATGTTTTAAGTTTAACCAGGATTAATATTTCCGTGAAACACGTGTTTTAAGTTTATCTTTAAGTATTATCACTTGCATATCGATATTATTATTGCATATATACACATAAATTTAAACTAGAAGAATAAATAGTTAAATACACACACATATATATATATACACATGTATATACAGAGAGAGATCTCAAAAGATATGGTGGTGGGGTGGGGTGGGGGGGGAGCAGTGGCCCCCCTTAAATCTGCCGTTGCTTGTAGCATTACTCATCAGTTCTTCAGCTATCCCCGTTGGCTGCGAAATTCACTTAGTTTGGTACATCATTGTTGTTAATGTGGTTCCTATGGAGTATATTTCTTCTCACAGTTGCGGATGAATTTTCTCCAGTTTCTATGTGCAGTTGGGGGCGCTAATGGTGAAAACAAACATCCGTGGTATTATTGAAGAGAATATGTAACAGGAATATTAACAATTACATATGAATTGAGTTGAATGATGTTGCACTTTTGTGGTGTTATATGTTTTGGAAAGTTGAAACATGAATATAATATTATGAAAGATGTCCATGTGTCCGGACTTTTAGCTCAAAATATATGAGCATGGTGCCATTTCATCTCTTGGTGAATTAATGTCTGTAAACTGTTTTTTAAGTACAAGCTCTGGGTGAGGCATCCTGACCGAAAAAGTACCACCCTGTCTATCTATTATGACCTTAAGGAAATATACATTCATCTCATGGCAGTTGATTTGTAAGAATAAAACCATTGAATATTTGAATTTGTGTGGAATATCCTAAGATTTATATTTTTATTTTTTGGTGAATCTGTAAAAAATGATGACATCTAACTGGAAGTTGATCATTTTGAAGCATCCAATTTGTGACTAGTCTTGTAGCTAAGCTATTGGTCTAGGTTTGCTCCAGACCTTGATTGTGTTAAACATGAAGACAAACTGTAGGATAGTAGTATGCGACTTTGTGTATCCATATGCAGCTAAATGCCAAACTCTTACATTTTTGCTTCATATTTATTGTAATTATATGTGCTATTTATTCTTGATATAAATAGCCATGTGTTCTCCTTGTCCAATTCAGGCATCTAGTCCGTTGCAAGTGAAGTATGCTGATGGCGAGTTAGAAAGACTAGGTGCGATATAATTTTAAACTTATATCGTATGTTTTTGTCTTATGATGGGTCTTGTCAATTTTGACATTTACTGTTCGCTTCACCTACTCCTGAGTTTTTTTTATACATTTTTTCCTTCATACTGTGTTTCATTTTTTGTATAAATGACTTCTCTTTTTTTTATATTTTTTGTTTCTAAACATAAATGTCAGAGCACAAACTCTTTGTTGGTATGCTTCCAAAAGATGTTACTGATGATGAGGTCTCAAACCTATTCTCGGAGTATGGAACCATAAAAGACTTACAACTTCTTAGAGGTTACCAGCAAACAAGCAAAGGTAAATGCTCTGTTACGATGTTATCTCACAATTGCCTTTTGCTTTGTCTTTGAGCTTGTTTTTTCCAGTTTATATACAAATATATGGGGATATTATATATTAAATTTATCGAGAATTAACTATTGTAGGTTGTGCTTTTCTGAAGTTTGAGACAAAAGAACAGGCACTTGCAGCCATAGAAGCGCTCAATGGGAAGCATAAGATGGAGGTGAGTGACAATTCAGCGGTTAAATTTTGTGGCCATGTATCAATCTTGTAATATTGAATCTTGATTGTGCCTTTAAATTTGTTAAGACTCATGAACGTGTGCGTTTAATCATATGAGGTTACTTACATTACATAAACATGCTTATTTAATGCATAAGAGTCACCTTAAGACCTATTTGAGTTATTTGTTTTCCTTGCATCCAAGGTTGAAGTGTCTTAACAATGCTTTCTGCACGCAGTTTCTTTTGGATTTGTTTTGCCTAGGCATTGGGATCTATATATAAAACCTTTTTTTTATGTTATCACACAATTGTGGGACAGGTAAAGTACTTGCACCCTTTTGCGAACTAAAAAAAACCGTTACCTCATTTTCATGTGAAGTTCTTTTTATCCATTTGTTGTGTTGGAACTAATTGAAAAAAAAAAAAAAAACATTTCTTGTTTTCATATGATTTATACCTAAACAGTCAAGATTGTTCGATTTATTGGGTTTTACGTTCCATTCATAATACTATTTTAACTTTCAAGGAAAGGAAACTGTATCCTATTACCGTGGGTAGATTGAGTTGTTTAATATTAATGTCATTAGTGTCTATATTAGGGTTCAACTGTTCCTTTGGTGGTCAAGTGGGCTGATACAGAAAAGGAAAGGATGCAAAGGAGAGCTCAAAAAGCTATGTCAGTTGCTTCCAATGTGCCAAATGCTGACTCCAGGCAGCATTTACTTGGTGCTCTACCGATGGGTTATATACCTTCATACAATGGATATGGTTATCAGGTTTGTTTCTTTGAATATCAAAAGATTTTGAACATTAAACGTTACTTTGGTAGCCTTCATTTTGCATATTGTTTTTTTAGTGGTTGGAGCACTTTTTCTCCTTTTTTGGTATATTTATAGTAACAATTTCAACTGGCCTTTGTAGACACCTGGGGGGACTTATGGTCTCATGCATTATCGCCTGCCACCATTGCAGAATCAACATGCTATACACAATCTGATACCACAAGGAAATGCTATACGTGGAGCAACACCTGATCTTTCGTCTGGAATGCCTCGTTTTGTTGGATCTGCTTATCAAGCTGTGCCTGGGGTTCAATATCCAATCACTTATCCTGGAGGAATTGTGAATAACCGCCCTTTGGCTGTGTCACCAGGTTCTCTCTCACCTTCTACTGCAAATAATGGTCAATCTGCAGCATCTTCAAGTGTCAACGCTAGTTCAGGGGGACAGATTGAAGGTGGTTCCAATTTTAATCAAATAACTATGCCATGTATTTAAGTGTAAATAAAATTATTGTCTGAGACGTTCTAGTCTAAAGCAGGTCCACCTGGAGCGAACTTGTTTATTTACCACATCCCTCAAGATTATGGTGATGATTTCAGCGTTTTGGTAGAGTTTTGAGTGCCAAGGTTTTCGTCGACAAAGCAACTGGAGCCAGCAAATGTTTTGGTATGATCAGTTAGTTTGAGTTTATTATTTGTAGTATTTATTGAATAATAGAATATGTTTGCATTCTAAAATTGTCTTCTTTATATCCAGGTTTTGTGAGTTATGATTCACCAGTTGCAGCGGAGAATGCGATTAACGTTATGAATGGGTTTCAATTAGGTGGTAAAAAATTGAAGGTCCAACTTAAAAGAGATAATAAGCAAACCAAACCTTACTAGCTCGAAGGTAAGTTAATGGTGAAGCATGAGGAAAATGCTGCTGCAGTTTGAATGTGACGATGCAATCCATCCATCCTTGTAAATTGAATTCTTCATTTATTTCATGCACATTCTACTTGTAATTTGTAACATGGATATCAATTGGACATAAATCTTTAGTTTATTTATTGGTCTTTGTTTCAACAACTTATTTCTGTACAATTTCTCTGTGAATACCATCATGATAAAATCCTTTTTTCGTTTTGGCTTTTGTTTCAAGGCATTATAATATTTGTTAGGTTTTCACCACGAAGTAGAAGAGAAGTTATTCGTGCAGGTTGTTAATCGATTGCACTCGTTTGTCGAAAACATGTTATTTGAACTAGTTGGATGGTTTGTTTATTGGGATGGGGTATATACCCCTCCAGCTTTGTTTAATACACTCCCCCTCCACTTTTATTAATTAAATATTCATGTAAAATGTCTGTTTTGCTCTTTTAATAAAATACAAAATGATACATACACTCTCCATCAATTAAACTAAGACTAACCCTAATTATAACCCTAACCCTAATTTATTTGAGAGGTATTAGCTGCCCAACCTCCGGTATCCGTCGCCGCCGTCGCCCTGCCGCCGCAAATAAAAATTCATAAGTTAAAAAACACAACTTAAAAATTAAAAAAAAAAAAACTTATTTTCGACAAACCAGAGTCGATCAAAATTTCTCCAAATTGTCGACCAGGTTTGTCGACCAAAAATACTTTGGTCAATAAGATTTTTTCGATCGACAATATTGAGTCGATCAAAAACACTCCCGTCGACAATATTTTGTCATTGGCAATGGTTTTGGTCGACTCAATATTGTCGAAAATAAAAAAAAAAAAAAAGTGAAAAAAGCAGAGAAGACGGGAGAAACAACAGAAAAGGAAAAAAAAGAGACTTACCTGGGGCGGACGAGCGGTGGAGGCTGGACGAAGGAGAGGACGGCGCTTCTTGGGGGCGGGGCGAAGACCGGCGGCGGCGCTAGATAGCTGGAGATAGGCCGCCGTCTTGGGCAATAAAGAAAAAAAAAGCTTACCTGCTGCGTCTTCGTGCGGCGGTGGACGGATGGCGGCAGCGACGGTGGGCTGATGTGCGGCGACGGCGGCGGATGAAGAAAGGGAGGAGAAAGAATGAGTGAGTGTGGGGGAGAAATTAAAGGAAAAAATTAGGGTTTAGAAAAAATTAGGGCTTTAGTGGGGAGTGTATTTAACCTAAATTTTTTTAAGTGAAGAGGGTATAAAAGGTAATTTGGGGGAGTGCATGTATCTTTTCTGTATAAAGGGGGAGTGTGCGAATCGGGGGAGTGTATTAAACAAAGCTGGAGGGGTATATACCCCATCCCTTGTTTATTTTAGGTGATTATTATTGCTTCTTCATAAGTTGGTGCGACATGAAATTTCTTTTGGTATGGACAAACCTACCAGATAGGTTAATTAGTTGTGGGATTTCATTTAATTGTATATACTTTATTCATATCCTTTGATAGTTTTCCACCTGTTTTCTTTTTTTTTGGTGTGTAATTTGCGTGTATAATAAATTAAGGATGCAAGTTTAGTTACTTTGAGTTTGAGATCAACTTTTCCACAATCACGAAAGTCGCAATTAGGTAACTGTCGCATAATTGTTTTTTTTTTTTTTCCTTCTACATAAAACGTCGCATCTTTTAATTATCATTTTCAAAAAATGAATTACTCCTACTTGCAAACTTTCACTTTTTAAATAAATAATTAGTTTTATTTAACACAAAAACTTAGTATGAATTATTTCATCCATGAAATAGACAAAAAATTGTGGATCAATTATGGTCAATTTTTTTTCACTTTTTAAGTATTATTTTATTAGGCGATCAAAACTATGTTTAAAATTGGTGTCAAACTATATGTAGTAACAGAACAGAACAATCATAATAAATACGATATTATCCATAAAAAAATTGCTGAAATTGTCGAAATAAACTGATACCAAACCAAGCTAACTGTGCTGTCAATTGCTCTTTCCTTGACCCCCATTAAAGACAAAATAAAATATCCTTTCAAAAAAAATACTCCAAGACAGAAGAAAATGACAGGGACCTGTTTTTCCATAAATTACGTAAAGTCAATTTAGTTTTTAATTGAAATTTCTCTTGTATTTTAAAAATGTTCAGTAATTGTTAGGATTAATGCAATATTGGATGTCATCTATTTATATCTATCAGAAGAGTTGCTAATGATCTGATCTTGGAGTTCAGCAAAGTTGAGTTAAGGAGTAATTCAACTGATAAGGCTTAGTGGTTTTGTTAGGAGTCAACTAATCTGAAATTATTGAGTTTGGACAACTCTGCTTATGAGTTTGGACAACTCTGCTGAAGACAAGTCTGCTTAGCAAGTTGTCTGAAGTCTTTTCAGGAGAGTTGGGGCCAAGTCTGCTTAGACAAGTCTGCTGAGACAAGTCTGCTGAGACAACTCCGCTGAAGTCTAGATTTTCAGAGTTAGTTAATTCTGGTTTTTCTGTTAGTTAGTTAGTTGGTTAGTGGCAGTTATCCAATGCATTGTACATCTATAAATATACCATCTAGTGCATAGGTTGCAGGTTACTGATTTTGAGAGTTTTGAGAGATCAAACTTAGTGAATACTTGTAATCTGTAACTTTCATTTGAGATTAGTGAAGAGAGTCTTCTATCCTCCGTGGACGTAGATCATTTGATCGAACCACGTAAATCCCGTGTTCTTTCTTTGAGTTCTTTATTCGTTTTCAATTCTTTGCGTTTCTAGTTGTCTTGATTTATCATTTGTGAGGAGTTGCTTAGTGGATACAATTCCATAACAATTGGCGTCGTCTGTGGGAACCGAAGATAAAGTCAAGAATCAAGAAATGGGCTCTGTGAAATTGGAGATAGAGAAATTCAATGGTAAGACAGATTTTGGTTTATGGAAAGCCAAGATGAAGGCTCTGCTGTCACACCATGGGCTGAAAGAGGCCCTTACTCCTCTTGACCCTGCTGCATCCGATGCAGACAAGGCCAAGAAAGAAGAGCTTATGGAAAAAGCTTACAACATTGTTGTTCTGAGTTTGGGAGACAATGTTTTCAGAGAAGTTATGAAGGAGAAGGATGTTGCTGGAGTATTTGAGGCATTAGATGATCTGTATTTGGCACAATCTTTGTCAAATCAGATGTTCATGGAAAGGAAGCTTAATAATTTCAAGATGTCAGATGATAAAACCCTTGATGAGCAGTTAATAAAGTTCATGCAAGCAGTTGATGATCTTGAGAATGTTGGAATTACCTTGGAAGATCACAAGAAGTCCTTTCTACTCTTAGAGGCATTACCTCCCTCATATGACAGCTTCAAAGATGCTTTGCTGATTACCAAGGAAGGTAAGGCAAAATTCAAAGAAGTTTTGTCCATACTGAAGACCAAGAGTTTACATGTTGCAAACTCAACCAAGAAGACCAGAAACCAAGCTGAGGGTCTTAATATCAAACTGAAGAATGACAAGAAAGGAGGGCAAGGCAAGAAGTTTCATGCCAAGCCAAATCACAAGAAAAATGGACATGTAGTCAAGAGCAAGGCTTGCTACAAATGCCATAAGGAAGGACATTTCATAAAAGATTGTCCTGAGCACAAGAAAGCTACTGATGCTGCCAAAGCTGATGTAGCAGAGGCAAAAGGGTATGATAGTGCTGAAGTGATGAGCATAACAGATAACAAACTTGTTAATGAATGGGTGTTAGATTCTGGATGTTCATTTCACATGTGTCCCACCAAATCTTGGTTTCAAAACCTGGAAATGATGGAGGGTGGTTCAGTTCTATTGGGCAATGATGAATGCTGCAATGTGAGAGGAATTGGCACTGTGAGGGTGAAGATGTTTAATGATAAACATGTGATCCTGACCAATGTCAGATTTGTTCCAGATTTGAAGAGAAACCTTATATCTCTTGGCACACTAAATGCTTTGGGTTATGAATTCAAGACAGAAAGAGGATGTCTGCTTGTTACCAAAGCTGATAGAATAGTGATGCAAAGGAAGAAGTCAAATGGGTTATATTCTTTAATTGGTGAGACAATCACATGTGCTGCTGATGTTACCATGAGTTCTGAAGATGCTATGCTTTGGCATAAGAGGCTGGCACATGTAGGAGAGAAAGGCCTGATGGAGTTATCCAAGAAGGGGGCCTTCCACCAGAAGACATTCAAAAGCCTGGAGTTCTGTGAGCAGTGCATTCTTGGCAAGGCCAAGAAGAAGTCATTCCAGAAGGGTGAGCACACTACCAAGGAGGTGCTGGATTATGTTCACTCAGATGTCTGGGGGCCATCAAGGACTGAAACCATTGGTGGAGGTAAGTATTTCATGTCAATTATAGATGACTATTCTAGAAAAGTTTGGGTGTTCATTCTCAAACAGAAGAGTGAGGCCTTTACAAAATTCAAAGAATGGCTACTTGAGATAGAGAACCAGAAAGGAAAGTCCTTAAAACATTTGAGGACAGATAATGGCCTTGAGTATCTATCAGCTGAATTCAATGAATTTTGTAAAGAGAAGGGCATTACTAGACATAGAACTGTCCCTCTTAATCCACAGCAAAATGGATTAGCAGAGAGAATGAATAGAACTATTATAGAACGGGTCAGATGCGTGTTAGCTGATGCTAAATTACCTAAAAGCTTTTGGGGAGAGGCTGTATGTACTGTATGTTACTTAATCAATAAAACTCCCTCATATGCTTTAGAAGGTAAAACCCCAGATGAGATATGGTATGACAAGTTGTCTGATTATTCAAAACTTAAAGTGTTTGGATGTCAGGCATATGCACACATTAGACAGGATAAGCTTGAGCCAAGGGCTCTGAAATGTATATTCATTGGCTATCCAAAAGGTGTCAAGGGCTATAGATTGTGGTGCCTTGAACCAGGTCATAAGAAACAAATAATCAGCAGAGATGTTGATTTTAATGAGAAGGTAATGGGATATCCTCATAATGGAAACTCCCATGACCTAGATGGAAGAATTGTAAATGAGTCAGAAGAGAGTTTCTCAGCTGAGGTGGAGTTTCCCACATCAGGAGAGTTGACCCCAGAGGAGGTGGACAACTTTGCTGATGCAGGAGACAACACCCCTGATGAGGTTGTTCCAGAACAGGTTCAAGAAGGTGATCAAGAAGATCATTCAGAAGATGATGCCATGGAGGACAACCCTGCTGATCTGAGAAATTACAGCCTTGCAAGAGATAGGCTCAGGAGGCAGATTCACCCCCTATCTGGGTTTGGCCAGGCTGATCTTGTGTCATATGCTCTGATCACAGCAGAAGAGGTGGAGCATTATGAGCCAAGAAACTACAGGGAAGCAATCACCAGTCCTGAAAAAGAGCAATGGATAGCAGCCATGTTAGAAGAGTTGCAATCCTTAGAGAAGAATGAGACCTGGATCCTTGTGGAGAAGCCAGACAACCAGAAGTTAGTCAGCTGTAGATGGATGTTCAAGAAGAAGCTTGAAGTTGGATTTGGTGGTGCCAGAGAGCAGATCAGATTCAAGGCTAGGTTGGTGGCAAGAGGATTCACACAAAGAGAAGGCATAGACTTCAATGAGGTATTCTCTCCTGTTGTTAAACATTGTTCAATAAGATTACTTTTGTTTAAGGTTGCTCAAGATGATCTTGAGTTACATCAGCTAGATGTCAAAACTGCATTTCTACATGGAGAACTAGCTGAAACAATATATATGCATCAACCTGAAGGGTTTATCATGCCTGAAACTGAAAGTAAGGTATGCTTGCTTAAGAAATCATTGTATGGGCTCAAGCAGAGTCCTAGACAATGGTATAGAAAGTTTGATACATTCATGCTTTCTATTGGTTTCTTAAGAAGCAAATATGATGGATGTGTATATATTGGTAAACAAGATTATCTAGAGAGCACCTATCTACTGATCTATGTAGATGATATGTTGATAGCTAGCAAGAGTATGAGAAAGATTACCCAGCTGAAGCAGCAGCTGAGTAGCAAGTTCGAGATGAAGGACCTAGGTGAAGCCAAGAGAATATTAGGCATGGATATTCTCAGAAACAGGAAAGCAGGAAAGCTGTTCTTGTCCCAGAAGGGTTATATTCAGAAGGTCTTGAAGAGGTTTCTTATGCACCAATCCAAACCATTTAGTACTTCATTTGGTCAGCAATTCAAGTTGTCAGTCAAGCAATCTCCTCAAACAGCTGAAGAGAAGAAGCAGATGCTTACTGTCCCTTATGCTAATGGAGTTGGAAGTCTCATGTATGCTATGGTTTGTAGCAGACCAGATCTTGCCTATGCTGTTAGTATGGTGAGTAGATTCATGGGAAATCCAGGAAAGTTTCATTGGGAAGCTTTGAAGTGGATTCTAAGATATCTGAATGGATCAGAAGACTTAGGATTATTGTTTGAAAAATCAGCTGTTACCAAGAGTCCCTTGCTAGGATTTGTGGATTCTGATTTTACTGGAAACATAGATACAAGGAAATCTTTATCTGGTTATGTGTTTACATTGTATGGCACTGCTATCACCTGGAGAGCAGCTTTACAATCTATGGTGACCTTATCCACAACTGAAGCTGAATACATAGCATTGACATAAGCTGTGAAGGAAGCAATGTGGTTGAAGGGCATTCTGAGAGATTTTGGCATATTTCAGAAAAGTGTTCCTGTGCTATGTGATAATCAGAGCACTATTCATCTAGCAAAACATCAAGTGTTCCATGAGAGGTCAAAGCACATTGATGTGAAGTTGCATTTTGTTAGAGACATCTTGGAGAAGAGCATTGTTAAAGTTCAGAAGGTGGCTTCAGAAGAGAATGCAGCTGATATGTTAACTAAGGCATTACCAAGCAATAAGTTCAATCATTGCATGGAGTTGGTAAACCTTAGCACCTGGGATGTTCATTAAGAAGAGAATGGACAAACAGCCTTGAGGAGGGCTGGGAAGAAGGCAATCTTGCATTAAGGTGGAGAATTGTTAGGATTAATGCAATATTAGATGTCATCTATTTCTATCTATCAGAAGAGTTGCTATTGGTCTGATCTTGGAGTTCAGCAAAGTTGAGTTAAGGAGTAATTCAACTGATAAGGCTTAGTGGTTTTGTTAGGAGTCAACTAATCTGAAATTATTGAGTTTGGACAACTCTGCTTATGAGTTTGGACAACTCTGCTGAAGACAAGTCTGCTTAGCAAGTTGTCTGAAGTCTTTTCAGGAGAGTTGGGGCCAAGTCTGCTTAGACAAGTCTACTGAGACAACTCCGCTGAAGTCTAGATTTTCAGAGTTAGTTAATTCTGGTTTTTCTGTTAGTTAGTTAGTTGGTTAGTGGCAGTTATCCAATGCATTGTACATCTATAAATATACCATCTAGTGGATAGGTTGTAGGTTACTGATTTTGAGAGTTTTGAGAGATCAAGCTTAGTGAATACTTGTAATCTGTAACTTTCATTTGAGATTAGTGAAGAGAGTCTTCTATCCTCCGTGGACGTAGATCATTTGATCGAACCACGTAAATTCCGTGTTCTTTCTTTGAGTTCTTTATTCGTTTTCAATTCTTTGCGTTTCTAGTTGTCTTGATTTATCATTTGTGAGGAGTTGCTTAGTGGATACAATTCCATAACAGTAATAAATTGAATTAAAGTAATAAACACCAAAAATTGTGTAAATCCGCCCTATACATAAAATGGTTTCATGAGTATGATGATATTTGTATAAATTTTAAAATTTGTTTTTGTTAAATAGTCAGGCAAAAAAAAAAAAAAAAAACAGTATCAGTTAAAAGGTTGTTGGGTAAATAGTAAGCTACACTGTAATAGAGGCATGGTGATTTTTCTCGGCAATTAGTGGCTTTTTTAAATCTGAGTGATGTTTCAAATTTTAGTTCTTTCATTTTATAGTTGCATGCAAACATATCATTTCTTCTAAAAAAGCACATCAATCTTACTAGAGCTGATAGGGAATTTTCGAGTTCTCATGTTTAGTTTTTAAAGTTTTAACTTAAAAAATATATAAAAAAACATAATGAGAAATGATGTCATATTAAATTACTACATTCGGTCAACAAATATAGTCAAAGCAACCCAAGCAAGGAAGTGTTACGTGGGATCGATCAAGATAGCAGACAGGGCCGTGTTCCGAGGAATGGAGAGATTTAAGGGTGAAGACCCTGAGTTGAAAAGACAGAGAGTGGGTGAACTAGTGCAAGAGCAACCTAAAGCCAAAGCAGACGAGGAGTTAATGAGCATCGAGCTCTACCCAGGAAATGAGGGATTCACAACCAGGATAGGTACACACATGAACCCTGAGCTCCAGGGAAAGATGATACTCACCCTCCAGGAGAATGCGGATATCTTCGCATTCACGGCGACGGATATGACGGGTATCCCTCCAAAAATAGCAGTGCACCATCTGAATGTGGATCCCAAAGCTAGGCCCGTGAAACAGAAGTTAAGGAACTTCGACAAAGAGAAGAACCTCATTGTGAAAGAGGAAATCGATAAATTGTTGAGTGCAGGGCACGTGAAGAGAGTGCAGTTCCCTGAGTGGCTCTCGAACGCAGTGCTGGTGTCCAAGGGAGCCGGCAAATGGAGGATGTGCATTGACTTTAGAGATTTGAACAAAGCATGCCCTAAGGATCACTATCCCCTGCCTAGGATTGATCAACTGGTGGATGCTACGTCCGGGTTTGAATTACTCAGCATGATGGATGCATATCAAGGGTACCATCAAATCCAGTTGAACCCCCTCGATATACCAAAGGTATGCTTTATTGCAACGTGTGGTACTTTTGGCTATGTACGTATGCCGTTCGGACTGATAAATGCAGGAGCCACCTATCAAAGGATGGTAGACTCGGTTTTCCGAGGACAGATATGGAGAAACATGGAGGTTTATGTAGACGATATGCTAGCTAAAAGCGTCAAAGCAGAGGAACACATTAACGACCTGAAGGAGATATTTCAGGTAATTAGAGAAAACGGTATCAAACTTAACCCAACTAAATGTTCCTTTGGAGTAGGGTCAGGGAAATTCCTGGGATATATGGTGACTCAAAGAGGAATAGAGGTTAACCCTGCCAAGGTGAAAGCGGTCCTTGACATGCAACCTCCTCGAAACCTGAAGGAATTGCAGACCCTGAACGGCAGAATCGCAGCTCTTAGCAGATTCATAGCAAAATCAGCGGAGAAGAGCCACCACTTCTTCAGAACACTAAGGAAGGGGTCAAGATTCGAATGGGATGAGCAATGTCAAAAGGCTTTCGAAGAACTGAAGCTCCATCTGGAACAACTCCCGAAGCTAACCAAGCCTACTCAGGGAGATGTCTTACTCCTATACCTCTCAGTAGGGGAACATTCCCTGAGTACGGCCCTGATGAAAGAGGAAGGCTCCACACAGCAGCCCATATATTATGTGAGCAAGGTCATTCAAGGAGCGGAAACAAGGTATTCAGAGGTGGAGAAGGCAGCCCTGGCAGTGGTGGTAATGGCTAGGCGACTACGCCCTTACTTCCTATCTTATAAAGTGATGGTGCGGACTAATTTCCCGTTGAAGCAGACGCTAGGGAGAGCAGATTTATCAGGAAGAATGGTCAGATGGGCAGTGGAATTGCAGGAGTATGATATTGACTACGAACCAAGGAGGGCCATCAAGGCTCAAGCTTTAGCAGACTTTATTCAAGAGTCTACCAGAGTGGAAGAAGAACAGGGATGGAAGGTATACGTGGATGGCTCAACATCCGCCTTGGGATGTGGAGCAGGGATAGTGTTGGTTGACCCTGATGGCCAAGAAGTACAGGTTGCTGTCAAATTCCGGTTTTCAACCTCAAACAATGGGGCAGAATATGAAGCCTTGATTAGAGGAGCTAGCATGGCAGCAGAGTTAGGGGCACAGAAAGTCACCCTGTACTCCGATTCGCAGCTGGTAGTACAACAGGTCATGGGGGAGTACCTCGCCAAAGATGAGAGAATGATCGTCTATCTAGAGGAGGTAAAGAAGGACATTAGTTCCAAACTTTGGGTGGAAAAACTAATAAATTAATAATTATAGAATTATAAGTATAAAAAACATAAATCCAAGAATTAAATACACGTATCTTTGAGTGGAGAAAAAAAGATATGTCATGAATGAGAAGAAAGAAATCCACTTGTGTTTTTGGCCCTTTCTCTCTCTAGCTTCACCATTTCTCTCTCACACACTAAACGTTCACGCATTCGAGCACCAGTGCAGTGATGACCAAAATTTTTCTTGTTTCAAAAGCCTATATATCGATTCATTAGCGGAAAGTTGATTTCTGTTTTCACAAAACGAATTTTGATAATCGTGGCGTGATCCCAACGTTTTTAATTTTCTTTTGCCCTAAACTTCTTCTCTTCCAAGTTTTACCCTCACACACGCACAGAAACGTAATTTGCAGCGGGGTTTTCGTGGAAGTTTGGGAACAGGGTGCATGTCATTTTCCGGGGAGGAGGTGTTTTTTTGATCTTTAATAGTGCCTTTTTTATGTCACAATTTAATTGATGGGTGAGAATTTTCTTGAAGAAAAAAATCCGGGCTTTTTTTGTTAGAGATAGATATAAGAATTTGGGGGAGGGTTTTTGCCGGACCCGGCGATTAGAATTCTTGTTGAATTTTGAGGGAAAATATTAAGAAGCAAGACTTGCCGTTTGTCCAAAGGATAGTAATCTTTATTTCATATTCCAGATTTCTCTCATTACAAAAGAGGGGGAAATCCCGTCAATTTCTCTATTCCTCTCCTCATAAATTTCCTCTGTTTTCCCCTGTGCTAATTTCCTCTGTTTTCTTTCAAAAAAAGGAAATTATGTTGATCTTTGACAAGGTTTCAATGCAGACAAACCTTGAAAGCTTCTTGAATTTATTTGTTTCATAAATTATAGTATCTGATTGTTTGTTTTAATTTTCGTTTATTTCTTGATGGGCTTAATAGGCTATGGCATCCATGGGAAAGGGAAAAAGTGGACTACTTTGTACTAGCTGATCTTTGGAATACTTTTGATGAATGGAGTTCCAATCCTCTCCGACGATGGATTCATCTGCAAACTGTTTAAGGTAATCACATTTGCAGAGGTGATGAATTTATGTTGTTGTATGAATTGGATTAGCTAGTAATAGTAATTGAGCTAAGTCTTGCTTCAATTCAGTTTCTTGATGAATGTATGTTTGATCATATGTATTTGCTGCTATAGGGAGGGAAGAGTAGTCTGATTCGGTTAGTTAGCGATGAGAGCGAGAGTGTCAAGGTGGGATGGATGTTCGTCTGATGAAGGATAGCTTCTGGCATCCAAATGAAAGATTGGGTAATCTTTATCTTCAGTACTTCGACGAGAAATCAAGGGTTCCTCTTACAGACAAGGTCATGATTTGCTTTGTGTTTGATTAATTGTTCCTTCTATACATGCTAACTAATATTGTCCAAGAATCATTAAAGGAGAATCGAATCTTTTGACTTACTTTTTTTGTTGGGAATTCTTGTCTTATCTATATTTTTAAAACAGACCCTTCTTTTCTTGTGTGGTATAATATATTCCTGCTTTTTTTTTTAATGGAAACAAGGATTTTAATGTGAAATGTGACATTCTCTATTTTCATTTGATTTGACATATGTTTGCTTCTCAGATTAGTAGCTTAGCACAAAGATACCCTGGATTAATGTCGTTGACAAGTTGGATCTCTCCTAAATCCTAATATATTTTTACTAATTTGCACGATGGGTAATTACTAAATCGGGAAATTGTGAATGAACCTCAGGTACCCGATTTATCACATTCCTACTGGTAGGTAGAACTATTAAAGACTTGCAAACGTGCTCCTCGTCTTTTCAAGGTATAAACGCTTTAATCTAGATCATTTTTTCAAATATTACGACAGATATGGACCTTGAAGACGAGATTGAGAATGTTAAAACAAAGAGGAAGGAAGACGAGGGGATCTCCGTTTGGTTTGGCCACTTACAAGATGCAAGGAGATGTGTGGATTTCAATCTAAAAATACCATATAAAGGGTAAATATTTGATAAGATATAAATATTTTCTATAGAAAGAAAATCAATTTCAAAGTCGAGCATTCAACAAAGGTATATATTTCCTTACATCAAAAAAAATAAATATATATTTCCAAAGTGAGAAAAAGAGATTGATGAAATTGTCTCACATTCCTTCCCCCTTTAAACGTAAAACCTATTGTTTTCGTTTTACTTTTCATTTTATTTTTTATTTAAATATTATTTTACATTTTTTAAAGTTGTTTCTTTCCAATTTATTTTTAAATTCATTAAAAATTACTTAGATAATAATGCCATGAATAATTGATATGTACTGTAAGAATGAATTATGAATGGCTTAATTCATTCCAAATACTAGTATATTTATTCAAAAATTAAAAATAATCATTACTTCCATAATATTATGTACTCCCTCCGTCCCACAATAACTTTCACACTTTCCTTTTCGGGACGTTCCACAATAACTTTCACACCCTTAAAATGGAAAATCTTTTATAAACTCCACCTTTACAATAACCTCAATTTTACACAAATGTCACTACTTTATCTCCACACATACACAAAAGTCAACTCATTTCTTTACTTTATACATAAAGTTTTACAAAATTACCCCTCAAAACTTCACTCATTATTACACTTTCTTAATTTTCGTGCCCATCTACCTATGAAGATTAATATGGGACTTTTCGTGCCCATCTACCTATGAAGATTAATATGGGACGGAGGGAGTATTCTACTATGATAACAAAACCCTCAATCCTTCCACCACCAACAGCGAAACTACCTATTTCCCATCCCTCAACAGCGTCTCTCCGCCTACTCTCCTCCGTCTTGCTCTCCAATCTCGGAGTTTCCCCAAATTCAACCCTAACCCTACACGTTCCCTTTCTCGGCGGTATGCAAGCGCCTGTTGCTCCAAAGAAGTCAGAGTTCCTGAACACGAAGCCACCCCCAAATTATGTAGCCGGGCTTGGCCGTGGTGCCACGGGCTTCACTACCCGTTCGGATATTGGTCCGGCCCGTGCTGCGCCTGACCTGCCAGATAGATCAGCGGCGGCAATCGGCGCTGCTCCTGGTCCGGCGGCTGGCGTTGGCCGTGGCCGTGGGAAGGGAGGCGGGGAGGAGGAGGAGGAGGACGAGAGTGAAGAGAAGGGGTATGATGAGAATCAGAAGTTTGATGAGTTTGAGGGAAATGATGCTGGGTTGTTTGCTTCTGCGGAGTATGACGATGAGGATAGGGAGGCTGATGCTGTGTGGGAGGAAATTGATAAGAGGATGGATTCACGTAGGAAAGATAGGAGGGAGGCTAGGCTTAAACAGGAAATTGAGAAGTATCGAGCCTCGAATCCCAAAATTACCGAACAGTTTGCTGATTTGAAGAGGAAACTGTATATAGTGTCATCTGAAGAGTGGGATAATATACCGGAGATTGGGGATTACTCTTCGAGGAACAAGAAGAAGAGGTTTGAGAGCTTTGTGCCTGTTCCTGATACTCTGTTGGAGAAAGCCAGGCAGGAAAAGGAGCATGTGAGTGCTTTGGATCCGAGAAGCAGATCAGCTGGTGGGACTGAAACTCCATGGGGGCAAACTCCGGTTACCGATTTAACTGCAGTTGGGGAAGGGAGAGGAACCGTGTTGTCATTGAAGTTGGATCGATTATCTGATTCTGTTTCTGGATTGACAGTAGTGGATCCTAAGGGTTACTTAACCGATTTGAAGAGTATGAAGATTACAAGTGATGCTGAGGTATCTGATATCAATAAGGCGAGGTTGTTGCTCAAGTCAGTCACTCAGACAAATCCGAAGCATCCACATGGTTGGATAGCAGCAGCTAGGTTGGAGGAGGTGGCTGGGAAGCCTCAGGTTTCGCAGCAGTTGATCAAGAAAGGATGTGAAGAATGTCCTAAAAGTGAGGATGTTTGGTTGGAGGCTTGCCGTTTGGCATCCCATGTTGATGCTAAGGCTGTGATTGCGAGGGGGATTAAAGCAATCCCAAACTCGGTGAAGTTGTGGATGCAAGCAGCTAAGCTTGAGCTGGATGATGTGAACAAGAGTAGGGTTCTGAGGAAAGGGCTTGAGCATATTCCTGATTCGGTGAGGCTTTGGAAGGCGGTTGTAGAGCTTGCAAACGAGGAAGATGCAAGACTTTTGCTGCAGAGGGCTGTGGAGTGCTGCCCATTGCATGTGGAGTTGTGGCTGGCTCTTGCAAGGTTGGAATCGTATGACAATGCGAAGAAGGTGCTGAATAAAGCTAGGGAGAAGCTTCCTAAGGAGCCAGCTATATGGATCACTGCTGCCAAATTGGAGGAAGCTAATGGGAACACAGATATGGTTGGGAAGATCATAGAAAGAGGTATTCGAGCTTTGCAGAGGGAAGGCGTGGAAATTGACAGAGAAATGTGGATGAAAGAGGCTGAGGCAGCTGAAAGAGCGGGCTCTGTTTTAACTTGCCAGGCTATAATTCGTAATACTATTGAGGTTGGGGTTGAGGAAGAAGACAGGAAGAGGACTTGGGTTGCTGATGCGGAGGAGTGCAAGAAACGAGGCTCTATTGAGACCGCACGTTCCATCTATGCTCATGCTCTTACTGTCTTCTTGACTAAGAAGAGCATATGGCTTAAAGCTGCTCAGCTTGAAAAGAGCCATGGTACGAGGGAATCTCTGGACGCATTGCTACGGAGGGCAGTTACGTACATTCCACATGCTGAAGTTTTGTGGCTAATGGGTGCAAAAGAAAAGTGGCTTGCTGGCGACGTCCCTGCTGCTCGGGCAATTCTTCAAGAAGCGTATGCTGCAATTCCTAATTCCGAAGAGATTTGGCTTGCTGCGTTCAAGCTTGAGTTTGAGAACCACGAACCTGAAAGAGCTAGAATGCTTCTTGCAAAGGCGCGAGAAAGGGGAGGAACAGAGAGAGTTTGGATGAAATCTGCGATTGTTGAGAGAGAATTAGGAAACAAAGCAGAGGAGAGAAGGCTGTTGGATGAAGGGCTGAAATTGTTCCCTTCATTCTTCAAACTCTGGCTGATGCTCGGGCAGTTGGAGGAGCGTCTCGGGCACTTGGAGAAAGCCAAGGAAACGTATGAATTGGGCTTGAAGCACTGCCCCAATAGTATCCCTTTATGGCTCTCACTTGCTCACCTTGAGGAAAGAGTAAACGGGCTAAGTAAAGCTCGTGCAGTTCTAACAATGGCAAGAAAGAAAAACCCTCAGAATCCCGAACTTTGGCTTGCTGCAGTACGAGCTGAATCTCGCCATGGGCACAAGAAGGAAGCTGAGATATTGATGGCGAAGGCGTTGCAAGAATGCCCTACTAGTGGCACTCTCTGGGCTACTTCAATAGAGATGGTGCCTAGGCCTCATCAAAAAACGAAAAGCAGAGATGCATACAAAAGATGTGGTGATGATCCCCACGTTCTTGCTGCTGTGGGCAAAATCTTTTGGCACGATAGGAAGGTTGATAAAGCTAGATCCTGGTTCAACAGGACTGTTACTCTTTCTCCAGATATTGGGGATTTTTGGGCCTTGTATTACAAATTTGAACTTCAGCACGGTAATGAGGATACACAAAAGGAGGTACTGAATAGATGTGTTGCAGCAGACCCCAAGCACGGGGAAAAGTGGCAAGTTTTTTCGAAAGCTGTGGAGAATTCTCATCAACCAACTGAGTTCATCTTGAAGAAGGTGGTGGTTGCGCTAGGAAAAGAAGATCATGCAGCTGAGAATGGCAGAAGTCAAGTGTCAAGCTAAGTGTTGCTTCTCATGATTGTTGAAGTAGTAGATGTAATTCATATTTTTGCACTTTTTTTTTGGCTGAACACTTTTCGATACAATGTGTTTTTTCGATGTTTAACATGTTTTAACATACATGTGTATGCTGTCGCTATACTTGGTTTGTTGCTATCCCCCACTTGGAAGTTGCAGCTCATTGTATGAATGACTTCTCTCTTTTTTATATTTTTTTGTTTCTAAACATAAATGTCAGAGCACAAACTCTTTGTTGGTATGCTTCCAAAAGATGTTACTGATGATGAGGTCTCAAACCTATTTTCGGAGTATGGAACCATAAAAGACTTGCAACTTCTTAGAGGTTACCAGCAAACAAGCAAAGGTAAATGCACTGTTACGATGTTATCTCACAATTGCCTTTTGCTTTGTCTTTGAACTTGTTTTTTCCAGTTTATATACAAATATATGGGGACATTATATATTAAATTTATCTAGAATTAACTATTGTAGGTTGTGCTTTTCTGAAGTTTGAGACAAAAGAACAGGCACTTGCAGCCATAGAAGCGCTCAATGGGAAGCATAAGATGGAGGTGAGTGACAATTCAGCAGTTAAATTTTATGGCCATGTATCAATCTTGTAATATTGAGTCTTGACCGTGCCTTTAAATATGTTAAGACTCGTGAATGTGTGCGTTTAATCATATGAGGTTACTTACATTACATAAACATGCTTATTTAATGCATAAGAGTCACCTTAAGATCTATTTGAGTTATTTATTTTCCTTGCATCCAAGGTTGAAGTGTCTTAACAATACTTTCTGCACGCAGTTTCTTTTGGATTTATTTTGCCTAGGCATTGGGATCTATATAAAACCATCTTCTTTTTTTTTGTTATCACACAATTGTGGGACGGGTAAAGTAGTTGCACCCTTTTGCAAACTAAAAAAAATTGTTACCTCATTTTCATGTGAAGTTCTTTATATCCCTTTGTTGTGTTGGAACTAATTGGAAAAAAAAAAAAAAAAAACATTTCTTGTTCTCGTGTGATTTATACCTAAACAGTCAAGATTGTTCGATTTATTGGGTTTTACGTTCCATTCATAATACTATTTTAACTTTCAAGGAAAGGAAACTGTATCCTATTACCGTGGGTAGATTGAGTTGTTTAATATTAATGTCATTAGTGTCTATATTAGGGTTCAACTGTTCCTTTGGTGGTCAAGTGGGCTGATACAGAAAAGGAAAGGATGCAAAGGAGAGCTCAAAAAGCTATGTCAGTTGCTTCCAATGTGCCAAATGCTGACTCCAGGCAGCATTTACTTGGTGCTCTACCGATGGGTTATATACCTTCATACAATGGATATGGTTATCAGGTTTGTTTCTTTGAATATCAAAAGATTTTGAACATTAAACGTTACTTTGGTAGCCTTCATTTTGCATATTGTTTTTTTAGTGGTTGGAGCACTTTTTCTCCTTTTTTGGTATATTTATAGTAACAATTTCAACTGGCCTTTGTAGACACCTGGGGGGACTTATGGTCTCATGCATTATCGCCTGCCACCATTGCAGAATCAACATGCTATACACAATCTGATACCACAAGGAAATGCTATACGTGGAGCAACACCTGATCTTTCGTCTGGAATGCCTCGTTTTGTTGGATCTGCTTATCAAGCTGTGCCTGGGGTTCAATATCCAATCACTTATCCTGGAGGAATTGTGAATAACCGCCCTTTGGCTGTGTCACCAGGTTCTCTCTCACCTTCTACTGCAAATAATGGTCAATCTGCAGCATCTTCAAGTGTCAACGCTAGTTCAGGGGGACAGATTGAAGGTGGTTCCAATTTTAATCAAATAACTATGCCATGTATTTAAGTGTAAATAAAATTATTGTCTGAGACGTTCTAGTCTAAAGCAGGTCCACCTGGAGCGAACTTGTTTATTTACCACATCCCTCAAGATTATGGTGATGATTTCAGCGTTTTGGTAGAGTTTTGAGTGCCAAGGTTTTCGTCGACAAAGCAACTGGAGCCAGCAAATGTTTTGGTATGATCAGTTAGTTTGAGTTTATTATTTGTAGTATTTATTGAATAATAGAATATGTTTGCATTCTAAAATTGTCTTCTTTATATCCAGGTTTTGTGAGTTATGATTCACCAGTTGCAGCGGAGAATGCGATTAACGTTATGAATGGGTTTCAATTAGGTGGTAAAAAATTGAAGGTCCAACTTAAAAGAGATAATAAGCAAACCAAACCTTACTAGCTCGAAGGTAAGTTAATGGTGAAGCATGAGGAAAATGCTGCTGCAGTTTCTTTAGTTTATTTATTGGTCTTTGTTTCAACAACTTATTTCTGTACAATTTCTCTGTGAATACCATCATGATAAAATCCTTTTTTCGTTTTGGCTTTTGTTTCAAGGCATTATAATATTTGTTAGGTTTTCACCACGAAGTAGAAGAGAAGTTATTCGTGCAGGTTGTTAATCGATTGCACTCGTTTGTCGAAAACATGTTATTTGAACTAGTTGGATGGTTTGTTTATTTTAGGTGATTATTATTGCTTCTTCATAAGTTGGTGCGACATGAAATTTCTTTTGGTATGGACAAAACCTACCAGATAGGTTAAGTTTTAACCATAATTAGTTGTGGGATTTCATTTAATTTACAAGTATTTATATTCATATCCTTTGATAGTTTTCCACCTGTTTTCTTTTTTTGGTGTGTAATTTGCGTGTATAATAAATTAAGGATGCAAGTTTAGTTACTTTGAGTTTGAGATCAATTTTTCCACAATCACGAAAGTCGCAATTAGGTAACTGTCGCATAATTGTTTTTTTTTTTTTTCCCTTCTACATTAAACGTCGCATCTTTTAATTATCATTTTCAAAAAATGAATTACTCCTACTTGCAAACTTTCACTTTTTAAATAAATAATTAGTTTTATTTAACACAAAAACTTAGTATGAATTATTTCATCCATAAAATATAGATAATTAAGATAAATTTAAGAAAAAAATTTGTGGATCAATTATGGTCAACGCGAGTCTAACATGGGTAAAACTTTATTAAAATATTTTTTTTTTCACTTTTAAGTATTATTTTATTACACAATCAAAACTATGTTTAAAATTGGTGTCAAACTATATGTAGTAACAGAACAGAACAATCATAATAAATACAAATTGCTGGAATTGTTGAAATAAACTGATACCAAACCAAGCTAACTGTGCTGTCAATTGCTCTTTCCTTGACCCCCATTAAAGACAAAATAAAATATCCTTTCAAAAAAAATACTCCAAGACAGAAGAAAATGACAGGGACCTGTTTTTCCATAAATTACGTAAAGTCAATTTAGTTTTTAATTGAAATTTATCTTGTATTTTAAAAATGTTCAGTAATAAAATATGATTGAATTAAAGTAATAAACACCAAAAATTGTGTAAATCCGCCCTATACATAAAATGGTTTCATGAGTATGATGATATTTTTATAAATTTTAAATTTTGTTTTTTGTTAAATAGTCAGGCAAAAAAAATAAAAAAAATCAGTATCAGTTAAAAGGTTATTGGGTAAGTAGTAAGCGCGCTATACTGTGTAATAGAGGCATGGTGATTTTTTCTCGGCAATTAGTGGTTTTTTTAAATCCGAGTGATGTTTCAAATTTTAGTTCTTCATTTTATAGTTGCATGCAAACATATCATTTCTTCTATTCCATTTCTTCTAAAAAAGCACATCAATCTCACTAGAGCTGATAGGGAATTTTCGAGTTCTCATGTTTAGTTTTTAAAGTTTTAACTTAAAATAAAAATAAAAAATACAGATGCAACATAATGAGAAATGATGTCATATTAAATTACTACATTCGGTCAACAAATATAGTCATGTTCTGAATTTTATATAAATCAATAAAATATTATTAATTGTATTTAAAATTATGGATTTCACTTATAAATTAAGTACCTGGTGTCCCTTTATCTATCTATTGAATACAAAAACAATAATAATAAAATAAATAGAGGTATTAAATATGACATTTTAAATCATTTACACAGTTTTAATATAAAAGTAATTAAATTTGTGACAAATTAAAAAAATAAATTATGACTATTTTTGTGGGATAAGTAAACAATATACGCATTAATTATGGTCTTGGTTGTTGTATTTTGATCCAGGCTTATTTGACTTGCTTGAAATTTAGTTTTGTTTAGATGAATTTTTGTTCTGTGTTAGTTTAGTTCCAACATTTACGATATCACACACTAAAAAGTCTTAGTCTTTAGCTGCTCTTTTTCAAGGTCATACTTTTCAATTTTCATTATACATTGATATAAGCCCTATAACAAATAATAAGTCCACACTGATCTGCTAACATAACATAGAATGTTTAAAAAAAAACACACACACATTTATTGAAAATTTAGGATGGACAAAAAAAAATTAAAAAGAGATTTTTCACATTATGAAAAGGAGTAAGTATTGTGTGATATGTCTCAAAATTAATATCACTTTATAATTGAAAGTTATTATTTATTTATTTTTTTAAAATATATGTAAAATACAGTATTATTTTAAGTTAATTTTTTTAAAAATAATATATTTTACATTAAAAAATACTAATAAATTTATGCTTGAAAAAAATGATAATGATCTGATCGGTGTAACGGTCTCACACAAATTTTTGTAATATGAAAAAATACCACAAAAAAAAACTACGACTGACACTATATCTTAGTTAATGGTATTATTTTTAAAATAAAATATGATGCATTTGCAGAAGAGTCCCAGATATTTATTTTCACATGACAAATTAGTTCAAATTAACTACTAAGTTTTAAGAGAAAAAAAAGTGTGAGTGTATATATCTTCAGCTTAAAAATAAATATACTTAAGAAAAAATGCAGTTTAAACTCTTTAAAATCAAGTGATAGAGACATTAATATTTCTTATTTGTCTTAATACTTGTTTATTTGTATAATACTAGTATTATTCTAAAATTAATTTTATAAAAACAGCATTTTAATACATGTCTTATATTGCAAAAATTCTTCATTATAAATGCAGTTACCTGGTTTTCAGATCTTTTAATTCTGTCTTCTTGGTTCTCCTACCTGAATCCATCTTTTCCCGCGTTTATCTACCAAATTCATGGTGGTTTTACATTCTATACTCTATTTTTTATACTGCTGAAAAATACGTATATTATTATATAAATAAAATAATGTTATTAAATGAAGAAAAAAAGTGTCATTGTATGAACAAAAAGGTGTTATTACAACTAGAAGTTTTTACCAATTTATGTCGTAAGTTTGTAACACATTTTTATTTGTATAGTGACTTTTTTTTACATGTAGTAACATATGAATTACGGAATCAAATGATTTTTTTTCATTGATTAGTTCTTCCATTTTCATGTAGTAACACATGAATCATTAAATTTGAAGACTATGATGTTATGATTACTAGTGTTTTGCCCGTGCGATGCACGGGTCTGTTGTAGTTTTTTATTTTTGTAAAAATATGTGAATGCTCTTATATATAGAGATATAAATATACATTTATTAAAATATTCTCACAAAAAAGAGTTTTAAGTTTATCTTGATACCATTGGTGATATAGTTTGCTTGCCTTAAATAAGGTAATCATACACAATTCAGTAAATTAAATTTAATCAAGAAAAATAAATCCTATTTATAACCATTATGTAAGATTCAACATTCTTTTGATCTCTTCTTATTCATAAATTATTTATCCATTGTTGATTTCTTCTACAAAACTTTCTTCTTTTTGGACGATTCCATTTTAAAACCATTTAATTAATAATTTGAGACGATGTTGACTGGAGAACAACATTGTATCGATGATTGATTGTTGAATTGATTGAGAGCTCTATATCTCTCTACTTGTAATGAGCATGATACATGACTTTACAATCACACGTGACACAATTGTTTTGCTTCAAAATAATACGTGGGAAAAGCTGGTATGACTCATCCTCCTTTTAAATTCATGTCATAAGTATGCACATTATGTGTAAGAATTAATTATGCGCATTTTGTGTAAGAATGTTTTTCAAGACTCTTGTGAGGACGAATGTTGTTGTATTCTTCAACGTTGATGTTGTATAAACATGACACATAAATAAATGATTCGGGCATTATGATTTTTCACTCAAATTTCTTTGCACTATGGTCGGAGCACATTTTCTTTGTATAATGAAATAAGATGTGATCAATAAAGAAAACATAAATTTCAAATACTCTAAACCTCCTGTGAATTTGCAAATAAGCATTAAACATATGTTATTCTCTAGTTTTGCACTATGCAAATAAGAGAAATCTTCAAAGAGGTAAATAATAAAGTAGGACATCACTTCTCTTTATCAAAAGTATCACCATACGTCGTTAAGCAGAACAGAAGCAACTGCATTAATTATAAACCTCCTTAAAATGGTCGTCAAGTAGAACAGAAGCAACTGCATTATAAACCTCCTTAAAATTGTCTATTGTCTTGGTAGTCTCATATCTCCGTGAAGATAAATGTATCCTTAGATTTGATCCTAGAACAACTAAAATTTAACAACCATCGAATTTAAAAAATAGAATTCTCATCATCCACGTCACGTCCAATAAATTTATCACCAAAATACCAATATTTGCACATTTAAAAGAAATTTCAGTATAAAGAAGTTGATAACACATCGATTCAAACACCTCTAAAAAAACAAAATATGTATGTTCAACAAAGACAATCTTAAGATGAACTAAGCTTTGCATTCCAAGAAAATTACAACTAATGCTCCCCATTGCACCAAGATAAGAACATGAAACTTTACAATAAACTGATTCTCCCCCATTAAAAATAATGCAAAAAAAAAAAAAAAAAAAAGTCAATTTGTTAACAATATAAATTCATGATAATGCACAACTTTTCTTGCGATTCTTGAAGTGGTTTTAAGTACAGTAACAACAAAGTTGACTGCAACATCGAGAAGAGCAGCAACTCCAGTAAAAGCAATCAAATTACTCATATATCTTCTTCTTTTCAATCTCCCGAGTACATACAAAATCAGATGAATTGAAACAAATCTCTAATGCACATAACTTTTTAATATTAAATCTACAACAAATTCAAAATAATACCCCATATAATGAATTGGAACAAATCTACAATAAATTCAAAATAATACCTCGTATAACGAATTGAAACAAATCTCTAATATCCATTTGACCTGGTTCGAAAAAGAAATAAATAGACAAAATAACAATGAGATACAGTTTTTTCCCACACATTGAGGAAGATAACTTTTGGTAAACAAAAATAAGACAATAGTTAATAAAGAAATGAAACTGAATATTGACAATTCCAAGCAACCTTGTTTGAATGCATACATACGTGGAGCACCATTACCTTTAACTTTAAGTATAGTCTTCTCGAGATGAATATATACCACCAAGATGACAACTTCTATCATCTTAACTCTAAAAACCTAAAATCCCAAAAAAAATCGACGGCAAAATAATTCAAGATTCAAGCAAAATTTATATCATCTCTCTTTACTAATGCACAATAATATCAATATTAATGAAAAAACATTTACTTCTCTAATAAACAGAAATAAAATTTGGAACCGGTAGAATGGGAGGAGAGGAAGGGGTGAATTGAATGATTTAGGAAGTTACCTGATTAATTGACTTTTGAGCTTCAGAATTAATGACAAAGGACAGAAAACCGTTGCCTCAAATAAAACATAAATTACAGGCGAATTTAATTTAAATTGACACGTGGCAAAAGAAGGAGGGGTCTCAAATGCACACGTGGCGCAAGCAGGAGAGCCCTCTTCCTCCTTTTATTATATAAGATTACATTGTTTTTTAACAAATGTGTTATTTTTCTTCAATATGTTGTCGTTCCCTTCGCTCTTCCTCAAGCATTCAGATTTTAGCTTTCCCACGTTTTTCATTGTCCAAGTTATTCCATTTTCATCTATGTTCATTAGACGTCCACTGCTTAAAATTAGTTTTTTTTTTCTTTTATATTGTTCTTTAAATTTGAATTTTTTTTCTCGTTTCTACTTTCTACCCCGTTTCTCATATTGATAAAAATTCAATGTTACTGCATAGACAAAAGTGTATTATTAATTCATAGTGTAACACTTGTTTGTTCTTGTAGTACGACTCTTTTGTTCATGTAGTCGTACATAGTAACACATGAATCATTGAATCCAAAATGTTTTGTTCAAATTTTTATATTCCATAAAATTTATTTTGCAATCCGCGCCAAGTTTCTTGACCCGCGAGTTTACAATATTATGTTTGTAGAATACAATACATATACTCCCTCCGTTCCGGGATTTTGTGCATAGTTTGACCAGCACGAAAATTAAGAAAATGGAATATAGTGATGTGTATGGTAGAATAAAGGAGGGGTATTAATGATAATTGATTGACTAAAGTGGGTGGAGATTTGACTAAAATTATAAATTGAGTTAATTTGTGGGCCCAAGTAAAATAAAGGAGGGGTAATATTGGTAAAAATTATGTGAGTTATTTCTTTTTTTAGAGTGTGTAAATAATGTTGGGACGCCCGTTAAGGAAAGTGTGCAAATAATCACGGGACGGAGGGAGTAATTTTTTTTTTTATTTAAAAAAAAGTAAGCAATGGTGTACTTGAAATACATAGTTACATACCATCCCCAATTATCTCTTGTAAAATAGTTATGGACTTTATTTTAAATTGTGAATATTTACTGAGATCTACGAGGAATAGACTCCTAGAGCAAAAATCCACAACCAAATTTTTTTATTAGTAAAACCTACAAAATCATACCTAAAATGTCTTTTATGCCCTCAATTGCATTTCAAATAATTTTCCCCATTTTCACTCTTTACATATCAGATTTCTCCCCTTTCCTTTCAAATATGTTTTCAAATGTTCAGATCCACTTTCTCTCTCCACCCCCTCTCTCAAAACATCCCCTTCCTTTGCAGCAAGTATCCATGGCCATGTACTACTTCATTCACACAACATACTCCATTCATGCTTCGCAGGGAAGCTCCCCTCTCCATCGCGATCTTCATCGCGCACAAGCACATCCGCTGCCATGCTCTTTCTCGGCATCAATGGCGTCTTTCTCTACAGCCCCACTTCCGGCGTCAATGGTGTTTTCTGACGCAACCCATGCCGATGGCGTCTTAAGGTGAATAGTAGGGTGAACTGTGCGGAGGTTGGTTGGCCGATGGCTAGAGTAATCGTCGGCGCGGCGACGAAACCTGGAGTCGATGGTCGGTGTTAGCGGCATGGCGGCCCGAAGCCAAAAACAGAGTGAAGGCCCGATCTTAAGGACGGAACAGAGAGACGACGAAGGGCAAGCGGCGGATCTAGGGTTCCTTCTCCCAATTTATTATTCATTTTCAATCTCCAATCTCTCCCCTCTCCCCTTTTTCAAAAACCCTAATTTTTCTCATTTTCTCCAGCCTCCTTCTCCCCCTTCCCCCTCTCGTTGTCATTTCCTCCACCACCACTGCTGCCGCCGCGTCCCCTCCACTCTCCTCCGACGCGCTCCCCTCCAAATTCTCTGCACAGGTAAATATGGCATGAAACCACCATTCTCCGTGCACCCTTCTCTCGCCGCTGGCCCTTCGTCGTCATTCCCTGTTGCGCCCCCATTCTTCTGAAAGAAACAGAGAGCTTGATTTCTTTTTCTTTTTTTTCCACTTTGAAGAACAATTTCATGGACTTTGCTCTCTGATTTCTTCTGGGATATAGAACTTTGATTATCTGGGAATTAGGTGAGGGGTCTTCCATGGAAATTAATTGAGGTCAAAGAGGATGCAATTTTTTTTCCCGAATTTTATCGAAAATTATTTTCGATTTTTTTTTTTTTTGGGAAATTATTGCGAGATGTGAGGTTTCTCGTTTTTTTTTACGAGAGTTCTGGATAATTTCGAAAGTTTTTTAAAAATCATGTTTATTTTGTATAATAGGCATTTTTGTGAAAGAAAAATCTCAATTCTAGTTCTGATTGATAAGCTTAAGTTAAAGTTTTGCTAACTGTTCTATTTATGAATTTAGTTATGTTGATTTCTTTTGAAATGTCCAATTTCTGGTGGTATTTGGATGTTTTATCATTTCAAATGTGTGAAATATGTAGGAGTGACTGAAGATTTTTTTGCAGTAGGAGTAAATGTTAATTCTATTGTCAGTATGCAATGTGTTCTACAAATATGCAATGCAATGGGTATGTATTGCATATATAACGTTAGTATGCAATGCGTTTTTCAAATATGCAATGTGTTCTACAAATATGCCATGGGTATGCATTGCATATATAACGTTAGTATGCAATGTGTGTTAAATTTACAATGTAAGGTGTAAATGTGTAAAAAAATGAATTAAAAAACTAAAAAAAAAAATTTAATAAAAATTTGGAGACTGAGTAAAAAATCTGGAGACAGATTAAAAAAACATTTAAAAAATTTTTGAATAAAAAAAATCTGAACAAAAAAAATTATTCTATTCATAATTTTTTAAATAAAATTTGAATACAAATATAAAATAATAATATTAATTAATGATGTGAAAAAGTGAAGAAGTGAGAAGTTTGACTTTAGTAGCACATTGTAGATACATGTAATTTTCCCTTTTAAATTTTAGTGTGAATAGTGAACAGTTAGATTAGGTGAAGAAAGCAGTACAATGTTGTCAGTAGGACACGTTTAGTAGTGGGTTTATGTTTTGACAAAAAATGTCAGGTTACTCACAATAATGTCATCATGACATGTTTTCTATGGTTTTTTTTGTTTTATAAAAAAATTCTGATAATTAATGTCAATTTTTGCATCTAACTTATATTATGACATTTAATAATTAAAATAGATAAAAATTACTTTTATGTCTTTTAACGGTAATGATGATTCATTATGTTGAATATACGGGATAATCAAATTCGAGAGAGCTAAAATAAACAACAACCACAATTAAAAAAAAAAAATCATTCAGATAACACTCTCAATTAGAGTTATCAAAATGAGCTTGATTTCAATAGACTGACTCGATCGGCACGACTATCAGGTTATACCGAGTCTTATTTTTAGTGGCTAGAAAAAAAAATCGGACTGATTTGATCCGATCCAATTGACCGTATTCTCGTTAACTTCTGGGCAATCACGTAAGAAAATTAAAATAGTAAAAGTAAAACGGACTAGTAGTTCAATTTGGGTCTACATAGTAGAGTTTTTTTTTTTTTTTTTTTCGAGCACTTTAGTTTTAGAATTTTACCCTTTAATACTTTTTTTCTTAAATTTTCCTCCCTCAACTCACCAATCTTAATGTAAAAACGATTAACAGCCGATTGCGAATGAGGACTGAGGAGAAAAAATAAAATAAATAAAAGTACAATTGGTAATATTAAAATAAATAAACCACGAGATAAATTAAAGTAAAAAAAAAAATACAAAAAGATCAAATTTAAAAGAAGAAAATGCACTGTGTACAAGTGTCATGGGCGCCGCAAATTCTGGTTTCGGAAGAAGAAAATTCTAATTAGCATTTCAAATTCATGAAACTAAAGCAACGGTCACATCTTCGTGATTCATTCTCTTTTATTCCTTTTTTTTTTTTTTTTGAAACGTCGACGTTTAAACAATTACTCGATTCATCTGTAGAATGACACAGATTTAAAATGTACTTAATTAATAGAGTTTTTAAGGGTATTTTTATAAATTTTATGTATAAAATAAATAAATTAATTAACTTGTATATGTGTGCGCCAAAAAATAATGTACTAACACGCAACTATTCACTCTTCTTTAGGGAAAAAAAAAAAAAAAAGCTCTTTCTTTATTAGCTAAGAAAACAAAAACTTCTGGTGTTACACAAGATTTGCCGGAAAAAAACAAAAATTATAAATAATTCTCAAACTGATTATTAATTATATACTGTATTTCAATTTCACCTTTTATCTCTCTACAATCAGTACCTAAAAATATAATTTTTCATCACCAAACACAAGATTGAAAGAGCAAAAAAAAAAGACTTTTATCAATTTATGATTTACAAGAAAGAGATCGAGCAACAATCGCTTTGAAACCTAAGAAATAAAGCATATAAAAAAGTGAAAAAAAAAACTATTAAGTCTAAGGTCATGATTGTCATCCTATAATCCTTACCCTTAAGTAATACAGTACAATGAGTTTATTTTATTTATTCATTTTTTAACCATATACTTCCTCCTTTTCATTATAAATTTTTTATTTTTTTTAAGTATTTTGATTAAAAAATATAATAAAATAATAAATATAGTAATAACTATACAATTAATGTGACGGTTGAGGAAGAAAATAATAGACGAATATGAGATAAAATAATATATAAAAATATAAATATGAATGAAAGAAAATAATTTTACAAAAAAATGAAATATAAAATTTATCGTGGAACATCCAATTTTTTAAAATAAAACTTATAGTGGAACAGAAGAATTCATCAATAATAAGTGAGTTTTTAATTGATAAGTTTTATTTTGAAGTTCTAGATTAAAGGAGAAAGAAAAAGGAAAAAGAAAAGAAAAAATCCTGTCAAGTTTGACTTAAAATAATAAATAATAATAATAAGATATACCACATCTACAATACATAGATTGGAAAGGGGTCCCACTGTGAATCCCTTCTAGAAAACAAGGGTAGTAGTATAAACTTTATTCCTTCTAGAAGAAGTATCGAGTCATAGCAGCATGCACAATAGAATACGTGAGAACTCTAAACCGCCTAAAATTACAAATATTTAAATCATGCCTAAATAAACTATCATTATTCATTTTTAGTATGTTTTGCTTTTTTTATTTTCGAATTGAATTTCACTATATTTATTCTTAAAATTTGACTTTTTTTTTATATATACTCCGTATTTGTTATGAGCAGGTTAGCCATTGCATTTTTTTTTTCAATTATATATAAACATATTTATTTTGTCTTCTTAATTTTTAAAACCGATCATTAAGTTAATACTATAAACTATCAAATAATTAAAATGTTTAGGAAGAAATTCCCTGAAAAGTGAAATCCTGAAAATATAATTATGCAAACTAACATGATTAGAAAAAACTTTTTCCAATAATTAAATAACAGGTATGATTTTTCATTACAAATAGAAATTGAGTCATACTTATACACATCAAGTGAAATTGAGTTACAATTATAACTTAATTCTAATTTAGAGGATTACGTTTCTCATGTGGGGAATTTTACCTAGGCTATTGTGGTTATTGGAGCCGCCCGCCAAAGATGTCTATGTTCTTACTCTCCTCTCTACATAGAAGCCAGAGACCCCAGTTTGAAGGGAGTAAGTGTATCACAACGGCCAACACTAGAAAGTGTTATCAACGAGTTAGAGGCTATTGCCTTTCAGACCTTCAATATTGATCCCTCGACATATTTTGACAAGGAGTTGCACTTTGTTGCCTCGTATGTGGGACGATGGGGCAACACTTTTGATCTCTCACGAGTCATTTTTTCCTTTTATCGATCATTTTGGGTATGAGTGATTTTTGTGAATTTTTATCGTGTTGACTGGTTTAGAGGGGTGTATCTTTTTCGCTTGACCTTTGTTTTCTAAGGAGAATTTTTCCAGACAAGATTTTAATAACGCTTCGACCTCTAGTTCGACTTGTAAACTTATAACTCTACATTTTTTCTTTTCTTTTATTTGTTTGATTCTAGTTTAGTGGGCTAAAAAATAATGTGTTAAATTAGATGTTAATTAATGATTTTAAAAAAATGTTTATTTTAGGATTATTTGTCCATATCATGATATTAGTATTAAAAAGTAAAAAAGAGGTGTCGGCCCGCAAAGATTGCCCGACCCATATAGTAAACGCGCCAAACTACGAAGTGTCAAACAAGAACAGCCCACCTTACCCTTTTATTTTTTTTACCCATTTTCTTTTCGTGTGGAGTAATATATACAAACACACTCACACGTATACACAGTTACACACACGTATATTCTTTTCCTCTATATAGCAACAGAATTCTGTACAAATTCTTTGTATAACTCTGATAATGGACCAAGGCAAAGTGTTGTTCGATGCATCCGCTTACATGTTATTCGAGGCCACCGGCGATTCCGAATCCCCACGTTTCGAGGTCGATTCCGGCGCCGCGAAAGCGGCGGAGGTCGACGATGCGCAGTCGTGTAGCTTCGGATCTGTGTGTGGCGGCGCGTGGAATGATTTAGGTTGCGATATTGATTCTCGCGACGGCGATTTTGAATGTTGGAGTGAGGATGAGGATATGGACGGCGGCGGTAGCAGCGATGAAGAGGACGGCGTTGTGGATCAATGCCGCCGCCGTGCGGCGGAGGCGGCGCCGGTGAAATCGAAGGGTTGCGAGGATTCGAATGCGAAGATGATGAATGAGAGAGAAGGGGATAGGCAGTTTTGGGAGGCGTGTTTGGCATCTTAAAAAAGGTTCAAATATTGAAATCGATTTTATTCTTTTTTTTTTTTTTTTCCCTAATTTTTTTGGGAGCGTTAGAAATTGGTGAGATTTCTGCGATTATGAGCTGATTTCTTCACCACCGGATCAATCAAAAACAAGTGGTTGATGCCAAAATTATGGATTCACAAGAAATTTCTTGCCCAGAAATTGGCAAATCTAGTTCTCATTTTTACATTTATTGATTATACTCAAAATTGTACATATGTAATATAATATCTACTTGAATGAAAATAAACATTCTTCCCCCGTTTCAGTTTTCATTCTCCAATTTTGTTTTCAATAATGCTTCATTCATAACATATTAACAGGTTTATTAAATAGCATTATCAATATATACACGTTTCTATTTTTATTTTTAATTGTGAAATATCATTTGCAACTTAGAAAAATACACGGGACTGTTTATTAAGGACACGTTTGTCATTTACATCTTAGAAAGAGTTTCTTTAATGGGGGAGAGAAAGAGAGAATTGAAATAACATTTTTATATTAAAAATTAATCAATATTATGGATAACTCAAATAATATTGAGTTAAAATCCAATAGGAATATAAAATGTAACTCAAAATATTGAACAGATTAATCAAACTGGTAAAAAAGGACTTTTGTACATTTATACACCATGTGCATTCTATGCATTTAAAAGGCCCTTATAAAATGTGAAAAGAGTAGTTTTCATAAAGAGGAAATAGTATTTGTTTAGCATATTTTGGAATTTTGCAGCTACTTGAGGTTTTTTTTTTTCCTCTATTCCTAAAAAAAATTAGAGTAGCAATTGTGTGAAATAATTTCCACATCAAATATGTCTAATTGAGATAGTTTTTAAAATTTTATTATTTTACATGTGAATTTTTCTGCCTTATTTTACCTTAATTACTTACCATTTTATGTATAAAATATTTTATATACTTTTTTTTTAAAAAAAAATTAAGGCTTTGGACTAAAATCTTTGGTGGAATGGTACAAGTCCTTAAATGTTACATTGAATGAATAATTTATTAAATTCTTGACTAATTAAATTTAGGTGGACTTTAATTCAAGAATTGTTATGTTGTGTAACTTGTGTTGCATGTAACAACAGCATACTATTTGCAATAAAATTTTAGTTGACTATACCAGAGTAAGAAAAACGCCATTGCAATAAATATTTTTAAAAAATAAAAAATTGACAGTTTCTTCTAATCACGTATCCAATTTTAATTGGATTCCTATGTTCACACAAAAAGTATGGTGTATGAACTTTAGGGATTTCAATTTGTTTAATGCGACTATGCTTGATAAATTTGGATGGAGATTAATCAACGATCCTGATGCCCTAATTTACAAGTTTATCGAGGCTAAGTATTTTCTTGATAAAGATTTTTTTATCAATACGAATTATATATATATGGTGCAGTATTTTAGAGGCTCAAGATCTCATTCGAAGGGTGACTCGATGGATGATTGGAACTGATGGCAGTATTCGGGTATGGAGCCAACCATGATTGAATAATGATAATAATTTCTGGGCTCAATCCTAAATTACGGATAGTCTGCAAGACATTCGTGTAGTAAATTTATTTGTGTGGGGACAGCGCTGCTGAAATGTTTAGTTAGTGAAACAATATTTTTGTAAGGAGGATGTTGACCCCACGTCCTTTGTGAAGGGCTTATCTAATGACATTTGCAATTGCATAATAAATTGAGGTTTGAAATTTAAAAATAATAATTACTTCTATTTAATTTTAGAAAAGGAATAAATCTGAATAAAATGCATGTCATCTTTTCTTGATTGTTGACGGGGTCACCTAATTTTATTGCATCATAGAGAAATGCTATTATTTTATGCAAAAATTAAGAGCCCAGAAGTGTCTTTTAACTTTATTATTCTTAAAAACTCATGATTATTGTCATGGAGCACTACAAATTTCGTAATTATGAAATTAAATCTTGTCAAAAAACCATTGACCACCCATTCAAACACAATTTTGACTCACATATGTTCTAAGATCTTACTCATTATTGAAACCAACCAAATCTAAAGAGTCACATAAATATTATTGGCTTATTATAGAGTTAGTGTGGGTGCTAAAACTCAACAAATTAGTGTAGAACTAATCACTTAAAAAAAGTGTTAAAAAGTGATTTTTGAAATGCAATAGCTAGCATGCTTTGAGACAGAAGAAGACAGCATTGGGTATACGATTCTATCATGCTAAAAGTTTGATATCTTTACTTTAATTAAATTAATATTGTACTTTAATCGTTGAATTGTTGTCACATTTTATATATATTAAAAATTCCATTTTTCAATTGAACAGTAAAAGTGAATTGTTAGGTGGGACTTTACATGTGACGTTGTAGCAATCCACAACAAAAAAAATCAGGAATAAATATTCTAATATTAATTTCATAATGTTAGTAAAAAAAATTAAAATATTGGCATGCAAATTAATATCGGGTTATTTGTTGTACAAATTAAGCTTAATATGGATAAAGAAAAATAGAATATATATATGTATGATGTAACATTATATATTATATTTTATGTAAATTTATAACAAAGGTAAAATTTATTTAAATTTTAAAGTTTATGTATTAAAAGTTTATTATTAAATTTTCATGTTTTTAAATTATCGATAGTGATATATTCATCGATTTAAAAAAAATATTAATGAAGTATATTAGTACAAATATTTGGTAAATCAAGTGTATTTGGTAAATCAAGTGTCTTATATCTCCAACTCAAAAACAATTCCCTTTTTCTTCTGAATCAAAAAATTGTACAATATCTTATTAAACACAACATAATTTGTTTTATCATGATGTTCCTCTCTAACAACAATCACTATTAATGGAATATGAATAAATTCCATTTGAAATGTCACAACGATATTGCTTTGTTAATAATAAATAATAATGTATGGATAATGAGACTCCAAGGTGTCAATTTCAATAAACTTATTGAAAATTCCAGTGGCATATATAGGAATTTATGATTTTTTATATAGTTAATTTCTTCATGCTCATTTCAAGTTTTTTTTTTTTTTTTTTTTTTTTGACAGGTTACAAATATTAGATCTAACAAAAGAAAAGTCAAATCTAAGCTCTAGATCTTCAAACCAGACAAATTCAAACGACGTCATTGTCACCTCCAATCGTGAGGAAGTAAAGCAAAGAGCGACAACTTTGTCCACAAAAAGAAGTATAGATCTCCATTTCTCAACTCGATACACCCCACACTAAAGTATCAACAAATCAAGAAAACTAAAGATAGTAAAAATAAGGACAAAGAATCACCAAGCGTCATATTCATCGCACATAACCAAGTTCCAACGGGTCCATCTTAAAAGAGGACAATCAGGAACCAATCACCCAACATCTCAAAAAAACCAAATTCCACCAAGGCCAACACCATAATAGCGCTGCCAAACACCACAAGGGAAGAAAAAACCACCAAAACTGAGGAAGGGGCTTCATAACAAAAACTAAAATCTAACTAAGAAACAAAAGAGATAGAGAATACATCAAAAGAAAATAAAAACAGCAACAACTAAAAATGCAAGAAATAAAAAAGAAACGAAAATAAATACAGAAAATAAAAGGGATCAACATATGACTCACCCGATCGGCCACCGTAGCGCCGTCGGAGAGGATCCATCCATTGATCCCAACTAATATCCTAAAAAGAAACCCCTAACCCAACTTGATGATTTACTGAAAAAGATGAAGAAGAGGAACAGTGTCACGACGGGCGGCAGAGCAGTGGCGCAAAAACGAACGGTACGGCTACCCATTTTCCTTCTAAATCAAATCTCTTTAAAATCTATATGATGGAGATGATGTGAATGTTGGATGAAACTGAGGAGAGAAGGAGGAGTTTGATTGGAGATGAAGGCGGTGGGCGATGGAATGAAGAATGTAGAAATTTCTAGAGAGAAGGCAGAGAAAGATTTCTAGAAACCAGAGGTACTTGCTCGTCCCAAGTTCTATGTACCATTTGTTCAAATAAGAATTGTATTGTGTTGTCGTACATTACTAATAATAATATTAGTTCTTAGAAAATCAATTTTTCAAAGAGACAACGCATGAGCAACTTCAAAAACATCTCTTTACGAAACACAGGATACACATAACAACTCTATCGTGTGTCGACAGTATTGGCCAAATAGCCCGTGCAAGGTTAGGCCGGGCGGACCAGCCCGAACATGGCTGTTTTTCAAGATTAAATCATGCTTCTTGATACAATCAATCAATCAATCAATTATAAGCAAAGCATTCTTTGCCGATGAAGCAAAGTGAGCTGCATTACAATCAGTCAAACTCTAAAAGTTACCACAGAAATCAATTTACAGAAAGCAAGCATCCATGGCTGTGGAAATCAAGGATAATCTAATTACTTCTAAACAACACAACACTAACTAAAAGTAGTATGGTCTGTCAAACACACGTAGGGTTAGGATTAGGCGGCAGCCCACACGACTGCTTCGATTCCACAACGCTGCTGTCGATCATATCCACGTCTCCCGCCACGTTTTCTCTGACGTCCATCGTAAGCCCCGATGCCATCGAGCTCATTCTCGACTCCTCTCCATCGCTTGTGCTGAGGAAAGAACTCCCGACTCGACTATCGGACAACGAAAGGCAAGAATCGGCGTTGTAGGGCGAACCACTCGACGGGCTCACATGATTATCTCTGCACAAGATCCCCTCAAGTTGCTTACGAAACCCGATTTTGGCACTCTCGTTCTCGTCTAGTTGCCTTAAGAAGCACTCTTCTATCGCGCTCAAGGACTCGACTTCGTCTCCGTCTTTGCTGTATTGAGCTGCTGCTTGCTCGTCATCATCTGATGCCATTCCTATCGATTCTTCACTGCTGGTCTCCATTTCATGTTGACTATCATACTCCTCCTCCTCATCACTCTGCCTTTCAGACGAATGGAACGACTGGGGGGAATACCCCCCTGCCTCGTCTCGTTCCCGTAGTGTTTTCGTGATCAGTGTCTTCAACAAGTTCATCACTTGAACGGCGTGCATTAAAGCTGTTAATGGATCCGACATCTGGCACATAAACAAGGCAAAACATGTCATGACATAGGGCTCACGAGCTACTTGTGCACAACTCGGAAAACGCTCAAAATCGAGTCGGACTCGCAAGCCTAATCAAAGCTTAATCAAGTACACATAATTTTACTATTTTACTCATAATATGCTAGTAATTATTTATAAACATACTCTAATTAAAAATAAAATAAAAAATCTCTAACTAATGTTATGTATGCTATCGATTCGAGCTCAAGTATTTGATTTTGCCACTGGAGCTCGAGTTAAAAAAAATTAGCTCCATCAAGTTCGAGTTGAGTTTCTAACTTAGAATTTTTTTAATCAAGTCAAATTTGAACTTGACACTAATCGACTAAGCTCATTTACACATCCCTATCAAGCAATGTTTCATAACCGGACTGGTGAACAAACCGAACAAGGCACTGGTTGCCAGTCCAATCGATTGGACCAACAATCAAACCGTTAACATGATCCCCGAGTATTATTATTTTTTCTATATTCCCTATATTACATTTAAAAAAATATATGCACTTATAAATATTTAAAATTATAACTTATAGTAAGATTTATATTGAAATAAATACAACTAAACTTAAAATATACTAAAATTTAAAATATAAGCCAAGTGTTAAAATATATAAATATTTAAGAATTTAGTTTAATAAAAGAAAAGTGAAAATTAAAAATAACCAGTTCTGCCTGTTTCTGGTTATCATGGTTTTTTACGGTTTAACCTTAAAACGATTCTTTGGGGGTAATTTGACCGTTTTCATGGCCGGTTCCCAGTTTAATCCGGTTATGAAATCATTGCTATCAAGACATGATGAGATATTACGAGTGAAAACCATAGCAATGTTACGAGCATCACCTGAGTCATATTCGGAGCGAAAACCATGGCAATGTTACGAGCATTCATCTTGTTTGATTCTTCATGCTCCACAACATCAGCCATGAGGTCAACAGCCCAGCTAAGGAGCGCGTTTTCAGTCGGTTTTAGCTGCTTAATCAGCTCAACGCATTCCTCCTCCGTATTGCATTCCAACACCTGTTCGGGCGAAAGCCCATCCAGTACACCAGATGGCAGCTCCCGGAACCAGGCTTTTATCAAACCGGCCAAACAGTGCACATCCATGTCTTCAGGCACAATGCCCCGGTTCAGCTGCCCCCTAATATGTTCCTCTTGGCTATTTTCCGGATTGATCCGGAATATTCCTTCAGACTGCATACATTAAGAGTAATCAATCATTCATCAAGTTACAACAAGAAGAAACATTTTTCACATCAAAATCAAATCAAGGTTCTTGTTTCCTCACCTTAATACCACCTTGTGAATACAATTTTTCTTGCATCAGTAACAGAATAGTCGGGACGCTATTCCCTCGACTGTCGTAAGAACACTGCATCGACTCTGCTGACACCCCGAAAACACTCACGCTGCATAATCAATTGATCAATCAATATTATTAGCTTAATTATCTCATTTTCTTCTCCAATTCCTAAAAAAAATCATAAATTTGTCCTCTGAAATAGCCACTTTCGGATATAATCCAAGAATCACTAACAAAAATTGTAAACAACTTCCAATATATTCTTTTAACATCATTTTACTTTTGATTTTAAAGCATATTTTTTCTCTCTGAAATAGATATTTTGCAAGAACCCCCATAACCAAAAAAAAACAACAGAAAGTCAATCAAACTTGATTAAAATCACATCACCTTCAATAGTACATTATTTTTCATGGTCCCATAAATCTTAAATAATTGACTTCACAATCTTGTTAATTTTTCAGTTGCATCTACCCATATAAATGTGTAATAACTATGACTAGTCTAATCTTTATTAATATTGTACTTTGAGCAGAAAAAAACAGCTGAAGGCGACTATTGAAAGCTTCTTCATGAATTAGATTTTTTTACACATAGTCTATTTATAATTATACCTAATTCAACCTGAATCAAGTCAACTGATTTTTTTTGTGTAAATAAATGAAGAACAATACAAAGGATATTCAAATTTCTTAATTGAATCTAGATTTACTGCCCACCAATTTCATGAAAGAAAATTTCAAATTCACAACAAGAACCCATCAGATCTAAACTCTAAAAAGACAACCTTTTTTAAGGCCCCCTTTTAGCAAAAGTGACATCTTTCAAAACCCCACAAAAAGGTGAGATTTTTAACAAAAAAATAAACAGAGAATTTAAATTGGGCATACCTAGCACTGGGAGCTCTACAAGGAACCTCAACCTCAAACTCAACAGGAAGGCCCAAGAAGCCATGGAATCTATCAAATGTAACATGAGTAATATGCTGGACGTTTGTGGGCCATCCGATTTCCATGTGATGGACGGCGGAGATCATCTGATCCTGTTCTTGCCTCTCCACACGGCACGTAGACACCATCGATTTCCTCAGAGCTGAAATAATGAAATCCAGCAAAGAAAGCTGCTGCTGCTGCTGCTTTTCTTGCTCCTCCGCCGCGCCGGATTTCAAGCTCCGCCCACCGCAGCCGCCGCCCCTCGTCACCATAACCATTCCAGTCATCCTGCTTTCTCTCTCTCTCTAGAACCCTTCTCTCTCTCTCTAGAAATTGGGAGTTTTTTTGTTTTTAATTAATGTGACACATTGATGCCAATGGGGTGTGTTTTGAAGTTTGAAGTAATGTTGTAATTACTGTTTATTCAAACGGCCACTCCCATTTCAAATTCTTGTTTCTCTGCTTTTGCTGCTTTTTTTTTTTTATATATATTTTATTTTTTGTGACCGTTTTGTGTGAATTTACTGTTTTGCCCTCGTTTTATAAATAGCCTATTTTTGTCTCAATGTATAATTCCAAAATAGGATAAGTATATAGGCACCACAAATTTTTACATTGGATAGGATCTAGTAAGTAGTGTGTATATATATATATAAGGATAATATTTGCTTACTATAAATTTTGAATTTGAAATAAATAGAAGAAGACAATGGAAAAAAAATTATGACGTAGTTATTAGGAGAGAGTGAGAAATGGAAGTAGAGTATTAAATTTTTGTATTTTAGTATGTAAGAAAAATTCGAATTCTATTCTTATTAAATTTTTGTTGTCATCTTTCAAGAAAAAAATGAATGAAGTTGGTAATTTCAAATTTAATAGGGAGATATTGGTATTAATATCAGGAAAATAAAGAGGGGATGAGTTTAAAGTTTTTAATATTTCCTATTTTGGGATGATTTGTGGAAAATAAGTAAGGTGAGTTGGAGCTCAACCAACAAACATAAATATGGTAAAGTAGAGTAAATTCTTTAGAGAGAAATAGCAAAGTTTTGAAAGAGTGAATTACATCTTGCAATGCTTTTTTTTTTTTTTTTTGAGATAACATCTTGCAATGCTTGTGAATTTATTTTTTGGTCTAAAAGACATATTTATTTTATGTGTAAATACCAACTGTCGTTTTTATATTTAATGTGGTGATATGTCATGTATGAATCATTAAGTTTAATAAGTCATTTTTATCACTTAAAACTTGATGACTTATAGGCACATAGCTTGTAGACAAGTTAACAAACATATATTCATCCTAATTACATGCTTGCTCATCAGGCCAACTAGGAGGATGACCTTGATGTGGATATCTAGAGTAGACATACCTATGAGGTGACCGAACATTTACGGGGCCTTTGACTCTTGATTGACCTTCTCTAATTTTGAATTATCACTCTTCCATTCGTTGATCAGCTGGGTAAGATCACCATTAACTTTGTGAAATGTTGCTTAAATATAACATTTGCTTAGTTATATTAAGGTTAAAATTTTGCCTTCAATAAAAAAAAAATTGAAATTTTGAATCTGGAATAATGTTGAATAACTCAACTTTAAAGAAAAATACAATTTTGTAAATATAAATCTTTTTAACAAATAAATGTGAAATACTGATGATAGGTTTCAAATACAAAGTTGGGAGTTTTGTGTCATTACTCAATAAATATTTGTGTGTATTTTTTAAGTAAGAAAAAAAAATTCATGTTAATACCTGAAAATAAATACTACAATATCGTCAATTTTAGTTACAAAACCTATGGCTTGTTAGGTGGTCAGCCTTGATTTATTACTTGGGATTACCAATGTGTTGTCAAGATCTTAATCACCAATTAAGATTTTTATGTGGATTTAAATCAGATTATTTATGAAATTAAATATTAGTCTAAGCTCTACATATAAAAATAAAAATATATAAAAAAAAGGCACATAGTACTATATGCTAAATCATGCTCCCCTTTTTTCCCTGAAAGGAATCATGGCTAGTACTTGTATATTTTTGGAGTACAATGAGCTCGTGACTATTAATTACAGTACTATTTAAGTATTTATACTTCTAAATTGAAAATCAAATGTTAATTAGGTGTATATAAAATTAAAATAAAAGTTGTACCTCTATTTAAAAATGCAGTTTTGAATATGCGTGAAAATTGGTTGATTTTATTTGATAAATTTATTGTTATTTATTTTTAAAATTGTTGTGTGGTGACAACTGTGTATTAATATATTGTTGTATTTGAACAATAAAAATGCCGTATATATGAATAAGGAAGAGATTCGTAAAGAAGGGTGATAAGGTAATAAAAGTGTAGTATATATGAATAAGGAAGAGAGGTAAACAAGGGTGATACGGTAATAAAAGTAAAGTATATGAATAAGGAAGACACGTAATAAAAGGATGATAAAAGTAATAAAAGTGCAATATATATGAAGAGATTCGTAAAGAAGGGTGATAAGGTAATAAAAGTGTAGTATATATGAATAAGGAAGAGAGGTAAACAAGGGTGATACGGTAATAAAAGTAAAGTATATGAATAAGGAAGACACGTAATAAAAGGATGATAAAAGTAATAAAAGTGCAATATATATGAATAGGGGTGATTCGGTACGGTATACCGACCATACCGTTATCATACTGAAAATTTCGATATTGAAAAAATTCATACCGTTATCGTACCGAAATTTCACTATACCGAAATTTTCGGTATGTAAAAATTCATACCGATATCGTACCGTAATTTCGGTATACCAAATTTTCGGTACAGTATATCAGTATACCGTACCATATCGGTATATCGATTCATATCGAAAATATTGAACCATCATATCATATCAAAATAATGGTACGCCAATGTTGGAATTAATGTGAATTAATTGGGTTTTGACACCCTTATCTAATTTAATTAATTAGACGGACTAAACGTTAATTAAGAAATAATTGAACGTGACATAGTCGATCTACTCGCGGAGTAGATGAACGTGGTATATTTAATATCTCAAAACCGAGTTAAGGTGAGTGAGAAATTAATTGGTGAAGTTGAAGGGTTTCAACTTGGAAGTTTGAGAATGTGGGAAATTGTCCCACATAGGAAACCTACAAAACATTTATGATGTATAAAGGTATTGAATTAGCATGGTAGTTCAACTATCTAAAAGAGGTACACTCCTCTAAGAGCCACACGCGCGCGCGCGCCCGGCCAGCTCGGCTTCGGATTTGGCAATTGGTCTTTGGTGGTCTTTGGGGCCCGCCTATCTTTTTGCAGACCCAAAAACTCCGAAAAGCCCAACTCAGGAATGGGCTCGGCCCATTCGGCTTCGGATTTGGCAATTGGTCTTTGGTGGTCTTTGGGGCCCGCCTATCTTTTTGCAGACCCAAAAACTCCGAAAAGCCCAACTCAGAAATGGGCTCGGCCCATTCAAATTACTTCAAGAATGTTCCAGAATTATCTGGAAGTCTCAAACTTGGTCTTCAAGATTCGATCTTCCAGACTTATCCACGTGCGAGATATTATCTCAACCGCTGCGATATTTTCGCAAACGCTGAAATTCGCCCCTCAACCTTCTACTCTCCTCTCGTCCCTACGCAGTGTACTGAGCTCCCGAAAGCCTTACATTGTTCTTTCTTGTGACGGATTCAGTTCGTACTAAGTACGTTCGCCGATACTTCCTATACAGTGGTGCTACTGTGTAGGAAGTGAAAGTCGTTTTACCTTTGGGAACGGAACACCGTAACAGTCGAGCACTATCCTGGGCGTATTCTGTTCTGCGGGAAAAGGGTTTCCCTTGACTCGACTTATTTGAGGTATTATTTGTGTTATCTGTTATTCTGATATTTTTGATATTGCAGTGTACACGGCGTGCAGCAGTTTTCCAACAATTGCAGAACAGAATATATAATTAATATTTTCGAACTAAATTAATTTTTCGGACTTAATTAATTTAAATAATTCACTGCAGTATCAAAGATGAATGATAACATGGATGTCGATCCCGTCAATACGGAAGCAGTACATGGTACTGAGAATATTGGCAACGATGCTAATAACGAAGCGTCTTCTGATCGTTCAGAGTCGCACAGCTCCGACATGAAATCACAAGGAAAACCGAGTGATCATGCGGAAAGAGTTAGGAACAGAAGCAACCCGCTTGAACCGTTTCCTGCTTTCCAGAATCCCACAAGGGATCCGATGTTTACCTTCTCCGCACCCGGGCCGAGGCCAATGGTCGTACAAGGAGAAAAGCCGAAAAAATTCTCCGGGATTGAATTCAAGCGATGGCAAAGTAAGATGCAATTTTACCTAACCATGCTTGGAATGAATAGGTTTCTAACCGAAACGAAACCTACACAACCTGAGGCAAGTGCAAGCCAACAAGAGAGGATCTTCTACGATCAGTGGTTGAGTGGTGATTATCTGTGCAGAAATCACATTATTGGAGGACTTTCCGATACAATCTATAGTGTCTACTGTGACATAAAAACTGCCAAGGAACTGTGGGAATCCTTGGAGAAGAAATACAGAACTGAAGGTGCCGGATTGAAGAAATTCGTCGTCTCACAGCTGTACGATTTCAAGATGGACGATAACAAGTCTGTAGTGGATCAAGTCCAGAAATTGCAGATTATCTTCCATAAGATTGCTGCCGAAGATATGGTGTTACCTGATGCATTTCAAGTAGCGACCGTGGTCGAGAAACTGCCTTCATCGTGGAAGGATTTCAAATCATATCTAAAGCACAAACGAAAGCTGATGAGCTTGGAGGATCTGATTATCCGTCTCAGAATTGAGTAGGACAATCGGAAGAGAGAAGGCAAGGGACCTGCCCTCCAGATTGAAGCCAAAGCTAACTTGATGGAACAAGAGGGTCCGTCAAGGAAAAGGAAACGTCCAAACGAATCTGCTGCCAACACAACGAAGATTGTGAAGGGGAAGGGTCCAGCCACAAAGCAGAAATTCACTGGAAATTGCTATAACTGTGGGAAACCGAACCATAGGTCCAGTGAGTGTCGTCAACCTCGTCGTGACGATAAGGGAAAGGGCAAACAGAAAGTACAAGATTCTGTGAACCTTACAGATTTGGACATGTCCGCAGTGGTGACGGAGGTCAACATGGTGGACAACAAGAAAGAGTGGTTTGTGGACACCGGTGCCACTTGCCACGTCTGCTCGGAGAGATCTGCATTCTCAGACTATTCTCCATCGGATGGGAGAAAGTTGTTCATGGGCAATCAAGCCTCATCTGAAGTGGCTGGAATTGGGTCAGTCGTGCTTAAACTGACATCTGGAAAAGAGCTAACATTGAAGAACGTGTTGCATGTCTCAGACATCCGGAAGAATCTGATTTCGGGGTCTCTTCTAGTTAGCAATAAATTTAGACTAGTCTTTGAAGCTGATAAGATAGTTCTAAGTAAGTTTGGTCACTTTCTCGGGAAGGGTTATCTCGAGAATGGTTTATTTAAATTAAGCACAATGGTTGTAAGCCTCAACGGCAAACAAGTTATTAATGAAATTGCTTCCACTTCTGCTTATATCGTTGAGTGTTCCTCTTTATGGCATTCTAGATTAGGACATGTGAATCTAAAATCCTTAAAGCGATTAGTAAATCTCGATTTACTTAAAATTGACAACGTTGATACATCCAAACGATGTGAAATATGCACGGAAGCAAAAATGACCAAACTACCGTTTAAAACTGTTGAAAGGAACACCGCTGCTCCTCTAGACTTAATTCACACGGATGTATGTGATTTGAAGTTTGTACAAACTAGAGGAGGGAAAAAGTATTTTATTACTTTCATAGACGATTGTACACGATTCTGCTACGTTTACCTTTTAAAGAGTAAAGACGAAGCTATCGAAGCTTTTAAACGTTACAAAACAGAAGTAGAGAATCAATTGGACACTCGGATCAAATCAATTCGTAGTGATAGAGGTGGAGAGTACGTAGCTCCGTTTGAACAATTATGTATTGAATCTGGGATCATACATCAAACGACAGCCCCTTACTCACCTCAGTCCAATGGTGTTGCGGAGAGGAAAAATCGAACACTAAAGGAGATGATGAACGCAATGTTAATCAGCTCTGGTCTACCTCAGAACTTGTGGGGGGAAGCGATTCTGTCGGCTAACCACATTCTGAATAAGATTCCTCATAAAATTAAGGATCAAACTCCTTATGAAATATGGAGGAAACGAAAACCTTCATACAACTACCTCAAAGTGTGGGGGTGTTTGGCTAAGGTTGAAGTACCACTTCCTAAACAAGTTAAGATCGGCCCTAAAACCGTCGATTGTATCTTTATAGGATATGCTTCAAACAGTAGTGCCTATCGATTTCTGATTCACAAATCCGAAGTACCGGATATGACAGAAGGCACTACGATTGAATCAAGGAACGCAGTGTTCTTTGAGAACGTCTTTCCTCTTAAGGAAAAAGAGGAAGACTGTTCGAGCAAAATAACTCTCGAAGCAACAGACGACACTGTTAGTCCTTCCACTCAAGAGAGTGAAGAACTGAGACGCAGTAAGAGAGCTAGAATTGATAAAGACTTTGGTTCAGACTTCATTACTTATGTTTTGGAGGAAGAAGAACCCAAAACTATCAAAGAAGCAATGGCAAGACCAGATGCACACCTCTGGAAAGAAGCCATAAAAAGTGAATACGAGTCTATTCTCTTAAACCACACATGGGAGTTGGTTGACCTCCCTAAAGGTTGCAAGCCCTTAGGATGCAAGTGGATCCTTAGAAGAAAGTACAAAGCAGATGGATCTGTTGATAAGTACAAAGCTCGTCTTGTTGCAAAGGGGTTTAAACAAAAGGAAGGGTATGATTTCTTCGATACATACTCACCAGTGACAAGGATCACCTCCATTCGGGTGTTAGTCGCCATTGCTGCGTTGCACAATCTCGAAATACACCAAATGGACGTTAAGACGGCGTGTAAGTGTGTAAACTCGTTAGATCACTGTATGGACTTAAGCAAGCTCCAAAACAGTGGCACTTGAAATTTGACAGTACAATGCTGTCAAATGGGTTTTGAATTAACGAATGCGATAAGTGTGTGTATGTGAAGGATACACCTACTGGATATGTTATTGTGTGCTTATATGTCGATGACATGTTAATCATGAGTAACAATCACGATATCATAGTTAATACGAAGAACATGTCAAGTAGAAACTTTGACATGAAAGACATGAGACTAGCAGATGTGATTCTTGGAATCAAGATAGAGAGAACGTCAAATGGAATTTCCTTGACACAATCTCACTATGTGGAGAAGATACTAAAGCAATTTAAGGCCTTTGACGATCCACCTGCTAAGACACCTTTGGAACTCAATGTTCACTTGAAAAAGAATAGAGGAGAACCAGTGGCCCAACTGGAATACGCAAGGATCATTGGAAGTGTGATGCACATCACGAACTGTACACGCCCTGATCTTGCATGTTCGGTAAACAAGTTGAGTCAATACACGAACAATCCAAGTCATGAGCACTGGAAAGCGTTGAAAAGGGTACTAAGATACTTGAAGTACACCCTAGATTATGGGCTTCACTACACAAGACATCCAGTTGTAGTCGAAGGATACAGTGATGCAAATTGGATATCAGACACAAAAGACTCGCTGTCCACTAGTGGATATGTATTCACTATTGGAGGAGGAGCAGTGTCGTGGAGGTCCAAGAAACAAACATGTATTGCTCGTTCCACAATGGAATCAGAATTTATAGCGTTAGACCTAGCCGCTGCAGAGGCTGAATGGTTGCGTAATTTTCTGGAAGACATTCCTTGTTGGAAAAAGTCGGTACCTGCGGTGACGGTACACTGTGACAGTCAAGCTGCCATTGGGAGAGCTTCGAATGTCATGTACAACGGAAAGTCGAGACACATACGTCGTCGACACAACTCCGTTAGAGAATTGATCTCCACGGGAGTAATGTCCATTGATTATGTCAATACAAAGGACAATATAACGGATCCGCTCACGAAGAGCATAAATCGAGATCAATTGTACAAGCTGGTAGAAGGAATGGGTCTAAAACCCACAATAAAAACCAAAGCAGTGGTAACCCAACCATGATGACTGGAGATCCCAAGAACTTGGTTCAATGGGAAAACGAAGCTGTGGAGGTTAGTGAGAAAACACTTGAAAATTATGACTATTCCGGACAGCACTATCTCAAGTGTTAACGACCCGTAAGATGTGGTAAAGGCTGAGTCTTGGACTCTTAATAATTCCTAGAGTATAACGGGATACTCGAAAGGAAGTTACCTATATAAATGAGAAGTGAGGGCCGCTTCGACCAAACATTTATGAAGTACAAAGGACGTCCATGGCCAAAACGGACAAAAACGTGAGAACGTTACGAAGACGAGATCGAAGTGTGCTGACACTGTTGTCTAGGTATACACTATGGAGGAATAGTTCAAGGCATCGCGTCCACTAAGCCGCCGGTATATCCGATAGTGTTTGGCTACGGAAAGTTTCAAGGCCAAAAACCACTTATCCGGACGCACGGAGATCTCACTCGAACTGAACACTGAGTCTGATGTTGTATAGATACGATTTTCACTCATGTGGGGGATTGTTGGAATTAATGGGAATTAATTGGGTTTTGACACCCTTATCTAATTTAATTAATTAGACGGACTAAACGTTAATTAAGAAATAATTGAATGTGACATAGTCGATCTACTCGCGGAGTAGATGAACGTGGTATATTTAATATCTCAAAACCGAGTTAAGGTGAGTGAGAAATTAATTGGTGAAGCTGAAGGGTTTCAACTTGGAAGTTTGAGAATGTGGGAAATTGTCCCACGTAGGAAACCTACAAAACATTTATGATGTATAAAGGTATTGAAGTAGCATGGTAGTTCAACTATCTAAAAGAGGTACACTCCTCTAAGAGCCACACGCGCGCGCGCGCGCCCGGCCGACCGGCTCGGCTTCGGATTTGGCAATTGGTCTTTGGTGGTCTTTGGGGCCCGCCTATCTTTTTGCAAACCCAAAAACTCCGAAAAGCCCAACTCAGGAATGGGCTCGGCCCATTCGAATTACTTCAAGAATGTTCCAGAATTATCTGGAAGTCTCAAACTTGGTCTTCAAGATTCGATCTTCCAGACTTATCCACGTGCGAGATATTATCTCAACTGCTGCGATATTTTCGCAATATATTCCCAAGAATCGGGCCTTGGCCCACGCGTTTTTCCTCTCCCTCCAATGGTTGATTCTGCCTATAAATATTAGACTCTTCCCTCATACATCCTACGCTGAAATTCGCCCCTCAACCTTCTACTCTCCTCTCGTCCCTACGCAGTGTACTGAGCTCCCGAAAGCCTTACATTGTTCTTTCGATACTTCCTATACAGTGGTGCTACTGTGTAGGAAGTGAAAGTCGTTTTACCTTTGGGAACGGAACGCCGTAACAGTCGAGCACTATCCTGGACGTATTCTGTTCTGCGGGAAAAGGGTTTTCCTTGACTCGACTTATTTGAGGTATTATTTGTGTTATTTGTTATTCTGATATTTTTGATATTGCAGTGTACACGGCGTAAGCAGTTTTCCAACAGCCAATTCATACCGAAAATATTGAAGCATTGTTTTATACCGAAATTAATTATTTAAGGTTTATTTTATTTATGTTTTAATAATTAAAGTTATTTTAATTTTAAAAAAATATAAAATTATTATTTTATTAAGGTTTTGATATTTCGGTATATCGATATACTGTTTCATACCGAATACCGAAAAAATTTCGGTATACCGAGGTATGATCATTTTTCATACTGTTACCGTACCAAAAATTTCGATAATTTCGATATTTTTTCGATATGAAAAGCTCAATATACCGAAATTTCGGTATATGAATAAGGAAGAGACGTAAAAAAATAAAGGTGATAATATAGTGGGTGGCTCAAAGGAATCACCAATCACTGTTAAAATTTACTTGTTAAAGTTTTGAATATTAAATTTTAATATATCTTCTGACTTTTTTAGTATTTTTATTGGTTTTGTTCATACGGTAACATACTTCTCTCTATAAAATAATACTATACATTATGATTTGCGATAAGTTTTGCAGATATTGTATAGATTAATTTCTTGTATTTCGCAATATCTGTTGTACTTGTATACTCTTATTTTAATTATTGTATACAATCAAACCACTAAACATTGTGTTTGGGCTTGATGTTTAGTTTGGTTCTCAATTTTATAAATGTCTAGTTTTAAAACTTACATTTGATTTTTATTTTTTTAATTTAAGACTTGAGTTGAAATAAAATCTCAATTCAAAATTCGATGAAAAGTTCCGGTCTTCAAATTGAGTCATATAAGATGATAAAAATAAAATTAAATAGTATACGCGACTTTTTATTATCCTCTTGTATGACTCGAAATGAAAAAAAAAATTATATGCATTGAGACAAAGAGAATTAAATTGAATCTTGAATTGAGGTAACAAAATTAAATCAAATTCAAGACATTTTAAAATTGAGTTCTTATATGAAATGGTTTCTTCCATCTAAAGTTGAAAGGACAAATCGGACAATTAGCACCTCCTTTATATGATAGGAGACCGTTGGTTAAAAGTGTGTTTACGTTGAGTCTTGAGTATGCAGATTTAGTGTTATTCCAGAAAATTAGTTAATGCGGTACTTATTTGCAAGTATTATAAAATGAGATTTTTTTTGGAAAAAAAAAATCATTTTAAAAATTGTTAATAAAATCGACAAACATGTACTCACTACCTCTACAATAAATGATATATTAACATTTTATTCTTGTAAATAACTAAATTTTTTTCCCTTTTCATATTTTTTTTTTCAATTTTACGGTCTTCGAATTTTAGATTTCAAAAAACTCATAATTTATAACTTATGTTTAATGGTAAACTAAAGTCATTAATTAACTAAAAATAAATTTATCAATACATACTTTTTTTTTTTAATTTTACATTTTTTTAAAAATTATAGAACAAATATAGTATTAATGTTGTTAAAACTCAAAATGAAATATATGGAATATATATTTGCAGGTGATTAAAATATACTTGCAGATTATGAGAGCGAACAAAGTACTTGTGTATTACCTATTTTATACAAGAGTATTAAATGTTCGACAATATTATATGCACATATGCAATTAATAAAGATTTATCCAAACATAATGAGTACATATTACCCTTTTTTTGAGAGAGTATTACATGTTATACAATACAATATTACTACTTGTTTTGCTTTTATAGTATTACATCAAACTAAAATCAATATAATATATCACACTTTTTATAAAAGAGTTATTAAATGTTATACAAGACAATATTTGAACATGCAAATTAATAAAGATTTATTCATACACAATACATATTACCTCTTTTTTGACAAATATTATTACTTCCCTCCATCCAATTTTTTTTTCAAAAAAATATGTTTATTCTATTTAAATAGTTCACTTTTAAATATTTTTTCTACTTTAGTAATAAGATTGAGTATCTACCAAATATATTATTTACTCATTATTCTAAATATATTTTTTATAATTAAAATATATATATATTTTAAATATGTATAAAAAAAAGTGAGCACATTTTTTTTGGACAGAGAGAGTAATTGTTTTGCTTTTATAGTATTACATCAAAGTAAAATCAACATAATATATCATTCAAGTTTTTTTTTACACATTTAATTTATACGTAAACAATTCATTAAAAACTGTAAAAAGAAATCATGCATAAAAAATTAGTATGGAAAAAGAAATCATGCATAAAAAATTAGTATGGGGAGTAGTTTCTAAAACATCCAAACTAAATGTAACAATAATAAAAAAAAAATATATAAAATATTAACACAATATCTTTTTCTTTTTCGAAATAGTGTTATATCATTAAGGATTAAAGTTTTTGAATTTGATCCTATAAGTTGGATTGATTTTGAATTTGATCTTGACGAATTACACATTTTAATTTCGGTCCAATAAGTATACTTACATTTTGAAAATAGTCATTTTACCTGTAGTAGAAGGTCACCAAACAGATCTAACTTTTTTTTTTTTGTAATATGTGGCATTAATTTATATTTATTTTATATCAATTAAAAACTTATTTTATATTTATTAATTCAGAAATTTATGAATATTAGTTAAAAGAGTACTGATATAGAACCAACCTTCGGGTTTTTTATGGAACCGATTACTGAGCTGTCACTCCGCGTCATCATCACATCATTCTTATTGATATATTTTAAAAGATAATTTAAAATAAATCTTATCCAATAAAATATATTTTAATTTTTTAATATGTAATCTCTCACTTAACCATAAGTAAAAACCAGAAAACATCTTCAAACCAAATCAAATCTTCCATCTGCCCACCCACCAACGATTTATTTTTTCTGATTTGAAAAATCAGGAAAAGCAGAAAGCTTTCCCACAAAGCAAATCCAAGTTTTTTGCAATTATTACTTATTTTCTAAGCAAAAAATAAATTAATTTAATATCTTAATTTTGTCGTATATGTATAATTTTCTAATCGTTATTTCATAAAATATTTTAGAAAAATTTGATGTATCATAGATTAGAAAATTCTCTTGTATATAATGACAAGTTCTTAGAATTTATTTTTAAAAAAAAACTTTAATAGCATAATTTACAATTTAGCAGTAACATGTTAAACCTAAAAAATGGAGGATGTACTTAGCTAATTCAAAGAAAATATATCAGCAAGCTGCATGAAATGTAATCCATTCTCTTTGCAACTGGACTCAAGATTAATATAATGCATCATCAACTTATTTCTGTGTGAGCCTTTGAACAACATAAATTTCATTTATAATGCATCATCAATTTATTTCTGGAAGCACAAAAAAGTTTCACTTTGTGTACAAATTGGCTTGTTTCTATAAGCACAAAATCATTTGTCTTTTTATTGGCCATATTCTATCAACACTAAAAATGTGTTTCACATATGCCAGAACCTATCGACTACGCAAATCATACACACGTTTTGCAACCAGTGACCTCTGAATATAATATTATTAATGAGGTGTCTACATTTTTCATATCTACATTTTTCATATTGTAATATGTACGTGGGAATGCTTGATGTTTTCATATTATAATATTCATCTTATAAGCGATTTGATTAATCTTCTCTTAAATAAATGACTATGTTTTGATTCAATATTATCATTTTTTTTATCATTTTATTGCTAAATTATAAATTTTGTCATCCATCACCACTTGTTTGTGTTAGTAAATTGAAAAAAAATAATAATAATAATTGTAGAAAACTTGATTTGCTTTGTGGGAAAAGTTTGATTTTTTCAGGAAAAATAAATAGTAAATCAGAAAAAATAAATCGTTGGTGGGTGGGCAGATGGAAAATTTGCTGGTTTTTACTAACGATTAAGTGAGAGATTACATATTAAAAAATTAAAATATATTTTAATGGATAATATTTGTTTTAAATTATCTTTTAAAATATATCAATAAGAATTATGTGGATGATGACGCGGAGTGACAGCTCACCCGAAGGTTGGTTCTATATCAGTACTCTTAGTTAAAATATTAAATGATACGTAATATTTTAAAATTTTTGAAAATAAAATTTGAATAATATTTAAAATACTAAATACAGTATTTTTTAAAAAAACTCTGAATTTTTTTAATATAAATAATTTATTTATTCATAAATTAATTAATTATTAACTTACCAAATTAGAAAAAAATATAATTACAAAATAAGTATTATAAAATTATTTATTAAAAAGTAATCAAATAAATAAAAAAATTTATCTGAGTATTACATAAAGTTCACATATTTTTGTACGAACTAATATCAAATTAAAAATTATATAATAAAAATAAAAAATAATAAAATTAACAATTTGTTAAAAAAAACATTGTTCATCATCATCTTTCAATTACCGTGGACAAGGGGTGAGAATTTTGGATATATTTGAGTATATTTTTTGATTTATTTAGGAATTTTAAATATTTGTAAATTTTTGTATTTATTTAAAATATTAAAATAATTTTTAAGTTTTAATAAGAGTTTTTTGACAATTTTAATAAAAAAAATTATTTAGGAGTTTTATTATTTTAAAGATAAAATTTATATTTATTTGAGTATGTTAATTGATTTTTTAATTATATTTTTTTATTTAGGTAAAGTAATTGAATTTTTAAATAATTAATTAGGTAAGTTAATTGATTTTTCTGTAATTAATTGATTTTGGAATAAATTTGATTTCTTTTTTATATTATAATTTTTTTAGCGTTTATGAGAAATTATTTACTTATTTAAATATTATTCTCTTTATTTTTAGATATTTTAAAATATTATTTAATATTTCAACTAATATTCGTAATTTTTTTGTATAAATAAATATAAATTAGTTTAATATAAAAAATATAAAAAAAATGGAAGTTGACCTATTTGATAATCTGTTATTGCAAGTAAAATGACTGTTTTCAAATTTTGAGTATACTTATTGGTCCGAAATTAAAATGTGTAATCCGTCAGGATCAAATTTAAAATCAATTCAATAAATGTGTAATCCGTCAGGACCAAATTTAAAATCAATCCAATTTATTAGACTAGAAAATCTTTAATCCCTATCATTAAATTTGATAGTACTATTTATGTCATTACATTTGACAATATTACACTTAAATATATTACTACATTAAAAAAAAAGCTGAGACTCAGCCTAGCATAATAGCATTTCACTATTTTTCCTTTCATTTTTTTTTTTACCACCAAATTAATCATCGAAACATAATCCCCCCATTCTTCTTTAACCACACTATTTACCACTTTATCACCACCATCATTCTTTGGATTAATCTTTTTACAAATTTCTTGTCATTGTTTTTTGAGAAATGTGCAACTTCTGTCTATAGAGAAACGTGCAATCTTTGTTTGTGAATAATAGTGCAATGAATTTGTATTGGTAGATGAAATTCATATACACTACCTCACTAGAATTGTCGAAAATAGCCATATAATGAAATTGCTACAATTTAAAAAGTCATGAATGAAATTGCTACAATTTAAAAAGTCGTGTTGTAATTGAAAACAAGCATAAAAACATCATGATTTACATTGCAATTAATCAATAATAATATAATAACATCACTCATGTTGCTCTTACCTACAATACTAATTAATTTAATATAATTTCTCTCCAATTGTTTTTTCTCTCTCTAAAATTCAATTGTGAGCAATAATTCTAAGAACTTTCATGAGGAAGTTTCTTTTTGCCGAATCGAAAGATTTTTTTTCTTTCTGATTTAATTCCAATTTTCTTTTAATGGTTTGTTTCTTTGTTATTTCTTGATCTCTGTGCTCTTTTTCTCCCCCGTGTTTTTTTCCATATCTTTTTCTTGGATAGTGTTTTGCTTTTGGGGTAATCATTTGCTAAGCCTCATTTGGGGGTGTTTTGGCGTCTTAGTTTTTTGCGGGCGTGATTCTCACGTTGAAGCATATTGGCTGTGGTGTTTTAGGGTTTTTTTGCCTCGGTTTTTGTGGAAGTGTTTTATGGCAATTGGTGGTTTTTCAGAAGCTTGGTTACTCCAGCGGTTTTCCCACGACAACTTTTTTTCACTCTCTCTCTCTCGCACGCTGGATTGGCAAACCAATGGTCTTCCATTGGTGGTTTTGAGTCTATTTAAACCTTCAGATGTCATTAAATGGTTTCACATTCCTCTTTCTCTCCCACCATACGAAGCCGATTTATATTCCACCACCATGGCAGAAAACATTTATGAAGCTTTTGAAAATTTCTACCTTGCTGATAATGAAACCACAAATATCATTGTTCAAAAAGAAGAAATGGCTATCCCACAGAATGCTCTTGTGCTGAAATTTGTTGCAACCAGAAAGTTTAATCCGGTGGAGTTAAGAGACTTACTTCAAAGGGTGTGGGGGATCAAGGCCGAACTGAAGGTAACTTTGACAGGGGTGGGTTTATTTCTGCTTGATTTCTCTGATGAAGGTGAGATGATGATGGCGTTGCACAGACAATCATGGAATCTCCGCCGGTCACTGGTTGTTCTAAAGAAGCTGCATGGCCAAGATCGGCCCTCTACTCTAAAAATCCACCTTGTGCCGTTCTGGGTTCAAGTGCATGGCTTGCAGTTTTCTGCGATGTCTAAACCGATAGGAGCTCGGGCTGGTAGCATCATTGGTGAAGTTATTGAGGTGGGGTTTGTGACAAATGATGAAGCATGGGGAGCTTTTTTTAGGGTCAAAGTTGTTGTTGATGTTACAAAACCTCTGAGCAGGTGCTGTGTTATTACTGTTGAGCAGGAACGAGTGGCAGTTGTGTTCCGATATGAACGCCTCTCTGATTTCTGTTATTTGTGTGGGCATCTGGATCATGTGGAAACTGAATGTGGCTTGGCTTTGGGAAGAAATAATGATTGGATTTCAAAACATAGGTTCTTCCCTAAGTGGTTGCGTGCGGATCATCCAAAAGGCCCCTCAGAGGAGGACATGCAGAGATTTCTGGGGAAGGTGCAGCGCAGTATTGAAGATTTGGACCGCGCTCGAGAGGAACAACTATGGGAAGAGCGTAGGAGGGAAAAATGGAAAGGAGTTTTGGTAGATGATGATGTAAATTCCCTTCGCCTTGGTACTGGGCCAAAAGGTAGAAAGGAGGTTTATCGCTTTGCAGACTTGATGAGTCAAGGTGAGGCCCGTAGATGGTGCGCTGATGAAGGGGCAACATCTGTGAAGAAGTACAGATGGGATCCAATTACAAGTATGTTTCTAGAGCCTTTGGCTTTTGTTGTTCCAATGGGTTATGAGTACAGGCTTGTTAAGATACCTTTATGGGGAGACGATAATGGTGTAGACTATCGAGTCATACATCAAGTGGACATGTATTTCCGAGCATATGACTATAATGAGTTTGTGGAGATCATCCGCCAGGGGGAAGCACCGTATGTTCCACTTTTTGAAGGATTCGTTAAACATGGACAAAATACTGGGAAAACAGATGGAAAGGGTCATGCAAGAGAGGACTCAACGGACACTGACACAATGTTTAACTCAACTTTGCCCTGTAAGAAACGATCCTTTCTGAATCGGGATCGTGGAGGTGTGGAAGATGGCATATGGGAGGAATTTGAGGATCTGACGAAGGCTGAAGGGGGGATAAAAAAGGCAAAGAATTTGGCAGCCGATCTTGGGGAAGAAATCCAAATGCGTGGAACGGCGGAGGCTGACATTGCTCAGCTCCGCTAGCAAGAACGAGCGATGTCTATTGGAACGCACGAGGGGTTAGCAACCAGCGTGCGTTCGGTTATCTTAATAATATTACTACTACTTATCGTCCGTCTTTACTTTTTCTTTGTGAAACTAAATGCACTAAAGCTAGGCTAGATGTTCTTAGAAGAAAATTAGGGTTTCTTTCTATGTTTAATGTGGACAGTTGTGGTTCATCTGGTGGTTTGTGTATCTTTTGGAATGAATGGAAAGTGCATATTTTGTCGTATTCGTTGGGCCATATTGATTGTTGTATTGATGATTTATCGCATTGTTGTCGGTTTACGGGTTTATATGGTAACCCAAATTTGCCACTTCGCCATTTTTCATGGACCTTACTTACGCGCTTAAAATTGTATAATACTTCTGCCCCATTAGCTTGGATCGTTGGGGGAGATTTTAATGAGGTGTTATATCACCATGAAAAGAGGGGGGGGGGGGGGGTGATTTGATTAACTTAAATAGAATGCTGCAATTTCAGGAAGCCTTGGATCATAATCAACTTAAACCTTTGAAGTGTACTGGACCAAAATTCACATGGATGAATAAAAGGAGTGGAAGAGATCTTATTAAAGAAAAACTGGACAAATTTGTTGCTAATGATGAGTGGATTTCTTTTTTCCCTCATTTTGCTCTGAAAGCTTTGGATTTTGCTGGATCGGATCATCGCCCTTTACTCCTTAATTGTTCTAATTCTTCTGTGAAACAAAATAGACATATTTCAAAGGCTTTTAGGTTTAAAAATCACTGGATTAAGGAAACGGAATTTAAGGAGATTGTTTCTCAAAGTTGGAAGAACAATGTTGTGGGAGACCATCTTGGAGATAGATTGCTTTCTTGTGGAAAGGACTTACGGGACTGGGAGCCAAAAAATGGTGGTTGTTTGTCTTCAAGAATGAGGAGAATTAATGCTCTAATTGAGAATGAATTGACGGATGAGAATCTTGAACCAAATTTTGATAAGGTTAATTCTCTTGAGCAAGATTTGGCTAAACTCCATTATCAACAGGAAATTTACTGGAAACAACGTGCACGAGTTGACTGGTTGCGTGAAGGTGATCGGAACACAAAGTTTTTTCACTCCAAGGCATGCGCATGAAGAGCTCGAAATTCTATTCGATCCATTATTAAGGACGATGGGGAGGAAGTTACAAATGAACAAGATTTGTCAAAATGCTTTGTCCAATTCTATCAGGATTTATTCTCGTCCTCGTGTCCTACTACACAAGATATTTGCAATGCCACGGGGGATCTCCAGCTTTCAGTCTCGGAGGATATTGCATTGGCATTAGATGCTCCTTTCACTCGAGAAGATATTGATAAAGCTGTCCATGATCTTAATCCATGGAAGGCCCCTGGACCTGATGGCTTTCCAGCCTCTTTCTATCAATCAAATTGGGCAACTATTGGTGATGATATCTCAAAGCTTATGCTGGATGTGCTAAATGGCAATGGTTTTTTAGAGTCCTGGAATCAAACAACCATCACACTCATTCCAAAGATTCAGAATCCCACTATGATTGCTCATTTTCGACCAATCAGTTTATGCAATGTTAGTTACAGAATTGTGGCTCGAGCTATTACAAATAGGCTGAAATGCTTCATGAATGAGATCATTGACCCTTTTCAAAGTGCTTTTATCCTGGGTCGCCTTATTACGGACAATGTACTTGTTGCTTATGAAGCCATGCATTGGATTAGATCTTCAAAAAGTAAGGAAGGTTATGCGGCTTTAAAATTGGATATGAGTAAGGCGTATGACCGGGTTGAGTGGTCCTTTCTTAGGTCTTCAATGCGGCATATGGGTTTCTCCCAAAAATGGATTGATTTAATCATCAGATGCATCTCTTCGGTACGGTACAAGATTAACATTAATGGTGAGTTATCACATCCTTTTTCACCATCCAGAGGTTTGAGACAAGGTGATCCTCTTTCTCCGTATCTCTTTGCAATATGTGCTTAGAGCCTGTCCGCATTGATATCAAAAAATATTACTTTGGGAACTTTTGTTGGTGTCAAAATTGCTCGAACAGCTCCGGTTCTTTCTCACCTCTTTTTTGCAAATGATAGCCTGGTGTTCTTCAAAGCCATGCCTATAGTCAGCTTCATTCTGAAAAGATGTTTGTATACATATGCTAGGGGATCGGGCCAGTTGGTTAATTTTGACAAATCTGCTATTTCTTTTAGCCCTTTCACAAAAGCTGAGTATCGAGAGAGGGTTGCATCCATTTTGGGAGTAAAGAGAACACAAGGGCATGAAGTGTATCTAGGACTACCTACTTTCTCCCTTAGGGCAAAAAGATTTCAATTTGGTTATATTGTGGATAGAGTCCGTAAAAAGATTAACTCCTGGAACCATTGTTTTTTCTCAGAAGGAGGAAAAGAGGTCCTTACTAAAGCAGTTTTACAAGCCATACCTACATATGCAATGGCTTGTTTCCGATTACCTGCCTCTATTTGTTCAGAATTGGAGAGTTTGATGGCTAGATTATGGTGGGGTGGACAGCTTTCTACGAAGAAAATGCATTGGTCCAAATGGACGGATCTTTGTCGTCCAAAGGAAGAAGGAGGTATGGGATTTAGACGGCTTGTTTTGTTCAACAAAGCTATGCTAGCTAAGCAAGTATGCAGAATTATTAGTCAACCGGATACATTGATTAGTAAAAATTTTAAAGCTAGATACTTCAGAAATGTTGATATTTTTTAAGCTGGGATTGGATCAAACCCGTCTTATATATGGAGGTCACTAATCTGGAGCTGTGATATCATTGAAAAAGGATGTAGATGGAGGATTGGGAATGGAGAACGCATTCACATCTTTAAGGATAGATGGATTTTAAATACTGAATCAGGATTACCAATGACAAATTTGGTGAGTGCGTCAAAGGTTAAACGATTCATCTCCGAAGATTACATGTGGAATGCAAATCTTATACAACAAGCTTTTGTTCCGGTTGAAGCTCAAACCATCTTAAAAATTCCGTTATATGGCGCCGACAAAGAAGATTCTTTAATGTGGCCAGAAAACTCTACGGGTACCTATTCGGTGGCCTCTGGTTACCATTATGCGCGAAAACAGGATATGAGGGGGATTGGTAATAACAGTGTGGAGTCGTCGAACTAAAAAATCAAGGAATGTCTCTTTAAAGTCATTTGGAAAATGAAGATACCTCCAAAAGTGCGCGTGTTCGGTTGGAAAGTATTAAGAAATTTTGTAGCAACGGAAGGTAATTTGGCTTTGCACCATATACCTATTAATCCTTCTTGTTTAGTTTGTGGATGCCCTTTTGCAGATACAATGCACTCACTTTTCTGGTGTCCTAAAGCTAAGGAAATTTGGAAGAACGAAGGCCTCTGGTATGTTTTTAAAGATTTCACTAAAGGGCATATTTTGTATTTCTTTAAAAAATTAGTGAAAATTTTAAGCAAACATGATGTAGAGGTTGTTTTTATTATTGCGTGGGCCATTTGGAGGAATCGATGTCATTGGACGCATAGTATTGATGATTGTAAAATGGTTGAGAATTTTTCAACAAATGTCAAATGAGCTTTGGATTATTTATATGACTCTAAGCAGTTGGAGATGTGTTTCTCCTCTAAACATCTGGCCGGGGAACATATGAGATTAAAGGGGAGCATGAGTACGGAGTATTGCCTATTTTCTAATGCTGCATTTAATCCTGGAATTTTTTTTATGCAATCAGCTTTGCCCTTTTAAAGGATGAAGATACTATCATTATGGCTGGGTATGAGCGCATTAGTAATCCGGGGACGGTTCTTGCAGCGGAACTTCTGGCGCTTCAAAGAGGAATTGAATGTTGTAGACGGAAGAAGCTTCGTATTAAGGGTGTACGATTAGACTCCTTTATTGCTATTGATGCCCTGGGGCTGGGAGCGGAAATTAGTTTGGCTGGGATGGAAAATGAAATTCTTATGGATATTCAGAGCAAGTTAAGATCAATCTTAGTGTGGGATTATCGTCATGTGAACCGAAATGAAAATATGCTTGCACATGATCTTGCTCAAAAAGCTTTTATCTCTTCAACTCCTTACGACTGGACTGGAGAAGATACTGTTCGGTGTTTTAGGGAGAAATGGTTGATGTAATTACTGTTTTTTCTTGATTCTACGAAAAAAAAAAATTAATATAAAATTACATACAACTCCCTTAAAAAATTCAACCATTATTTTTGATGGAAGTTAAATACCCATCCCTTTTTTCACGTCCCCATGACTCGAACCCAAGACCTAAGGCCTAGGTAGTGGTGCTCTAACCACTTGAGCTATCTCACTTTGTCAAATTCAACCATTATTGCTACTCCCTCTCAAACTACGGTGCATTTTGATAATTTCACACATATTAAAATTAATACTCTTTTCATGATTAATGTGAAAATAATTCACAAAATTAATAATCCGTATCTATTACAACATCATTTTATTTTTAAAATCGACATTAATTTTAGGTCTACATTTTACCCCATATCTTTCTAAATTCATTTTAAGTCTTACCAAATCTTTATTATACTTACACCTTACCAAATCACCTTAAATACTCATTTTTTATTTGACCCACACCACTAAATTCAATTTTTTAAAAAAAAGTGAGCTGGCCAAAATGTGCAAGTTATCATATAAAAAAAAAAGGACGGAAGAAGTATTAACTTCTAAAAAAAAAGTCAACTTGTTCGATCAATTTAATTTAATGGAATGAGATGTATTGACAATTTTATCATGTGAAATTTTGATGAATATAATGTAATACATATTATTTTATTTTTATAATAATATTAATTAGACCCTCCTACCAATTAAAAATTTATGACCCCGTCACCATTTCTCCGTCCCAAAATGATGATCTCCTTTTATTTTTTACATGTACCAACAAAACAACATCTATTCTGCCTAAAATCTGGATTTTACCTATATTTTTTTATTAAATATTAAAATAATAATCATGAATTAAATAGAGATATTTAAAACATTTTACTCCACATACTAAAAAAATAAAGAAAGTAATGTTTTGAGATTAAAAAAAAAAGGGAATAGAAGAAATCGTATTAGGATGGAGGAGTATTGAAAAACCAAAATTATTACAGTATTTTGTAAGTTTTTTTTTTTTTTTTTCCATATAAAAAACTTATAAGCGCCACCAACTTAGATATACAGTATACTCATTATACTGGCAATTTCAAACGTGATACTCAATTTTAAAGAATCTTTTATTGACATGCTCTTTGAGAAATTCTCGTATTTCATGCATACTAAAATTTAATTTAAGTACTCCATATTCCTTCTATACTAATACAATAATAAATTAATAACTTATGCAATGCCACTCAAAAATCTAGATTGTTATATCTAAAATATTTATCTTCAAAACATATTATTTGTACATGATTATCTCCATTTCTTTTGATAATAAAATATGCACCACAAACACTCAACGATATTATATAGACCAATATTAAAATTCTTATGATGCCAATTTTGGCATGTGCTACTTATAAAGCTATACTCCAATTTATAACAAGCATTGGCGATTTGTATTGTAGAATTTGTAGCTGAGATAATAAGATTTCAATAATAACCCATATAAATACTTTGATAAATACATTCTCCTTTTTAAGTATGTGGTTGTACAGATAAGAAAAAAAATAAAAATAAAAATTAAATAATTTTTTATAAAGTACTCACTTCAATCAAAATGGGACACTTTTTTAAAATAAAATAAGAATATTATAAAATATTGTATAATCCATATAAATAAAATGACCGATTTTCATAAAATGTACTCCGTAGTATAAAAATAAATTTAGTGAAAAAGCGAATAAGATAAGTGAAAACAAATTTAATGATCGGAGGAAATAACATTGTCAAATTTTCGTATACAAATATACAATTGAGTGCATATCCAATTGAATTTTAAATGATTTAAATATATCTATAATAGTCTAATTAAAATTATGATCGCCATATTATAATCAAATTAGAATTGTATTCCCTCCGTCTTTAAAAAGCTTGCGGTGCTTTAATTTTGGACACAAAATTTAAGAAAAAATGTAAATAATTATAATGTTGATGACTTGATGGTTAATTTTACAAACTTTTATATATAAAATAAATAAATAGTTGAATTGAGTGTATAATAAACTTAAAAAATAATTATGTGAATGAGAAATATGTATATTGTAAGAGTGAAGATTATTATTGATATTGAGATTGTGTATCTAATTGCAACACAATGAAATGTTGAGATTTTTTAGTAAAAGTCGTGATTAAATTGATATTTAGATTAAAGGTGATGATTTATTTAGAATTAACCCAAACATATAATATATATCTATCTATATATATATTTTATGTAATATTAGTTCGATTTTTTTCATTAATAAAAACCGTAAACTGAATTATACGGAGTACTAAATAAAAAAAAAAAACAATTTTCAAAATAAAAAACCGAACCGTAAAGCAAACTATATTTAATTGTTCAGTTGGGTTGGGTTAGGTTGGGTTCTAACCATACACACCCCTGTATAAAAAAACTATACAACCAGGCCACATAGGACGGAAAATAGAAAATGGAGTACGGATACACCGCGCAGTGAACCATTTTTGGCTTCCAGTTTCACCCTCTTTATTTTCCAGCACCACATTTCTCTGGCGGGAAGATTTGCTCAATTCTCCTTCGAATCAAATTCACTCGTGCACATAGATAGAGAGAGAGAGAGGGCGATCCACTCTCTCCGCTTTCGCATCTGACCAGTGACATTGTATCTACATCCCAGTAGCTTCACCGGTGTTATGGAAGACGAACCAGCGGCACCGGAACCAACCACTCGCCGTTCGGTTAGTCAATTACTTTAATTTGCTTTCATGATGTTGCTTTAGCGGTTTAAACCCTAATTGAATTTTTTGTGATATTTGTGTTTGAGTAGAAAAGGACTAGGGCTGAGGTCAGGCCAGCCGATTTCACGCCCTCAGACAAAATTGGAGATGATTTGGAGGAAGAGAGTGAAGAATCTTCCGATGAGTTTCGAGAACCTCGTAGGAAAGCTAAGAGAAATAAAACTACAGAAGGTGCTTCAACTTCGGCTGCAGCAGGGCGTAAATCGGACCTCAGTTTAATTGGTATCACCTCTATAAAATTCTAAATAATTTGAATACATTTAGGCTATACTTATGCGAGTAAGGTTTTTGATTTGTGTTAATTGGTCTATGGAATTGGACTTGAGGGTAAATCTATTCAAGTTTGTTTATTTTAGATATAAGGGTTCAACAGTTCAGCCGAGACATAGTATACTTGATTGTCTGTTCAGCTCATTCTGATTATTTTCTATGTAAATCCTTGTATTTCTGCTCTTTGGGATGAGATGGCCTGTCCTAAGTTGATTGGATTTCAGAAGAAGTTAATCTGATGCAGCTATTTGGGCGATTTATGTTCTTCTTAGATGACGTTTTAAAAGTATCAATTGAAGTGTCAAACTGACTTTACAACTTTGATCTTATTTTATTTATTTATGACAATCGTTTTACACGTGTCAGTTTAACTGGCAAGCTGAGTTTTACAACTTTGACATTATTTATTTCTTCACGTGTATGGTAATAGGCATAAATGTGCTTACCATGACAAGAACATCTGCCTTTGCTTTACAGAGGTTATTAAAGGTGATGGAAAAGAAATACCTGATGTAGTCAAAAAATGGGTTGAACGATACGAGAGGAACCAAAAGTCCGCAATGGCTGAACTCTTGACTATGCTTTTTGAGGTGATTATTATTAACTGTGTTCTAATCATGTTGTTTCTATTAGACTACTTTATTGTATTATCACGTGCAGGCTTGCGGCGCAAAAAAACCCATTCTAGAAGAGGATGTAGATGAAACTGATGTTGATGCTGTGGTAGTTGATCTTGTTAACCTGGCAAAAAAAGTATCCTTTATCTTTATAATGGAATCATTTTGTGGCACCTTAAACAAGATTTTTTTTTTTTGCTGCTTTCATCTCCTGTTAACGTGTGATAGACAACAACTAGAATTACCTTGGAAACTTCAGATTTCTCTTAACAAATTGCGACTTAGGGGGAAGTTGAGGATTATCACAGTTCAAAAAGGGACTTCAAGAACTTCAAAGATAACCTTGTATACTTCTGGGACAATTTGGTCAGCGAATGTCAAAATGGGCCACTTTTTGATCAGTCATTGTTTGACAGGTGTTTGGACTACATCATTGCCTTATCATGGTAAGCACTCGATTCAAAGTTGCCAGGAATATTATAAAATAGGTTTAATTAAGCTTGTCGTTTTGTGTTTCATAGCACACCTCCTAGATTTTATCGTCAGATTGCCTCTCTGATGGGACTTCAACTTGTCACATCCTTCATCAATGTTACTAAAATGCTTTGTTCACGAAGAGACACCACTCAGAGGCAGTTAGATGCTGAAAAGAACAAAAAGGTTGATGGACCTAGAGTAGAATCACTTACGAAAAGACTTTCAACGACACATGAAAAGATAACTACCATGGAAGAGATGATGAGGAAGATTTTTACTGGGTATGAATCTCTGAAGTGTCATTCATTATCAGTGATAAGATTTTTGTAGGAGTATTTAATACTAATGTCCTGTAAATTAATTATTTTTCTTATAAAAAAATATTTCTGAAATACTATATTTTGAAGGTTGTTTGTGCATCGTTACCGAGACATCGATCCAGATATCCGCACGTCGTGTATAGAGTCACTTGGCGTGTGGGTACTGTCATATCCCTCACTTTTCTTGCAGGATCTGTATTTAAAGTACCTTGGATGGACATTGAATGACAAAGTAAGTTACAGATGGTTAATTTAATGTGAGTCTTTATTGTCTTAGCCTTAGGTGCTGAATATTTTCTATCATCACCTGCTTTGTAGAATGCTGGTGTTAGAAAGGCTTCTGTTCTGGCATTGCAAAATCTGTACGAGGTGGATGATAGCGTGCCATCTCTTAACCTTTTCACCGACAGATTTTACAAACGGATGCTTGAGCTTGCTGACGACATTGATATTTCTGTGGCAGTATGTGCAATAGGGCTTGTAAAGCAGTTACTGAGGTAAACCAGACTCACCAAAAATAAATTTAAAAATAAAACTGAGGTATCCAGTAACCATATGTTATGCGTGCTTCTTTTTGTATTTTTTTTAAACCTATAATATACTGCACACTGACCAGACTTAAAACCTGTCCTGACTTCTGAGAAAGGTTTTGTGGTATATTGCAGACACCAACTTGTGCCTGATGAAGAACTAGGTTCTTTATATGACTTATTAATTGATGATCCGCCGGAGGTTCGACGCGCCATTGGAGCTCTTGTGTATGATCATTTGATTGCTCAGAAATTTAATGATTCACAATCTCGCTTAGGTTATGTTCTTACTGTTTACTGATGATTCTTTTTATTTTTATTTTTCATGTTTTCAATTTATAGGGATGCCCCTTCCTGTTTTTTTTTCAGGCAGTGACAGTGACTCGTCAGAGGTGTATATCAGTAGAATGCTGCAGATACTAAAAGAATTTTCAGCTGACCCCATCCTGAGTTCGTATGTCATTGACGATGTCTGGGATTACATGGTGGCCATGAAGGTATGTAAGAGCACTTAGACGTGTTATATGGGGGAACTTGATTTTCTTCAATATTTTGGAAAGTTGTAGTTGGAGATGATGATGAGAATGGGTTCCAGCAGGTTAATTTAGTATTTTAGTACGCCTCAAACTACCATCTACCCCTTCTTAATAAGGAAAAAGGAAAGAAACTTAGGAGAAATGAATAAAGATACCGAAGGCTACCAAAAGGAATTACCACTCTGCCCTCGTTTTGAAATACAACCTTCTTTTAAATGTGTTCTTCTTTAGTGAGTTTTGGATCTTCAATCTTATATTAGTTGTTTATGAGGATCATGACAATATCAATGTGCACCTTGCTAGTTGCTACTTGTAATATATTCACATGTTTAATGACTTACTTTAGCCTATTAATTTTGCTTTCATGCTCCCTCCACCTGATTGGTTTCGTATCATTTTATTCGAAATTCATTTTTCTCTCCGTTTCTCCCCAACAATCTGAAATAAGTAAATGCATTATTGGGTGCAACGAACTGGTATGATATGATTGCTAGAGAGAAGGTCATTTGCATAAGTCTAATGAAACTCAGATGGATTTTCAATTGCTGTCTGTTCTTTTCTTAAATTGGTTGATTCCTTGGATACATGTATTCTAATTGAAAAGGAGCATGTGATACTTGCAGGATTGGAAGTGTATCATCCGTATGCTTTTGGCAGATAACTCATCAGCTGAGCTTGATGATTTAGATGCTACAAACTTGATTAGGCTTCTCTTTGCCTCAATTAGAAAGGCAGTAGGAGAGAGGATAGTTCCTGCAACTGACAACAGAAACCCTCATCATACCAAAGCTCAGAAGGTGACTAGCTTTTTAGTTTTCTTCTCTTATCCATTTTTTTTTTTAAAAACGATTGTCTTTTGTGATGCGTCTTTTGTCAGTTATATTTTAAGTTGAATCTGAAATATTCGCATATTGTTTGTCAGGAAATATCTAAGATTCTCTTGCAATATATTATATCTCAATATTATATAATCAAATGAACCTGTTTTTTCTGTACCTACCAGGAAATGTTTGAAAATAACAAACGCAGCATAACAGTTGCCATGATGAAGACCTATCCCCAGCTTCTACGCAAGTTTATGCCTGACAAGGACAAAGTAGCACCTCTAGTTGAAATTATTGTTCACATGAATATTGAGCTTTATTCTCTAAAGAGACAAGAACAGGTGGGTAGTTAATTTTCTTAACTATGTGGATTAATACTTAGGTTTACCATACTTACAATATTGGTTTTATTTTTGCAGAACTTTAAGTCCATTCTTAAACTTATGAGAGAAGCTTTCTTTAAGCATGGGGAAAAGGATAATTTGAGAGCATGTGTGAAAGCAATTAAGTTCTGTTCCACTGAGAGCCAAGGAGAATTGAAAGACTTTGCCCAAAACCAGGTCAAGGAGGTTGAGGACGAGTTGGTTGCCAAATTAAAATCAGCTATTAAAGATGTTGTGGTATGAATCTAGCAATGTTTATATTATCTGTATTAGCTTGAAGATACGAGGATTGACATGCTTTTGGTGCGCAGAATGGTGGTGATGAATACTCGCTGCTTGTAAATCTGAAAAGATTATATGAACTTCAGCTGTCGCACAATGTTCCTCTTGACAGCTTGTATCAAGATCTCTTACGTATTCTTCGAAATTTCAGAACTATAGATGATGAGGTTGATACACTTAATGTTGTCATTGTAGAATTATTCTTATCCTATTATACTTGGTGATGATCAGCTGCTTGTGCCAATTCAGGTTGTCGCATTTCTGCTCCTCAATATGTTCCTTAATGTCTCTTGGTGCCTGCAGTCCATTACATCTAGTGAAACAGTGTCAGAGGAATCTTTATCTTCTCTGTTAGGGAAGCGTGATGCCTTGTTGGAAGAACTTCAGTACTTTCTTGATAATCCTTTTAAACTCCATGACGATGGTAGATCTAAAACTCAGTTGGCATATCGTGTAAGCTCTCTCATTATAATGTTTGTTACTTATATCAACCTTGACTTCTTTGCCCTTATCCTTTTCTAATCCTCTCCTTGATGAGCTTTGTCTTTTTCTAGAAATATCTAACTTGACTCTGCATATGCGGATTTTCTTGTAGGTTTGTGGTATGCTTGCAGATCTTTGGTGTTTGTTCAAAAAGACTAAATTTGAGTCGACAAAGCTGGAAATTTTAGGGTACAGTCCACAAGAATCCATTATTGAAAAGTACTGGAGAATTTGTGAGCCACTGCTCGATGTTTCAGGTTACCTACTGCATCTCTTGTAATTAGTACATATTGTATTTGTGCATTTAGTCAATAGACTGAAATTGAGCTGCAGGCATACTTATAGAATAACACAATCTCTGTTGCTGATTATTGTTACTTCGTTTGGAACATGATGAGTTGCAAATCATATTGCAGCTTCTTATTTGATGAAGTTAATTGTTTTTCATGGCATTATCGAATGTCAATGTATCAAATATAGCCTTACGTATTTTTTAAAATTCCACAAAGCATGTTTCTTATTCGAATTTGTTGAGAGTGGAACCTACCTGGTCCATCGTCAAGTACTAGAGTGTACCCTGATTTTTTTGTTGAGTTGATTTGTGAATTCTCTGGTGTATCATTCCACACTAATGCAAATTAGTTTCTTTGATTCATGAAATTGATCCCTAGCCTTCCCCCACCCCCCAAATAAAAGAAAATTCTTACGTTCCACTTGATATATACTGCCAGCATGATAAATCTTATTTCAAAATTGCTTTCTTTTTATACGTTTGCTTCATTTTGAAGTATCCTTATGTTTCACATTTTAAGATCCCTCTTTTCTTCGCAGTACTATTGTGCATCTTATGTTTTCCACTCCCCCCACTTTGGGTCACAGCTTTTAAAAAACTGCACAAGGTCAAATATTGAGGTGGTTAGGACCATATTTTTAAAAGGCGCGCCTGCAGGCGCTCGGCGCTCAAGGCTGTAGGTTGTGCGCCTTTTGTGTTTAGTCAGGCACAGATTCGTGTGCGCCTTGGTGTGACGCGCCGCGCGCGCCTCTTGTACTTTTCAGTTTTTCTTCACCCCAAAATGTGGTTTGTGTAAAATTTTTGAAATAAAAAATCGGCATGCATCTGACGGGGGAGGGGCTTCCTTCTTTCCATATGGGTAGGTAGTAAAGGCAAGCGCATAGGCAGGTGATAGGAGGCACTGCCTTAAGGCGATAGAGGGCAGTTGCTTATGTATTAGTGGATCGTAGGTGGTAGGCACAGCTTCGTAGACAGACAGCTTGGCTAATATGTATATCAAAATCATATCCGGCATAAGATAACTAGATTAACTCAAATTAATGTTGAGGAAGACCAAGTTTAAGGAGAGCGGTAAATAGGCTTCCTGTGATCGAGTGATGCTACCACCTATCGTACGACAAACTGAATAGAGCAGCGGATTCTACCGGTCGGGCGGGAGAAAGTCAAATAGAGAAGATGGGGCCTCTTCCACACAAAAGTCGACGGGAGTGAAGAACCTCCACATACGATTTCTGCCAAAATATTGCTCGAACGAAAACAAAGGCAAATCATAGACAAGAAAACAGTGTTGAATTTAGGCCTAGAATTTAAGAAAAAATTGGTAAAGAAAGGAAAACTGAGAAACAACACCGTTGCCCCTATACACTAGGTTCTTTTTGTATCTTTTCCCTATTGCTACAATTTTTATTTATGATGAGAATGAGAACTAGACTATTGATTAATTGTTGGCTTTGCTACATTTGATGTTTTTCATGTTAACATTACAGAAGTTGACTCTTGGGGGTTTTATTATGTGATTTTATATGGTACTGAATTTTAATCTACAGAACAGTATGTGTCAAATATGTTTAATAAAAAAGAAGCACGCCTAAGGTGCGCGACTTGTGCCTCGGACGCTGGGACCCCTCTTCCGCCTTGGTGCACCTTGCACCTTTTAGAACCATGGTTAAGACTGTCACACTGTTTCCAGTTTCATGTTTGTGGTTGCATTTGTTATTTGTTAGACCATTAGAGTTTCTTGATTTCTTCTAATGTTTTATGAATAGCTTTGAATGACTTCTTTAGCAGATTTGTGTGTGGATTTTTTGATCTTTTATATATATTTATGCTCTTTAAACCTCCAAGTCACTGCAGATGATGCAGAGGATGAAGAAGAAAACAAAGAATATGTGGAGGAGAATAATGCAGACACAGTCATGTTTGCTCTTTCCAGATTAGTGTCTACTGATTCAGTTCCTAAGGTAGGTCTACCACCCCCCACCCCCCAAAAGCCATTTTAAAATTAAACTGCTTTGATTTGCAAATGCATTTTGTTCTTTGACCATAAAGTTCGTAATTGTGTTCTGACTGCAGGAGCATCTTGCATCAGAGATCATTTCTCATTTGGAGAATTATGGCACGAGTGTTAGTGAGATTGTTAAGCACCTACTCACTGCCTTAAAGAAAAAAGGAGACATTTCAATTATTCTTTTAGAAGCCCTGAAAAGAGTAAGGCCACTAATCATTGGTCTTATATATATGTGTGTGTGTGTGTGTGTGGATTACATCCCATTTAGATGCACAATCACATTGTTAAAGAACCTGAGCATCATGGATCAATTTTCTGTAATTAAAATCTATCTGACTGTATTTTTGTTGTTCGTCTAGGCTTACGAAAGGTATCTGGTAGCTCTTTCCTCTGGCGATGATAATCAGTCAAGCAAGACATTTCAGGAATGTAAAGACCTTGCTGCTCGGCTATCTGGATCGTACGTGGGTGCTGCTCGAAACAAGTATAAAGCTGAAATTTTGAATATTGTCAAAGGAGGCATCAATTATGCATTTTCACATCCTCCAAAGCAGCTGTCATTCTTGGATGGTGTAGTGCTGCATTTTGTTTCCAAACTTCCTGCTCCCGACATACTTGACATGTAAGAGCTCCTTCACTTTCAATTTTTTTCACAATAAAGATGCACTGATTTGAGTAATTATTGCATTATAAAGTGGGCTCCTAATTTTTATTTATTTATTTATTGTTTGATTTTGTTCTTTTGACTTAGCATGAGAGGAGTTGAGAAAAGAACTGAAAACGTGAGGACAGATGAAGATCCCAGTGGGTGGCGTGCCTATTACATGTTTCTGGACACCATTCGTGAGAAATATCTTAAAAATGAAGCTGTAAAAGGTAGCTCTATGGGCTCATTTTTTTTTGTCCCTCTGTGTTCTTGCTATTAAAATTGTGTAATATTACCCCTTCCTCAAGTATGTATATGATCTTTTATTCCCATCAGTTTGCTCCATCCTACACTTGCCATTATTATTATTATTATTATTATTTATTTTGCTTATATATATGCTTATTATCTATTTTCTTTGTAATATGCCATGTGTAAATTTCCCTTGTAAAATCTCAATTTACGACCCATATGGTTGTGTAAAAGTCATGCATTTAAGGTATCCTGTACTGACTATCCAAGTTGATGTGCATACAGTTGCAGATGGTAAAGAAGGGACAGCTGTGAAACGGCGTGGTCGTCCACGCAAGCAGCAGAACATACAAGGAAAAAGGCTTTTATATGACGAAAGATCAAGTGAAGACGAGGATACAATCAATGAATCTGATGCAGATGCAAAGCAAGACGAGGATGAAGAAGAAGCAACCGAGGAGTTGGCGACCCCAAAAACTTCAGGTAACATATAACTATGATCAATAGCTGCCTTGATTTATATAAAAAATGGATTTAATATACAATTGCGGAAGATACTTGTAAGCAGTGGTATTTAAGTAAAAAGAGATTACATTCTCTTTCTTCCTTTCCCCACATCTAGGTATAGAGATGGTTATGACTTGTGATAGTAAAAATTGCAGTTTTGGTCCTGTAACTAAAACGGGGCTTGCGTTTTTTGTCCACCATCTTCACTAGGTAGCAATTTATAGTTTTCCAGAATCGTAAATCTTTAATAGGAGTACTGCCGGAATCTCCAAAGTCGTTTGATGTGCATATTCCCTGAAAAGATTTAGGATCCTGAGAGCAAAATTTGGAGTTGGTGGTACTACATTACCACCTTGCGTATGTGTTGGACTAATTAAGGATGCCAACCCCCTTAGTTATAGAACCACTTCTGCTATTTTCCTGATTTACCTTTGTTCGTCTGCAATAGGAATGCAAGATAAGTTTGACATTAATATTTTTTATTTTTGGTTTAGGGGCTTCGAGTTAGCAAACGATTGAACCAAGCTAGACCATATCAGCGCTGAACTGTTGGAATCAATGATAGCGGTGAACATGCCGTGTAAATTATGAAGTTAGAATTGTGTTTTGTATATGTTGAGTTCACCCCCACCCCTTAGATGTACAAGTTTTCTGGTTCATGCTATAATCTAATTTGCTGGATTTATAATTTTAGGAATATGAATGATTGCAAAAGAGTAGGATGATTTTTACTCTTTTTACTATTGGAGATACTTGTAGAGAACTTATTATTGATATGTTGCAGTACTTTTTGGGTACGGAGTTTAAGGAAAAAGTGTAATGATTAGAGTGTTCAGGTTTAATTTTGTAAACTTTTATATATAAAGTAAAGTAGTTGAATTAAGTGTATGGTGGGTCTCAAAAGTACTAACATGAAGGGTAAATATGTGTATATTGTGAGAGTGAAGATTGTTTTCATTTATGGGTATGCAAACTTTTGAGGGACAAACTAAAAAAGAAAGTATGAAAACTGTTCAGGGACGCAGGAAGTACGAGTTTTATGAATCAGAAAATGAGTTAACTAATCATTGTTGTACCTAGAAGAACAATGTTGTCAATTTAGGAACTTTCTTGTTATTCATGTTAGGAGAGAGAGGAAACAGACAACCTCATAAACCCTTTTGACTTCATGAATTATGAAATATTTGGTCTTTCCTGTTCCTCAGTACCCTTCTTTGTCCCACATTTTTTTAATCCTTCACGACTTTGCCACTACTGAAAATCCTATTTCAAATTTTCAATCCTCACAAAAATGAAAAAGATAAAAAATACTACAAATCCTGTTGTGTTTGTACGTTTCTTGAGGTGGAAGAGGTAAATTTGGATGGTGAAAAAAAGGGAACGAGACAAAACGGTAACACTTGAAGAGTTTAAATTGCGTTATGCCTTTTATTTAAAATTTGGACGACCCATATACTACATATATAAGATAAGATGACACACATTAGAACATAGTCCATAGTGATGGATGGCCGTCTTAGAGCACGACGAACTGAAAATCATTACAACAACGGTTTTTTGCCGACCTCCCAGATGAGGGTGGAACTGAAGTACCAAGTGTGGAGGTCATGAAGTGCAAAGGAGCCTCCGGTGGCAGCGGAGACCCCGACTTGAACCTCCTAGGAAGAATAATCTTAAAGTCGAAAATGTGGCTGAGCGTTGCATTTTTAGACTCGTAATTGGCAACGACATTTATAGTTCTAGTGTTTTCCCATAGTTTTTAAAGGCGCAAGGCGCACAAAGGCGCAAGAGGGGTTCTAGAGCCCGAGGCGCAAGGCGCGCCTCTTGTACATTTTTCCTAAACACTGTTTTATAATCCAAACACATTTCATACATATTCTACCACATAAATCCACATAATACAACTAAAGGGCCATAAATGAACATTAAAACATAATGCAAACATGAAATTAATGCTAAAAAGTCTAGAATAGTGAAAGATGTACTTCACGCACACACGAAAAATATAAAAAACAGCAATTAAAAAACACATAATATTTAGAAATAGTCCTCATCAAAATCAAAGCCCTCCTCATCCACATCGATGACTCTTCTTCCCCTTTCTCAAATTGAAAAATCCTATTTTTTTTCCAAATACTAAAATGTTTCCTAATTTTTAATTCATTTCTTATATTAAAAAGGAAAAAGTGTTCAGCAATATTAAAAAGAAGAAAACGTTTTTTTCAAAATGAACTAAAAGTGCTACTTTTTAAAGATGAAAATAAAATGTACAAGAGGCGCGCCTAATGCGCAAAAGGCGCCACGAAAAAGGCGCGCACCTGGAAAACAGCACCCTAAAAAAGTGTATAAAGGCGTTTTACCTATAGCCTCGACCGAGGCGCGCCTTTCAAAACTATGTGTTTTCCTCGTAGTTTATGCATGCGGTCACTATTTCCCTGAGTGAGTCTTCAGACTTTGAAACGACTACTTTAGAAACTCTAGAGTTGATGTCGATTCCAATACGAGGATATTTGGGATCCCAAGTATTTTCTCCGATATAGTAGATATCAAACTCAACAACAAAGACCGAGGGAGCAGTGCCCGTATTAAGATTGAAGAGCCTGAAATTCCCTCCGGTAGAAGGGTTAGGGATATGCGAGTCAACCAGAATGATGAAGAAGGTAAGCCCCGTCACCCGGATTATTATCAATCGAAGTGATGGTAAATTTTACAGTAGTCTCGAAAGTTGCTTGTAGGCCAGTATCCCAGAATTTCACATGCAGAGAGTACACGACTCACCCGATGCTCTCAGCCACCGGTCTTCCGGATGCACAGACTTTTGTGAGACGTACCGATGAGGAAGATCGTGGAACTATGACATCACCTTGGTAGATTAGGTCTTTTTAGGTTGGGCCGAAGGAATCATAGGTGAAGGAGGTTGTTTGAGATGCCACCATGCTTGTTAATACCAGTAGGAGGGGAATTAGGGTTTCTGAGAAAGCCATGACTTGCAATTTGGTGTGGATACCCGTTGAGGGCTTCTCTTCTATTTATAGTAATCTTGTACGTGGCAATTTGGGAAATGAAGATTGAGATTGTGAAACCATCAAGAAGTGTTAAAGCAATTTTATAAACCTTAGTGATACAAACGGATTTGGGGGACATGATTAAAAATGAACAACTCAAAGACGAGTTTTTGAGTAAAGTGATGGAGCGTACTCTTAAATGAGAAGATAAATGTTTTGCAGTAGTTGAGGATTGAGAATTGTATTATGAAGGTAAAATTTGTGTGCTTAAAAACGTTGAATTAAAGAAAGCAATACTTTAAGAAGCTCATAAGACACCTTATGCTGCACGCTCGGGTAGCACAAAGATATACCATGACTTACGAAGAATGTTTTGGTGGAATGGAATGAAAATAGACATTGCAGAATTTGTGGAAGTGTTTGAATTGTCAACAAGTGAAGACGAACATCAACGTCCATCAATATTACTTCAATCACTTAGGATTCCAGAATGGAAGTGGGAGCACATAACGATGGACTTCGTTACAGGATTACCGAGAACAATTAAAGGGAATAATGCAGTTTGGGTTATCAGAGAGGCCATGGGAACAAAGCTAAACTTTAGTACGACTTACCAATACCATCCACAATCTGATGGACAATTAGAGAGGACAATTCAAACTTTGGAAGATATATTGAGGGCATGTATACTTGATTTGAGTGGAAGTTGGGAATACAATATACCTCTAGTTAAGTTCGCGTATAACAACAACTTCCAATCGAACATTGGAATGGCTCCTTATGAGGCACTATACGGGAGAAATTGTCGTTCGCCGTTGTATCGAGATGAGGTTGGTGAAAGAAAATTCGTGGGTCTCGAGTTGCTGAAACAAACAATTGAAGTAGTAAAGAATGTGAGGGAGAAGATTAGAATTGCACAAGATAGAAAAAAATCCTATGCTGACAAGCGTAGAAAGGATTTTCAGTTTAATGGAGGTAAGGTGTTTTTGAAAGTCTCCCCAACAAAAGGAGTTGTACGTTTCAGAAAGAAGGACAAGTTAAGATTAAGGTAAGTGGGTCCTTTCGAGATACTTGTGAGAGTTGATGATTTAGCTTACCTACTAGCTTTACCTTCCAGAATTTACCGCCGTGCATAATGTGTTTCACGTGTCCATTAGATCCCAAACATGTCATTGATTACTCGACATTGGAGATAAATAATAAGTTGACTTATGAGGAAGTACCTATGACAATTCTAGAAAGGAAAGTTCATTGATTGATGAACAAGGACATTGCATTAATCAAGATCCAATGGAATATCATAGTGAAAAATATGGGAGCGCGAAGATGAGATACGTGCACGATAATATGATAGAGTATACTTTTTTTTTTTTGAATCCTAGGTTTGCCCCCAGAATGACCATGAAATATACACGTATCAAACGAGTTATAATTTACCATGAGTATTTTTCTAGTACTATACTTGATATTTTATTAATGGAGCTAGGGAAGAAGGGCCCCCTTCTTTATTATTGTCTATTTTTGTGTGGTGGAAGGCATATTGTCCAAAAAGCTATTGGATCCAATTTATGTGTGGTCCTGGTAAATTTTGGATTTTTTTTTTTTTTTTTGGGGGAAGAAAAAAGCAAAATTAACTCCATTAAAGGAGAAGATAAAAAGGGAGTTACACAAGTATCAAACCATTAATACCTTAAATTCAAATGTAAATTATGAAATTACTCTATAAACAATTTTTTATATACATAAATTATGAATTCAAACCTACCAAGTCAACTAAATTAGCGAATTAAACCTTTATATATGCATTAGGCCTTTTATTTATAATTTGCACGAAGATAACGACTCAATACACATTTGTAATTAAAGACATAAAAACGATGATGCATTAATAATATTGTAGAGGGTTTCGAGCTGGTTGTTTCTGGCACCTCAGAGTAGGAAGGAAGTGAAGTCCCAAGCGTGGAGGTCATGAAATGAGACGGAGCCTCCGGTGGAAGCGGAGATTCCGACTTGACCCTCCCTAGGAAGGGTCTTGACGTTCAAATGGTGGGTGAGCGTTGCATTTCTAGAGTTGTAACTGGCTACAACACTTAGGGTTCTAGTGTTAGGCACATAGGTTATGCGTGCGGTCACTATTTCCCCGAGTGAGTCTTCAAACTCTGAAACGGCTTTAGAGACTCTAGAGTTGATGTCGATTCCAATATGAGGATATCCGGGATCCCAAGTATTATCACCTATAAAGAAGGTATCGAACTCCACAGCAAAGACAGAGGGAGCAGTACCCGTACGACTGTTGAAGAGCCCCAAACTCCCTCCATAAGAAGGGTTAGGGAAGTGATAGCCAACGGGAATGATGAAGAATGTAAGCCCGTCAGCCGGATTACTATCAACCGAAGTGATGGTAAATTTTATGGTAGTCTGGAAGGTCGCTTGTAGGCCTGTATCCCGGAATTTCACAGGCCGGGAGTACACGACTCGCCCAACGCTTAAACCCACCGGGTCTCCTGATGCATTGACTTTTGTGAGACGCACCGAGGAGGAAGATGGTGGAACAGAGGCATCGCCTTGGTAAATTAGGTCTTTTGAGTTGGGGCTGAAGGAATCGTAGGTGAAGGAGGTTGTTTGAGACGCCACCATGTTTGTTAATACGACAAACAGGAGGAGGAGGGGAATTAGGGGTTTTGAGAAAGCCATGACTTGCAATTTGGTGTTTGATGAGAGAATTATATATGTATCAAATGAGTTGTAGCATTTACCATGAGTATTTTTCTAATAATATGCTTGACCTTCTTCATTATAGTCTTTTTTCGTTTTAATTTATTAATTTTTTTTATTGGTGTTTAATCTTGAAATATTTGTGTGGTTGAAGGCAGAGTTTGAAGATATATACTCCTACATAACACATGCAGAGTTTGTTCAAAAAGGTATTGGATCCAATTCACGTGTGGTCCTGGCCGTAAATGTGAATTTTTCTTTGCTTTGGGAAGAAAGCAAAATTAACCCCATTGAAGGAAAAGATAAAAAAGGAATTACACACACAAGTATCAAACCAAATACTTAGTATCATATAGGCTAGGATCTCATGCGTTACATCTTCTGTTACAATAGTTATATGAATGACATGTGTCTTATATACATAACACATGCAGAGTTTAAAAAAGCTATTGGATCCAATTCAAGTGTGGTCCTGGTAAATGTGAAAAGAAAGCAAAATTAACTCCATTAAAGGAAAAAAAAGGAATTACACACAAGTATCAAACCAAATACGGAGTACTTATCATACATACTGGGATCTCCCATTATATAACGGTGTTACATCTTCTGTTACAATCGTTAAATAAATGACACATGTTTTATTAATTTAGTTAATAACTAATTTAAGTATCTATAGTCAAAAGAAAATCTTTTTATTCTATCCCCCATTAAAAAAAAATTAAAAAAGAATTTCCAAACATTTAATTTTTTTTTAAAAAAAAATTACGTCAAATTTTTTTAATTCAATCACATATGATATGTATTCAAATTGTATTTCTTAAATTAGCCTCAAATTAATTCACATAAAAATACTACTGTACTAAAATTAGGTTGATCACATGATTCGTTATTTTGACAAAATTGATTGACACACCACATGCTAAATAACGTGCATGCCCCATTATTCCGATCGACTTGAGATTGATAGTATCGATATAATTTGACCTACAACAGTCCAGCGGGATAGTGGGCTCTCCACTAATTTGACCAAATGCGATAAATTTTATGAAACAGATATAGTAGTTTTAAAAAAAAAAATACTCTCCGTCCCGTGATTACTTGCACAAATTTGCTTATTGGTACGTCCCAAAATTACTTGCACACTCTTAATATGGAAAATATCCCACAAAATTAATAACCTCACAACATCATTTTATTTTCAAATTTACCACTTCATTTTTTCCATGCATTTCACTTTACACATCATCAAATCCACTGTACACATCATCAAATTATCTAAAATACCCCTCATTTATCTTATATCATCAAGCATTAAATCCACTTTTCTTAAACAACGTGCCGGTCAAACTATGCAAATTATCCCGGGACGGAGGGAGTAGCTAACATATACTCCGTATTTTGAATTTACAGCTTAATTACACACATAGCACTAGTAAAATGTATAAATTCAATTTGTTTAATTTTATTTTTTAACAGAGTTTTTGTTTAAATATTTAAATATATTGTGTGTAGTTAAGTTTCTAAATGTCCATTTTGGATACAAAGATTCTTAATTAAACAACAAATTGTCTTATCTATAATTAGAAAAATAATACGCAATAAAATTTGGAATTAATATCCAAATGATAATTTCAATAATAAAAGCTGATTGAACCATGTTTAACTTGATTCACGTACGTGGTGAGGGCCTTAATTGATCAAGCTGACGCTTAAAATATGCTCAAATGATACTTGCATTTTCATGAAATAATACAACTTAATTAGGCCAGTTGTTATTGTATGATCATTGCGAAAGAATTCAATTTCATCTAAAAGTCCGAACTTATTTATACAGAGATAAAAAATTTATTTTTTCTAATATTTTTTCTTACTTGTGGATCGAATAATTATTTATATCCTTTGAGAAAGAGACCTATTGAATGGACAATTGGATATATGTGAAGTAACTTTCTGCATAAATTGAACCCAAGACGTTTGTTCTGATACATGAAAGAATTATGTCTCATGCATCTAAAAGTTCGAACTTGTGAAAAGATAAATAATTAATTCCTCCAATTCCTTGATTTTGCCGCTCAACCCTATCAACCGTCGATATTTGGATCTTTATCTAACATGTACAATATTGTATTTTATTTTTACAAGTGTAAAAATCATATTTTTTTAAAACTTATTTTGTTAAAATATATGGAATGGTTGCAAAGACTTGTGAAATTTCATAATAAGAAAAAATTAAATAGTATGCATATTGAAGGAATTGAAAAAAAGACTTACATCATTAAATTTGAATAGAGAAATGATAAGAATAGAGGAAATGGTTATCATTTCTCTTCGGTATAAAAAGAGGTTTACACACGAAGTTATAACTAAAACAACTACTCTAACTAATACTCTCATTTGTTGTTATTCTTCACAAAACTAATCATTTTATTAAAATTAGATTAGACACCTAACAAATCAAGTAAAAAAAAAGGTATTATAGTAATTTATAACCGGAGTTGACTAACACTACAAAAATACCAAATATTGAGACGAAAATGGTCAAATAGACAAAACCAACATAATTTGCGACGGTTTTACAATTCATCTCAAATCCGCGACGAATTTTAGTTTGTGACAAAATTAAAAAAATATCATCTCGAATTTGCAATGAATTTTACAACAGTTTTTTTTATACAATTTATAAATGCTGGAATAATAATTTAATAATAACAAAACCAAGAGAAGGGTTCATAGATATTCTGAACTTCGAAAAGTATATATAATGTAAAACAAGTTGATGTTTGCATTATGGGTAGATACAGCTTGATGTTAATTCTGTTGTTATAATTAAATAATATTTGAAATGAAATAAAATAAAATGGTATCTACACATATAAATATATATATATATATATTTTTTTTTTTTCATTTCTTTCAAAGTTTACACAGTTGTTTTAGACCTTTAAGTTCTCCAGGTTAATAGTATTATCTTACCAGTCAATATAAATATATATATATATATATATATATATATATATATATATATATATAAAAACCTGTAAATTGTGTGATTTACATCAAAGTGATATCCCTCAAGTTTAATTTGTTAAAAATTAATATAAATAAATTAATTTTCCCCCTATTTACAAATTATAAATTTAAACTTTTAGATAAGACATAAATTTTCATTATCTTTTATTTTGGAGGGTGGGGAAGGATTGAGGATCAATTTCATGAATCAATTAAACAAACAGTAAAGGATATGATTAAACAAGTATTCAAACGTGTTGAGAATAAAATGAAAAGTGTTTTGATTTAATACAAAACCCCCTGAGACATGCCTAAGTCAAGGATAATTATGTTCTAATATTGTTAGAACATATAGCATAAGGCTAATTGAGAAGCTGATATGTTAGGCATCTTTTAGAAGTTACAGATGCATAAGTTGAGGGGGAACACATGCTTAGAAGTTTATTGTTTCTAGTCCCCTCAAGGCTCAGTTCTTGGATTGATCTCAAGTCTGCTGAAGGACAAGTATGCTGATCACAGTCAGCCTAGTGTGAAACAACCTATTTGAAGACCAACTAAGTGGAATAGATCTTGGAGATTATGTTCACTGCAATAAAATGTCAAGTTCAGAAGAGTTGTCCAGCAATGTTGTCTCAGCACAATTGAACTAGAACAAGTCTTCTGAAGTTCAAGGCCAACTATGCTGAAGAGGTCAAGACATGAATGCACTAAGATCTTCAAAGAATTATGCATATGAAACATGGAAAGAGAAAGAGCCAAGTCATCTGAAGAGCATGCCAACTTTGCTGATAAGCAAAGTCTACTGATAGTGATAAGCAGAGTTGTCCAAGTGATAAGAAATGTTGTCCTTATCCAAGGATCAATCATCAGAAGGAATGTCCGTGTTTGACCAAGTGTATCTTGAGGTCAGACATTGAGAAGAGTGCTGCAGAATGAAGACAAAGTGAATACAACCGTTTATTTCCAAATTAAGGACATGTCACTATCAAGAATCTGTCTTCCAGTTTGAAGAGCTCAAGGAAGACATTTATGGACATTTGAGACTGCCTCTCCAACGGGCAAATTCTCAAATTTGTCTATAAATACAAAAGTGTGAAGACTATTTGAAGCATCCACTATCCATCCAACTATCAAACTATTCTGAAGCTTCAAAGTCCTCAAAAGACATTCTTAGTCTTCAAACACTTCATTCTAAGCCGAACTTCATTGTACATTCATACAAAGCTTAGAGAGATATCCTATCCTTATACACTGAACCTCATTGTAAAGGATATCTCATTAGTTGGAACCTTACTTCAACCCTTATACCTTTCAAGTGAGAAAGTTAGAAGGTTATAGTAGTAGAAGTGGAAGGAGCTGACTGTTGAGAGAAGAACATTTCAGTTCTGAGTTGAGAAAGGGTACTAGGACTCTAGACATCCTAGGGATCAATTCACCAAGGAGTGGTGTTCTTGATTAAGTGCACCTTGGCACTATAAAACAAGTTAATTCCAAGAGTGAAGGAATTATCCTGTTAAATCAGGGAAAGTGGATGTAGGAGCTTGAGTCTCTGAACCACTATAAACTCTTGTGTTGATTTACTTTCAAGCATTAACATTCATTCAACACTGCACAAACTGAACTTTCAAAGAACCTATACTCTAGACTGTGCAAAACAAGATTTGGACAAGTTCCCTGAACTGGATTAACTGTTAAGGAGATTTCAGAATTATAAAGGAGTTTAAACTAAAGGGCCAACCACTAATTCCGCACTTATAACTCACTTAGATAGTCATTCAACTAAGTACTCAATAGTACTTAGTAGGTTGGTTATATTTAAGAAGTTATACATCTCAGCAGAGTTGTCCAGCACAACCTTGCTTGAGTTATACTTGGTTAAGTTTGAAAAAGATTTGCATACAAGTGTATTTCCCCCCCCCCCCCCCATACACTTGTTATATACTCCTTTCAGGACCAACAAAACGACCATATTTTAGTTATAATAGGGCCAGGATAAATGAACCCCCACATATTATGTCTTCACCTCCCACTCCAATTTATATTTTGAACTAATAGGTAAAAAAACTATACTACCTCGATGTGTTGAGTTCACCCCATTCATAAACACAAAAAAAAAAAAAAAAAAAACTGTTTTTTGCATTACTCTTCCACCCAAAACATAATATTTCTTTGTAATTGACTATTCTTCATGTTATTATTGTTTTATTTGACCGTATTGTTGCATGATTGTGTAGTTGTAATGAATATATGTGTAGTGTATTTCGTTTTCGAGTTTTTTTTTTTACAAAAATCGCATTTTGCAAAAATTCAGCACTGGTTCGTCGAGTTTTGTGAGATTCTTCAAGAGTCCAAGCCTATTGCAACTCCCTTGGCAGCGGGCGAGACCCTTGTCAACACTGGTGACCCGTTTTCGGATCCAACTCTTTGCAGATCATTGATGGGCGCCCTCCAGTATCTCACCATTACTCGGCCTGATCTATCCTTCTTGGTGAACTATGTCAGCCAATTTCTCCAAGTGTCGACCATCGACCACTTCTCGGTAGTGAAGAGGATTCTTCGCTATGTCAAACACACTGTCAACTACGACCTTTCCTTCACTTGCCGACTAGGCTCCTCCGTGGTCGTCTATTCTGATGCTGACTGGGCTCGATGTGTGGAAACTCGCCGCTCCACCTATGGTTACTCGGTCTTCTTGGGTGGAAATCTGGTATCTTGGAGTGCCAAGAAACAACCTACCATTGCTCGTTCCAACCGTGAATCTGAATATCGTGCCTTGGCCAACGTAGCTGCCGAGGTCGTCTAGCTGACCTCTCTACTCCGCGAGCTCCGCATTCCGATACCTGCTCGCCCTATTCTCCTTTCCGACAACAACAACGCCCTTTTTCTCAGCCAATATTCGGTTGCTCACAAACGAGCAAAGCACGTACATTGACATCGACTGCCACTTTGTTCGCGAGCTCGTCACCTCCGGCAAGCTATCTACACAGTTTGTCCCCACACATCTTCAGCTAGCCGACATCTTCACGAAGAGCCTTCCTCGTCTGACATTCGAGTTCCTTCATTCCAAACTCTGCATTTTTTTATCATCCCATGCATCACTTGACGGGGGATATTAAGGAGTGATTGACTCATTCCTTGTAAATTGTATTTATTGTATATTTAATGTATATCCCTACAATCATGTAAATAGTTACTTTGTAACTCTTCACTATATATACAAGTTGTACCACCTCACCAAAGTTAACAGTGATCATATCTCATTGTTTACAATATTTGCTAAAATGTAAGAATAAAAAATTAAAAGATTCAATATTTGCTAAAAAGGGTATGAGAATATTCAGTGACGGAGACATAACTTAGTCGAAGGGGGGCCCAATTATAAATAAAAAAATTCGATTTTAATATCATATAAATATTTTTGAAATATATAATACTCCCTCCGTCCGCCTATAAGTGTTACATTACTTTTTGGCACATAGATTAAGAAAAGTGATTAAATAATAGATATAGTACAAGTGATGTGATTGAGAGAGGAGAGAGATAGAGAGAAAAAGTAAGATATAAAGTGGAGTGTAAGAAAAAGTACTTACCAAAAAAGGTATGAGAAGCTTATAGGCGGACGGACCAAAATGGTAAAATGGGAAGCTTATAGGCGGACGGAGGGAGTATATTATTAATGAATCAAGTTAAGTTTTAATATATTTTAATAAATATTTCATTCATTTCGTTCGTTACCTACAAAATAATATTTATACCGTCTATATGCAAAAATCTTTTAATTTTTATGTTTTAAATTGTTATATACTTCAATCGTTTCATATTGTTTGCCACTATTAAATTTAATTTTTGCTTTAAAAATTTGTCATTTTAACTATTTTTACCACGTTTCCCCTATAATTTTCCTTCTAATACTTTTTTTCTCTCATTTTTTCATGATAAATGATAATGAATGGTAGATTTATAAAAAAATAAAAAAATTATTTAATTATACACAAAACAACATATATTTTGACACGGAAAAAGTAATAATTGTACTACTAATATTTTATAATATACTTAAAAATTGTTATATAATTATTAAATATATATAAAAATTATTAATAATTAATTTTTATTTAATTTTTTTACTATTTTTTTTTTTAAAAATTGAAAAAGTATGGACCAAAATGGTAAAATGAAAAACTAATATGAATATCTAAATAAATACGACATGCATTATCTAATTACTAAATTAAATCATAGAAAAACAAAAAACACATGTGTTTTTCACGAGTTATACCATTTACCAGGACCACTACACACATAAATTGGATCCAATAGCTTTTTGGACAATATATGCCGCGTTTCTTGGGAATTTAAATTGCTTTATCTTCAAACTCTGCCTTATTTTCCACCGCACAAATATTTCAAGATTAAACACCAATAAAATAATTAATAAATTCAAACAGAAAAAAAAGACAATAATGAAGAAGGGGACCCCTTCTTCCCCACCCCACACTAGCTCCATTCATAAAATAACAAGTATATTATTAGAAAAATACTCATGGTAAATTGGACTATTTTGGCCGAAATCCCATTTCATAACACACATGTGAGCCGTGTTAGAATAGATGCACCACAAAAAATGATTTTCATTGATCTCAAATTGACCAAAAGGTCATCATTATATACAAGAGAAGTTAACTACTAATGAGAAGTTATTATAGTTAGTTGTAGAACAAACTAACTACTCAAACTAACTTATAGTTTTGATACCCCAGCCCCCTCAAGCTAGATGGATGGGAAAAACTCTAAGCTTGTTACGAAATAATTAAAAAAGCGGACGAGGAAGGCTTTTGGTAAATATGTCCGCAATTTGTAAGTTGGACGACACAAATTGAGTTGTGAGGCGACCATCAACAACCAGTTCTCACACAAAATGATAATCAATGTCGATATGTTTGACCCTTTTTTGTGCAATTGGATTGTGATTAAGGAAAAGAGCACTTTTGTTGTCACAAGGAAGGCGAGGAGGTTCAGCGAGCGAAGATTGGAGTTCGCGAAGAAGGGATGTGACCCAGATGATTTCGGAGGCAGCATAGGCCATTACCCTGTATTCAGACTCGCAACTAGATCGAGAAACAATTGGTTGCTTTTTCGCACTCCGTGAGACAAGATTGGGGCCAAGAAAGATGGAGTAGCCATATTTTGACCGGCGGGTGTCTAGGCAACGGGCCCAGTCAACGTCGGAGTAAGCGAGGAGATGTGGTGGTCCTTCAGAGAAATCAAGACCATAATGGAGAGTCCCTTTGACGTAGCGTAAGATGCATTTGACCGCCTGAAAATGATCATTTGTTGGCGAGGACTGGAACTCACCGACGGTGTTGACCGCAAATGAGAGATCTGGTCGCGTAATGGTCAGGTATTGCAAGGCGCTGACCAGAGAGCAGTAGTTGGTGGTATCAGAATAGGGAGGCCGAGGATGCGAAGATGATTAGTGGCGGACAGAGGAGTGGAAACGGGTTTGGAGTCCATCATGTCAGCACAAGTCAGGATATCACGAGCATACTTGGATTGGCCGAGAAAGAGACCAGACGAGGTGTAAGTGATCTCCAAACCAAGAAAGTAGGTAAGTTTACCAAGATCTTTGATTGCGAATTCATTTTGAATTCAAATGATAAGGCGAGCAATGAAGGAGTCGTCATTTCTAGTGATGATAATGTCATCAACGTAGACGAGGAGGTAGAGAGTTATGGTCGCCTGTCGAAGAATGAATAAAGAAGTGTCAGATTTGCTTTCAAAAAAGCCTAAAGAGATAAGAAAAGAGCTAAAACGAAGAAACCAGGCCCTGGGTGCCTGTTTTAAACCGTAAATCGCATTGTTTAGTCGGCAGATAAAACTTGGGCGCGCAGGATCACTATAGCCGGGAGGTTGCTCCATGTAAACAGGTTTGGTAAGGTGACCATGAAGAAAAGCGTTGTTGACATCTAATTGACGAAGAGACAATTTATTTATGACATGAAGGGTAAAAATAATGCGAACAGTGAAATCTTTGACGACTGAACTGAAGGTGTGGTCGTAGTCAAAACCAGGAATCTGAGAAAACCCTTGGGCAACCAAGCGAGCCTTGTGGCGATCAATAGTCCCGTCGAAGAGGAATTTAGTACGAAATACCCATTTTGAGCCAATTATGTTTTCGTCAGCAGAACGAGGAACAAGAGTCCAAGTGTTATTGGAATGGAGGGCTTGAAGCTCGACATCCATGGCTGCGACCCATTTAGGGAATTTGGAGGCAGATTTGAATCCTTTGAGTTCTTTAGTCGAGTGAATGGAGGTGAGCAGGGCATTGGTGGCGAGGAAAGAGATATTTACAGAATGTTTGGGTTTAAAGATGCCATCCTTGGAATGAGTGCACATAGGATGACTTGGGCGAGGAATGTCCTGTCGATGAGAGGGAGAGCGAACAGGAGCAAACAGAGGATGGCGAGAAGTAGGAAGGAGAGGAGGAAGAGGGGCAGGCAAGGGAGCCCTGACGAGCATGGACTCGTCAGCAGATATGCAAACAAAGCATGGCGAGGAGGTGTGAGCATGATGAGGCTCCATGTAGGTGGAGAGATCGACAATAGTGGGCGAGGAGGAGCAGGTGGTGATAATTTTAAAGGGAAAAGTTGTTCATCAAATTGAGCATGGTTAATAAAGATTCGAGACGAAGAAGGATCAAGGCAACAAAAACCTTGATGACGAGAGCTGTAACCAATGAAAACACACAGAATACTACGAGGAGAGAGTTTGTTAGGCGCATAATCACGAAGATATGAAAAAACACGACAACCGAAGACATGCAAGTTATCAAAGCGAGGAGGTGAAGCAAATACAAGTTCATGAGGAATTAAATTGTTCAAAACAGATGAAGGGAGGCGATTAATAAGATACATAGCCGTCCTAAAGGCTTCAACCCAATATTGGGAAGGAACCGAGGAGTGAAAAAGAAGAGAAAGACCAGTTTCAGTAATGTGACGATGCTTTCTTTCTACTCGGCCATTTTGAGCAGGTGTGTAGGGAAAAAACATAATGTGAACAATACCAGCTTGGGAAAGCAAGGTTTGAAGTTTATTATTAGTAAATTCAGTGCCACCATCAGAGGGGAATCGTTTGATTTTAGTGTTAAGTTGATTTTCCACAAGTTGTTTAAATTGGACGAAGATAAAGTAGAAGTCAGATTTTTGTTTAAGAGGATAAAACCACGTAAAACGAGCATAATCGTCCACAAAAATAACATAATAACGATAACCATCGCAAGAAGTAGTGGGAGAAGGTCCCCATAAATCACAGTGAACAAGATCCAATAAAGAGCTAGCACGATTAGTATTTTCATGAATAATGGTGCGAGAACTTTTGGCAATTTAACAAGAAGTACAAGATACATGAGCAGGTAAAAGAGAAGTGACAGAGATGAGGCCAAGTTTTGCAAGTAATTTTATATTTCCAAAATGAGTGTGACCAAGGCGATCATGCCACTGTTCATAGGATGCCTTGGTCGTATGAGTATGGAGAACAGAGAGTAAAGAATTTGAAAATTAATCTAACATATATATTATGACCGTTTTCACGGTGTCCCTTGGCGAGCAGAGCTCCGGTGGCCCGATTCTGAATTTCAAAGGATGTGTTAGTAAAGAAAAATGAGACAAATAGATCAGATGTAAGTTGACTAACATAAAGTAATTTTTTGGTAATGTTAGGGACAACAAGAACATTTGAGAGAGAGAGAGAGAGAGAGAGAGAGAGAGAGATTAGGAGAGAAAGTCTTAGAGCCGACGTGGGTGATAGGCAAATAAGTACCATTGCCAACCACTACACGATCCGAATCTGAGTAAGGCGAGCAATGATCAAAAGCGGCGGGCGAGGAAACCATGTGGGCAGAGGCTCCAGTGTCAATGTACCAATCCCAGATGTTGGAAGGAGTGATCGAAGAATGAGCTGGAAGAGATTCGACACAATTTGATTAACGAGCAGGAGGAGCCGTGTATCGTTGAGGATAGGAATCAACAATGTGACCATCGAACTTACAAATTTGACACCTCGGAGAAAAGCGACCACGACCACGATTGTTCGGGCGACCTTGAAAGCGGCCAGACGAGAAGGGGGGTCCGCGACTAGGATGGCAACGACCGCGACGAGGAGGGCGAGCAGTTTGAGCATAAAACGAAGGAACAGTGGAAATTGGCATGGGAGAATCACTAAGGGATCTTGTGAACAAATCATGCGATTCAGCCATAGCGAGGAGATCAGAGAAGGTCAGCAGAGGAGAGACATTGATTTGTGAGGCAGAAAAGCCGTGAAATTCAGGGCCAAGACCACGAAGAAACCAATGAGATTTATCCGTGTTATCAAGAATGCAACCCATAGACGCGAGTTGATCGCAAATTTTTTTGAATAGAAATCCATACTCAGCAACAGTGCGGTGACCCTTTTTGATACTCTGAAGTTCGTCGTTGAGGCAAAGTTCTCTAGCCTTGGACAATTGATTGAAGGCGGTTGCAAGATTAGCCCATATTTCTGCCGAGGACGACAGCTGACAATGACAACTACAGTTTCCTCCGTAAGAGTAGAAACCAAGAAAACACGAATGGTTTGATCTTTTGCGGTCCAAGAAGAAAAGTTTGGATTAGGTTCGGAGCGGCCATCTTTGGAGATAGTTGGCAGCGGCCTAGGAGAAGATCCGTTGACGAATGGGAGGAACTTCTGAGTAGCCAAAAGAGGGTGAATTTGAGCATACCACATAAGGAAGTTCGTGGATTTTAATTTGACGGTGATGGGATGCGTCATGGCATGAAGGGTGAGAGTAGAGTCAAACACTGAGGCAAGCGAGGAGGTGGTGGGCGGTGGATCGGCCATGGAAGAGAGAGAGAGAGGAGACGGGAAGAAAGAGTTTTTAGCGATTAGGTTGATACCATGTTAAAACAGATGCACCACAAAGAATGATTTTCATTGACCTCAAAGTGACCAAAAGGTCACCATTATATACAAGAGAAGTTAACTACTAATGAGAAGTTATTAGAGTTAGTTGTAGAACAAACTAACTACTCAAACTAACTTATAGTTTTGATAAGCCGCATGCTCACATTTCCAGTGAGTTTTAAAAAAAAATCGACGAAAATGACATACATTGAACCAAGAAGAATGTAAATTGGACACTCACTACAAAAATTTTCTTAAATAAAGAGGGGAGTTAAAGAGAGAGATTGAACCCTTGCTGTTTGACGAGGGATGTAGCTAGGGGCACAAATAAAGAGGGAATTGGCGAGAGTTGGAATCACACTCGCGTATTGGCGAGTGGAAAACTTTGCCCTCGCATATGGGCAACGGTTTAGGCGATGACGTGTATTGCACTCGTTCAATATTGGCGAGTGCAATGTTGCTCTCGTGAATTGGCGACGGGGCCCTACTCGCTGATTGGCAAGGGCAGTGGGCCCCTCGTCCATACCCTCGTTTGGTGCCACAATTAAACGCACTTCTCCCTTCCCCTTTCCCCCATTCTGCCGAGCCCTCCCCCAAAAGAAGTAGCAACCGCCACCCACCAAAAAACCGTCCACTGTCGTTGTCGGAGCTACCGATCGAGGGAGATTTTAGTATATCTGTATTCTACACTTCGAGAGGATCATTTCTACGGTAAATTTATGTGTTTTTATTGATTAAATTAAAAGTTGTATATATATGTTTATATTATATATACACATAGTTTTGTAATGACAACATGTTAGGATTTTTAGGATTGTAATTTTGTTTGAAAAATATGTATATTGTTAGGATTAAGATTGTTGAGATAATAATTTTATTTTTAGAATTGATGAAATTTATAAATAATTGTTATGAATGTGTTAATTGTTATAATTCAATTGTTAATTGTTATGCATGTATGTGTTAATTGTTATAATTTAATTATTAATTGTTATGCACGTATGTGTTAATATGCATGCATGTGTTAATTGTTAAAATTAATGTTATAATTGTTAGAATAAGTGAAATTAAATGATGTTGGAGACCGAGATGAGTTGTTTGTGTGTTGTAGATTGTGCGTTTCCGACTTGAGTAATTTTACTCGAGTTGGAAATGGATGCACTAGGAACTTAAATATTTGGGAATACGATAGATTTAGACGAAACTCTACCGAAATGTTTTTTTTAAAAAATATATTTATTATTTAAAATTAATTAGAAAATTAATCAATGTTTAAATATTCAAAATCAATTTGAAACAGATGGATTCGATTGACAATAATTATTCAAGTCGTAGTTGGATGTATGGTCCAAGATTGGTATGTGGGTGATATTCTGGTAAATGTATACACACACACACACACACATATATATATATATATATATATATATATAACATTAAATATAATATTTAATTGTATTGACATGTATATTAACCAAATTTTAAATATGCACGTATAGGATCAGGTGTAAGAGGAATTGTAACATCTCACCCAACCGTCAAAAGATCCTTCAGATGATGGTTCAAGCCAGACCCCACCCATGCTTGACATGTCTGAGCTGTTCGTGAAGAAAGTTAGAAGATATCACGGTCGAGTGAAGGGTCTTGGGCAACTAGGCAAGAACAGACGTGTCACCTCTAGTCCTGGTGAGACATCTTCCGGTACGTCGTTTGGACGATACAACCAGGCCGACATCGACAATGCTCTTTTGGAAGAGCGAAGGTCTAATGAAGAGAGAGAGAGCGTCTCTTATGCCTAGAACCGCAGCAATCAGTTTTTTAGACGGAGGAGCGCTTACGTTAAAAGTTTGCGCTACAAATGGCATCAATTATGAGCCAGTTGGGGGGGGGGGGTCGGGTAACGTTCAGGGTGATAAGGGTGATGATCATGATCAGGATGACGATGCTGGTGGTAATGGTGGTGATGATTTATACATTTTAAATTTTGTTGATTTGTTTATTTTAAATTGAAGTTGCAAATGATTTATTTTTAATGTTGTGTACGTGTGATGTTATTTGTATTGAAGTGAACGTGAAGGTGATAATGATTTATTTTAATGTTTTTATTTCATATTGCTTGTGTGTAATTAATATTGAAGTGAAGATGAGAATGATTTTAATTAAATTGTGTGTAATGTTATATTTTATTGAAGTTTATAAATGTGTAATTATAATTGTAGTTTTTATTAAAAAAAAAAGAAACCACCATAAATAAAACAATTAATTTGTAACATATAATTTGTAACACACAAGTTTTTAATAAGTAATTTATTAAATTAATTGAGTTAAAGAAGAAAAACATAAATGATAAGATATATATAAATTGCATTTAAAATAAGATGACTAAAGCTCCTAGCCTAACCGGCACACAAGGGGCGCCTAAAGCACTTCACGATCAGGAGGTCGCGAGTTCGATCCCCCTTGTGCGCAAATGTAGAATAAATGGCCATTAATGGTGGCTTGGTGGTAAGGAGCATGATATGTGGCCTTAGAGATTTGGGTTCAAAACCTAGGTGTGTAGGCGAAGTGTCATTGCTCTCGGGAATAGGCGACGGGAAACGCCCTCTTTAAGTGGCGACGGGACCTGCATGCCCTCGCGAGGTCCATTTCCAGTATGACTTCGAACAAGTCATATGAGCGCTTGTGTCAAGATCTTTAATCTGTTTCTTTAGGTTCTTTGTGAGTTTGCTCCTCAACATCTTCTCTTTGGTACATGTCGGTAGGGGTGTGCATGGTTCGGTTTGGTTAACCAAACCGCCCGTAAATCGTAAACCAAACTATAAACCGTTCTTTTTTTTTTCAAAACCGTAAACCAAACCGTATTTATAAAACCGTTCGATTTGAAACCATAATATTTCGGGCGGTTCGGTCGGTTTTGACCGAACCGTAGTTCAGTTCTGCTCATTTTTTTCCCTATACACAATAATTAATAAAAATGTAAAACACAATCTCAATAGAATAGACAAAATGAAATCTCAATAATCCAAAATATAATTCGAATAGACGAAATGTTATTACAACATTCACAAACTAGTTGTTAAAAAATAACTAAATAACCACAAAAAGAAACAACAAACTTTTGTCTTCTTCGAGATTTCAGATTGAGTGAGACTGTGAGAGCGTCATGCACGTAGAGGCGCTAAATACTAAATATAAGAGAATGAGTAGGGTTTCTGCTTTGGGCAATTGGGCTTGCCTACTTGAAAAATGTCTTGCGTTTACTAGTTTAGGGATTATATAATATAGACTATAAATCTATAATATACTCCGTATATAATATTTATTTAGATAATATTATATAATATATATATATATATATATAAAGTTCGGTTTGGTTCGGTTTTTTGCGGTTTTTCATTAGTGAAAACCGTAAATCAAATACTTGAAAAATGTCTTGCGTTTACTAGTTTAGGGATTATATAATATAGACTATAAATCTATAATATACTCCGTATATAATATTTATTTAGATAATATTATATAATATATATATATATATATATAAAGTTCGGTTTGGTTCGGTTTTTTGCGGTTTTTCATTAGTGAAAACCGTAAATCAAACCATACTAAAAATAATCAATTCTAAAAACCGTAAATCGAACCGTAAACCAAAAACCGAACCATATTTAATGGTTTAGTTTGGTTCGATCGGTTTGGTCGGTCTGAACCATACTTTGCACACCCCCTACATGTCGGATAATGCACCATGGCTGGTTTGGTTGAGCTGGGTTCAAGTTGGGGTGTTTGATGAGTTGACTCGGTTGGTGAGTCAGCTGGTCTGGTTTCAAGTGGAGTTAGGGTAGTTTCAGGATTTGAAGGTGAAGGTGAGGGTAAAGCAAGTATTTGGGGTGTTGTTTTTGTGGGTTCTGGTGAGATTTGAGTTTGCTCACCTACTGTGTGAGTATCAGCTGGGACATATAGTTTTAATAAAATTATTAATTTTTTGCCAACTATTCCATATATTTTAACAAAATAAGTTTTAAAAAAATATGCGGATTTTTGCACTAGTTAAAAAGAAAATATAATATTTTGCATGTTAGATAAAGATCCAAATGTCGACCGTTGATAGGTTGAGCGGCAAAATCAAGGTCTTAGGGCGAATTAATTATTCATCTTTTACAAGTTTGAATTTTTAGATGAGACATAATTTTTTCATGGTATTAGAACAAACTTTCTGAGTTCAATTCCTCCGAAAAACAACTTCATCAATTTTCAATTGTCCATTCGATGAGTCTCCTTCTCAAAGTATAGAATTCTTGCGAAAAGCAACTTCACCGATATTCAATTGCCCATTCGATATGTCTCCTTCCAAAATGATAGAAATAATAATCAAGTCCACGTGTAAAAATGAATGCTAGGAAAAATTAATTTTTTAACTTTATATAAATCCGAACTTTTGGATGGGACATGATTTTTTAAGCAGCAGCATGATCAATTAAGGCCCTCACCACGTGAATCAAGTGAAACATGGTCCCGTTAAGCTATAAATTCAAAATCTTTTATCTCATATATTTAATTTAAAATACTGCAATTCTGTAAATCAGTTTTTATTATGATTTTTTAAATTTTTTAACAAACAGTTATCATCAGTTTTCTTCATCTTATCTACAAGATTAATTAACCGTTCTTTATTATTATTATTATTATTCTTTCTCCATTTTTTCTTTTCTCTCTTATTTATCTTCTGTTTCTATTGTCATTTTCTCCAACTAAATATGTCTAATCCTATAACTTTTTTTTCATCTTCTTATTATTATTTTTTTTTCAGGAAAAAATAAATTTTCAACTGCCACTATCTACACCGACCCAATGCTCCAAAACCAGTGCGTCGAAAATATCTCGGGGAGTATTTTGTTAAATTAAATGATCAATCCCTAATTGAAGGAATGAACGTAGAGATTTGTGGAAAATTTTCTTTACTTCCTCAACTATGTTTTTGTTTTTTAGATGTATGGTTTAATGTTCGTATTTTGTTAAATCAAATCATCAATCTCTAATTGAAGGTAATTTTTAAACCTGAAGATTTGTGGAAAATTTTATTTCCTCCCTCAATTTTGTTTTTTTAGATGTATGATTTAATGTTAATCTTCATCGCTTCTGTTGTGCTACACCAATTTTTTTACTTACTCCCTTTCAAATTAAGATGCAGTTTCTTTTGCTATTTTTTTTATCCTCAGACCGCTCTATTTTCCACCATATCGATGACCCATGACTCTGTTATAGAAATTCAGATTGTGGTATTGATTTCCGTAACAACATTTTTTCTTTTCTTTTAAGGAACTAAGATTTTATCTTTTCCTATTCTAATTGCATATCTACATTTTTTTAAAATACCGAGAACTATGACTTCACTGCACTTTATTTGTCTCTTCACTGCACTTTATTTGTCTGACAAAATATGTTTATGGATTTGCGGCTAAATAGATTTAGTATCATATTCTCTTTTTTTTACATAAAATGCTTTTGAGTTTCTGTACATTCAGCATCATAAAAAGATACATATTTTTTTTTGTAATTTTTGGGTTTTTCTAGATTCAGTATCATAATATTTTTTATAATATATATATAAATCATTATATAATTAAATACTCATTAACTATTTTTCTCAAATAATAACTATTTTTCAGTCTCCCCTCGCCGACGGGGCCGTCATCACATGTTTTTTTTGGAGTTTTATTTCTTTTTTCACGGCTCTAATGATTTAACTTATTTGAGGTTCTTATTTATTTAAATTAACATACATTTTATTTATCATTATTTATTTCTTTTACACAATATTTTTTAGATTAGTTATTGTTGTGAATAGGAACCATATATTTAATGAAAACATGGGAAAGCCAAGTTGAGCCCATTTAAAAGGTGTAGCATGTATAAAATGTTGGATTCTTAGACAATGCAAATATTGTACACAAATGATTAAGGTGAATCTATTTTTCTCTAAAACTAAAAGAGTTACGAACCAACTTTAAATATGTTAGGACTTACGGTATAAGGTGTTTGCTTATAAATTCATTTTATTTACTCATAATTTTTGCATATTTTTTTAAAGTTTTACAAAGTTTTTTTTGAACAACAATTTATCTACTTGAGTCATATATAAATAATCAATATTACTTATAAAAAGAGAACACTACAAAAAACACCTCAATTATCTCTAAGTGGCTACTCAGATTCTGATTTTGGTGGCTGTAGAATAGATAGGAAATCTACATCTGGTTCTTGTCAATTCTTAGGCACAAAACTCATTTCATGGTTTTCGAAAAAGCAGACTAGTGTGGCTACCTCTACTACCGAAGCCGAGTACATGGCTGCTGGTAGCTGCTGTAGTCAACTACTTTGGCTCATGCAACAACTTAGAGATTACAACATATATGAATCAAATGTTCCTATTTTCTGTGATAGTAATAGTGCCATTGCCATTACACAAAATCCTGTTTTGCACACACGTTGTAAGCATGTTGATGTGAAGCATCATTTCATACGTGATCATGTAGAAAAGAAGGATATTCGCATGGAAAAGATTCATACTGATTTTCAAAGAGCTGATATTTTCACAAAACCATTACTTGAGGCTCGTTTTCATGAATTATGCATTAGTCTAGGACTAATTGATCTAGACCCTACTTGCCTATAGCTATGTACTAACCAGAGCACTCGTCTACTCGCTCAACAGACAGGTATACAAGGTCAGACAAGATAACCAAACAACTCGATGAGGAAGCTGGTAAAGCTGAGGGTAATACTAAGGGAATAAACATTTAAGGGGGAATCTTTGATTTCTTAAATATCCTTATGTTGACTCTTAAGTTTGTCAAAAGTCATCTTGCTCGAACCTTGATCATTGCTTTAGATTGATATTCATCTTAATTATTTTACTATACTTGTACCTATACTCATACGTCGCACAAGATAAGACAGGTACATGAAGTCGTTCGATATTCAGAATAGACAAGCACAGTCGAAGGGGGAACTCGTCTGGTGTGCATAAGTCTACTCATCTGTTCTGGATAGACTCGAACAAACAAGATAAGTGTGCTTATGATTCAAATACTCTAAGTGTTTAATCAGTACTAATTAAGGGTATTAATGTAATTTGATAATGTGAAAATTGGAAAACCCTAGAATTGGATTAATACACTCCCATTTAATGAGGTGTATACACCCAGTTCGCGCCAAACCCTAATACCCTAGGTCAGATGAGTACACTCCCCTGTCCTAACCAATAGGAAAGGCGGATTCCAAAATTTACAATATCAAATCACGTAATATTCTCGATTCCGTAACTGAATTCCAAAGGCCACAACCGTTAGATCAAAGCATTCAATCTTGAATTAGAGACCGTAAAAATGGTCTCTAAACGCATTAGAGACCGTTTTGAGACCGTTTTTGGTTGGTCACTATTAGGTTCGTTTTAAATATTTTGAGACCGTTTTCATGTATCGGTCTCAAATTATAGACCGATTTTTTTAGGTCTCTAAATTGTAGCGGTCTACAAACAGTCTTAAACAATTGGTCGGCCCGAACTTTTTTCGGGCCCTGAGACGGTCTCAAAACAGTCTTTAATTTAGAGACCGCCACATCCGGTATCGAACCCCGACTCACGCGGCCGAACTAAACCCACACCTGACCCGAATCGAACCCACACCCGCCCTGACCCGACCCGAACCCACACCCGCCCTGACCTACCCGACCCTCCCGACCCGAACCGACACACCTGACCCGACCCCCATACCCACTTTATTTAAATGACCATTTATTTGGTCTTGGTGGGAATTGATCCCGGGTGGATGGGCACCCACCACTTTGACAAGTAATTGTCTTGTGTAATTTTTAAAATTAATTATATATATATATATATATATTAATTAATTTCTTTATTATATACTCTCTCCATCCTACTATAAATTCCACAATAAGTTTCTCATTCAATTTTTTTTTCATATTATTTTTTCTCTTCTCCTTCCCTTTCTCAATCACATCACTTATATTTTATTTATAATTTTATTATATTTAATCTCATACTCATCTAATATTTTTTCTCATCAATTTATTTCTCTCATCTTTTAATATTCTAGTATCAATTCTTTCAAACAGAATCTCAAAATAGAAAAACCCAAAAATTACCTTAACTTAAATTCGGTGGAGACGATTGATAACCAACAGGAGGCGGCGAAGAGGCGGCATCCGCGATATCTTCTTAAGAACAGGGACGGAGTTGGATTCATCGCGGCTAGGAGCCGGCAATTTGGGCCTGATCCGATGGGCTGGCTCGGTCAACCCGAAACATAGTATGGGTTAGACTCTAAAATTAGAGGCCCATATAGAACTGGGCCTATTTGGCCTGACCCGATGGAACCGGTGGGCCTAATGGGCTAGGTTGAATTTGGCCCGCTGGTCCATGGATAGGGTTGTAAACGAATCAAATAATTTTGCTCGATTCGGTATTCGTATTCGAAATTTTACGATTCGAATTAAAATACAAATATTTTTTTTGATTCGATTAATAAACGAATACAAATACAAAATTATGATATTCGATTCGATATTCGTAAGTATTCGATTATATTTATAATATATATACATAAATATATTTTAAATGTATATTTGTCTCATGTTCTATAATATTATTTAAATTATTATTTAAAAAAAATTCTCCATAAATTTTTGAATCGAATAGTTTCAAGTCAAATCGAATAGTATTGAATACGAATCAATTTCAAATCGAATACTTGAAAAATAATGTTTAGAATATGTATTAAAAAAATCGAATCGAATACTCGAATCGAATCGAATAGTATCGAATCGAATATCGAATCAAATTTATTATTCAAAAATTACACGAATACGAATATTCGAATATTTTCACGAATCGAATCGAATACTGCAGTATTCGCTTCGATTCGATTCGTTTACAACCCTACCCATGGACAGTCCGTTTGGCCCGATCAATATTTTTTCTTTAAACAAATAGATAATTAAAATAAGTAAAGTATTTTATATTTAAATATTATTGTGTTTTTATTTTATTTTGACTTTGAAATTTGAACTTGTGAATTATTTATAATTTTATTTGAAGTTGTTATAGAGTGTAATGTTATACTGATTATGACCGTTTATGAATTATGTATAGTTAATACTTTAGTATTGCATATTTTTAATTATTATTATTTGTATAAATAAAAATTATATGTAAGTATGTGACCAATACAACATTTATATATATAATTTCATGGGTTGGGCTGACCCACTAGTCTAGTGGGCTAGGATGGGCTAGGTTGGACTCACATTTTATAGGCCTGACAAATTCATGGGCCGACCTGACCCAACCCACGAACATCGCTTGGCCAGATGGGCCGGGCTGGACGGCCCAATTTGCCAGCTCTTGTCGCTGCAAGAGAGCAAGAGAGAATCGCGAGGGCCGTGAGAAATTGCATAGGGTGGAAGTGAAAGAGGCGGTACAAATGAACTAGGGTTTATAGACGGGTTACAAAAGAGTTTATAAACGGGTTAGAGATCGTATTCACAAAACGGTCTCTAAATGAGCGGTCAAAATAAAATTTGGGAATTGGAATTCTTAATACCAATTAAAGACCGCTAATGCGGTCTCAAAACAAAATTTAAAATCGGAAATTTAATTTCGGGTTAGAGACCGCAAATACGGTCTCTAAACGGTCTGAATACATAAAATTAAAGACTGAAATAAAATCGGTCTCAAAATTCGTATTTTTTTTAAAATGGTCTCAAATCAGTCTTTATTTGAGACCGTTTTATGACGGTCTCAAAACTTTGGTCTCTAATTTAATAATTTTTTGTAGTGGAATAACTATTTTTAATTCCCACGTAGTACGCGGGTTGTGCACTAGTATATGTTAATTAGCTACTTGAGAATAGATGTTGGTCCTGAAAGGAGTAAATAACAAGTGTATGGGGGGGGGGGTGGGGGGAATACACTTGTATGCAAATTCTTTTCTAACTTGATCAAACCAGAGCTCAGCAAGGTTGTCTTGGACAACTCTGCTGAAGATGATTAACTCTTCTAAGATAATCAAACTACTAAGTACTATTGAGTACTTAGTTGAATAACTATCTAGGGGAGTTATATGTGCGGAATAGTGGTTGGCCCTTTTAGTTTAGACTCCTTTAGTTTCTGAAATCACTTAGTCAATGCAATGGCAGTCCAGTTTCAGGGAACTTGTCCAAAATAGGTTTTGCACAGTCTTTGAATATTAGTCCTTTGAATGATCAGTTTTGTGTGCAGTGTTGAGTGTATGAAAATACTTGGAATGTAAATCAACACAAGAAGTTATAGTGGTTCAGAGACTCAAGCTCCTACATCCACTTTCCCTGATTTAACAGGATAATTCCTTCTCTTTGGAATTAACTTGTTTTATAGTGCCAAGGTGCACTTGATCAAGAACACCACTCTTGGTGAATTGATCCCTAGGATGTCTAGAGTCCTAGTACCCTCTTCTCTTCTCAACTCAGAACTGAACTGTTCTTCTCTCAACAGTCAGCTCCTACCACTTCTACTACTACAACCTTCTCTCTTTCACTCTTGAGAGGGGTAATGGTTGAAGTAAGGTTCCAACTAATGAGATATCCTTTACAATGAAGATCAGTGTATAAGGATAGGATATCTCTCTAAGCTTGTGTATGGATATACAATGTAGTACAACTTAGATGAAATGTTTGAAGACTAAGATAGTCTTTGAAAGCTTTGAAAGCACTCTAGCTTGTAAGAACTTGAGATTAGTTGGATTGTGTTGAGATGCTTTCAAATGGTCTTCACACTTCTGTATTTATAGACAAATGAAGGATTTGCCCGTTGGAGAGGCAGCCCCAAATGTCCATAAATGTCTTCATTTAGTTCTTCAACTTAGAAGACAGAATTTTGATAGTGACATGTCCTCATTTGGGAAATAAACGGCTGTTAAGACTTTGTCTTCATTCTGCAGCACTCTACCCAATGTCTGACTTTCAGATTCTCTTGTTAGGACTTGGACATGACTTCTGAAGGTTGTTCCAATGATAGGACAACATTCCTCATCATTTGGACAACTCTACTTATCACTATCAGCTGACTTGCTTATCAGCAAGGTTGGCTTGCTCTTCTTCAGATGACTTGGCTCATACCCTTTGTTTCACTTCAAAGTGATCTTAGCATGATTCATTGAGGATCTCTAGGGTGTAGTTGTCTCTAGTTCTTCAGCATAGTTGACCTCAGGCTTTCAGAGCACTTGATCTTGATTAATTTTGCTGAGACAACTCCTCTGGACAACTCATTTGATCAGCATACTTGTCCTTCAGTGGACTTGATCATTATTCCAGAATTTGAGCCTTGAGGGGACTTGTTCTTGATGGCCTTCAAAGCATGTGTTCCCACTCAAATTGTGCATCTAATCAACTAAGAGCTACCTAACATATTAGCTCCTCATCTAGCCTTTATACTATATGTTCTAGCATTTCTAGAACATACTTAACTTGACTTAGGCATGTCTCGGGGGGGTTTTGGTATTAGATCAAAACATATCTCATTTTATTCCCAACAATTTCCCCCTTTTTGATGATGCCAAAACCTATACAGATTATGCAAAAGTGACTTGGCTATACTTATTACATATATCTTCAGAAGACATGACTAAGGTCAATGATCCTGAAAAGTAATGTGTTAGTGTATTCACCATTCATGTTGCAGATAGGTTTCATAGATAGGCATAGAGAGATGAGTGTTTCTAGATTCAAAATAAGTTCAACTATCATTCAATTGAAGATCATTACAAGCATGTTGATAGTTGAAATTAACATATCAGAGCATGAATCATTAACACTAATTACATCAGAGCATTTTACTATAACAATTCAAAGCATATACAAATTCTTCATCATTAGAGCACAAGCCAAAACACTTAGCAGTATTTGGATCTTCAAGAGTAAAATCATCAAGTATCAGAGCACAGAACTTCATCAGAAAATATCAGAGCAATCAGATAATCATAGCACACCACATCAGCAGTCTTGACCACATTTCAGCATAGTTGATCAATCAATCAAAATGAAGGTCAGAATACTTAGCCATTTCAGAGATCATCCTCAGGAGGTGGCACCATCCCATATTGTGCCCACACTCTTCTTTTCAAGGCCATGGCTTCTTGGTTTGTTCCCTTAGGTCCAAGAACCATCTTGTTTAGTTTGAGGATTTCAGTGAATTCTCTCTGGATTCTTGCTTGGTCAATCCATCCATCAAGCTTTGGAGGCATCTATATGATTGGCTTGGGAGCTTTGAGTTCAAATCTTGCAATGTCAGCAGCTGCAAACAATTGTTGATAGAGCTCTCTGTAGTACTCTATCATGAACTCAGCAAAAGTGGAGTTGGCATCTCTTCCATTCCATCTGTCAATGACATATTGATCATAGACATACTCCCTTTTGGCTTCCTCCCATGAGTCATTCAGCTGTTTTGGCACCCATTTATCCAAGAGAGGATATTTGGTATCCATTGGGATCAGTAGCTGTGGTTTCATCTTGTTGTAGGTTGCTCTCTTCCTTCTTGGCTTCTGAAAGTGTGCTCTTCTCCTGTCTCTTGCTCTTTGTGCTTCATCCATCAAGTCCATCTTTTCTTGGGCCCTCATCATGGCTAGTTTCTGTTGAGTTTCAGGGTCTTTGCCAAACCCTTCATGAAACAGCTTTGATGGATCATTAGCTAGGACAGTTGTCTTCTTCTTAGGTCCAGGTCCAAAACCTTCTTCATACAATTCCTCTACATCTTCAGAAGTTTTGGCACCTTTAGTGGACTTGGTCTCATAAGACTTTTCTTTCTCAGAAGACTTGTCCTCTTCAGCATTCTTGGTCTCTTCAGCAGCTTTGGCTTTCTTTGAGATAGGCTCATCATCAACAACTCTGAATTCAGGTGGAAGATCAAGACTGTTAGGAAAATCAGTAAATGTTTCAGCTTGTCTTTTCTTTCCTTTTGCCCTCTTGATTTTTCCTCTAGTTTGGACACCTTCAGCATCTTTGTCCAAACCAGACACTTCACCACCTGGTCTTTATTGTAACCTCACTCTTTCCTCTTGAGCTGAGGCCATGGAATTCTTCAAAGCAAGTGCCAATTGCTCCTCTTCATCCAGTTCATCCAAGTTCAGTACTGCTGGCTCCTTTCCCTTTCCTTCAGGAGCTTTGTCCTTACCATTTCCCCCTTTGACTGGGCTTCCAATCACTAAGGCACCTTTTGCCCTTGCTCTTTCCCTTTCCCCCTTTTTGGCAGCATCAAAACATTCAGGCTTCAATTCACTCATAGTAGATGCCATCAAGGACTGGGCTTGGGTTAGAGACTTCATCTCCTCCAACAGATATACATTCTCATCATGTATATTTTGCATCCTATCACTGCTCAAGCTAAGGAAAGCTAGAACAGGTTTCATTTTCTGTTGGACAACCTCCTCCATGGTTGTCTTTAGAGATGCATCCAGTTGGGCCTTAAGAAGCTCAGTGAGGTTGGCTACTGCACCTTCAACAATGTTGGCCAATACCTCTTGGGAGAACTTTTCAGAGGCTGCTTTCACCATAGCTAGCCTTTGTTCTTCAGCTCTTTGCCTTTGCAGGGCAGTCTTTCTTCCAAGAGCTTTCTTCACCACTTACCTTAATGTCTTCACATTCCTGTTGTGGTTGATTCTTAGCAAGGACTGCTCTTTCTTTACATCCTTTGACACTGACCTCATGGTGTTTTTAACCTTGATGACTTTAGTGGAGATGGTTTGCAAACCAGTCTCAACTCCACTGATCCTTGCTTCTAAGGTAGGCAACACCACAACCTCTGAGCCAGTTAGCCTCATTTCTACAGATGCCAAAGTTCTTCCATGCTCATCCAAGGCTCCAGTGGTTTCTGCATGAGCTGATTGGACTTGATAAGCCAAGGAGTCCAACTTCTCTGATTGCATCCCAAGCAAAGCTTGTGCTGATCCACTATCAACTTGGATGGGTGCATCTGTTAACAGTTCATCTGCAAAAATTTGATCAAAGGTTATACCTGCAATATCAGACAAATCAAATGAGTCAGTAAAAACACATTTATCTCCCTCCATTTCTTTTTCATAAGACTCTGATACATCAGCAGCCTTCTCCTCATTTTCAACTATTTCTTTTCTTCCTTCATTCAAGATTTCCTCACTTAAAGGAACAGGCCTCCTCTCATCAAGGGATTCTTGAAGTTCAGATTTGACTTCAAGAATAGCCTGCCCTTCCTCACTTATATCACCCTCATTTGGTGGTACACTCACTATCCTAGTGATCACCACCTCTCTATCATCTACTTCTCCCTCTGGTTTTTCCACTAAGTTCTCCTTTTCAACTCCATCACCTAATCCTGCAGCATCTCCACCTTCAACAAGGTTCAAAGATGGCAGTTGTGGGGAGATCACAGTGCTTATATCAACAGCCACTGAGTCATCCTGAATGATTAAGGGCTGATCAGTGTTCAACTCATCTGACACTGAATAGGCCTTAACTAAACCAGCCTCTAGTATAGGAACCTCCACATCTTTAGGCTGTGCCTTGGGTTCAGAAGAACCTTCATTGGCAGATGTGTCTTTGGTTGTGTTACCACCCTTGGTCAACACCTCTGAAGATACAGAGCCTTTCCTATGATAGGTTTTAGGAGGGTTGGATAGTCTTTCAGATACATAAGGCTTAGGGAGATTGGCTTGAGGGGTTTTAGGAGGATTGGGTTTTGAAGGGTTTGAGGGATCATCAGGGGAGTCATCATCATTTGAGCTACTATCAGGATGTTTGATGCCTTTTGCTTTCCTTTCCCTCTCCTCATTGATCTTATTATCCACCAATTTTGCAAAAACTTCCTCATCAGTGAGGAATCTTGTCTTTGAAATTCCAGCAAAGTGTAGCAATCTGGTTTCCTCTTCCTGCCACCAGTTTGCACCCTTATCTTGGATGACTTGTGATATCTCCATCATAGATTTGTCTTTTACATCAACAAGCATCCTAAGATCATGAAATGTCTTCTGAATTCTTGGAAATTCAGCAAGGTGTGGATACAAACTGTCCACAGTAGCCTTGGCTCCTCCTCTGAGCATACTTTCATAAGTATACTCCTCCTCATCTCCACTTGAATGGGGACTTTGGGTTATAGGGGAGTTGGCTCTGGGTTCTCCTAGTGTGGCTTCAGGAAGGTTTAGCTCAGGAATGTTGGCTTCAGAAGGGTGGGGTGCATTTGAAGGTACTTCAGTTGCTTTTGAGAGCAATGGATCTGAAGGGGCTTTACTCAGGGGGGTTGGCTCAAAGAGTGCAGCTTCTAGAAGTTTTGAATAATTGAGCATAGATGAGTCAAGGGGAGATTGTAATCTTGTCTCATCTACTGCTATATCTGCTAGCACATCTATCCCACTTCTTTGCACACTCCCTTCAGGAGAGTATCTCTTTGTAAGATTGATGGGGGTGATAGGTTGGTTGGTTGGGGTTATATGGGTTTCAGGGGAGTTGGGCTCAGGATTCTGAATTTCAGGGATGTTGGCCTCTATTGGTTGACCTTCAGGGACCTTGGATTCTGGAGTGCCAGAGCCAGATGAGTTGGTCCTTGACTTTGATTTGGTCCTGCTTTCAGCTCTGCTCTCTCTTAGAGCAAGTTGGAGAGACCTTTCCTCCTGAAGCTCCAACACTTTGTCAGTAGGCTTGGCCCTTCTCTTGCTAGCCCTACTGCTCCCACTTCCTTCACCATCCTTCTCAGGGACAACCTCCCTGATCCTCTTATCACCCTTAGACTTTTGTCTAGTCTCATTGTATTTCTGCCTCAACTCTTCTGAATGATCAGAAGGCATACTCACTCCCTCTTCAGCAACTTCTTCAATCTCAGTTGAAGCTCCTGAGTTCTCCTCTGAGGGGATTTGAGACAGCTTCCTTGTCTTCATCACTCTAGCCTTTGTCATCTTCTTCAATTTTGGCTTCTCCTCCACCTTTTCTTCAGCAGTCTTGGCCAGAAGCATCCTCCTTTGCTCAGTTTTCTTACTGAGCTTTCTGAATAGAATCTTCTGGGCTGGGAGGGGCTTTGCAAAGGTTTGCATTTGAGAATAATGGGAAAACTTCTCAATCAACAAGCTTGCCCTGGTGCAATACTTGAGTTTCCCTTCTAGCACAACCTTATTGTGAGATTTTACCCTGAATTTGGCCTTTTCCTTCATCATCTCAGACATGATGAAAGTCCTCCAATCAAATTTGATGCCTTTATCACTGGCATCAATCACTGCAGCCATGATTCTGATTCTTGGATGGCTGACCTGCTCCAAGCTCCCAGTATTGCTCATGAGACTCTTGGTGATTACCTCAAATAGATTGAGAAATTCTGGCTTGAGAGTTTTCTTGTTTTGTGTTGAAGAGAGAGGGCCTGGTACTAATAGCCATTCTTGAGCTATTTCATCTTCATGTCCAGTACCATAAACTTCTGGATTCCTTCCCTCAGAAGGCAATCCAAAGGCTCCTTCAAGATCTTCTGAAGAGAACTTTACTCTATGAAATCTCTCTTCCTCCTCTTCTTCACCCACATAGGACAATTTGGTGGAAACTTCACCATCTTCTGGCCTGCCTCTCCACTTAAGGAAGGCAAAGAACTCAGCCATGTAATTGTCCAAACAAGAGCTTGGTCTTTCCTCCATGAACTTCTGAAGGCCTGCTCTTCTTAACCATCTAAGGGTTGGAGTGATTTCAGGACCTTCACTCTCAAAGGATACTATAGGCTCAAAATGAAGGCTATTTTTGTTGCTTAAGTATCCAAAATCAAGGTCTAGAGCCTTGTTGGAGAAATCTATGATCATCTCTGGTCTAACTTTGGGGGCCATTGAAGATTACAGAGATGAACTTGAGAGAGTTTGAAGAAAATGAGCTAGGGTTTCGAATACTTGGGGAAGAAGAGTGTGTGTGGGGGAGTTTTAAGACTTGGAGATATTCTAAAAAGAATGTTTGTCAATGAGTTGGTGAGTTTTGTGTATTTTCAACGGTTGTCAAAAATGGAAAAATACACTTGGACGGCCAGGATGAATTTCAGGGGAGTTGGCCAGTTTTGATTCAATGGTTAAAAACCAATGTAACAGTGAGTTATTGGTTTTATTCAAAACGTGGAAGTTATTTAATATTTGTTAATGGTTGGGGAGTTTTCGAGATAGATCATGGCTTGAAAAGTGTAATGCAAACAAGAGTTAAATCTTGACATTTAATGCATGGAAAGTGACCTTTTGGGTGGGGGACAAATTAAATCCTTCAGTGATGATATCTATAGTTGGGACAGGTATCAAGATAGACAATGATTACCCAAAATAGGTGCTTATCAAACCAAGGGAATAGTTTTATAGTCAAGACAACTTATCTGACCCCACTAGGACAAGTGTCCTGAAGAGATGTGGATAAGGGTCCTGAATTCCAATGGACAAGTGTCCTGAATAATTTGAGCCATCTCTTCTGAACTTCAGTAGACTTGACCAAGTCTGCTGAAATTCTTTTCAGTTTCCATACCTCCCATTAACTCCAATGAGTTTTACTTGTCCAACTTTCCTGGATCAAGTAATCCCAACTCTGCTGATAGCTCCAGAAACCTTGCCTCTGCAAGTGGCTTAGTTAGAATATCAGCTTTTTGATGATCTGTGTGGATCTTGACCAACTTTATATCCTTCTTCTCCACATGATCTCTAATGAAGTGATGCTTGATGTCCACATGCTTGCATCTTGTGTGCAATACAGGATTTTGTGATATAGCAATGGCACTATTGTTATCACAAAATATTGGCACTTCAGTAGAGTTGACTTTGTAGTCTCTTAGTTGTTGTCTCAACCAAAGGATCTGAGTACAACAACTTCCAGCTGCAACATACTCAGCTTCAGTGGTGGAAGTAGCCACTGTGTTCTGCTTCTTGGAAAACCAAGATATGAGCTTGTTGCCTAAGAATTGACAAGTCCCTGAAGTGGACTTTCTATCAATTCTGCAACCTCCATAATCAGCATCTGAGTAGCCAGTTAACTCAATGTTGTCATCAGCAGGGTACCAAAGGCCTAGATTTTCAGTGTCTTTGAGATACCTCAAAATCCTCTTTGCAGCCTCAAGATGGCTTTTCTTAGGATTTGCTTGAAATCTTGCACACACACCTACTGCAAAGGTGATGTCAGGTCTGCTGGCAGTGAGATAGAGGAGTGAACCAATTATTCCTCTATACTCAGTAGAGTTGGTTGGAACACCACTCTCATCAGGATCCATCTTCCAATTTGTGTTCATTGGGATCCTTACTGGCTTGCTAGTTGTACATCCAAACTTCTTGATCATTTCTCTGGTGTACTTAGCTTGATTGATGAAAATTCCTTCTTTTGATTGCTTGACTTGAAGACCCAAAAAGAAGTTCATCAACCCCATCATGGACATCTCAAACTTGCTCTGCATTAGCTTGGAGAACTTCTCACACAGCTTCTCATTAGGTGATCCAAATATTATGTCATCCACATAGATTTGGACAAGCAAGATGTCCTCTCCTTCAGAGATTCTAAAGAGAGTTCTGTCCACAGTTCCCTTGGTGAATCCATGATCCAAGAGGAATTGTGACAATGTATCATACCAAGCCCTAGGGGCTTGCTTGAGTCCATATAGAGCTTTCTTCAGTCTGTAAACTTGATTTCCAACTTCAAAACCTGGTGGTTGCTCCACATAGACTTCTTCTTTCAAGACTCCATTCAAAAAGGCACTCTTGACATCCATTTGGTATACCTTGAACCTCTTGTGGGCTGCATAGGCTAGAAAGAGCCTTATTGCTTCTAGCCTTGCCACAGGTGCAAATGTCTCATCATAGTCAATGCCTTCATGTTGGCAATAGCCTTTTGCCACAAGTCTTGCTTTGTTTCTGACAATCACATCATTTTCATTCTTCTTGTTCTTGAACACCCACTTTGTTCCAATAACATCTTGATGTGAAGGTCTATCCACCAGCTCCCATACTTCATTTCGGGTGAATTGATTCAGTTCTTCCTGCATGGCTGTGATCCAATTGGCATCTTGAAGTGCTTCCTCAATATCACTTGGTTCTTGTTCTGACAAGAAACAACAGAAAAGAGCACTTGAAATCTCCTTGTTTTGACTCCTATACTTGGGTCACCAAGTATTAGATCAGTAGGATGGTCAGACAACCAAGTCCTTCTTTTTCTGATCTCTTCAGTAGAGTTGTCCTCTACTGAAGTTGAGTCATTTTGATCATAAAATTCAGGGTAATTGAATGTAGGATCTAATTCATGATCATAATCAGGGGTGTTGTCCTCAATGTCAGGGACATTGGCATTTTCAACATTTTGAGTTCCCCCTTGATTATTTGATCCATTAACTACCTCAGCAGGAACTGTTTCTTCATTGGTAGTTGTTACCTGGATGTGAACTGGGATTGGATCATTCAGTTCACCATTCCTTTCAGTGGGGTTTGCCTCAGGATGATTGCCTTCAGGATTGTTGTCCAAAGTGAAGTTTTCAGGTGGATTGGCTTGGACAACTTCTATGAATTCAGTGTCTTTGTCTTTTAGGCTCAGTCTGGTTGTCCTCTGTGTGATTTCTTCTGATTCTAAGTTCTCATTCCTGAACTCATGAATAGATTCATCAAACACAACATGAGGTGTTTCTTCCACAATAAGGGTTTTCTTGTTGTAGTCTCTGAAAGCTCTACTGATTTGAGAGTATCCAAGGAATACTCCTTCATCAGCTTTGCTATCAAAGGCTTTCAATTGTTCTTTCCCATTATTGTGAATAAAACACTTGCAACCAAAAATATGAAAGTATGACACTTTAGGCATTCTTCATTTCCAGAGTTCATAAGGGGTTTTGCCTTGCCCTTTGGTAATCAAACATCTATTCTGAGTATGGCATGCAGTGTTTATGGCTTCAGCCCAAAACCTCTTAGGTAAATTTGAATCAGCAATTAGGGTTCTAGCAGCTTCTTTTAAAGTTCTATTTCTCCTTTCTGCAACTCCATTCTGTTGGGGAGTTCTAGCTGCTGAGGTTTCATGAGCTATTCCATTAGATATGCAAAACTCATTGATGTATGAATTAATGAACTCAGTGCCTTTATCAGATCTTATCTTGATGATGCTAAGGCTTTTCTCATTTGACAATCTCTTTAGAAGTTCAGGCAGTTTGACTTGTGTTTCCTTCTTATTAAGGAGAAATACCACCCATGTGAACCTAGAGAAGTCATCTACTACAACCAATGTATATTTTCTACCATTTATGCTTGCAGGGGTAATTGGTCCAAATAGGTCCATGTGTAGAAGTTCAAGTACCCTTTCAGTAGAGATGACTGATTTTCCCTTAAATGAGGCTTTAATCTGTTTTCCTTCTTGGCATGATTTGCAAACATGCTCTTTAATGAAAACCTCATTAGGTAGTCCTTTAACTAATGCATTTCTAGCAATCTTGTTCATTGTTTTGAAGTTCAAGTGATTTAATCTTTTATGCCATAACCAACTTTGTTCACTAGAACTCTTAGCAATGAAGCATGCAGCATTAGTAGACTTGTCCCAGTCTGCAAAATACACATTCCCTTTCCTAGTTCCAGTCAATAGAGTTTGTTGAGCCTTATCTTTGATTAAGCATTTTCCACTAGAAAACTCAACTTTGAAATCTTTATCACAGAATTGACTGATACTTAGGAGATTATACTTGAGACCAACCACATAAGATACATTGGATACTTTGATGTTACCAATCATCAAAGTACCATAACCTTTTGTTGTTGCTTGTGAGCTGTCTCCAAATGTGACATTTGGGCCTTCTTTTTCAATAAAATCAGTGAGGAGCTCCTTGTTTCCAGTCATGTGCCTTGAACATCCACTGTCAAGGTACCATGCTGACTTTTTGCTCATGCTCCTCTTCTTGTGGCCCATAGGTACCTGCAATTAGATAGGTTTAGGTACCCTTTGAGTTTTGGGTCCTGAGAGGTTAGCTGTACCTTTAGGAACCCAAACTTGCCTAATAACCCTGATTGATTCAAGGTGGCTAAGTTGTTTTCCTCTAGCATCTACATACACTGTCTTTCCCTTAAATGCCTTTGGGAAAGTGTGTGTGAATGTGTTAACTCTGTAAGTTTCAGGAGAGTTGTCAAATCTCCTGAACTTTTGAGTTCTTTGTGCTACTTGAGGGAATCTTTGAGGAAAGGCTTTCTTATGACCATTACCCTTTGGCATGAAGGGTTTTGGTTGTCTCATTTTATTTTGCCTTTGAGGATAGTTGTCCTTAGGTCTATTCAGCTGAGGCTTTCTCAGAAGAGTTGGCCTAGGCTGATTATACCTTGGACAATTCCTCTGAACATTGTTCAGGAGAGTTGCCCTTCCATTGGGTCTACTCTGCTGACCAACATTCCTCTTATGTTCAGGAGCTTTGGCCATTTCCTTAGGTTTAGGCCTATTCTCCTGAAGCATTTGAGTAGGCAGATCATCCATTTTGCCCTTTCCTTTGTTCAGTGGCTGAATTATTTCATTTTCAGTTTGTGCCACTGATTTAACAAAGATTCTCTTAGTGTTACTTGTGGAAGCAACACTAAGACAAGGTGAAGATTCAAATGGATCAAAACCTAATCCACTTCTTTGAGCCATAGGTCTTTGATAACTCTGAATTTCCTCTATTGCTCTAGAGGATTTCTTCAGAGCAGACATCTTTAATTTCAGGCTCTCTTCACTTGATTTAAGAATGTCATATTCATGTGAGAGGTTTTCAAACTTGGCATTTAGAATTTTAAGTTCAAAATCTTTTCTCTTCTGAGAGAGAAGTTGATCATCAATCTCCTTTTGTTGGTCAACTATCCTGAGATTTTCTTCCTCAAGCTCTCTCAAGACTTGTTGATACAACTCAGTAGACTTGACATCAACAACTGCCTCAGAGTTTTTGGCAAGTTCAATAGCCAATCTTTCATTTTCTCTCACACAATTATCATGAAATTCTTGTAACATAGTGAAATCTTCCATCAACTTTCCAAGGGAAAGCTTCAAGTTGACCTCACTATTGTTTTGTGAGATAAATGATGGTGAACTAGAAGTAGAGGATACCTCATCATCCTCAAGAGCCATGTTGCAGACATCATCATCATCATCACTGTTGGAGAACAGTCCATCAGAAGAGTTGAAGCTTTCAGCACTATCAGATTCTTCACCAGCCATCATGGCCTTTCTATTGGTGAACTTTCTGTCTCTTTTAGCTTGCCTTTCTCTTCTCTCCTTAGAGCTCAATTCAGGGCAATCATACTGGAAGTGCCCTTTCTTCTTGCAATTATAGCACAAGTCTTCATCATCATCTTTCTTTGATTCTTCTCTTCTTTTTGATGATGAAGGTTCAGCTCTACTGGACCTTCTCCTATCAGAGTACTTGTCCTCTGATCTTTTCTCTTCAGGCTTCTTTACCTCTGCCTGAGCTTCAGGAGGGTTGTATCTCCTGAGTTTGTTGTCCTGGTGGAATTTCTTGTATCTACCAAACCTTGAGTTTAGATTTTCAAACCTTCTAGCCATCAAGGCTAGTTCCACCTTCATTTCAGTCTTTGAGACTGACTTTGATGATCTTGGAGTGGACTGCATTTCTGGTTCAGCAGTTTTGGCTTTGAATGCCACTCCCTTAGTAGGATTTGAAGGTTCCTCAATAGGCTTTCTTCTATTGAGGTCGAACTCATAAGCTTTGAGTTCAGAGAAGATTTGTTGCATGGGCATGGTGGAGAGATCCTTGGTGTTCTGCATCATTACAGCATAGACATCCCACTTTTGAGTGAGACTTCTCAAGATTTTCAATCCAACTTCTCTCTTGGTGTAGACCTTGCCCAATGAGTTGATTTCATTCATCACATCAGTGAATCTACCAGCAAACTTATCAATGGACTCCTCAGACTCCATTGCAAACTGTTCAAATTTCTGCACAACAACTTGGAGCTTATTCTCCTTGATCTTTTCAGTACCCTCACACATTTCTGCAAGAGTATCCCAAATTTCTTTGGCAGTTGTGCAGTGGTAGACTCTTCCCATGATGGCATCTGGAATTGTTTGGTAGAGGGTATTCATGGCAAGATAATTCAGATTATCCTTCCTCTTTTCATCAGCAGTGAAGTCATCTTCATCTTTGGGAATCAATTCCCTTATATCTGCTCTTTGAGCCTCTGTGACTCTGGGATTGACAAAGGTAAACACAAAGGGACCTCTTGTGATCACTCTTAACATATCAGTATGTAGAGATGCAAGATGAGCCTTCATTCTGATTTTCCAGAAGTCATAGTTGTCTATTGAGAACATGGGCAATTTGTGGTGAGACATGTGGTTGACTGGATTTGTGGCCATGTTGTCCAAACCTTGGACAGCAGGAGGTGGAACAGCAGCATTGTTGTTGGCCATATTTCAAGAACAAACAGTTAGTCAGCAATTGATAGGATTTCAGATAGATCAGTTCAGTGACCACACCAAATATGTGATTTTGAAAACCAAGATGACTTTTCAGAAGCAGTGGTCTTTGAACCCCTGCTCTGATACCACTTGTTGGTCCTGAAAGGAGTAAATAACAAGTGTATGGGGGGGGGGGGAATACACTTGTATGCAAATTCTAACTTGATCAAACCAGAGCTCAGCAAGGTTGTCTTGGACAACTCTGCTGAAGATGATTAACTCTTCTAAGATAATCAAACTACTAAGTACTATTGAGTACTTAGTTGAATAACTATCTAGGGGAGTTATATGTGCGGAATAGTGGTTGGCCCTTTTAGTTTAGACTCCTTTAGTTTCTGAAATCACTTAGTCAATGCAATGGCAGTCCAGTTTCAGGGAACTTGTCCAAAATAGGTTTTGCACAGTCTTTGAATATTAGTCCTTTGAAAGATCAGTTTTGTGTGCAGTGTTGAGTGTATGAAAATACTTGGAATGTAAATCAACACAAGAAGTTATAGTGGTTCAGAGACTCAAGCTCCTACATCCACTTTCCCTGATTTAACAGGATAATTCCTTCTCTTTGGAATTAACTTGTTTTATAGTGCCAAGGTGCACTTGATCAAGAACACCACTCTTGGTGAATTGATCCCTAGGATGTCTAGAGTCCTAGTACCCTCTTCTCTTCTCAACTCAGAACTGAACTGTTCTTCTCTCAACAGTCAGCTCCTACCACTTCTACTACTACCTTCTCTCTTTCACTCTTGAGAGGGGTAATGGTTGAAGTAAGGTTCCAACTAATGAGATATCCTTTACAATGAAGATCAGTGTATAAGGATAGGATATCTCTCTAAGCTTGTGTATGGATATACAATGTAGTACAGCTTAGATGAAATGTTTGAAGACTAAGATAGTCTTTGAAAGCTTTGAAAGCACTCTAGCTTGTAAGAACTTGAGATTAGTTGGATTGTGTTGAGATGCTTTCAAATGGTCTTCACACTTCTGTATTTATAGACAAATGAAGGATTTGCCCGTTGGAGAGGCAGCCCCAAATGTCCATAAATGTCTTCATTTAGTTCTTCAACTTAGAAGACAGAATTTTGATAGTGACATGTCCTCATTTGGGAAATAAACGGCTGTTAAGACTTTGTCTTCATTCTGCAGCACTCTACCCAATGTCTGACTTTCAGATTCTCTTGTTAGGACTTGGACATGACTTCTGAAGGTTGTTCCAATGATAGGACAACATTCCTCATCATTTGGACAACTCTGCTTATCACTATCAGCTGACTTGCTTATCAGCAAGGTTGGCTTGCTCTTCTTCAGATGACTTGACTCATACCCTTTGTTTCACTTCAAAGTGATCTTAGCATGATTCATTGAGGATCTCTAGGGTGTAGTTGTCTCTAGTTCTTCAGCATAGTTGACCTCAGGCTTTCAGAGCACTTGATCTTGATTAATTGTGTTGAGACAACTCATCTGGACAACTCATCTGATCAACATACTTGTCCTTCAGTGGACTTGATCATTATTCCAGAATTTGAGCCTTGAGGGGACTTGTTCTTGATGGCCTTCAAAGCATGTGTTCCCCCTCAAATTGTGCATCTAATCAACTAAGAGCTACCTAACATATTAGCTACTTAACTTGACTTAGACATGTCTCGGGGGGTTTTGGTATTAGATCAAAACATATCTCATTTTATTCTCAACAATAGAGCTAATGGTCCCATTAATTAATTACTCTTGAGGTACAATGATTGGCCTATTTAATATAGTTTAATTATACTTTAATTTAATTAATCATACTTTAAATGTCGAAAAAAAAAATTAATCATACTTTAGGCGGCAATTTTGACGTACTCTTACCACGTGAAAGGCCTGAAATATGGTTCAATCATTTTGGAAACGGAATTATATATATATATATATATTTTTTTTTTTATTTCTTCAGAATTAATGAATTATGCCTGAAAAAACATACTTCCTCCATCACGTAACTATAATTTGCACACTTTTTTTTATTAGAACGTCACAAATTTATTTACACACTTTTAATATGTAAATACTCCATAAAATTAATAATCTTACAACATTATTTTATTTTAAAAATTATAACTCATTTTTCCATACATTTCACTTTACGTCTTATCAAATCACCTAAAATACTCCTTATTTATCTTACATCATCAACCACTACATCTTTCTTTCTTAAAAAAAAAAATGTATTGGTCAAACTATGTAGTTGAATATTAATAGCATACATGGGATATATTGAAACATTAGTGAAAAGCCTGAAATCTTCAAATATAAAACATTAGAAAAGCATTGTGAATGAGAGAAATGTTGAAACAGTTTATATACACAATTTGACTTTTAACAAATTTTTTCATAATTTTCTTTTCAAATATGATGGCATGAGGCATTTGAGTACTGAGGAATTAAATTTGAATTTATTCATAACTTTTTACTTTTTTTTTTTAATGTTAATTAGCACAATCTTTTAGTTTTTTTAATTTATAAATCTCATTATATATATATATATATTTTTTAAAATTTTATTTTCAAATTATATCGATCCTTTCAATCTTAAGTCGGAATAATGAAGCACGATTTTTATCACGGGGTGTCCATCAATTTTGTCGAAATAACGAAGCACGTGACTAACAAATGTTAAAAACAACGTAATTTTAGTAATTTAATGTGAATTTGTGACTAATTTAAGGAATGCAATTTGAATATATATGACAAAATTGAAAAAGTAAAAAAAAAAAAAAAAATAGTGGGACCATATATAAATAGCTTGTCCTTTAAAGCTTTATATTTTGTCATTGGGTGTGCATTTAACAATTATTCTTACATTTAAACAAAATTATAGGAGTATCAATGTTACTCATTTTTTCTTCCCTTTCCACCTTTTTACTTTTCTTACCCTTTTCAACAACGTAAAAATTCTTATAAACACCACACCGACTACTCTAAAAGTATAAGTTAATATTTCGTATAATTAAAAAGTGAAATACAATATTTCTGAAAAATGCAAGTAAGTATAACTGAAAAGTGCAATACAATATTACTAAAAAAGTGTAAGTCAATATAACTAAAAAGTGCAACACAATATTTACTAAAAAATACTTCCTCCATCCGTCTATAAACTTCCCATTTTACTATTTTGGTCTGTCCGCCTATAAGCTTCCCATACCATTGTACTAAAATGGGTATTAAACTACCATTGGGCCACATGCTAATTTTGGTAGTAAAATTGTACGGAATGAGATTCGTGAAACGTGTCTCCCTAAACCCTCATGTAAAAAGTGATAATGTTTACGAAAAAAGATTCGTGAGACGGTCGTATACAAGTTTTTGTCTTACTTTATCTATTAGTATTTTTTTATAATTCATTTCATACTCATCTACTTATTTTCTCTCTCACCATCACATCACTTATACTACATTTATTATTTTATCATATTTTTTAATCAAAACACTTAAAAGAAAGGAAAAAGTTATAGTGGAACAAAATAAGTATAATTAGTTCTAAAAATATGCACCATCCACCAACTGTAAAAGTTAAATGGAGGGACAAAGAATTGAAGAAAGTATATATATATATATATATAATTATCCAACTCAATCTACTAGATCATGATTTTAAAAAAAAGTCTTTGATGGATATAGTACTGACTTTTGTTTTATTTTCTACATGTATGTATTAGAAAATGACCAATTTCCTAATTATATAGTTGCAACGTGATAGTGCACGTATCAATATTTAATTAATTAATTAATCCGTTTTTCTTCCGATCCTCTGCGATTTCCGTAATTACCATGCACGTACTAGATTACTATAAATAGGAAAGAAGGTAGCTAGAAGGTGGTACCAATCAATTAAATTGCAAGTAATTATGGGTATTCTCATATTGGAATCGACATCAACTCTAGAGACTCTCATGGAGTCGTTGCAGAGTTTGAAGACTCACTCGGGGAAATAGTGGACGCACGCATAAACTACGAGGAAAACACTAGAACCATACGTGTCGTTGCCAATTACGGGTCTAAAACTGTGACGCTCAGCCACATTTTCGATTTGAAGACCATTCTTCCTAAGGAGGTTCAAGTCGGAATCTCCGCTTCCACCCGAGCCTCGTTCGCCCTTCATGACCTCCACTCTTGGTACTTCACTTCCACCCTCAACTGGGATGGCAGCAGCAACAACATCGAAAAACCGGCCTACAATATTATTGCATGATTAATTTATATATGTGTGTTGTAATGATTTTCAGTTCACCGTGCACTAAGACGGCCATCGATCACTATGCATGCATGGACTATGTTCCAATGTGTGTCATCTTATCTTATATATGGTCGCCCAAATTATAAATAAAAGGCGCGCATAACGCAAATTAAACTCTTCAAGTATTACCTTTAATTATACTAGTTTTGGCCCGTGCGATTTTTTGTTGTTTGTGAAAAAAATATATGTATGAATGTTATATGTATTAATATACTGACATAAAAAGAGTTTGAAGTTTATCTTTCTTCATCAAAAGACTTCTTTTTATGAAGCCCCTTTTTAAGCTCTTCTTATTCATAAACTCATTATCCACCGTTTATTTCTTCCACAAAACCTTCTTCTTTGGACAATTCAATTACAAAACCAATGAATCAGTAATTTGAGACTTATGTTGATGGGAGAACAACCTTCTATTGATATTTATAGTGGTGGTCGTGAAAGGAGTTGATATTTATAGTGGTGGTCGTGAAAGGAGAGGTGAATAATTGTTTTCTCAATTATTGTGAAATTGATTGAGTACTAATTGTTTGAGAGTCTCTCTCTATCTCTACTTCTAACGAACATGACTTCAAAATTACACTTGGCAAAATAGTTTTTTTAGGAGAGGCACATTCCCCTTTTATATAATAAGATTCATTGTACAAACGATTTTCAAGCTCTTATAGTAAGGATGAATGTTGTTGTAGAAATATTATGGCACAAAAATAAATGATTTGGGCATCACGATTTTTCCACTCAAATTCCTTTGGACTTTGGGAGCAACACATTTCTTTGGACAACAAAATAGGACGTGATTAATTAGGGATAAATTTATCCGTAAACTTTATTCGAGAACTAAATTTTTTTGAAACAACAAGCTAAATCTGAAAAATAGAATTCTCACCATCCACATCCACATCACATCTAATAAATTTATTACCAAAATAAAAATATTTTCACATTTAATATGGAACGAGGCTTGGATCCCAGGAAACCCAAACAGTGAGCCCACTTCGGCATGCGCCGAGGGTCTAGAGGATCTTCGAGTTTCCACTCTCTTCGACGCGGATACCCACCAGTGGGATCTGCCCTTAATCCAGGAACTCCTGCCCCACGACACTGAGCGTATCCTCTCCATAGCTTTACCGCCAATAGGCTTATCAGACTCTGTCTACTGGCACCCTGAAAATTCTAGAAAATATACCGTTAAATTCGCGTATAAGATAATTATGGCATATACAACTGATCTCTCTTTGCAGATACATGGTGATTGGGAAGCCGTGTGGAAACTGGAGGCTCCCCTAAAGGTCAAAGACCTGCTGTGGCGTACAGGTCACGATTGTCTCCCGACTAAGGCCAATCTCCACTCTCGCCAAATTATTTCGGAAGTGGGTTGCATATTTTGTGTGGGAGGAATTGAAACCAGCTGGCACTTGTTCGTGGCTTGCCCGTTTGCTAAATATTTTTGGGACAAAGCTGGGCTCTTGAACAAGGTCGATCAATGCACTGCCACTGCCAACATCATAGGTTCGTTCATCCTCAAAATGGTGGCTAATCCCAGAAAAAAAGAGGCAGTTTGTTTTAGCATGGTGTTATAATAACCAATTGGTTTAGCACATGTGGCAAGTCTCTTAATGCACATGTGGCAAGTCTCTCCATCTCCTTATTCTTTTAATGCACACGTGGCAAGTCTCTTCATCTCCCTTAATTAAAGGTTTATAATAACCAATTGGTTTAACACTTAACATGACGAATTAATACCGCGAAAAATGAACAACATGTGACCTTTCACTTCATTTACAACACTAAATTTTTATAAATTAAGTAAACAAGTTGTCTCAATTGCAACAATAGCATGTGACACGCGCGTGGAACGACACATAAAAAGAAATGATTGACACAATTTCAGATCAACAAACCCTTCATTTACATTCAGGGTCATAAGAACGTTGCCTTTCAACATTGAAGTTCAGAAAATGTGGTTAGTAAAATATTATTCGCCTAAACCTAAATAAAATACATACGTACCATGTTTAGAGTTCAAAATGGAAAACTATAAAAATGTAGAATAAAAATTTCAGCATTAAAAAAAAAAAAAGTAATACAATCTCACTGCAGGATGATCGAGGGCATCCAATTTTTTTTTTAATTTCTTGCATTATCGTGGCCTTTACTGGGTAAGTGGAATCAAAACATGTTGGTCCCAAAAGGAGTGTGGCACGTGTATAGGGGGAGATACACGTGTATGTGTTTTTCAAAAATTTTACAACAATAACACAAATAATCAGAGTCGGGTAAGTTGTCCAGATGCCAAATCCTATAGAAATACTTATGAAATATTCTAACAGATCTTAACAAGTATGCAACCTATATGCGGAATAAATGATAGACCCTATTATACTCCTTAAGTAATGTGCACTTAGATACTCGACAAGTAAATAAGTAGAATGTAAAGAAACTACTTCAATGAAGTAAATGCAGTAAGTAAGAACACAAGATGTAAAGTGGTTCGGAGGCTAAACTGCTCCTACGTCCACTCTCCTAATTTAATATGATAATTACTTAATCATTTGGAATTAACTTGTTTTTACAATGCCAGGTGCACTCTCCTCCTCTTCTTCTCTTCTCTCGATTTCTTACAACATTCTCTCGTTGCAATACTCTCAAACTTCTACGAACTCAACGATACTCTCAAACTATCTCTCAAGGTGAAAGTAGAGTTTTGTTCTTGTACCAACTTAGTGTGATATCCTTTACAATTTGAGAACAAATGTAAAGGCTAGGATATCACTTTTTAGGCTTAGGATAATAATCTTTAAGCTTGCCTAGTAGGGACAAAAGATAACACTCACAAACAGAAATGCTTAAAAGTTTTAATCACTCGAGTGTTTTGAACTCTTTTGAATGCTAAAATATTGCTAGAATGTGTATGGGTTGTATGTCCCGTATTCTTAAAATGTTTCAAGAATCAGACCTCGATTAATAAAATAATATTTTTCCGTTAAAAAAAAAGTACTCCCTCCGTCCCGGTATAAGTTTCCTCTTTCTTTTGGTTGTTTTGATTAAGAAATATGATTAAATAATAGATGTAGTACAAGTGATGTGATGGTGAGAGAGAAAATAATAGATGAGTGTGAGATGAAGTATGATAAAATAATAAATAAAGTGTAAGTGATGTGATTGAGGAGAGAAAATCATATGCTAAAAATGAAAAAATATGAAATGGGAAACTTATTGTGGGACATCCATAAAAGGAAAGTGGGAAACTTATAGGGGGACGGAGGGAGTAATATACTGTACTAGATATTTTATGAATGGAGCTAGCTAGTGTGGGGTGGGGAAGAAGGGGTCCCCTTTTTCATTACATCATTGGTGTTGTTTTAGTTTGAATTTATTAATAATTTTATATATTGGTGTTTAATCTTGAAATATTTGTGTAGGGAAAGGCAGAGTTTGAAGATATATACATAACACATGCATATATATATTGTTCAAAAAGCTATTAATTGCATCCAATTGACGTGTGGTCCTGGAAAATGAATTTTTAATTTATTTTTGGCATATATGATATATAGCAAAAATTAAAACTCCATTAAAGGAAAATATAAACAGGGAATGACACACAATATTTAATATATATATATAATTCACTACAAAAAACACGAGGATTAGCGAATGTTTTTAATCCAATTAAGCCTTTATATATATGCATTAGCCCTTTTAATTATAATTTGCACGACGTCTGCAGACACATACATAAGATAACGTCGACATTTGTAATTAAAGACATAAAAATGATGGAGTACAATAATTATTAGACGAGGAAGGAAGTGAAGTCCCAAGAGTGGAGGTCATGAAGTGCGACGGCAGCTCCGGTGGCAGCGGAGATTCCGACTTGAACATCCTTAGGAAGAATGGTCTTGAGGTCAAAACGATGGGTGAGCGTCGTCACATTATTGGAGCCGTAATGGGCGACGACATTTATGGTTCTAGTGTTTGGCACGTAGGTTATGCGTGCCGTCACCATTTTCCCGACTGAGTCTTCAAACTTTGAAACGGCTCTAGAGACTCTGGAGTTGATGTCGATTCCAATATGTTGGTTACTCGGATCCCAAGTATTATCAGTACTAAAGAAGGTATCTGTTATACCTAGTCAAAGAGGTCAATCTTTGACAAGTCAATCCTAGTCACCATCTTACGTGGCGAGGACCAGTCAACAGTCGTGCAACGACTAGTCAACAAGACCAAGAAAATGTAATAGATTTAATGTATTTAATATGTTTAAGTGCTCGTCCAAAGATGTTGGCGAGCACTCTCTTAGTTAGCTGCTCGCCCAAGTATGTGGCGAGCACGTACTTATTCTTAGTTAAGATGTTTTAAGTGTTGAAGTCTTGGGAGACAACATGGAGCGTGGCGACCACTCTCCTCGACGGCCCTCCGGCGACCACCATGGCCCAGCTCCTCGGCATCTCGGCGAGGACGAGCACCAGAGGCGGTTTAGCATTAAATGCGCCATCAAATCACCTTTTCGGGCAGAATGAAGGCCCAATCTGGAGGCTCCACGTGTAAAGGGCGGGCAGCCCTCGAAGAGCAGTATATAATGCCCATTTGGGCTCATTTGTAAGAAAAAGGAAAAGGATTCCACCAAATCTCCCTACCCAAAGCAATAAACTCTCCCAAGCTTCTAAAGCTTTAGCTTCTCCAAGAAGCTATATCTTGTGTTCTTGTGTGTTCTTCATCAAGTTCATCACAAATCATCACTTTAATCCATATAAACACGTAATAACCCCCGTTTAATTATATATGTTTGTATCGTGCTAAGCACAGTCCACATCCAAAGTCAACCCGTTTATAGTGCATACAACATTTGGCGCTAGAAGGAGGGGACCTTTTACGTGTTCTATCATCAAAGTTTCGTCCGATCAACGAGCGATCGGTTAGCAAAGTCCCTGTTTCAAGCTTTAATCGGTATATCTACCGTTTAGAGCATCATCTACGATCTTTACTGTTCTTCGTGTTCTTGAACATTTTCAGTTTTTCGTAGCATATTTTGGAGTTTGATCTCCCTGTATTTGTGTTTTCAAGCTTCTTTTGTTGTTGCTTTACTAAGACTAGTAGTTGTAATAGCACGTTCTTCTGCGTAAGAACTTTAATCTTTCGTTTTTTAGATTATTTCTTTGTAATCTAAGAAGAGACACTCTTTAAACGATGTCTCAGCATACTCCACCACCCGGAGGGAACGAGCACCCTCCGGCTCCGGCAAATCCTTTTGCAAACCTGAACATGGGGGATATTATGAATGACCCCCAACACTTGAAAGATTTTTCAGACTTCCTCCTGGAGAAGAGGAGGCAGAACGAAAAGGAAGAGCTCGAGAAGGCCAAAGATCGGGCTTTCGTCGAGGCTCGTAAGAACAGGGGGAACGAGGATGATCGTTCCTACCACTCACATTCTGCTCACCCCCAAGATAAGGGCAAGAATAAAGTTGGCGAGCACTCCCACAATAGCCATACGGGAGACTCACAAAGAAATTCGGTGTTCAACCGAATGAAAGAAAATGATGGAAGGGCTCCTCGCCGAGTACCTTTCAACGTAGATGGCCGACCGCATAAGACCGACCACCACCATCGCACTGACCGAAGAGAGCAGGGCGACAGGGTCTCAGCTCTAGATCGAGTGGGACCAGGAAAGGGTTCGCGAACTCCAGCCAAGAGTTATCGCAGCCACCATTCAGACAGGCACTCGCCCAGGCGGTCGCATCATGATGATCACCCGGCCAATTCCCATGGGAGTCGACGTGCCGAGAACGTCATCCCACGAGCTCAAACTGCCGAGGAGGGGCAAATCGCCCAATTCCTCGAAACTCAAAAAGTAATGAAACAAGAGATGGACGCTCTGCGAGCAGAGGTGGTCGCCTCGAAGCAAGGGACCACACTGCCGATCAGTCTGCCCGCACCTCCACTAAGTGTTGCAATCCTTACAGCCCCCATTCAGAGAAAGATCCAAATGCCTTCCATGACGGCATATGACGGGATGTCCGACCCCAGAGTACACTTGTCCAAGTACTCCAACTACATGGCCTCAATCGGGGCAACGGACGCAACACAATGCAGAAACTTCTCCCTAACATTGGGAGACCAGGCTCATCGATGGTATACAACTTTGAGTCCCGGATCTATCACTTCTTTCCTTGAGCTGGGACATCACTTTCTGACCTACTATGGGTCTATTGCTGCTCGCCCAGCCTCAAAGCAACGTCTGGCGAACGTCCGCCAATCCCTGACTGAATCAGGCAAAGACTTCATCGAGCGCTTCGATAGGCTGGTGATCGATGGGGAGGCCGTGAATGATGAGACGAAGCTGATCTCAGCGGTTTCCGGTCTCAGGATAGGTACCAAGCTTTGGGAATCTATCCATCTTACTTTCCCCAGTTCTTATGCGGATTTCCGCACGAGGGCTGGAAACTTCATTCAGATGGAGGAAATAATGGACGCTGCCAAGGCTAACGAGCAGCCTGACACGTCCAAGAGAGTGTGGCCTAAGAAAAATACTAACACTGGGGAATCTTCCCAGCCCAAGAAGGCGACCACTCAAGCTGGCAGTGCTCGCCCAGCGAACTTCAGGCCATTCGAGGAGGCACCTGAGATCATCCAATTCAGGGAGGCCCTCACCGTGGATCCTAGGGGCATCTACGACGCGATAAGGGGGAAAAATCTGCTCCCCCAAGCAAAGCCCATGCATACGAGCGATGCAAATCTTGATGGTGGTAAATTTTGCAACTACCACAACTCCGTCGGCCACCACACCAATGGGTGCCGAGACTTGGTGAGAAATCTTTTCAAACTTTACAATGAGGGTAAGCTCACCCAATTCATCAAGTCCGGAGGTGGCAACGGCGACAACAGGGGCAAGAAGCGTCGCGACGACAGCGGCGGCGACCTGCGCCAACAATTGAACCGCCCCAAGTTAACTCCTCCCATGCCAAAAAATGTTACTGGCGACATCGACAATCTGGGCCAAGACTGCCTTGTGATAGAGGGACCCTTGGGGGGAACTCAATCTGGAGTCGCTCTGTCTGTTCGCCGGGCTCAGGGCGAACAGCGAGCACTCAACAATGTGCACCAGGTGTGCGTCGCTCCTACTGCCGAGAAGCCTCCTTCTCATCAAATCCGTTTCACGGACGACGACCTGAACGGCGTGGTGCAGCCAAACAATGATGCGTTGGTCATCACGGGGAAGATAATGGGAACCATCGTCCATCGGATGATGGTCGACACTGGATCATACACCAACATCCTTTTCAAGCATACTTTGGATGCTCTTGGTGGATATGCAGATTACATCGAGCCTTGCGACGATATAATCGTAGGGTTCGGGGACACGCGCAACCTTCCCATAGGGAAAATCAGACTAACTTTGGACTTGGCATCGTCAAAAGAGCCTGAAATGCACCATGCTAGGCAGCTCGACTTCTTGATCATCGACATGCCATCATCCTACAACGCGTTCCTAGGCCGACCTTTCTTCAGCGAGTTCAAGGCGGCCGCTTCAACTTATTATTACTGTATTAAGTTTCCATCCCCGGCGGGAGCTATAACCATTAAGGGCGATCAGACACGGGCGAGGGAGTGTCTCGTCCGTTTTGCCAAACGTCATTCTAAGGAAAGCGCCATGGTTGGAAAGTATATTATGTGTCAAACTCAAACTGAACAAATGAACTACTTGGAGGGTCTTCCTAGCAAGTACAGAAAAATTGAAGTTGGGGAATGCAGTCATCAATCCGACGACCACCAAGTGGGGGCGAACGAGCACGCCTCCATGGAAGTGGACGACCACACCCCAATGGAAATTGACGAGCAGTCAGATCCGGGCGACCAGATCCCCGGCGACCAGTCTCCAGAAAACTTCCCAGATTTGGAGCCTAGGTTAGGCTTTGAGCCAGAATGCGGAATTGAGGACCCTCGTTGGAAGGAGCCTAGAGAGCGGGCAACTTCAGCAGAGGACCTTGAAACCATCAAGTTGAACGAAGCTCGTCCCGAACTCGAAGTATTCATAGGTTCGAATTTACCAGAACATCTGCGATCGGACATGATCGCATTTTTGAAAGAGAACATCGGTGCGTTCGCCTGGTCGCACGAAGATATGGTGGGCATTCCCACGAATCATGCCTGCCACAGACTAAATATTGATCCTACAAAAAGACCCATCACCCAAAAGCGAAGAAAATTTGGGCCGGATAAAAGTGCGGCTTTGGCAGTCGAAATCAAGAAATTGATCGACAACAAGTTAATAGAGAAAACTGGAACTGATCCTGAGTGGTTGGCAAATCCAGTGCTCGTCAAGAAAACGACCGGGTCGTGGAGATTGTGCATAGACTTCACAGATTTAAACGACGCCTGTCCAAAAGATCATTTTCCGATGCCCCACATTGATCACCTAGTGGATAACACAGCGGGGCACGAGATTTTAACCTTCATGGATGCCTTCGCAGGGTACCATCAGATTGCAATGCATCCCGACGACCAGCGACATACGGCCTTCATGACGGCGCGTGATATGTATAGCTGGAAAAGAATGCCTTTCGGTTTGAAAAACGCGGGGGCAACGTACCAAAGACTGGTAAATAAGATGTTTGAAAAGCACATCGGTGAGATGGTAGAGGTCTATATCGACGACATCGTTGTCAAAAGCTTACGAAAAGAAGATCACCTACACCACCTTGCCATGACATTCGATATCCTTAGAGAGTACAACATGAAGTTAAATCCAAAGAAATGCAGTTTTGGAGTTGGCTCAGGAAAATTTCTGGGGCACTTGGTTAGCCAGCGGGGCATCGAGGCGAATCCAAGTAAAATTCAAGCAGTAATCAATATGCAAAGCCCAAGGAACGTGAAAGAAGTTCAGAGGTTGACAGGATGCCTTGCATCGCTGAATAGATTTATTGCACGAACGGGCGACCGTTGCAAACCTTTTTTCGACGCTCTGAAGAAAGGAAAGTTCGAGTGGACCGACGAGTGCGAGAAAGCTTTCGAGAGATTGAAGGAATATTTATCGGATCCGAAGGTCCTATCCAAGCCAGTCCCCGGCGAAATTTTATATCTGTACTTGGCGGCCACTGACTGTGCGATCAGTTCAGTGCTCGTCCGAGCTGAGGGGAGCACACATCTGCCTATCTACTACGTAAGTCAAACACTACGAGATGCGGAGTTGAGATACACTCCAATGGAAAAATTGGCGTACGCATTAGTCATGAGCGTCAAGAAGTTAAGGCAATACCTGTTCGACCACAAGGTGGTCGTCCTCACCACTTTTCCTCTCCGACGAGCACTGCATCGTCCGGATACCGCGGGAAGACTTCTAAAATGGTCAGTAGAGATTGGACAATTCGGTCTCACCTACGCACCCAGAACGGCAATCAAGGGACAAGTGCTGGCAGAATTTATCGTAGAGCTCACTTTCCCGGAGAAATTGGCCGAGGGAATCGAGCTTCCTTGGTCACTGTTCGTCGATGGCTCGTCGACGAGCACCAAAGCAGGGGCAGGAGTTGTCCTCATCAGCCCAACCGGACAGGCGTTTGCTTCGGCGATCGAGTTCGAGTATCGGGCGACCAACAACGAAGCAGAGTACGAGGCTCTGGTTGCAGGAATCAAGATGGCTATGGCCGTGGGCGCTAGAAAACTGAAATTTTTTTCTGACTCTCAGCTGGTTGTATGTCAAATCACGGGCGAATACGAGGCTCGCGGCGATCAAATGATAAAGTATCAAGACCTAGTGAAAGGATTACTCGAGCAATTTGATCAATTCCACATCGAGCAAATCCCTAGGGAGGAAAATACGCAAGCAGATGCGTTAGCTCGGCTGGCCACTTCAGAGGGGGAGGCAATATTTTCAGAAGCAACCATCACCAAAATTTCTTCCCCATCGGTGAACAGATGTCAAATCTTGCAGGTTGAAGCGACCAGCGACGAGGACTGGAGGACGCCGATCACCAAGTACATCAAGACCGGCGAGCTCCCGGACGACAAGGTGAAGGCGACCAGGTTGCAGCTCAGGTCCGCAAGGTACACTATTATTGGCGACCAGCTGTACAAACGGGGTTTTTCAATACCTTTATTGAAATGCCTCGGAGAAGACGAAGCGAAGATCGTCATGCATGAAATCCACGACGGAGTGTGTGGAAATCATACAGGGGGGCAAGCGCTCGCTCTAAAGATCATAAGGCAAGGCTATTTTTGGCTAACACTGAAGAAAGATGCAATCCATTACGCGCAGACGTGCAAGAGATGTCAAGCTTTCGCTCCCGCCATTCACTCACCACCAGACGAGCTCATCTCGGTGTATAGTTCGTGGCCTTTCGCGAAGTGGGGGATCGACATCATCGGACCTTTCCCACCAGCTGCTGGGGGAGTAACTTTCGTCGTCGTAGCAGTCGATTACTTCACCAAGTGGACAGAGGCAAAGGCATTGAAGACCATCACAACGGGCCAAATGACAAGCTTCATTTGGAAGAATATAATTTGCAGGTTCGGCCTACCACGAGCGATAGTGACCGACAACGGACGTCAATTTACAAGTCAAGACATGATGGATTTCTGCTCAAGATGGAACATCAAGAAATTTTTTTCAACACCCTACCATCCACAATCAAACGGTCAGGTAGAGGCGATCAACAAAATCATCAAGCACACCTTGAAAGCTAAGCTGGATGGATTGAAGGGCAAATGGGCCGAAGAGCTGCACATGGTTCTGTGGGCATATCGGACGACCACAAGAAATTCTACTGGTGAAACTCCGTTCGCGCTCGCGTTCGGAACCGAAGCTGTCATACCAGCAGAGGGGCAAGTCCAAACTTTTCGGGTAGCAAATTATGACGAGCAGCTGAATAACGATGCACAGCTCTCCGATTTAGACTTCCTAGAAGAACGAAGGCTAACAGCGGACGAGAAGAATGTGGTCTACAAACAAAGGTCAGAACGCTACTACAACACCAAAGTACGTGCTCGCCAGTTCACTATCGGCCAGCTCGTACTTCGGAGGGCGACGGAGCAGTCCATTGGCATACTTGGCCCGACCTGGGAGGGTCCGTACCGAATAACGCGCACACTCCTAAACGGATCATACGAGCTTGAAGATCTCGAGGGCAAGCCAAGCAAGTACCCATGGAACGCGGTCAAGCTAAAGAAGTATTACCAGTAAGTTTTTAAATTATTTCATATTTGTATAGTTTGTATTTAATCGTCATTTCAATTCAAGCAAAGTTTTAAATTTCCAGTAAGTGTTAGATAATTTTGAAAGTTTAAGACAAGGCTCTGCGTAGCCATCTAGGATACAAAAGACGAGCACTCTTTCTTAAAAGATGCTCGCAAGGTAGTGGCAAAGACGATCACTACCTGTCAAACAAGGAGTTCAACCGACGAATGGTTAACTCTAAAAAGACGAGCACTCTTTCTTAGAGTCTCGCAAAGGAAAGACGAGCACTCTTTCTTAGAGCCTCGCAAAGGAAAGACGAGCACTCTTTCTTAGAGTCTCGCAAAGGAAAGATGAGCACTCTTTCTTAGAGCCTCGCAAAGGAAAGACGAGCACTCTTTCTTAGAGTCTCGTAAAGGAAAGACGAGCACTCTTTCTTAGAGTCTCGCAAAGGAAAGACGAGCACTCTTTCTTAGATGCTCGCAATGGAAGACGAGCACTCGTTTTTAAAGATGCTCGCAAGATAGCAACGACGATCACTATCTAAAGCATACGAACGAAAACAAATAAAAGGCAATTTAAAAAGACAAGTATCATAACATAAATCGAGAAGCAATGACGAGAACGATCACTCAATATAAAGAAAACAAGCACACATCATAAGCAAAAGATTCCCATTCATTAAAAAGCCTTAGAAGGCTGAAATTACAAAAAAGGCTTTAATGGCCGAACAGTCCTAAGAAAAATAAAACAGTAAGAAAATTAAACTACAGGAGCATTCTCCTCGGCAGGAGCATCTTGCTCGCCAGCTACCTCCTCGTCCACGACCTCCACTACAGCAGGGGCACACTGCTCGTCCTGAGGGGTTGGGGAGTCTTCGGGAGGATTCACGAACTCCACCGGAACTCCCGAGAGTCGAGGGAACTGGAGTCCCATTTGCACCAGCGGAAGCAAGGGGAGCTCGGTTCCCGGCTGAGGATTCTCCTTCATAAGGAGGTCGTCCAAAAATCCGCCGAGCGGAATCGCATCCACTTCCGGATGGGCATCCAACAGTTTATAAATAAGCCCGTGGGCAGTGAGCGCCACCGATAACATGGCCACGCCCCCAGCGAGCTCAGTAGTCTCATCTCGCTCATCTATTGCATCGACCAGCTGCTGCCGAAGAGTGGCCAACTCCTCCTCATCATTTGCGGACTTACTTGTAAGAGTCCTTACCTCGTCCTCGGCAATCTTGAGGCGAGCACGGAGACGTTCGATCTCTTGAAGATCTTCTTGATCCTTTTTTCGAACAATCTCCAATTGGGTCTCAAAATCAGACAAATTTGCCTCAGCATTGGCCAGCTTGGTCTCGAGATCGACCACTTTTGCCTCGGAGGCGAGCAGTTGCCCTTCGACAACTGTCTTTGCTTTAGCCATTTGAGCAATTTTTGCAGCCCTGTCCTCGCTAAGTTTGCGGCCATCAGCAATCTGGCTGGCGAGCTTCTCCATGGTATAAGAGGCTCGGCTCAAGTCAATGGCGACCAGGCGCGCATTTTCCATGGCATTATGGTTGTCGACCTCTTCGATCAGTGTGGTCGTCAACGAGCGGGGTATGTGCTTCATCGCCCTCTGGGCGAACAGGTTCAGAGGCTCTTTATCAACCGGGTCTCGCGACCGGTAGAAGCCGAGGAGATTCTCGCTGAAGGGTTGGGCGACCGGATAGTCGGCAACTCTGTTAAAAAATAAGAGTTAGAATGAAAAATACTTGAAAATTTTCTATTTTTAGACAATCTTGAAAAAACTTACTTGGCAACCCTTGCGGCTTCCCAGCCGAGGAGGGTATTATCTCCCGGAGCCCTCTGTCCGACCGAGGAGCTCGTCGCAGTCTCTCGCGACCGAGTACTTCGGGGAGGAGGGGAAGCAACAGTTTTTGGGGGAGGCGAGTCACCCCTCGGCGGAGGGGATCTCCTCGGCGAGATCCTCCTCTCTCTAGCCGGCACGGCCCTCTGCTCGGCAGCAGGTGGGCGAGAAGTGCCCCCTCTGGTCGACCTTGCGACCCTTTTGGGTGGAGCCCCCGAGCTCTCCGCCCCTTTCCTTTTCTTGCCGGCGCCATCGACAATCTTGCGCTCGCGAAGTATTTGTGCCTGTCGAAGCATACTGGTCGCTTTTAGGCGCTCGATTTCAACGGTAGGGGGAAGATAGGCGACAACCCGTTGAGGAACCACTACTAGATAAAGAAGCGAGAAGTCAGTATCTTCGAAGAGTGAATTTAAAAAAAAGAAATTTGAAATATTTTACCTGGAGGGAACTCTCGAGTGAAGTGATGAGGAGGTACTCTGAGACCTGCTCGCTCACGCATGCACTCCCTGTTCAGAAATCGGCAAGACCTCTCCAGGTATCGACGATTGAGAACACAGCAAACGTGGTACTGAAAGAGAGGAGTAAGACGGTCGTCGGCAGTCCTCTTGCGAACAGTTTCACCTACAAAAAGCGAGGAGTTAGTCAGTATAGAAAGAGCGAGCAGAAATAAAAATAACTTACCACGAATTCTTCGATATTCAGTCTCAATAGGAATGCGATCAGAAGATCCATCCGGCCTCACTGAACTCATCCAGTCCCCGGCCACCCACCACCAGTTGGTTTTCCAATCCCTAATCTTGTTGGGAACCCCTTCAACCAACTTAAAATTATCTCGACCTCGTACATAATGGTACCCATGGCCTACTTTCCCTCCGGCCTCGGCCGCCTGAAGAAGATAGTTAATCTCTCTCGGGCTAAGCCACGTATTCCGACATCCGTTCTCGGCCGCTACCAGGCCGAACAGTGTGAGAATGCCGATCAGGTTCGACCAACCGTTCGGTAAAATTTGCGAAGGGGCAACATTCAAGAAGTGTAAAAAGTTTGTGATACTGGGGTGTAGGGGGAACCTAAGTCCTGCCTCCATCATACCAATATTAACGGCGACCATGCCCTCTGGCGGCTGGTCGGCCCTCTCATCCTCGCGAGGTACAAAAAAGCAAACATCGGCCGGCAACTGATACCTTTTGCGAGAATTCTCGAGCTGCGCCAAGGAGACTTTGCTCGCATACTTGCTCGCTTCGTAAATCGTTTGGAAAGCTCCTCGATGCGGACGAGGAACCTCTCGAGGAGGGTTTTCGCTGTAATATTTATAGTAGGCCTCCCTCGAGACCTCGTCGCCATCCAAGTCCTCCCTACCACTCAAAATATCTTTTATGCTCTCCGCATATCGAACAACTTCTTCATAGTCCTCGCGGAGACTCCTCGACAAAGTCTCCTCGACTTGGGCGATTTCTAACTGGTCGCCCACTTCTCGATCCAAATCCTGATCGTGCAAATCAGAGTCCGTCTCACCACCACCATCCTCGGCATCACCCTCCTCGGCATCATTGCCGGCATCTTCCCTATCAGATTCACTGGTATCGTCGACATCGACGACCACTGTTTTTCCCAAATTACGGACACTAGCATTTATAGGTTCAGGGGATTGGATCCTAGAGTCCGACGAAGACGCTCTCTCCGTCAAAACAATGGCTAGACGATCAGCCTCGCCGGAACTAGCGGCACCACCATCTAACGGCGGCGAACCACCACCGGAACCGCCACCAAAATCCATTTTTTTTCTTAAAGAAATGGGGGAAAAAAGAGATTTAAAGAAGAAAATGAGATTTAATTACCTTTTTAAATCGGAAACCACCACAAAACACGCCGGAAAAGCTCGAAGTTTAAAACTTGGACGGAAACTGGAAGTTCGAAAATTTGCAAAGTGAAGAAAGTATTTTTGTGAGTAAGGAAGCCATATTTATAGGCAAAATCGACTAGGGGCCTAATTGCAAAAAACGGGGTAAAATCCGTAATTTTCCCAAAATTTAGGGCCATTTCCGAATTCAAATTCGGAGAGTGACTCTCACGCGCGACCTTTGAGGTCGGCACGCGCCCCACGCGCACTGTTCGAAATTCGAGCGCCGCCCACGCGCCTGACACCAATCACATCATACGTCATCAAAAGTGCCTCGGAAGGCGAGCTCGGCGTAGGAAACGAGGCGACCACTTCCTTTTCACGTCATCAAGATCTCGAAATTGATTGTGTTGTCGAAAACCATTTTCACCAACGGAGAAGACGATCACACTGCTCGCCTTTCCATTCTACGAATACGAAGAAAGGCGACCAGGGGGCAAATGTTATACCTAGTCAAAGAGGTCAATCTTTGACAAGTCAATCCTAGTCACCATCTTACGTGGCGAGGACCAGTCAACAGTCGTGCGACGACTAGTCAACAAGACCAAGAAAATGTAATAGATTTAATGTATTTAATATGTTTAAGTGCTCGTCCAAAGATGTTGGCGAGCACTCTCTTAGTTAGCTGCTCGCCCAAGTATGTGGCGAGCACGTACTTATTCTTAGTTAAGATGTTTTAAGTGTTGAGTCTTGGGAGACAACATGGAGCGTGGCGACCACTCTCCTCGACGGCCCTCCGGCGACCACCATGGCCCAGCTCCTCGGCATCTCGGCGAGGACGAGCACCAGAGGCGGTTTAGCATTAAATGCGCCATCAAATCACCTTTTCGGGCAGAATGAAGGCCCAATCTGGAGGCTCCACGTGTAAAGGGCGGGCAGCCCTCGAAAAGCAGTATATAATGCCCATTTGGGCTCATTTGTAAGAAAAAGGAAAAGGATTCCACCAAATCTCCCTACCCAAAGCAATAAACTCTCCCAAGCTTCTAAAGCTTTAGCTTCTCCAAGAAGCTATATCTTGTGTTCTTGTGTGTTCTTCATCAAGTTCATCACAAATCATCACTTTAATCCATATAAACACTTAATAACCCCCGTTTAATTATATATGTTTGTATCGTGCTAAGCACAGTCCACATCCAAAGTCAACCCGTTTATAGTGCATACAACAGTATCGAACTCGACAGCAAAGACGGAGGGAGCAGTACCCGTATAAAGATCGAAGAGCCCCAAACTCCCCCCGGTAGAAGGGTTAGGGATGCCAGACCCAACCGGAACGATGAAGAATGTAAGCCCGTCACCCGGATCATTATCAAGTGAAGTGATGGTAAATTTTATGGTTGTCTCGAAAGTCGCTTGTACTCCCGTATCCCACAATTTCACCGCTGGGGAGTACACCACTCGCCCGACGCTGTAATACTCCGGGTTTCCAGATGCATCCACTTTTGTGAGACGTACCTGTTATACCTAGTCAAAGAGGTCAATCTTTGACAAGTCAATCCTAGTCACCATCTTACGTGGCGAGGACCAGTCAACAGTCGTGCGACGACTAGTCAACAAGACCAAGAAAATGTAATAGATTTAATGTATTTAATATGTTTAAGTGCTCGTCCAAAGATGTTGGCGAGCACTCTCTTAGTTAGCTGCTCGCCCAAGTATGTGGCGAGCACGTACTTATTCTTAGTTAAGATGTTTTAAGTGTTGAAGTCTTGGGAGACAACATGGAGCGTGGCGACCACTCTCCTCGACGGCCCTCCGGCGACCACCATGGCCCAGCTCCTCGGCATCTCGGCGAGGACGAGCACCAGAGGCGGTTTAGCATTAAATGCGCCATCAAATCACCTTTTCGGGCAGAATGAAGGCCCAATCTGGAGGCTCCACGTGTAAAGGGCGGGCAGCCCTCGAAAAGCAGTATATAATGCCCATTTGGGCTCATTTGTAAAAAGAGGAAAAGGATTCCACCAAATCTCCCTACCCAAAGCAATAAACTCTCCCAAGCTTCTAAAGCTTTAGCTTCTCCAAGAAGCTATATCTTGTATTCTTGTGTGTTCTTCATCAAGTTCATCACAAATCATCACTTTAATCCATATAAACACGTAATAACCCCCGTTTAATTATATATGTTTGTATCGTGCTAAGCACAGTCCACATCCAAAGTCAACCCGTTTATAGTGCATACAACATTTGGCGCTAGAAGGAGGGGACCTTTTACGTGTTCTATCATCAAAGTTTCGTCCGATCAACGAGCGATCGGTTAGCAAAGTCCCTGTTTCAAGCTTTAATCGGTATATCTACCGTTTAGAGCATCATCTACGATCTTTACTGTTCTTCGTGTTCTTGAACATTTTCAGTTTTTCGTAGCATATTTTGGAGTTTGATCTCCCTGTATTTGTGTTTTCAAGCTTCTTTTGTTGTTGCTTTACTAAGACTAGTAGTTGTAATAGCACGTTCTTCTGCGTAAGAACTTTAATCTTTCGTTTTTTAGATTATTTCTTTGTAATCTAAGAAGAGACACTCTTTAAACGATGTCTCAGCATACTCCACCACCCGGAGGGAACGAGCACCCTCCGGCTCCGGCAAATCCTTTTGCAAACCTGAACATGGGGGATATTATGAATGACCCCCAACACTTGAAAGATTTTTCAGACTTCCTCCTGGAGAAGAGGAGGCAGAATGAAAAGGAAGAGCTCGAGAAGGCCAAAGATCGGGCTTTCGTCGAGGCTCGTAAGAACAGGGGGAACGAGGATGATCGTTCCTACCACTCACATTCTGCTCACCCCCAAGATAAGGGCAAGAATAAAGTTGGCGAGCACTCCCACAATAGCCATACGGGAGACTCACAAAGAAATTCGGTGTTCAACCGAATGAAAGAAAATGATGGAAGGGCTCCTCGCCGAGTACCTTTCAACGTAGATGGCCGACCGCATAAGACCGACCAGCACCATCGCACTGACCGAAGAGAGCAGGGCGACAGGGTCTCAGCTCTAGATCGAGTGGGACCAGGAAAGGGTTCGCGAACTCCAGCCAAGAGTTATCGCAGCCACCATTCAGACAGGCACTCGCCCAGGCGGTCACATCATGATGATCACCCGGCCAATTCCCATGGGAGTCGACGTGCCGAGAACGTCATCCCACGAGCTCAAACTGCCGAGGAGGGGCAAATCGCCCAATTCCTCGAAACTCAAAAAGTAATGAAACAAGAGATGGACGCTCTGCGAGCAGAGGTGGTCGCCTCGAAGCAAGGGACCACACTGCCGATCAGTCTGCCCGCACCTCCACTATGTGTTGCAATCCTTACAGCCCCCATTCAGAGAAAGATCCAAATGCCTTCCATGACGGCATATGACGGGATGTCCGACCCCAGAGTACACTTGTCCAAGTACTCCAACTACATGGCCTCAATCGGGGCAACGGACGCAACACAATGCAGAAACTTCTCCCTAACATTGGGAGACCGGGCTCATCGATGGTATACAACTTTGAGTCCCGGATCTATCACTTCTTTCCTTGAGCTGGGACATCACTTTCTGACCTACTATGGGTCTATTGCTGCTCGCCCAGCCTCAAAGCAACGTCTGGCGAACGTCCGCCAATCCCTGACTGAATCAGGCAAAGACTTCATCGAGCGCTTCGATAGGCTGGTGATCGATGGGGAGGCCGTGAATGATGAGACGAAGCTGATCTCAGCGGTTTCCGGTCTCAGGATAGGTACCAAGCTTTGGGAATCTATCCATCTTACTTTCCCCAGTTCTTATGCGGATTTCCGCACGAGGGCTGGAAACTTCATTCAGATGGAGGAAATAATGGACGCTGCCAAGGCTAACGAGCAGCCTGACACGTCCAAGAGAGTGTGGCCTAGGAAAAATACTAACACTGGGGAATCTTCCCAGCCCAAGAAGGCGACCACTCAAGCTGGCAGTGCTCGCCCAGCGAACTTCAGGCCATTCGAGGAGGCACCTGAGATCATCCAATTCAGGGAGGCCCTCACCGTGGATCCTAGGGGCATCTACGACGCGATAAGGGGGAAAAATCTGCTCCCCCAAGCAAAGCCCATGCATACGAGCGATGCAAATCTTGATGGTGGTAAATTTTGCAACTACCACAACTCCGTCGGCCACCACACCAATGGGTGCCGAGACTTGGTGAGAAATCTTTTCAAACTTTACAATGAGGGTAAGCTCACCCAATTCATCAAGTCCGGAGGTGGCAACGGCGACAATAGGGGCAAGAAGCGTCGCGACGACAGCGGCGGCGACCTGCGCCGACAATTGAACCGCCCCAAGTTAACTCCTCCCATGCCAAAAAATGTTACTGGCGACATCGACAATCTGGGCCAAGACTGCCTTGTGATAGAGGGACCCTTGGGGGGAACTCAATCTGGAGTCGCTCTGTCTGTTCGCCGGGCTCAGGGCGAACAGCGAGCACTCAACAATGTGCACCAGGTGTGCGTCGCTCCTACTGCCGAGAAGCCTCCTTCTCATCAAATCCGTTTCACGGACGACGACCTGAACGGCGTGGTGCAGCCAAACAATGATGCGTTGGTCATCACGGGGAAGATAATGGGAACCATCGTCCATCGGATGATGGTCGACACTGGATCATACACCAACATCCTTTTCAAGCATACTTTGGATGCTCTTGGTGGATATGCAGATTACATCGAGCCTTGCGACGATATAATCGTAGGGTTCGGGGACACGCGCAACCTTCCCATAGGGAAAATCAGACTAACTTTGGACTTGGCATCGTCAAAAGAGCCTGAAATGCACCATGCTAGGCAGCTCGACTTCTCGATCATCGACATGCCATCATCCTACAACGCGTTCCTAGGCCGACCTTTCTTCAGCGAGTTCAAGGCGGCCGCTTCAACTTATTATTACTGTATTAAGTTTCCATCCCCGGCGGGAGCTATAACCATTAAGGGCGATCAGACACGGGCGAGGGAGTGTCTCGTCCGTTTTGCCAAACGTCATTCTAAGGAAAGCGCCATGGTTGGAAAGTATATTATGTGTCAAACTCAAACTGAACAAATGAACTACTTGGAGGGTCTTCCTAGCAAGTACAGAAAAATTGAAGTTGGGGAATGCAGTCATCAATCCGACGACCACCAAGTGGGGGCGAACGAGCACGCCTCCATGGAAGTGGACGACCACACCCCAATGGAAATTGACGAGCAGTCAGATCCGGGCGACCAGATCCCCGGCGACCAGTCTCCAGAAAACTTCCCAGATTTGGAGCCTAGGTTAGGCTTTGAGCCAGAATGCGGAATTGAGGACCCTCGTTGGAAGGAGCCTAGAGAGCGGGCAACTTCAGCAGAGGACCTTGAAACCATCAAGTTGAACGAAGCTCGTCCCGAACTCGAAGTATTCATAGGTTCGAATTTACCAGAACATCTGCGATCGGACATGATCGCATTTTTGAAAGAGAACATCGGTGCGTTCGCCTGGTCGCACGAAGATATGGTGGGCATTCCCACGAATCATGCCTGCCACAGACTAAATATTGATCCTACAAAAAGACCCATCACCCAAAAGCGAAGAAAATTTGGGCCGGATAAAAGTGCGGCTTTGGCAGTCGAAATCAAGAAATTGATCGACAACAAGTTAATAGAGAAAACTGGAACTGATCCTGAGTGGTTGGCAAATCCAGTGCTCGTCAAGAAAACGACCGGGTCGTGGAGATTGTGCATAGACTTCACAGATTTAAACGACGCCTGTCCAAAAGATCATTTTCCGATGCCCCACATTGATCACCTAGTGGATAACACAGCGGGGCACGAGATTTTAACCTTCATGGATGCCTTCGCAGGGTACCATCAGATTGCAATGCATCCCGACGACCAGCGACATACGGCCTTCATGACGGCGCGTGATATGTATAGCTGGAAAAGAATGCCTTTCGGTTTGAAAAACGCGGGGGCAACGTACCAAAGACTGGTAAATAAGATGTTTGAAAAGCACATCGGTGAGATGGTAGAGGTCTATATCGACGACATCGTTGTCAAAAGCTTACGAAAAGAAGATCACCTACACCACCTTGCCATGACATTCGATATCCTTAGAGAGTACAACATGAAGTTAAATCCAAAGAAATGCAGTTTTGGAGTTGGCTCAGGAAAATTTCTGGGGCACTTGGTTAGCCAGCGGGGCATCGAGGCGAATCCAAGTAAAATTCAAGCAGTAATCAATATGCAAAGCCCAAGGAACGTGAAAGAAGTTCAGAGGTTGACAGGATGCCTTGCATCGCTGAATAGATTTATTGCACGAACGGGCGACCGTTGCAAACCTTTTTTCGACGCTCTGAAGAAAGGAAAGTTCGAGTGGACCGACGAGTGCGAGAAAGCTTTCGAGAGATTGAAGGAATATTTATCGGATCCGAAGGTCCTATCCAAGCCAGTCCCCGGCGAAATTTTATATCTGTACTTGGCGGCCACTGACTGTGCGATCAGTTCAGTGCTCGTCCGAGCTGAGGGGAGCACACATCTGCCTATCTACTACGTAAGTCAAACACTACGAGATGCGGAGTTGAGATACACTCCAATGGAAAAATTGGCGTACGCATTAGTCATGAGCGTCAGGAAGTTAAGGCAATACCTGTTCGACCACGAGGTGGTCGTCCTCACCACTTTTCCTCTCCGACGAGCACTGCATCGTCCGGATACCGCGGGAAGACTTCTAAAATGGTCAGTAGAGATTGGACAATTCGGTCTCACCTACGCACCCAGAACGGCAATCAAGGGACAAGTGCTGGCAGAATTTATCGTAGAGCTCACTTTCCCGGAGAAATTGGCCGAGGGAATCGAGCTTCCTTGGTCACTGTTCGTCGATGGCTCGTCGACGAGCACCAAAGCAGGGGCAGGAGTTGTCCTCATCAGCCCAACCGGACAGGCGTTTGCTTCGGCGATCGAGTTCGAGTATCGGGCGACCAACAACGAAGCAGAGTACGAGGCTCTGGTTGCAGGAATCAAGATGGCTATGGCCGTGGGCGCTAGAAAACTGAAATTTTTTTCTGACTCTCAGCTGGTTGTATGTCAAATCACGGGCGAATACGAGGCTCGCGGCGATCAAATGATAAAGTATCAAGACCTAGTGAAAGGATTACTCGAGCAATTTGATCAATTCCACATCGAGCAAATCCCTAGGGAGGAAAATACGCAAGCAGATGCGTTAGCTCGGCTGGCCACTTCAGAGGGGGAGGCAATATTTTCAGAAGCAACCATCACCAAAATTTCTTCCCCATCGGTGAACAGATGTCAAATCTTGCAGGTTGAAGCGACCAGCGACGAGGACTGGAGGACGCCGATCACCAAGTACATCAAGACCGGCGAGCTCCCGGACGACAAGGTGAAGGCGACCAGGTTGCAGCTCAGGTCCGCAAGGTACACTATTATTGGCGACCAGCTGTACAAACGGGGTTTTTCAATACCTTTATTGAAATGCCTCGGAGAAGACGAAGCGAAGATCGTCATGCATGAAATCCACGACGGAGTGTGTGGAAATCATACAGGGGGGCAAGCGCTCGCTCTAAAGATCATAAGGCAAGGCTATTTTTGGCTAACACTGAAGAAAGATGCAATCCATTACGCGCAGACGTGCAAGAGATGTCAAGCTTTCGCTCCCGCCATTCACTCACCACCAGACGAGCTCATCTCGGTGTATAGTTCGTGGCCTTTCGCGAAGTGGGGGATCGACATCATCGGACCTTTCCCACCAGCTGCTGGGGGAGTAACTTTCGTCGTCGTAGCAGTCGATTACTTCACCAAGTGGACAGAGGCAAAGGCATTGAAGACCATCACAACGGGCCAAATGACAAGCTTCATTTGGAAGAATATAATTTGCAGGTTCGGCCTACCACGAGCGATAGTGACCGACAACGGACGTCAATTTACAAGTCAAGACATGATGGATTTCTGCTCAAGATGGAACATCAAGAAATTTTTTTCAACACCCTACCATCCACAATCAAACGGTCAGGTAGAGGCGATCAACAAAATCATCAAGCACACCTTGAAAGCTAAGCTGGATGGATTGAAGGGCAAATGGGCCGAAGAGCTGCACATGGTTCTGTGGGCATATCGGACGACCACAAGAAATTCTACTGGTGAAACTTCGTTCGCGCTCGCGTTCGGAACCGAAGCTGTCATACCAGCAGAGGGGCAAGTCCAAACTTTTCGGGTAGCAAATTATGACGAGCAGCTGAATAACGATGCACAGCTCTTCGATTTAGACTTCCTAGAAGAACGAAGGCTAACAGCGGACGAGAAGAATGTGGTCTACAAACAAAGGTCAGAACGCTACTACAACACCAAAGTACGTGCTCGCCAGTTCACTATCGGCCAGCTCGTACTTCGGAGGGCGACGGAGCAGTCCATTGGCATACTTGGCCCGACCTGGGAGGGTCCGTACCGAATAACGCGCACACTCCTAAACGGATCATACGAGCTTGAAGATCTCGAGGGCAAGCCAAGCAAGTACCCATGGAACGCGGTCAAGCTGAAGAAGTATTACCAGTAAGTTTTTAAATTATTTCATATTTGTATAGTTTGTATTTAATCGTCATTTCAATTCAAGCAAAGTTTTAAATTTCCAGTAAGTGTTAGATAATTTTGAAAGTTTAAGACAAGGCTCTGCGTAGCCATCTAGGATACAAAAGACGAGCACTCTTTCTTAAAAGATGCTCGCAAGGTAGTGGCAAAGACGATCACTACCTGTCAAACAAGGAGTTCAACCGACGAATGGTTAACTCTAAAAAGACGAGCACTCTTTCTTAGAGTCTCGCAAAGGAAAGACGAGCACTCTTTCTTAGAGTCTCGCAAAGGAAAGACGAGCACTCTTTCTTAGAGTCTCGCAAAGGAAAGACGAGCACTCTTTCTTAGAGTCTCGCAAAGGAAAGACGAGCACTCTTTCTTAGAGTCTCGCAAAGGAAAGACGAGCACTCTTTCTTAGAGTCTCGCAAAGGAAAGACGAGCACTCTTTCTTAGAGTCTCGCAAAGGAAAGACGAGCACTCTTTCTTAGATGCTCGCAATGGAAGACGAGCACTCGTTTTTAAAGATGCTCGCAAGATAGCAACGACGATCACTATCTAAAGCATACGAACGAAAACAAATAAAAGGCAATTTAAAAAGAAAACAAGCACACATCATAAGCAAAAGATTCCCATTCATTAAAAAGCCTTAGAAGGCTGAGATTACAAAAAAAAAAAGAGGCCTTAATGGCCGAACAGTCCTAAGAAAAACAAAATAAAACAAAGTACAAGAAAACTAAACTACGGGAGCATTCTCCTCGGCAGGAGCATCTTGCTCGCCAGCTACCTCCTCGTCCACGACCTCCACTACAGCAGGGGCACACTGCTCGTCCTGTGGGGTTGGGGAGTCTTCGGGAGGATTCACGAACTCCACCGGAACTCCCGAGAGTCGAGGGAACTGGAGTCCCATTTGCACCAGCGGAAGCAAGGGGAGCTCGGTTCCCGGCTGAGGATTCTCCTTCATAAGGAGGTCGTCCAAAAATCCGCCGAGCGGAATCGCATCCACTTCCGGATGGGCATCCAACAGTTTATAAATAAGCCCGTGGGCAGTGAGCGCCACCGATAACATGGCCACGCCCCCAGCGAGCTCAGTAGTCTCATCTCGCTCATCTATTGCATCGACCAGCTGCTGCCGAAGAGTGGCCAACTCCTCCTCATCATTTGCGGACTTACTTGTAAGAGTCCTTACCTCGTCCTCGGCAATCTTGAGGCGAGCACGGAGACGTTCGATCTCTTGAAGATCTTCTTGATCCTTTTTTCGAACAATCTCCAATTGGGTCTCAAAATCAGACAAATTTGCCTCAGCATTGGCCAGCTTGGTCTCGAGATCGACCACTTTTGCCTCGGAGGCGAGCAGTTGCCCTTCGACAACTGTCTTTGCTTTAGCCATTTGAGCAATTTTTGCAGCCCTGTCCTCGCTAAGTTTGCGGCCATCAGCAATCTGGCTGGCGAGCTTCTCCATGGTATAAGAGGCTCGGCTCAAGTCAATGGCGACCAGGCGCGCATTTTCCATGGCATTATGGTTGTCGACCTCTTCGATCAGTGTGGTCGTCAACGAGCGGGGTATGTGCTTCATCGCCCTCTGGGCGAACAGGTTCAGAGGCTCTTTATCAACCGGGTCTCGCGACCGGTAGAAGCCGAGGAGATTCTCGCTGAAGGGTTGGGCGACCGGATAGTCGGCAACTCTGTTAAAAAATAAGAGTTAGAATGAAAAATACTTGAAAATTTTCTATTTTTAGACAATCTTGAAAAAACTTACTTGGCAACCCTTGCGGCTTCCCAGCCGAGGAGGGTATTATCTCCCGGAGCCCTCTGTCCGACCGAGGAGCTCGTCGCAGTCTCTCGCGACCGAGTACTTCGGGGAGGAGGGGAAGCAACAGTTTTTGGGGGAGGCGAGTCACCCCTCGGCGGAGGGGATCTCCTCGGCGAGATCCTCCTCTCTCTAGCCGGCACGGCCCTCTGCTCGGCAGCAGGTGGGCGAGAAGTGCCCCCTCTGGTCGACCTTGCGACCCTTTTGGGTGGAGCCCCCGAGCTCTCCGCCCCTTTCCTTTTCTTGCCGGCGCCATCGACAATCTTGCGCTCGCGAAGTATTTGTGCCTGTCGAAGCATACTGGTCGCTTTTAGGCGCTCGACTTCAACGGTAGGGGGAAGATAGGCGACAACCCGTTGAGGAACCACTACTAGATAAAGAAGCGAGAAGTCAGTATCTTCGAAGAGTGAATTTAAAAAAAAGAAATTTGAAATATTTTACCTGGAGGGAACTCTCGAGTGAAGTGATGAGGAGGTACTCTGAGACCTGCTCGCTCACGCATGCACTCCCTGTTCAGAAATCGGCAAGACCTCTCCAGGTATCGACGATTGAGAACACAGCAAACGTGGTACTGAAAGAGAGGAGTAAGACGGTCGTCGGCAGTCCTCTTGCGAACAGTTTCACCTACAAAAAGCGAGGAGTTAGTCAGTATAGAAAGAGCGAGCAGAAATAAAAATAACTTACCACGAATTCTTCGATATTCAGTCTCAATAGGAATGCGATCAGAAGATCCATCCGGCCTCACTGAACTCATCCAGTCCCCGGCCACCCACCACCAGTTGGTTTTCCAATCCCTAATCTTGTTGGGAACCCCTTCAACCAACTTAAAATTATCTCGACCTCGTACATAATGGTACCCATGGCCTACTTTCCCTCCGGCCTCGGCCGCCTGAAGAAGATAGTTAATCTCTCTCGGGCTAAGCCACGTATTCCGACATCCGTTCTCGGCCGCTACCAGGCCGAACAGTGTGAGAATGCCGATTAGGTTCGACCAACCGTTCGGTAAAATTTGCGAAGGGGCAACATTCAAGAAGTGTAAAAAGTTTGTGATACTGGGGTGTAGGGGGAACCTAAGTCCTGCCTCCATCATACCAATATTAACGGCGACCATGCCCTCTGGCGGCTGGTCGGCCCTCTCATCCTCGCGAGGTACAAAAAAGCAAACATCGGCCGGCAACTGATACCTTTTGCGAGAATTCTCGAGCTGCGCCAAGGAGACTTTGCTCGCATACTTGCTCGCTTCGTAAATCGTTTGGAAAGCTCCTCGATGCGGACGAGGAACCTCTCGAGGAGGGTTTTCGCTGTAATATTTATAGTAGGCCTCCCTCGAGACCTCGTCGCCATCCAAGTCCTCCCTACCACTCAAAATATCTTTTATGCTCTCCGCATATCGAACAACTTCTTCATAGTCCTCGCGGAGACTCCTCGACAAAGTCTCCTCGACTTGGGCGATTTCTAACTGGTCGCCCACTTCTCGATCCAAATCCTGATCGTGCAAATCAGAGTCCGTCTCACCACCACCATCCTCGGCATCACCCTCCTCGGCATCATTGCCGGCATCTTCCCTATCAGATTCACTGGTATCGTCGACATCGACGACCACTGTTTTTCCCAAATTACGGACACTAGCATTTATAGGTTCAGGGGATTGGATCCTAGAGTCCGACGAAGACGCTCTCTCCGTCAAAACAATGGCTAGACGATCAGCCTCGCCGGAACTAGCGGCACCACCATCTAACGGCGGCGAACCACCACCGGAACCGCCACCAAAATCCATTTTTTTCTTAAAGAAATGGGGGAAAAAAGAGATTTAAAGAAGAAAATGAGATTTAATTACCTTTTTAAATCGGAAACCACCACAAAACACGCCGGAAAAGCTCGAAGTTTAAAACTTGGACGGAAACTGGAAGTTCGAAAATTTGCAAAGTGAAGAAAGTATTTTTGTGAGTAAGGAAGCCATATTTATAGGCAAAATCGACTAGGGGCCTAATTGCAAAAAACGGGGTAAAATCCGTAATTTTCCCAAAATTTAGGGCCATTTCCGAATTCAAATTCGGAGAGTGACTCTCACGCGCGACCTTTGAGGTCGGCACGCGCCCCACGCGCACTGTTCGAAATTCGAGCGCCGCCCACGCGCCTGACACCAATCACATCATACGTCATCAAAAGTGCCTCGGAAGGCGAGCTCGGCGTAGGAAACGAGGCGACCACTTCCTTTTCACGTCATCAAGATCTCGAAATTGATTGTGTTGTCGAAAACCATTTTCACCAACGGAGAAGACGATCACACTGCTCGCCTTTCCATTCTACGAATACGAAGAAAGGCGACCAGGGGGCAAATGTTATACCTAGTCAAAGAGGTCAATCTTTGACAAGTCAATCCTAGTCACCATCTTACGTGGCGAGGACCAGTCAACAGTCGTGCGACGACTAGTCAACAAGACCAAGAAAATGTAATAGATTTAATGTATTTAATATGTTTAAGTGCTCGTCCAAAGATGTTGGCGAGCACTCTCTTAGTTAGCTGCTCGCCCAAGTATGTGGCGAGCACGTACTTATTCTTAGTTAAGATGTTTTAAGTGTTGAAGTCTTGGGAGACAACATGGAGCGTGGCGACCACTCTCCTCGACGGCCCTCCGGCGACCACCATGGCCCAGCTCCTCGGCATCTCGGCGAGGACGAGCACCAGAGGCGGTTTAGCATTAAATGCGCCATCAAATCACCTTTTCGGGCAGAATGAAGGCCCAATCTGGAGGCTCCACGTGTAAAGGGCGGGCAGCCCTCGAAAAGCAGTATATAATGCCCATTTGGGCTCATTTGTAAAAAGAGGAAAAGGATTCCACCAAATCTCCCTACCCAAAGCAATAAACTCTCCCAAGCTTCTAAAGCTTTAGCTTCTCCAAGAAGCTATATCTTGTGTTCTTGTGTGTTCTTCATCAAGTTCATCACAAATCATCACTTTAATCCATATAAACACGTAATAACCCCCGTTTAATTATATATGTTTGTATCGTGCTAAGCACAGTCCACATCCAAAGTCAACCCGTTTATAGTGCATACAACAGTACCGATGAGGAAGATTGTGGAACAAAGGCATCACCTTGGTAGATTAGGTTTTTTGACTTTGGCTTGAAGGAATTGTAGTTGAAGGAGGTTGTTTGAGAGGCCACCATGTTTGTTAATACGAGGACGAGGACGAGAAGGAGGAGGAGGGGAATTAGGGTTTTTGAGAAACCCATGACTTGCAATTTTATTAATTAATTGGTAATGTGGATATATACATGCATGGCCTCTCTTCTATTTATAGTAATCTTGTACGTGGCAATTTGGGAAATCACTTAATTAGGAAAAAAATCACTACACATTCATGTATTTTAATTTTAAAATCGAATTAATTAATCATGGGCTAGTCTTGGGTGAGACCGTCTCACAGAATGAGATCCGTGAGACGGCCCTCATATATAAAAAGTGATTATGTTTGAGCAAAAAGTGATAGTGTTTAAGTAAAAAGTGACAATCACTTTTGTTAAAAATATTATCACTTTTTACTTAAACATTATTACTTTTTTTACAAACCCAAAATCTGAAAAAAAATAAGGGTTATCCTACCCAAAATTTTGAAATATGGGTTAGAAGGGATCCGTCTCACAGAAAAAGATCCGTGAGACGGTCTCACACAAGTTTTTGCCTTAATCATTATAGTATATACATATGTTAGTGTTTTGAATTATTAATTTCTTTTTTTTCTAACTTCAAATTCTAGGTCCGCCCCGAGAAGACAATGAATTATACATGTATATATCAAATGAGTTATACTCCCTCCGTCTCGGAATCGTTTGTATCAATTTATGGGCACACAAACTAAGAAAAGGGTGTAACGAGTGGAGTGTTGATGGGTAATTTTATAAACTTTTATGAATAAAGTAAAGTGAATGATTGGATTGAGGGTAAAAGTAATTGTATTTTGTGTAAATATGTGAATATTGTGAGGATGGAGTTTATAAAAAAGTTTCCTTTTTTAGAAGTGCAAACAATTATGAATCGACGGACGAATAAGGAAAGAGTGCAAACAATTGTGGGACAGAGGGAGTAGCATTTACCATGAGTATTTTTCTAATAATATACTATATACCCCTTGTTCTTTACTGGGTCCGGCAGTGATATATGTAGACAATCCAAAAAGAAAAATAAAAACACTTTATATGAACGAAGGAGTACTAACTATGTACTCCCTCCGTCTCAGCTTAACTTTCATACCTACTTTTTCGGTCCTTTAGAAACTCTACACATACAATATCTAAAATATTATATTTAATGTTATTATTTTCATGGTACATACATACACACAAGTCTAATCACTTATTTATTTTTTTGAACGGAGGAAGTATAATTTGTAAACGACCATAACCAGTACTAACTTCGGGTCCGTCCCTGGTGATGACAATGGAGCAAATTGAAGTCGAAAGACCAATTTGCTGCCAAAAGAAGCCTGGGCCAACTACTAAACGCGTCTTCTAAAAATACGCGCTTAAATTGAAGATGACAATACAATAGCATTTTTGGCTGTATATATAGTTGGTCCCGCGTTCCCCTGCGCATTTAAACTCTTGCCCTTCCACCACACAAATATTTCAAGATTAACCACCAATAAAATAATGAATAAATTAAAAAAAATAAAAATGGAAGCTAGTTTTGGTGAGACCGTCTCATACAATGAGATCCGTGAGACGTCTCTCTTAACACTCATATAAAAAGTGATAATGTTTGAGCAAAAAGTGATAGTGTTTAAGTAAAAAGTGACAATCACTTTTGTTAAAAATATTACTATCACTTTTTTTACAAATTCAAAATCTAGAAAAAAAAATATAGGTTATCATAACCAAAATTTTGAAATATGGGTTAAAACGAATCCTTCTCACAGAAAAAGATCCGTGAGACGGGCTCAAACAAATTTTTGCCAAAAAAAATAAAATGAAGAAGGGTTCGATATTTTTTTTTGAAGTCTCGGGTATCCGATTCTATGACCGACTAATCCCGGGGGACCAATCACACCGCCCACTTGCGGGGGTCCCGTTTAAAGCCACTGTATGGACATGACCGAGAAAAATGCAGAATTGGTCCCACAGGTCACACCCCTTCACGCTTTTGGTCCCAATACTCTTCAAACTGGTCCCATACAAACAAAAAAGACATTTTTAGTCCCAAATTCTGCATTTTTGGTCCCAAAGTTTGCTCTCAGTTAAAACATCCGTCTCTTTGGACGGAAATTCCGCCTGCTCCGTTAATTTAATTTTAATAAAACAAAAAACAAAAAAAAAAACAAAAAAGCTATCTTCCCCAGCGGGAAAATCATTCCCAAACCCAAACCCCAAAATCATTCCCAAACCCAAACCCAAAAAAGCTATCTCCCCCGCAGCCAAAATTCAGAAAAATTGCAAGGAGAGTCGAAAAATGTCATCTATGAGAAAGCCCAGTAAACCATCCCCCAGGCCAGTAATCGGAGCTCAGTTACGAAGGAAACATCTTCTTCGATTTGGAGCCCCCAACTATGGTAAGTTAACATCTTCTTCGATTTTTCTCCATCTTCTTAGAAATTAGGGCATTATTCCACTACAAAATATTACTGAAAAGGCATCGGCAAATGGCAACGGCAGGCCGGCCGATGCGAAAAGGGGACGGCATTTAATGGCCGATGCAAAATGGCATCGGCAGTGGGCCCCGATGCGAAATGGCATCGGCATTTAATGACCGATGCAAAATGGCATCGACATTTAATGGCCGATGCAAAATGGCATCGGCAGTGTGCCCCGATGCCATTTGGTAACGCCCCCCCCGATGCAAAATGGCATCGGCAGTGGGCCCCGATGCCATTTAGTAACGGCATTTAATGGCCGATGCTATTTGGTAAATTTATCTCCCTTTCTTTTATTTTATGGTATTTATCAAATCTAGTCACATAAAATATTTTTACATAGATATTAGTTTTCTATCTACAAACACACGATATTTTTCTATTATATATATATATATATATTATTAATTCAAGATTTTAAACGTAATTTAAGTGAATATACGTAATTTAAGTGAGTATACATAATTAAGAGCGACAGATGTATAAATTTATAAACTATTTACCAATTTATCATATTTAATAACTAATGTAATAATTTATATTAATTTATCGATTTTACTTAAAATTATGTTACTTAAAATGAATTTTACTTATTTTTAATTAATATACTAAAAAATATTTGTTTCTCAACATATAGTGTTTAGGGTTTAGGGTTCAGAGTTTAGAGTTTAGGGTAAAGGGTTCAGAGTTTAGGGTAAAGGGTTTAGGGTTTAGGGTAAAGGGTCCGACTACTCTTTTCAACGTGTACACTTAGACTTCATTAATAAACAAACTTCAAATGTGTATTATGAATTTATATTCAATATGGTAACTTATCCCCGAATACTCGTTTCTCAACATATATTGTTTACGATTTAGGAAAAAGGGTTCGGAGTTTAGGGTAAAGGGTTTGGGGTTTAGGGTTGTTAAAATGAAATATTTTACACTTAGGGATTAAAAAATTCATAGTTTTACACCAAGATTGTTAAAATGAAATATTTTACCTTTAGGAATTAAAAATTTTCTAATTTTACACCAAAATTGTTAAAATGAAATATTTTACACTTAGGAATTAAAAAATTCATAATTTTACACAAGGTTGTTAAAATGAAATATTTTACACTTAGGAATTAAAAAAATTCATAATTTTACACCAAGGTTGTTAAAATGAAATATTTTACACTTAGGGATATGATTGAAAAAATCCTAATTTTACATCAAGGTTGTTAAATGAAATATTTTACACTTAGGCATTAAAAGATTCATAATTTTACACCTTGTTAAAATGAAATATTTTATACTTAGAGATTAAAAAATTCATAATTTTACACCAAGTTTGTTAAAATGAAATATTTTACACCTAGGAATAAAAAATTCCTAATTTTACACCAAGGTTGTGAAAATGAAATATTTTACACTTAGGGATTAAAAAAATTCTAATTTTACATCAAGGTTGTTAAAATGAAATATTTTATAATTAGGGATTGAAAAATTCATAATTTTACACAAAGTTGTTAAAATGAAATATTTTACACTTAGGAATTAAAAAATTCATAATTTTACACCTTGTTAAAATGAAATATTTTATACTTAGAGATTAAAAAATTCATAATTTTACACCAAGTTTGTTAAAATGAAATATTTTACACCTAGGAATAAAAAATTCCTAATTTTACACTTAGGGATTAAAAAAATTCTAATTTTACATCAAGGTTGTTAAAATGAAATATTTTATAATTAGGGATTGAAAAAATCATAATTTTACACAAAGTTGTTAAAATGAAATATTTTACACTTAGGAATTAAAAAATTCATAATTTTACACCAAAATTGTTAAAATGAAATATTTTACACTTAAAAATTAAAAAAAAATCATAATTTTACACAAAGTTTGTTAAAATGAAATATTTTACACTTAGGGATTAAAAATTACTAATTTTGTGAAAATGAAATATTTTACACTTATGGATTAAAAAAATCCTAATTCTACACCAAGTTTGTTAAATTAAATATTTTACACTTGGGGATTAAAAAAATCCTAATTTTACATCAAGGTTGTTAAAATGAAATATTCTACACTTAAAAAAATCATAATTTTACACCAAGTTGTTAAAATGAAATATTTTACACTTATGGATTAAAAAAATCCTAATTTTACACCAAGTTTGTTAAATTAAATATTTTACACTTGGGGATTAAAAAATTCCTAATTTTACATCAAGGTTGTTAAAATGAAATATTCTACACTTATGGTGATGGTGATGGTGATGAGGAGTGATACATTTTTATATTACTTTGTTACGTGTGATGTTATTATATTACATTGACGTTGAGGATTAATTTTTATTTTAATGTTGTGTGTGATGTTATTTTAATTGACGTGAACATGCTAATTATGATTATAATTAATGTTGTTTGTGATACGATGTTATTTTAATTGAAAATGAACTAGAGAATAATTTTATAATAGATGAAAATATTTTTAATTATATGGATAAGTGAATTCATATTTTTAAATGAATAAGTGAATATAATTATATATATTTAATGTTGTGAATTGAAAATTAGAATGAATTTAAATGATGTGATTAGAATAAATTTAAATGTATAAGTGAAAATAATTATAATGTTGTGAAATTAAAAATTAGAATGAATTTAAATGTTGTAAATTGAGGATTAGAATAAATTTAAATAGTGTGAATTGATACCGTAAATAAATTATTTAATTTGAAAAACATAATTTAGTTAATTTGAAAAACATAATTTAGAAATAATTATGTTATGCTTTGATAAATAATTTAATAAGGAACAATTAAAGTTAGAATGGATTGAATTAATTAAAGAATTAAAAACTCAAATTAAATTGAATATATATTAATTGCATTCACAACATGTCGAATAACAGCTCCTAGCCTAAACGGCACACAGGGGGCGCTCAAAAGCCTTCGAGACCGCGAGGTCCCGAGTTCGAACCCCACAAATCGCGAAAATGGCCAGATTTCCGAAAAATGGGGTGGCCCAGCGGTGGGGGGTGGGTGTTGGTGGCCTATCGACCTGGGTTCGAAACCCAGATTCGGGTTTTTTAAATTTTAATAAAAAGGCATCGGCAATGGGCCCGATGCAAAATGGCATCGGCAGTGGGCCCCGATGCCATTTGGTAACGGCGGTTGCCCCGATGCGAAATGGCATCGGCTGTCCCCGATGCGAAATGGCATCGGCAGTGGGCCCCGATGCCATTTGGTAACGGCGACCCGCCGATGCCATTTCGCATCGGTTTTCCCCAAATCCGATGCCATTTAAATGGCATCGAGCATATTGGCATCGGCACACTGCCGATGCCTTTGTCGTTGCCTTCATCTTTGGGGACGGCAGATCCGATGCCTTCCCCGATGCCATTTCTCCATTATTTTGTAGTGTTCTCGAACATATATATACATAGGTATTTATGAAATTAGGGAAATTGGTGAAATTAGGGCATATTCCTCGAACATTGTAGAATTTAGGTCATATATCTCGAACATATACCAAGGTATTTGTGAAATTAGGGAAATTGGTGAAATTAGGGCATAAGTTCATGTTAATTTGCTAATAATTTGTTAATTAGGGCTTGGTAGCTGAGATATATAAAATTAAGGCATAAAAATAATTGTTTCTGTTTTTTTTTCTATTGTAGGAAATTGTCGAACACTTTATTCCATTAAAATTCACCATGGGGGAACCATGTTTTGAATGATGTTGGGGATGTTGAGTATAAAGGAGGAACTATCAGTGCATTTGACTTTGTTGACACAGTTAGGGTGGATATGAAGTATTTAGATGGCTTATCTATTCAATTAGGATATTCTGGTGACAAGGTGTACTATTCCTACAACAAAAATGGGAAACTTCAGGTTATTGATGGATACTTTGATATTGAGAGATTTTTCAACAATGCAATAAATAGGGTAGGCCACTTGTATTTGGATGCACTAAGGGATGATGATCCTGACTTTGAGGAAATAGAAGGGGAGGTAGATTACTATCATGAAGAAGTAGAAGTGATGAGCACACCAGTTTTAGGCAGTGAGACAGCAGATAAGGGCAGTGAGATAGCTCCTACTGATGCAAGACTTGCTATTGAGGCTCAATCTCAGAACAAAGGTGTTGAACCAGAGACAGAGTTATTTGAAGCTACCACTGAGGCTAATTTAAAGAACAAAGGAAAAGGTGTTGAACCAGTGACAGATCGAGTCATTTGAAGCTAGCACTGAGGCTAATTTAAAGAACAAAGGAAAAGTTATTGAAACAGAATGCCTTGAAGAATTTGAATGTGAAGATGAAAATGGTGATGATTCAGATTGGGAGGGCAGAAAGGGTTCAAATCAGGCTGCAGGCCATGGATTGGTGTAGATGGCTGTCATCTAAAAGGTTCCTGTGCTGGTGTCCTGTTGACTGCAGTAGCAATGGATCCCAACAATGATCCATATCCTTTAGCTTGGGCAGTAGTAGGGAGTGAGACTAAGGAAGCATGGATGTGGTTTTTGCAACTTCTAAAGGATGACTTGATGCAAGAGAGAGAAGATGTGTACACTTTTATGTCAGATAAGCAGAAAGGATTAATCCCAGCTTTTGAAAGTATTATGCCAGGTGTGGAGAATAGATTCTGTGTAAGACACCTTCATGGTAACATGAAGAGAGCTGGATTCAGAGGTGGTGCATTCAAAAAGGCATTGTGGGGTGCAGCTAAGGCCACTACTATCCCAAGTTTTGAAAGAGCAATGAAGAAAATTGAAGAATTGGATCCTAAATGCCTTGCTTGGCTTCAAGATAAACCTGCCTCACAATGGTCAAGGTCACATTTCTACCCATATTCAAAGTGTGACACACTTGTCAACAACATGTGTGAGGTCTTTAACTCAGCCATTTTGGATGCTAGATCATCACCCATCATAACTATGTTGGAGTGGATTAGGGAATACATAATGACTAGGCTGGTGAAGAATAGAGTGAAGTGTGAACTTAAGTGGGAAGGCAGATATATATGTGGCAGGATAAGATCAATTGTGGACAAGAACATGGAGGCTTCTAAGGACTGCACCCCTTTAAAATCCAATGATTGGAAGTATGAGATTTCAAGCTTTGATTCAAGGAAATATGCAGTGGATTTGAAGCAATGTAAGTGTGATTGCCAATCATAGGAGCTATCTGGTATACCATGCAAGCATGCTGTGAGTGCAATATGTGCACAAGGCTTAGAAGTGGATAATTTTGTGCACAAGTGTTATTCTGTGGATACATACCAGGCTATATATCAACACTCTATTGAACCAATGAATGGAGAAGAACTGTGGGCAAAGACAGGTTATATCCCTCCATTGCCACCTAACTTTGGGAAAAGAAAGAGGGGGAGACCTGAGTCAAGAAGAAGACTTGGTGCAGATGAAGGGGGAATAAGAGGGAAAGGAGTAGAAATTATGCCCAGACAATCCTTCAAGGTGAAGTGTTCATTTTGTAAGGAAGAGGGGCCGAATAAAAAAGGTTGCCAATGGAACAAGTTGGCTCAGGAATGCATAAATGATGAAGTGAATCAAGCAGGTACTGAACAGCCTATGGAGATGACCCAGCCAACTGATGGTCCACCATTGACACAAGAAGAAGAAGATCAAAATGATGAAGAGGTAAGTCCAACACTTTTGATTTTATATTTGAGTAATTTATTTACAATAGCATGATCAACTGACTGTAATTTATTTACAATACCAGGTTCCTCAAAAGAAGAAAAGGGGCAGACCAACTACTAGAAAAGGAAGAGCTGAAATGGTAGTTTATTTTTTAAGATTTTATTTTATATGTGATAATATATCCATTTTAACATTTGAAATGCAATATTTAGGTGAGGAGAAGGGCAGAATCTGGAGCCAGTGGTTCAAGGAAGGTTCAAAAAGGGGCAGAATCTGGAGCTAGTGGTTCAAGGAATATTCAAGGAGGAGCAGAATCTGGAGCTAGTGGTTCAAGGATGCATCAAGGAAGAGCAGAATCTGAAAATGAAATATCTCCTACACAAGTACCTGTTGAAGCTCAGGTATGTGTGTGTGTTAATTTTTTTATGCATTATTGAAATTGAAATAGGCTGAAATCTTAATTATATTTATTCTGAAATTTTAATTATATTTTATTATTAATTAAATTGCAGAGGCCAGGAGTAACAATAAGGGAGCCTCCACCTATGACATTTAACCCTCACAATTTAATTGGGGGTCAAACTCATGTTGCTGCTTCCACTTCAATGGCACCAACCATAGGAATGCAATACAATCCAAACACATACATTGGCTGCAATGTCAACATTGGTGGTGTGAACACAAATAGAGATGGCATGAGAATCATATCACAAGGAGGTAAGAAGTTTGTCACCTTATCTAGTCTAACTGAGGATGCTGTGAGTGTCAAAGCCAAGAAGAAAAGTAAGAAGACAAAAATATAAGAGTTGGTTTGAAGGGAGATGAGGTTTAATTGGTGTAGAACATGGTGTTTGTTTTTATTTTGGTTTGTTTAACCTATGGGTTATGCTACCCTGCTACTCTGCTTTTATTTTGATTTGTTTAAACTATGGGTTATGCTTGTTTCAGTTTGTTTTGCATTCATGTTGGGACTTGTTTAAATCAGTTTGATTGTGTTGTTTCGTGTTGTATTTAAATCAGTTTTGTTGTATTTAAATCAGTTTGGTTATGTTTATTCTTGTGGTAATTCAGTGCATGCATGTTGGACTTTAGGAAACAATAACTAAACATAACATTGCATATATTGAAAACAGAACATAGTACATAGATCCAACTTATATGTTGGTGCTTTAGGAAACAATACATAGTAGGTTGGAATTTAGGAAAACAGTACATAAATTCAAGCCATAGACTTGAAGATAGTTGGTGCCCAAGACATAATTATTACAATAAAAAGGATAACTTTCAGTTGATTCAATTGGGAAATTTCCTCTACCATATGCTTCATCTCGTTCTTCAGTTGTTCGACCATTTCAATTGCATTTCTCTCCCCTTGTGTTGCCTCAATTACCTTTTGAGCTAGGTCCAGATTTTCAGTGAGTAGAGAATCGATTCTCCTCATCATTCCGGGGAACTGGCCTTGCCCGGCAACTTCATGTTCATCTGCCCACACGAAGAATTTGCATCCTCCACCATGAATTGAGTCACTACAGGTATGGAATAGCCTACCCTTGCTTCTTTCCTTTTGAGATACATATGTGGCTGCAGCTTTGCGACAATGACACACAAGTTGGTGTTGGAAATTTTGTGTTGAGGAAGATGAACCTTCATTGCTCATTTTTTGATTTTTTGGATTTTTTGGTGCATGTGAATGAAGTTTAGGGTTTTGGGGCATATATATAATGGGTGGAGGGAAAAGTGGCGCCAAAAAATGACCAAGTTTCCCTCCAGTACTGCCAAAATATGTAAAATGGGAGGGAAAAATCGAATGGGATCAAAATTGCAACTTTGTTAACGACAGGTTTAACTGAGAGCAAACTTTGGGACCAAAAATGCAGAATTTGGGACTAAAAATGTCTTTTTTTGTTTGTATGGGACCAGTTTGAAGAGTATTGGGACCAAAAGCGTGAAGGGGTGTGACCTGTGGGACCAATTCTGCCATTTTCTCGGACATGACCCCACATAAATTGTTTGCACCTTAGAGGGTTCGAACCTAAGACCTAGAGAGGAGCATACTTCTAAGTCCCAAGCCTCTACCACCAGGCCAACTCCTTGGGGTTGGGGTTCGATATTAAAGAGTGAATATGGACATGCATTATCTACAGTTTGGTATATTTGGAAGTTGAGAAATTCGATTATCTTCTTTTTTGAATTACATTATATTATATACCCTCTCCTTTTCCCTTCCCATGACTCGAACTCAGAACCTTAGATCTAGATAATAAAGTTCTGACCAACCACTTGAGCGATCCCACTTCGTCAGAAATTCGATCATCTTCTAGAGTGCTGGGATTGGAAGGCGAGGATATCATCACCAAAATTCAAGTATCATCGTATTATTTAACGATTGGTTTAGGGACCCTCTTCAATGTGAGTGTGTGCCATGTGTGTAATAAATTGGAATTTCGACCAAATAGTTCAATTAAAGTCTTTTATATTTTAAAAATTAAGTGTTACTCCATAATAAAAAAAAATTCTAATAGTCTCCTTAAAAATTAAAAGAATTATGAAAATCTCATTAAAATTAAAAAATGTGTAAAATCAAATTAAAAAAAAATCTAAAATAAATAAAAATTATAAATTCTACAATTATAAAAATTTAAAAATGTGTAAATTAAAATTTTAAAAATAAAAAAATTTATAAAAATCTCATAAAAATTTCTAAAAACATCAATACAAATGTAAAAAAATTAAAATTATACCATTCTAAAAATCTGAAAATGTGTAAATTAAGAATTATTTTAAAAAAATATCTCATTAAAAATTCAAAAACTCTGCAACCCGATTAAAACTAAAATTTCTAAAATGTGTAAAATAAAAATAAAAATAAAAAATCGTCCAATTCTAAAAATCTGAAAATGTGTTAATTAAAAATAAATAAAGTTCTAAAAACCCACTAAAATAAAAAAATTAAAAAATCTCAGTAAAACAAAAATTCGATAATTCTTAAAATCTGAAAATTAGAAATTATGAAATTCTAAAAATCTCATTAAAAATCCATAAATGTTTAGATTAAAAATTACAAATTCTAAAAACCTCACTTGATTCAGACTCGTCCGCCAATAAATTAGACTATTTTGGCCAAAATTCCATTCATTCTACACATGTGAGCCGCATGCTCACATTTCCAGTGAGATTAAAAAAAGTTCGACAAAAATAACGTAAATTGAAATAGTGAAAATTTAAAAGATATAAACTACATCATACATAAATTACATGACGTAATACGTACCTACCAACATGCATGCATTATCTAATTACTAAATTAAATCATATATAGAAAACAAAAACATGTGTTTTCCATGACTTATAGTACCATATACTTGGACCACAGACCTATAGCTTAGGGATGGCAAAATGACGAGAGATTTTAACCTGACCTGCCCTGCCCTGCCATATTCTGTGAATGGGGCAAGTCAGCCCTGCCCCGCGCGCAGGACAGGCATGGGTTTACATATTTATTGCTCTGTCCTGCTCCGCCCTGTCCTGTACCGAATTTAAATATATATATAAAAATATATAATAATTTAATTAAGTAAACTAACCCTAATTTATACCAATATTTATTTTAATTTAGTTTAATGATGAATTTTAATGTTTAGTTTATATCATTTTAAATAATTTATATACATATAAAATGAGACTTGGGGTAGGGTAGGGCGGGGCGAGACTCAAAAATGCTGCCCCATATCAAACGTGGAGCAGGGCGGGGCATAAAATGATGCCCCGTAACAAATCATGGGGCAGGACAGGACGGATACGTATATGCGTGGAGCAGGTTTGAATATTGAGATACCCGCCCTGCTCTGCCCATTGCCATCCCTACTAGAGCTATATGATATTTGTCCAATAGCCTTTTGGACAATAGCTTTTTAAATTGCTTTATCTTCAAACTCTGCCTTCCACCACACAAACATTGCAAGATAAAACACCAACAAATTAATGAATAAATTGAACGCGGTTTAAAATTAACAGATTCAACTATCAATCATATTCTCTTCATCAATCATTTTTATTTATACTCCGTATAATACTACTATATGTGATAACAAACGTATTTAAAAAATATTAAAGTAATACAAAAGTAATCCCCTAACTGACACTGAGTCTGCCGACCTCATTTAAAAGTCCAAACTTGTATAGAGGTGGAAAATTAATTTTTGTATATTAATTTCTAATACGTAGTTTGTCTGGAGACTTTAATACCATGAAATAATTATGTCTCATCTAAAAGTTCGAACTTGTAGAAATGTGGAGAATTAATTCTTGCATATTAATTCATAATAGTAAGGAAGAGAGTTCGACCTTTCGAATAATAGAAAACCAATTAGAAATTGACACCTGGTTATGTTTCATCATGGTGCGATCTAAATTCGCCATCAAATTAAATAATTAATTATCTAAATAATATGTATAAAATTATCAAAATATTCGGAAAAATTATTTTTTCAGGACCGCAACTTAGGGGGATTTGTAAAAAGAGGACCACAACTTTACGGGCTGACAAAATTAGGCCCGTAACTTCTTTTTTTCGCAATTTCAGGCCAAATTAGCCCAATCAACCCAATTTTGGGCTAATTGAGGCCCATTTTTTGGGCCAAACTTTGGTAAGTAACAAAAAGAGGACTGCAACTTTATTTATGGCAAAAAAATGACTGTAATTTTTTTTCTGCAATTTTAGGCTCAATATAAATATATAATTTTTAAAATTTACTCTAATACATACTCTCTTCCTCAAATAGATCATATTGTCTCATGTCTTATATTATTTTCAAATATTATATAAATTTTTTCCATAAAATTTTGAATCAAATAGTTTAAATAAAAATACTGGGGAAATGTTTGATCGAAATTTTGTAATTATTGTTTATTATAATACTCCCAATAATAAATCTATGATTTTTTTCCTTCAATCACAGACGTTGTAAAATTTATAAGCATTATTTATCTAAATACAATCTAAAATGCACTAGTTAAACTATCTTTATATTTAAAAATTGTAAGAATTTTTTTAATTAAGAATTGAAAAATTATCATACCAATTTATAATATTTTGTTCTTTTCAATTCACTATGTAATATATATTTGTTTCTTTAAACATAAATAATGTTGTCTAATTCATAATTCATATCAAATTATTACCTCTACAATTTTCAAAACCTCAAAACTAATTAATTAAACATCAATTCACTATAATTTACAGGTCCAGGGGAAGGACGATGATTGCCCAACTCGAGGATTTGGGAATTTTTGTTTGTTAATGAAATTTTCCCAATTTTGGATTTTTTTTATAAATATTATGGTCAATTATTTTTAACACATTGGCATCTTAGGTTACAAGAGAAGGAAACATGTCTTGGAGTGCTTCTGGTCCGGTACTCTATGGTTTCTATGAAAATCTAGAAATTGTAGATTTTTTAAAAGTGAGAATGTTACACCGGATAAGATTTTTGAGGAGATTCGAGCTTTTGTAGAGAGTCTTTTTTCCTTACATTTTAGTGATGTTAACCCCTATTCGTTTCAAGATTGGTATTGCAAATTTGCAACCCTAGACTTTGTTGTAAGAATCTCTGAGTGATAGACTTGATTATACTTAAATTAGTCTTCGCGTCATTTTATAAATATTGTAACTCTGATTGACCCTATTGAGTACCCCTAATACTCGTTAATATATATATTACTCCCTTCGTCCCATGCTTATTTGCACACTTTCATTATTGGGACGTCTCAAAATTATTTGCACATTCTTAATATGGAAATAGCCCACAAAATTAATACCCTCTCAATATCATTTTATTTTCAAATTTGTCACTCTTTTTTTACATACATTTTACTTTACACATTATCAAATCCACTTTACACCTCATCAAATCACCTAAAATACCCCCTATCTTACATCACCAACCACTAAATCCTCTTTTCATAAAAATTGTGCCGATCAAACCGTGCAAATAATCTCGGAATGGAGGGAGTACCATTTTTGTTGTTAAAAATAAAATAAAATGTTGATGTGATTGTTGTGAAGAGGAGGAGAGCTTCGATCCCGTGATTTATGGTGCCCAATCCCCATTCATACATGGGGACAAAGCGCGTTGCACCATGACTTTCACTTCCCGAAAATTTATAGTTTCATGAGCTTGCTATGGAAATTGTTACTCACCCGTCGAATTTTATAATTTCTCTCCATTTTTCTTTTTGGATGTCCAATTTCATTATTTTCATTTCTTATTTGAAAATTTTACTATTCTCACTACTTTATCTCCACCCTTCAACCACCACTTATTTACTCAAAGAGAATAGTATTACCTAAAGGTCACTTTTATAGACTATTAAACAACTAAAGCATACAACTTTTAAAATTTCCTAATAAGGTCATTTTTTTGTCAAAAAACCGTATTTGCCCTTTATATTAATATAACCTCTTAATTAATAGATTTAAATTCAAACATTAATTCGAAATTTAAATTCAAACATTAATTGCATGACATCATTTCCCCAAATTTTCGCCCATATTCATAAGAAGTCTATACTTTCTCAAAAAACGTAACCTATCATATTTTTGCCAGAAAATCTGTAAAATGCAGAAAACAAAATAGGAAGGATCGAGTTTTTTTTCCACTGTTCGTATTCAGCAATCGTAAGTTCCTTCCATTTTATAGTTAATCATCACAGTTTAAGTGTTCATTTACGGTCAAATCATCTCTAAACATAAAGTAGGGGGTACAATCACTGCGTTCAATCCATGCGTTTAATCCCTGCGTTCAATCCATATGATAATGTTCATATATTATACTTCACTCGTTCTCATTGTGTATCTGTCTGTAAATTTGCATTTATATTTGTAATTCTCATTTGAATCGTTGTTTACACATTATCTTAAAACCATCGGTTGATTTATGTTCTTATCTGTATATACTGATTAATTGTTAAATGCACAGGCTTTCATATTGGTCCTTATTGAAATGGATTATAGTGTCTTCGGCAAGCTTAATTTTAATGGAAAAAACAAGCTTATTCGAGTGAATGAGTCGACCTCATTTGGCGATTTATTGGGTGAAATTGCAGGTATGACAAATCTTATTTCTCCCGGTAGCATATCGATAACATACTCCGTTTCTAGTCTCAACAACTTCTCAATAGAGTGTGATTCTGACATCCGGGGTATGGTAGAGTTTTGTAAAGCTACATCTGAAAAGCTAGTTAACTTATTTGTTGCCATGAGTAGTCAGGATATGGTAGTCACTGAATTGATTCACTCGTCACAGTCACATGACAGTTTATTATCTGAACAAATTCATCTAAAAAAAACATCCCTGAACAACACAGTGTCTAATCATTCTTCAAATTCTGTTGAAGACAGTCAACTCCGATCAGATTTTGATGGAATATGTAGTATACCTACGTTTGATATATGTCCAGTTGAGAAGAAGAAGTCATATCTATCGGATTATTGGGTTAATATAATGGAAGGTGGTGTTGGTACTGTTTTCGTTGGAGGTGCACCTGAATTTAGAAAAGAGCTCATAAAATACTCCACAAAACTTAATTTTAAGTATAAGTATAGGAGGAATACCTCTAGGTACGTGTTTGCTGTTTGCAATGAACCATCAACACCCATGTGCGAATGGTTCATCAAAGCCAAGAGATTACCCACCAATAATGCCTTTATGATTGCTAAAGTTAATTTAGTGCATAATTGCGTTGGAAACCTTCTTCTTCAAAAAAAAAAAACAGGTTAGGTCCCAAAATTGTTAAGGAATTTGTTATGGATAGTGTCCAAAAAAATCCCATTATTGCGGTGAAAGACGTAATCAACAACGTCAATGAGGGTTATGGATTCACACTCCCTTATTGGAAGGTATGGCGTGGAATTGAAGCTGCAAGAGACGATATATTTGGAAGCTACGAAGAATCTTACGACCAATTGCGCTGGTACTGTGATGCAGTTAAACGCACAAACCCCGGAAGTATAGTAGACCTAGAGAAGGATAACACAACCAACCGTTTTGAACGACTATTTGTTTCATTCAATGCATGCAAGGAGGGTTTTAAAAAATGCAGGCCAATGCTCTTTGTAGATGGTACCTTTATGAAGGGAATATCAAAGGGCGTATTGCTTGCTGCAACTGCAAAGGATGGGGACAATGGTATTATATACTTTCCATATTTCGTTTCTACAGTTCAATATCAAATGCATTGTTGTTTTTGTTCATTACATATTAACAAATATTTATACTAATATCCATATTGTTCATATTCTAGGTCTTTTTCCAGTTGCAATGGGTGTCGTATCTGCTGAGAATAAGAACAATTGGGCATGGTTCCTAATCAAGCTGCGTGCTTTTATAATCCACAAAAAGAAAGTCATTTATATTTCAGATAGAAATACAGGATTAATGTCTGCTTTCTACGATGTATGGGATGATCCAGCACACTTTTACTGCCTATATCATTTACTTTTAAATCTTAAAGGAAAATACGGTGGAGGCTGGAACACTCAACATCGCGAGAATATGGCTGATTTATTCAAGCAATGCGCTTATGCACCAACTATAACTGTTTTCAAACAGAAATTGGACATTTTTAAAGCTGTTGGTGGTCATATTGCAGAAGAATGGTTGGAAGACATGCCATATAAACATTGGGCAGTGATACACGCGTTATGCAACACTAAAATAAACAACCGCAAGTGTACGACGTCAATTGTAGCGTGATAAGCACGAGGTCGATCCCACGAGAAGGTTAAGCGTAAAAGTGGAGTTTGCTAATCGAGTTCTAAATAGACGTGATCGATAATTTGAGTGGTGTGAATTACTCTAAAATTACCTAACTATGTGTCACCAATAAGTAATGAAGAGTAAATACAAAATCGATCAAATACCAAGCAAATAAGTAACACGAACGTAAACGATTAAGACTCAAAGAGAAAGGTGGGTTCCAAGGCGATGGTAACACTTAGATGTCCGTTTATGAATGTTATCTCGTTTAGATGGCCATTAAGTTTATCTCATATAGGGTGATCACACAAGAAGGATTAATTAATCTCTCGATCTAATTAACCAAAGGCGCAATGCAACATAGGCTCGTATTTCTACCTCACAAACATTACACCGGCTAAAATAGCTCCTAAGACCATTCGATTCCCTTTCCGATAATTAATCCTCTCTCGAGCTCATAATAATATCGGGTTGCATGCTTGCATACAATTAAATGAAATAAATCTCACGATCTTACTCCAATTAACAATAGATAAGCAAATCATCATGGCCAATAACAACATGCTTGACAATGGATAATTAAACATGCAAATAGGAAACAAACACCAATTAAAGCAAGAAATTACTCATAAACATCAATCCAAGTCTTACAATGCCTTAGAACCACAAGGTGTTTAGCTAATCAAATACATAATCAAATTACAAAATCCAAATGAAATAACTAAATACAAAGGAAAAGAAAGAGAAAGCTTATTCTAGAATGTGGTAGGGAATGGAATTTGGGAGCTATTGCATCCTTTCTTCCTTGATTTGATGAAGAGATGAAGAAGTTATGGCCAAAACACCTCCAAATATGTGTAACTATGTGTGGATTGGGGGAAAGTGTCTTGGATTTCAAGAAAGGGGACTTATATAGTGTTGGGAAAGGGTTTGGATGGCATATTTGCAAGTTGATCCCTCAAAAATGGAGAAAATACAAGTTTGGCACCGAAAATGGGGTTACTCGGCCGAGTTGGGGTCACTCGGCCGAGTGGAGTACTTAAAAAAACGTGTTGCGACTTCTTCCAGCCGAGACTCGGCCGAGTTGGGATCACTCGGCCGAGTGCGCAAAAAATGTGGAACTCGCAGATTCGGCCGAGTAAGGTTACTCGGCCGAGTGATGTCCAATTCAGGGGCTACGCATTCCACCTTACTCGGCCGAGTAAGCTCACTCGGCCGAGTGCGCAGTAGAGGCCAAAGTTGCAGATTCGGCCGAGTAACCTCACTCGGCCGAGTTGCCTCCTCTTCTCGTTTCATGCATAACTTTCGCCTCGGGTGTCGGATTGACTCGATTCCTTTGGCTAATCCACTCCGTTTTTCGAGATGAATCCAACCGTGCACTCCTCTTTCCGGTGAGATCACTCGTGGTATGTGTTTTGCTCCAAATTCCATCGTTTTACCTACAAAATCAACAAAACACAACCTTTCTCTCATTTCGGCTTAAACAATCATATTCCATGCATAATTCAATGAAATCCACATCAAAATACACTCACATGTGCCCCTAAAACGCGTAAATTCCACCCGAATCAGGCAGTGGCATATTCACAACACATACGAAGATATGGTGAAATGACTTCTAACGCAGCTGAGTCATTTAACTCTTGGATTCGTGAGGTTAGGTCTCTCCCAATTACTTATATGTTGGATTCAATCAGGAAAAAGATATCACAATGGTTTGTTGAGAGACGTGAAAGAAGCAACAAATGGACTGGATTACTTGTGCCTACCAAAGAAGATCTTTGGAATGAACTAGGTAACATCAATGCATCGTGGGGAGTTTCAGTCTATCCTAACGGTCAGTTTGAGGTCCGCTCTAGGACGTCTGTAACTGTTGATCTGGAGCACAAAATATGTACCTGTTTTAAATGGCAGATTACAGGTTTTCCGTGTGCGCACGCTGTTGCTGTTATTAAGAAGCACTGTGATTCTGTTTTTAATTATGTTGAAGATTGCTTTTTTACAGCCCGATACAAACAATGTTATGAAGAGGACCTAGTTCCAGTTCCTGATACAGAAAGATTCGAAGTCATTTCTGATTCCAGCCCGGATAAAATACTTCCACCCATCCTAAACAAACCGCCTGGTAGACCTAAACAAAAGCGAATTACTTCCTATGGAGAATTTCGAAGGGTAAAGCCTACAGCTTGTAAACGTTGTGGGAAAACCGGTCGCCACGATACTTTGACCTGTGCCACAGTTTTTGGTACCGACAAGACAAACTTCCAGGCGTAGACACACAATTTCTCATTGTGTATAAGTTTATATCTTAGCACCGTTTGTTTGACTGTTTCCCGATATACTTATCGGCCTATCATTTCGTCTCATATCGTTTTGTTATCTTTCTAAGACTATTTTTATCAGTTTATGGAAAGAATAGTTGTTTATTCACATAATGTTTTGTTTACAATCACCTTATCCACGCATCTGAATTTTCGATAAACTGAATATGGAAATGCTATTTGAAATGCATCTAAAATCTTCATTCTTCATAAAAAATGACTAATTCTGTTTTTAACATGCATATCGAAATGCATGTGAAAGGGTGATTCTTGTCAACCATATTAACGGAATGTAAGTATGTAAGCCATACATCACAACAAACCATTACAGATGTGCATGTCTATTTTTACATATTGATATGCATCCTAATATGCTTATATTCGTATGCATTCCAGAAAAGAACCCGTCCTGCATGCTGTTTTACAGTTCATAACAAATCAGCATATACTTATGCATCCAAATATTCATGTTCGAACGCAATCCATGATCTTACTCTTTTTTGGTTGTTTTTGTGTTTGAATAGTGTATTGAGTATGATTATTATTTTGGTGTGGTGTTGTAATTTAATTTTGTTTATTACTCCCTCCGTCCCAGGATTACTTTCATAGGTAGATGGGCACGGATATTAAGAAAGTGTAATAATGAGTGGAGTTTTAAGGGGTAATTTTGTAAAACTTTATGTATAAAGTAAATAAATGAGTTGACTTTTGTGTATGTGTGGAGAAAAAGTAATGGCATTTGTGTAAAATTGAGGATATTGTGAGGGTGTAATTTATAGAGGGTTTTCCATTTTAAGGGTGTGAAAGTTATTGTGGGACGTCCCGAAAAGGAAAGTGTGAAAGTAATTGTGGGACGGAGGGAGTAATTTATTTAGTTATGTTATTGGTTTTTATTTCGAGATTGGGAATGCTGGATATGATGTATTGTTCGACACGTAAATCCATCAGCATATAGGTATGCATCCAAATGTGCATGCTCGAACTACATCCATTATCTTAATCTTTTTCATTTGTTTTGTGTTTGAATAGTGTATTTTGATTATTTTGTGGGTGTGGTGTTTTATATTAAAGTTCATAATCCATAATCATATTTGTATGCATCCAAATGGGCATACTCGAACTGCACCCAATATCTTAATATTTATCATTTGTTTGTGTTTGAATAGTGTATTGAGTATTTTTGTGGGTGTTGTGTTGTAATTTAATTCTCTTTATTAATTTTTTTAGTTATGTTATTAGCTGGTTTTGTTTTCGGATTAACAATCAATGATGAATCTGAAACCGTCGTGCACACGTCCTCAATTAAATATCAATATTAAATAAATAAATATATATTTCTAAATTATAGTTGTTTTATGTGCACGTTCTAATTGATAGTAATATTTATTTAATTTACATACACGCCCACTACCTATAATTAACGGTTACATTTAGTTTTTCCCATTTCTTACACGCCCATAATGTCCATTAACTATCCCATGAATAACTTTCAGTATCTTTAATATTATATCTATATATATCTCGTGAATGGTGCTAAACAATGCAACCACTTCATTCTTACAATTTTTTGGTTTCCAAATGCCCAATTCAATGATGATCGAAAATCTTCCTGACGAAATCACTATTTATATTCTACTATCTCTTCTACCTGTATTTCTATGCAAATACAAGTGTATCTCTAAACAATGGCAAGCTGTAATAGGTTCCAGTTGGTTTGTAAATTCACATTTGGTGAATATGAAAGTAGGAAATCATTTCTCATTTATTCATAAATATCACGTTGCATGCCCCCCCATATCTTACCAATCTAACCTCGTTGGTGAATCTCCTTCCATTTCTAGGGAAATATCCCAACCATACGAAGAGTACGAGGTTCTTGGTAGCTATAATGGTATAGTATTAGTCTGCAATATTGAAGATGAATATTCTATAAAAAAACCCTACCACTCAACAATATCATATTCTTCCAAACAAACCAATTTCCTTTCCAAAGGGACACGACGTAGCATGGGTTTATTTTGGATTTGGTTATATAAGAAGTTCTAATGATTACATCGTTATGCGAATTGCTTATCTATGGGATCAAAGTGGTGGTGTGACCGAGGTATGCACGTTCTCACGAAATTCAAATATGTGGTCAAACCTTCCTCCCTTTCCTTTTGATAATTACCGTTGTTCAAATGCATTATTTGTTGGTAATCTTTTTCATTGGATCTTCCAATCTAGTAAAGCTGGTTATCAGTTGACTACATTTGATATTCTAAAATCTACATACTCATTGATTAAAATTCCTGATTTTAAGATTGCTCACTTTAACTTAGAAGTTGAAGGGTTGGATGATGATACAATTGCATTATATTGTAGTAGTTTGACCACACCACAAGATAGTTTTTATTGTAAGTATTTCTTTCAAATGCATTTACTTACTTACTCGTTAGGTGTCCCGAGTTGGTCTAGTATATCAATTTCCAGAAGAACACTACTACCTAACCATTACCATATATCACCAATAACCTTCCTCAACCAAGAGAGAACGAAAATAATGTTCCTTGTACAACCATGGGGAGACTACTATTGCTACGATTTAACTTCAAAGACGTTTCAAGTTTTAGAGGAATACGAAATGACATACGGAGTTCAACGCGTGTACAAATATATTCCGTCTCTTGGATCTCCTATCACTAAATAGTTATTGATGAACTCTTTATTGTATCAACCATGTCTAATATATTGCGTTATTTAACCCAAAAAAAATATGAATTGTTATGTTCAGTTTATTCATTTATCGTAATTACATATTGTATATAATGTCCAGGTAGTTATTATTATATTATTTACGCTTATAATTTAAGTGATAAATTAAATACATTTCTTATGTATTAAGAGCTAATATAAACCAATGTATATGTTCATGTCAACCGTAAGTATTCTAAGAATATATATAATTAATATGCACAAAACGAATCATACATAATATTTTAGATTGTATTATATTCCTTAATTAGATAAAAACAATCAATTTTATGCAACATTTCAATTATCTCTCAATGTATAAACCCCTACGAATAGTTTTCAAATTTACCTAATATATTATATACTGATTTATTAACTATAAAATTTACTCTAATTGTCTAACATAAAAATCAAAATTTTAATACACTAAATATTGGCTGGATTACTATGCCATTAATTGATTAGACTCATTCACATCAATTAAATTTCAGACTTGACACATCCCTTCCGGTGGTGGAATGCGAAAGGTTCCTTTTTAAAGAAGGTGACTCTTCAAATTCAATTTATTAAGCATTCAAACTCATTTCTGCCATAGACTCAATCCTATATTCTTCAACAGTTTCACTCAGAAAGATCTATCACACACTTCTACTTTGAACAATAGTATGGTTAACAACAACATCCCTCACATGCATGTTCCATCCGAAATCAGGGATCATCTTTTGGAGTTTGTAGATCCAAAACATTTATGCAGATTGAAGTGTGCTACTAAGCATGGGAAGGATTTAATAGAGTCAAAACCGTTTGTGGATGCTCAACTAGCCCGGATAAAAAATCAGTACAGGTTTGCTTTCATCCACAAAAATGAAGTTTCTAGCCCTCCAGTGATTTATTTACCTGAGGGATATGGCGAATCCGGTACTAGGCGTTTTATAAGAGATGATGCCGACGATTCCGAAGTACTTGGTAGTTTTAACGGGTTAGTTTTATTTGTCAACACTCTTGATCAGTTTCGTCTGTCAAACCCCTCCACAAATCAACCCCTAGTTTTACCAGATGTGCCAGACCACATGCGTCCTTTTTTAGGTGAAGAGTCCTCTTATTTTGGTCTGGGATATGATGCAGTCACTGATGATTTTTTAGTTATTCGTGTTTGTTGTTATCTTCAATTAGAAGGGTATAGTTCATCTGTTTGTCTGTATTCTAGGAATAATAATTTTTGGTCATCCTTGCCTCCTTTTCCTAGCCAATATCCACCTCTTGATAATGCATATTTTGTTGGAGGACTTTTCCATTGGAATGTATACAGATCTGATGGACATGCATTAGTTACTTTTGATTGTCAAAATCATCTGTACGGGGAGGTTGCTGTTCCTGACTTTATCTTGGGCCAATGGTTTTATAAAATTCAAGATTTGGATGAAAACAATCTGGCCGTTTTTACTGATCGTCTCAGCGTTGATGAGTTTGGTGTGAGTCGATATTTTCTTCAAGTGCATATTTTACGTTACTCATCAGATGGCAGTAGTTGGTCATCTTTCGACATATTCAAGGAACACAATTTACCCGACGGTTTTGCTCTCGAGCCAATCGCGTCCTTAAATTCAATGACCACACTAATTATGTTTAGTGTTAAGTCATATGGAACCTTCTTCTCTTACAATATTGCTACAAGGCATTTCTCAAGGCTCGAGGGTTATGGGGCGTGGCCAGATTGTGCCAAATCTTACAAGTACATCGAGACTCTTGTATCACCGCACCCGTAACTGTAAATATAGGTCCGTTGTAGGACATGTTTTTTTTGTCATATATGTTTAGTATATTAATGAAAAACTCAGCTTTTTGTAGTTGTATTGAATATTGAAATATTCCTCCTTATTAATGTAGTACATCTTCAGTATGTTTAATGAAATGGTGTCTGGTTTATTTTAAATTCATATCCGTATGAGGGTAGCCATATTCATGTTTGTATGTACAATACCATATGCATATAATGATATGCAATCTACATGTGCATGTGCTTATGTTGTTTCTGTACTTTGACTTTTCCATGGTCATACGCAATGTTCACATTTCTGCTCCACTTCATATGGTCGCCGGTGTGCATACCCAACGTTCACATTTAATTGACTCCACACTTTTTCTTACTTATTTTGTCATATCTTTGCTCAAACTTATTAGTACAATTCGTGGGAACGTGGAACTTCCAAAAATTACTCCAAACATAAATCACATCAATCCATACCAAAAAAAATCTTCACATTCTATTCCATAAACAATATCAAAAAACAAAAGCTACTTCATAAACAATATCCAAACATAATATCATGACTTCATAAATAGTAATATAATACTGGAACTTATAAATCCATATCATAAGCAATGATAATATCCGCTAATGCATATTGTTTATCCAAGTTAAAGATCCAAAACATACCAAAACAGACAAGTATTCATCAACACTTCACCAAAAGATTACTAATATTCCAAAAGCCACTGACTAGTAGAAACAGAACTTATAAAATGTCTTTCATGCAATAACCCCAACTCCGATATTGAATCAACCTACTCAATAGTAATGTGCATAGGGTCAACGAACGATTCCACAATCCTAGACCTCATTGTGCTAGCAGCAAGTTTTCCAAATCCTCCTGTCTGAGGCACCTCACCTTTGTAAATGAACTCGATTTCCTTGCACAGAATGACTCCACAGTCTAACGAATCAGATCCCTGCCTCCAAGTTTCAGCAGCAATTGGATACTTGAATGACATGCTCAGGTAAGAATGATTAGGCTTCCTTGCCTTGAACAGTTCTACCAATTTTGCATCAACATACTTTACCTAACGGAATTGCACAAAAAAATAGATGTGTATAAGTTAGACAGTAATCTTATAAACTATTTATAACAAAAAACTATATATTAATAAATTACTCACCACATTTAATGACTCTGCCAAATATGAATCTACATGTGCCTTTGTCCTTGGAGGAATTGAATTATAGTAGGTCCAGACCCTAGTAGTCAGATTAAGCTGCAGCAGTGTCCAATGATCAATCGCTTTTAGTCCAGTTGAAGATCCCAATTGAGAAACAATTATTGGGAACAAAAATATATTTTTCTCAATGTTATCTTCAATAACTTTATCTATAAGTGAGTGAAAAACTTTTTGCTTGGATATTTGACGGTTTGTAATTAGTGCCTGCACAAAAACATGTACACGAAAATTATATGTAATCTTACACAAAAACATTCTTTAGTTAATGTTAGGAAAATCAATATGAAATGATGAAATACCCAGCATGTTGCTGTAAACACTTTCACACTCCTTGATTCTGGCCTCGGACCAAATAGAACTGATCTTAACATATCCCCCCATGCATTAACTACCTATAATTCATTAAAACATAAACAATTTATCTAGAGTCAATACTGTACATTATATTCAATATTAATAGATTACACAATGTACCTGACTGGTAATTTGCCCATCATTTGCAACGTCAATTAACATCTGAACTGACACGTCTGCTAGTGGTATATCCGCATGCCAAACAATGCAACTGTAATATGCATAAATGATTACGACCAAGATAGTGAAAAGAACACATAAGAATACTAACAACTTATAGACATTTCAATTATAGTTATATACAATACTAGAAATTGAACAATGTATGATATACTTACTGTGGACCATTGTTCTTTAACTCAGTGAACAGTTGCTCTCTAACATACGCAGAAATTTTTCTCACTGTTGCTAGCTTATTGTTAAAAGGGTATCTCACGGATGCTCTTTTCTTTTTTTCCACCTCTTCATTCACAGTATCATCGCCATCATCGTCTTTTATTTCATGAACTGTTATCAGTTCATTTGTAAGAGGTTGAGGGGATACTATCACATGTTTCCTGTCATCTGTTACTGTCCTCCCCTTAATTCGATCAACCAATGACCCCGGAGATGGCCACTGTTTCTTCTTCTGCACTTTCATTTCAGGGGTCTTTTCACCGTATTCTAGTAATGGAACAACCAATCCCAAGTCCTTGTTTTCTGGCTCCCTCATTATCTCATCTGCTACAGCCTCACTCAAAACTTCATCCTCCATGTTATCTTGCTGCTTCATTTTGTCATCTACAATAGCATCATTCTGAACTCCATCATCCGTGTTTTCAACACCCGGTCCTAAATCAGTTTCCTCAATGATTGTAGATGAATAGAGTTCCATTGTAGCATCTAAATTCTTGACCAACCTTTGATTCTCGGCTTTCAATGCCACAATCTCATTCTCTTTAACACTCAACTGTTTGTCAAACTTTTCCTTCACATCTTCTAGCTCTTTCTTACCAGCAACTAATTGAGATACCAACATTTCAACCCTTTTTTCAAACCTCTGGTTATCACTTTTCAGCTTATTAATTTCTAGGTCCTTCTTCGATAACTCTGCATCACAGTTTAACCTCACAACTAGGATTTGTGACTGTAGAGAACCTACTTGATTTATCAAATCATCAACCTTCCTGAAACTGCTCTTTTCACCTCCAGAATTAGTCATAGTTTCATGAACACCGACACTGCCAACAGCAATACCCTTACTACTACCAGCACCATCAGTTATGTTTACATCCTCATTCCCACCCACAACAGCTTGGCCATCATCAACCACATCTCCAACAGTTTTGTTTATCTCCTTACACACCATAAGAACAGGATCATTATCATCTTTCAAATTTAATCCCTCAGACACATCTTTTTCAATACCAATATCAAAAGATGGGCATTCAATCGAAATGCTCTTTTTCCCATTAAAACTGGAGCCAACCTCAAAACATTTTGAACTTGAACCTTGAAACATCAAATTCTGAACTTTGCGTAATGGTTTAGATCTTGTTGAAACATCGGACGAGCTCTTGTCAATCGCTGAAGGTGTACCACTTCCTGTCTCATCTGCCCCCTTATCCACACATCTGAATTGACGAAGAATCAAGAGTTGTTCCTTCTCATATGTTGTAGCTTTGGGTTCGTCAGTAAAGACCTGTTTTCATATAATATCGTAACTATTTATGCGTTGCTATAATAAAGTTATTAAATCAATGTAATTCTATATAATATTACTTGGGTTGAACGACTCAATTTCCCATCAACTATTGCAGAATGCAGTGCTCCACTATCCCATTTCAGGAATCGAGGGAAAGCCGATGGATTAATTGGCTTGACAAGCCTTGTATGCTCGCATAACCAAAACTGCATTTAACATACGCAAAACGAACTGTTAAGAACATAATGCATAATTGGTGTAAAAACTTTAATAAACAATACAAAGTATTCAAATATCAATTTTTTTGGGGGAAAATTTACCGGTAACATCATTGCACAACCACCCGCTTTTAACTGCTTACTTCTTCTTATCTGTTTTTTCAATTGATCAACTATAAAAGTATTCCAGTCATACTTGCAGATATTTGAAAAATTCTCCAAGTACATTGTCAGATGCCAGGGGACAGCTGAACTTCGAACTGGGCAAAGAACAGCCACCAATAAGTAACAACATAACAACTTTGCCACATCTTTACTTGATTCAGCATAATTTCTCCGAACAACAGCCTTCAGCGTCGTGAGTATCTGAGCTTTGTACAAAGAATTATAGTACTGTGGCCTTGCTTCCATATCTTCACCAAAACATCTATTAACCCAAGCAGGGTGATGATACTCATCCACCCTGTGTCTTATTTCATCAGTCCCACAGCTTATTCCAAGTATAAGCTCTGCATCAGACCTAGACAAGAATAGCCTAGTTCCCCCGATCACAAAACTTTCTGTTTCAAAGTCGAATCGCCTAACAAGCTCCACTATATCACTCTCGTATTTCTTACACCTTTTCTTAAGCGCAGCAGTAACGTTGATGCAAAGTGAATTCATTAGTAGCCAGAACGGAGTCTTCTTCAATTCTGCTATATGCTGTTCTGTAAACACAACTCCTTTCAAATCCTTAATAGGTGTCCTCATATTTGACCTATAGTATGTTTCAGTCAAATCCACCTCTACTCCAGCTGCAACAGAAATATTCTATTTATATGTATATTTGCTTATTTATTTTGAAAACAATTAATGTAATATTGAAACATACTTACCAAAACAGTTCTCAGGTTTGATAGATTGGACTTCCTTGTCCTTCCTAGCTTGCTTTCTTACCCTCTTATATCTTTCAACATCACTATCTGCATTATACATTTCATATTGAAACTGCATTATTTGTATTTAAACTAACTAAGATTAAATTCATTAACTACACCAAATACTCTATGATTCATTACCTTCCGTGTCAGAAGCTGCATACTTGTTTTTCCTTTTCACTTTTTCCTCTTCACTTTGAAAATCTATTCATTTACAAAAACATTCATTGGTTGTAAAAAAAAATGCATTTGTTATGTACTGTAACAATCACCAAAACAATTAAATTATTTATATCGAACTTATCCTTCACTACCTGAATCTGATTCTACATGTGAAGCTTTTGACTGATGCTTGCCTAGTATGTTACAAACGTATTAGCAAACCTCTATTAATATGCTTCAATTTAAAATAAATGAACTTTTAATACGATCTTATAAAGGAAATAAATTCAGAAACCTTTATTCTTTTCTTCCCTCCTTCTCTTTTCAGCAGAACCTGCACATTAACATCATGTATTCCGTAACTATATTTACAGGAATGTTATTCTTTGTATGGCATTTTCAAAGCTCACTAATTCAAGGCATTACCTCGTGTCTCCACACGATGAACACTTTCATCAACACTCTTCTGTTTTTTACCCCTTCGTTTGCTCGAACCTTCATCAGTGTGCACAACAGAACTCCTTGATTTTGCCATATGTCCTTAGTAATAAGTTAATATATAAATGCCCCTGTTAGTATGAGTATAACACCTTACCATATAAATCGATATGCATAATGATTATATGAAGAAAAACATTCATAACACAATGCACCCTTCTTAATATCCTATTTGTCATAATAAAATTCATTCAGTTTATTTTCTCCCTGTACCACTTTACTAACAATACCCTGCTTCTTAACAAAAACTCAAAATACTAAGTCAATTAACACATCCCTGCTCTTTTCCATCATGAACAAAGTACTTTTTACCTTTCCTATTTTTTCTTCTAACTTGTCGTTCCTAGGGTTTCCAAAGTAACTATTTTAAACAACAATAAATCGAAAACTGTAATGATATTTTCATGAAAGACTGAACTAACAATAACATACTTCGTAAACAACAAGTTACTGAAAAATCGTTAAACCTATGATCTTTCCTATGAACTTTTCTTTTGCTTCAATCTACACAGAATTTAAACCGTTTATGTATATGACTTACAGGGTATCGAACTACGCTGAAGATAATATGAAAAAGTCACGCATGCAGGTGATCGGAATATCTTTTCTCACCGTGGGATGCTTTTCTTGATTTTCACCGGAAACAATGGGTTTGCTGATATATGCAGAATATATTTGGTAAAGATTTTATTCCAGCTAATTAATTCGACCTTTCTTCAAATTAGGAACAAATTCGAAGGTTGATGAAGCGCGTAAAACGAGGAATGCATTAAATCAAAAGATTTCATATAAATCCAATTAATTATTTTGAATTTCAAATTATTTTAATGGGTGAAGGGCAACAATGTCTTATTAGGTGCCATTTTCACCCTAATAGAATTAAAAAAAAAACATATGCCCTATTAGATAAAACTATTAGTGAAATGACCTTAACAATAATTTCCCCTTACTCAAATTGTCATTGACTTTATTCATAAACAATCACCGCAAGTCCGCAACATCCCATTATACCCCCAACTTATCTACTTTATATATAAACTAATCAATATTCATTAAAATACATGTCCGAAGAAACGAGCATAATAAAATTGAACGGAGAGAAATATTTGATTTTCAATTTACTTTTTTCTTTTGGCACGTTAAATTGTCTATGTTATTCACCGTTCAATAGTTGTTTGTTAACTTAGCATTTTTGTCCAAATTGTTTCCTCCACTATATATGGCTCATTCCATGCAGTTCGACTGTGTGTGATCAATTCCATAGATTCAATGTCGAGAGATTTTCATAAAAAAACTGTGTTTGCTGTCATATGATCTTTAGTTTAAAGGAATACACATGTAGTGTTTTTTGTGTAATGGAATCACAAATTATCAAGTTTAATTTTATTAGTATTTTAATAATGATGTGTGTACTCAATGATGGTTTTGTGTTGTACTATTAATTTGAGTGTTGAACTTGTACTGTCGATCCCTACCCCAATATTCCACTGTCCATTTAATACTTTCGTAACTAAAAAGTGTATCAAACCAGTAATACGTACCTTAAATTCAAATGTAAATTATGAAATAAATTACTCTATAAAATCTGTATTTGAATGTAATTTGAAGATACATCGTATAGGGGTTTTTTATCAGTTTATTATAAATAAATTAAATAATTTATAAAATAAAGTGAGTTTGAAAAGTTTTTGTAAAATGTAGTAAAACGCTTTGGGGCCAAGCGTTTCTGTAATAAAAATGCGAGGCCCCGACGCGTTTTTCAAATTTAATTAGAGTCGGTCATGATACAATTTTTTTTTAAGAAAAATGCCCTGCCCAGGGTGTTTTCATTTTTATATGTATATATATGTACCATGTGTATATACTGATGCATGACATGATGGGTGTATGAATAAATTGGACATGCTTTTTGTCCAAATGTATGCATACATGATGAGTAATTTGCTAGGCGTTTTACATTTTAATAGAAATGTTAATTTATTTCAAAATCAAGTTAGGTACATTAATTTAATTAAAAATACACTGTTCACTTCCTTCCATAATAATTTTCACAATTTCTTCTCGAACATTCTACAATAATTTGCATACCCTTAAAATGTAATTTTAATTTTTTTTATAAACTTCATTCTCACAAAATTTATAAATTTACACAAAATGCCATTGCTTTTGGATCCACATACGTAGGGATGGCAATTTCAACCCGGCCCGCCCCGACCCGTGCTATTTGGGTCTCCCCGCCCCGGACCCGTATTGAAATGGGGCGGGTCCGGGTATCACCCTCGACTCGTGGGTCGGACCCGTGACCCGTTTTTATATTAATTTTTTATATATATTATACATATAAATATAATATATCTTCAATATTTTGATGTTTATTAATATATATAACAATAATTCACCTTCAAAAATGTGAAAATAAATTTATAAACATGTTTCTAACACTATTTTATTTATTTTTCAATACAAATCTAAATTTTATGTTATTAAAAATAATTATTATTTTTCAATTTTTTTATAAAAAAAAAATATAATGGGTCGCCCCGATTTGGCCCGGCCCGCCCCGTGACCCGAACGGGTCGGCCCAACCCGGACCCGAATTGAAACGGGTCGGGTCCGGGTATCTAGGTACCCGGCCCGACCCGGCCCATTGCCATCCCTACACATACGTAGACACGAGATAACTTTTTTTTAACTTTATATATAAATATTTATAAAATTAATTACCCCTAAAAATCAAGGTTGAAAATATTAGTATCGGTAGATATATCAATATTCGACATCAGTAAATTTTAAAAATTAAGAAGTTTTAATAATAAACTTTTTAACATTAAATTACTAAAATAATTTGAACACATTTTTCATTTGTGATAAACTTATATAAAATGTATATTATGTTATTTCATACTACATTTTCTCAATATTTTTTTTTGTATATTTCCGATATTAGATTCTAATTTTTATTACATATTGATATTTACCATTTTTTTTTAAAAATATCGTGAAAATATTCTTCTTCATGTACATTTTCAATATCGATGAGTCGATGACCACAAAATATGAATATGGATATATCGAAGATATATCCTTCGATTTTCACCATGCTAAAAATTATACTCATTATTATTTCCTCCCTCCACATACAGTGCTTATATTTTTCTTTTTAGGTTATTCACATAAAATGTTTTTGTTTTCCTTTTTAAAAAAATATACACCACCAGGTCCACCACGCTAAGTTAATCTCCTTTCTACGTATTCTTACTTTATGTACTTTATAGTATATTTTATTTATAGGTGGACACACATATTAATAAATAAAGTGTAATCATGAATAGAGTTTTAAAGGGTAATTAATTGTGTAAACTTTTATGGAGTATATAAAGTAAAAAAATGAGTTGACTTGTGTGTATGTGTGGGCCTAAAAGCAATGATATTTTGTGTAAAATTGTAAGAGTGGAGCTTATAAATTATTTACATTTTAAGGGTGTAAAAATTATTGTGAAAGATTACGAAAAAAAAATATGAAATTTATTATGGAACGGAGGAAATAATATTTTCTAATAAAATATATCCAACTTAATTAATTAGCATTTCTATTTTAATTTGATATATGAATTTTAGAATATTAAAAAGTAAAACAATACGAAAAAATGTATCCTCATTTACACCCGTATACTGCTCATTCAATTTAGGCATCCGGCCCATGCTATGCCATGCATCGGTATATTCACATTGTACACATATATATAAAAGAAAACGCCCAGGGGCAGTGCGTTTTTCTTAAAAAAAAAAAAAATTATATCATACCAGGCCTTAATTAAATTTGGATAACGCGTGGGGGCTTCGCGTTTTTATTACAGAAACGCTTGGCCCCCGAGTGTTTTACTACATTTTATGACAACTTTTCAAACTCACGCTATTTTACAAATTATATAATTTATTTATAATAAACTGATAAAAAACCCATCATATAGGACATGTGCACTTGTCTTTTTTTTAAAAAAAAATCGAATTAATTAATATATATAGTTTAATTAAATTTATTCATTATTTTATTGTTGTTTTGTGAGAAAATTTCATTTTACAGGTAATTAGGCCTAATTCAATTTATATTCTTTAAATTTTCACTTTTTTAATTAATTACGTTAATTTTAAAAAAAAACTAATAATTCTACAATTTAAAAATTGAAAAATGTGTAATTTGTATATTAAGAAATTCAAAAAAATTCATTAAAATTTCTAAAAAAACTGTAAAAATCTCATTAATTTTTTAAAGAAGGTGTAGTTTAAAAATTAAAAATTCTAAAAATCTATTAAGAAGACTTTAAAAAAAATCTAATAAAAATTAATAATATTTCATTAAAAATAATAGAAAGGATTTACAATTTAATTAATGAAGGAGGTAAGACGTTTTTGAAGGTCTCCCCAACAAAAGAAGTTGTACGTCTTGGAAAGAATGACAAGTTAAGATCAAGGTACGTGGGTCCTTTCGAGATACTTGAGAGAGTTGGTGATTTAGCTTACTGCAGACTAGCTTTACCTTCCAGAGTTTGCCGTTGTGCATAATTTGTTTTACGTGTCCATGTTGAGGAAGTATGTGCAAGATCCCAAACATGTCATTGATTACTCGACATTGGAGATAAATAATAATTTGACTTATGAGAAAGTACCTATGACAATTCTAGAAAGGAAAATTCATCGATTGAGGAACAAGGACACTGCATTACTCTAGATTCAGTGGAATCGTCATAGTGAGAATGATGCGACATGGGAGAGCGAAGATGAGATACGTGCAAGATATGCAAAATTATTTATCCATGGTACGTTACTAAATTTCGAAGACTTTTTTTTAAATATATATATATATATATATATATATATATAAAAGACTCTAGGCTAATAGATTAAAGACATAATGATGTATTCAAGAAACCTGCTAATTAATATTTCCTCCGTTTCAACATTACTTGCATAGTTTGACTAGTACAATTTTAAAAAAAATAAAATTTAGTAGTTGATGATGTAAGATAATTGAGAGGTATTTTAGGTGATTTGATGAGATGTAAAGTAAAATGTATGTAAAAAAGAATGACAATTTTGAAAATAGAATGATATTGAGAGGGTATTAATTTTGTAGGATATTTTGATGTTAAGAGTGTGAAAGTAATCTTGAAATATCTCAATAAAAAAAGTGTGTAAATAATCATGGAATATAGGGCGTACGATAGAATATAATTATTTTTGAATCCTAGGTTCGATCGCCATGTATCAAATGTATCAAACGAGTTATAGCATTTACCATGCATGAGTATTTTCCTAATACTATACTTCATATTTTATTAATGGAGCTACTAGTGTGGGGTGGGGAAGGAGGGGTCCCTTCTTTATTATTGTCTATTTTTGTGTGGTGGAAGGCCTGTTGTCCAAAAAGCTATTGGATCCAATTTATGTGTGGTCATGTAAATGTTTTTTTTTACCAATTTTTCTGGGAAGAAAGCAAAAACTCCATTGAAGATAAAAAGGGAATTACACAATTGTATCAAACCAGTAATACCTTAAATTCAAATGTAAATTATGAAATTACAATAAACAATTTTTTATATACATAATTTATAAAATCTGTATTTGAATGTAATTTGAAGATATACCATATAATTATATAGAATCTGAATATTAATTTAATATATAATTCACTATAAAAAACGCGAGGATTAGTAACGAATTTGGTCAAACTGAACAAGTCAACTAAATTAGCGAATGTTTTGAATCCAAATTGAAATGGCGTCAATCCAATTAAGCCTTTATATGCATTAGGCCTTTTAATTTATATTATAATTTGCACGACGACACATACATACATTTGTAATTAAAGACATAAAAATCATGCAATAATATTGTAGGGTTTTTTCGAGGTTGTTGTTGGCACCTCAGAGTAGGGAGGAAGTGAAGTCCCAAACGTGGAGGTCATGAAATGAGACGCACTACAAAAAAAAAGTATCTAAATAGAGAGGGATTTGGCGAGGGAAAACTCCTCATTAACATGAATAACGAGGGATTTTTCTCGCCAGAATTTTCTTGCCAGAATTTTTTGGCGAGCATTTTAATTTATCCCTCGCCTGGCCGCGAGCATTAAATTCCCTCGCCAGCCAGTGAGCATTAAATCCCTCGCCTTTTATTATTTTTAAAACAATGTCCCTCGTTAAATGGCGAGGGATTTGTAATTCCCTCGCTATTTTACGAGGGTTTTTTGAACCCTCGATATTTCCCTCTCCATCTGCTCCCCTCGTAAAATCCCTCGCCATTTAACTAGGGATTACATACCCTCGCAATTTTCCCTCACAATTTTGACAATTATTTGTAGCAACGGAGCCTCCGGTGGCAGCGGAGATTCCGACTTGACCCTCCCTAGGAAGGGTCTTGACGTTCAAACGGTGGGTGAGGGTGGCATTTCTAGAGACGTAATTGGCTACGACACTTAGGGTTCTAGTGTTAGGCACATAGGTTATGCGTGCGGTCACTATTTCCTCAAGTGAGTCTTCAAATTTTGAAACGGCTTTAGAGACTCTAGAGTTGATGTCGATTCCAATATGAGGATATCCGGGATCCCAAGTATTATCACCTATAAAGAAGGTATCGAACTCCACAGCAAAGACGGAGGGGGTAGTACCCGTACGACTATTGAAGATTCCCAAACTCCCTCCATAAGAAGGGTTAGGGATGCGATAGCCAACGGGAATGATGTAGAAGGTAAGCCCGTCAGCCGGAATACTATCAACCGAAGTGATGGTAAATTTTATGGTACTCTGGAAGGTCGCTTGACGGCCTGTATCCCGGAATTTCACAGGCCGGGAGTACACGACTCGCCCAACGCTTAAACCCACCGGGTCTCCTGATGCATTGACTTTTGTAAGACGCACCGAGGAGGAAGATGGTGGAACAGAGGCATCGCCTTGGTAGATTAGGTCTATTGAGTTGGGGTTGAAGGAATCGTAGGTGAAGGAGGTTGTTTGAGACGCCACCATGTTTGTTAATACGAGGAAAAAGAGGAGGAGGGGAATTAGGGGTTTTGAGAAAGCCATGACTTGCAATTTGGTGTTTGATGAGAGAATTATATATGTATCAAATGAGTTATAGGATTTACCATGAGTATTTTTCTAATTAATAATATGCTTGACCTTCTTCATTATAGTCTTTTTTTTGTTGGAAAATTCTCATATGCACACTGTGCACAGATCATGTTTTGGTGCACACTATTTTTACCCTGACCTGCTTCTGACCCGCTTCCGATCCGCCCCAACCCACGCACAAAAAGTTCAAAATCGAAAAAATAAGAGGAAAAGGGAGAGATGAGAGTTCTAGGAAGATGGCGGTGGCTGAAGGGTTTTTGCTCGACCGACAACGACGACATCCATTCCATACGGAAGACGAACGGTGAGGGCTGCAGCGTCTTTCATGGCCCATTGTGGCCTCCATCTTCATCGAGGTTTGCCCGATCTGTTACAGATATGAGCCTTTATCGGCGGTAGCTTCCGATCGACGGCGCGTGAAGCCTCTGTCGCCGCTAAAACGGGAAGATGAGAGACGAAGATGATGGCTCAGCGTCAATGGCTTAAAAGCTTTCCCAAACAGAGCGGCCGACTTTCTGGGCTTGACTTCTCCGGTGGTCGACGGTAAGAAGCCTAATCCTAAAACCAGCATCTATTGAAACTAGGAATAAGAATTGAAATAATGTATGAAGAGTGAGAAAAAGAGTGCGATTTTGAGAAATGGAGATTAAGGGAAAGGAATTTGTGTGAAGAAAAAGTTACTCAATCTCTCTGTCTCACACATACATTGTGTGCCATTGGAAACCCCACTTATTATGATTGATGACAAGAACGAGGAAAGTGGATTCAAAAAAAAAAAAAATTAAGTGACTTTTTTTTTACTTGATAATTTATTACTTAAAAGTGGTAATATATATTTTATTGAATTGAAAAGTGTAACTTTTGTTATTAAAAAGTGGTAAACATTATTAATGTAAAGTGGTAATCTCTAATACTGAAACGTGGTAACTATTATTATTGAAAAGTGGTGGATATTGGAAAGTGTAATTTTTATTATTGAAAAGTGGTAGATATTTTAACTGAAAAGTGTAATTTTTATTATTGAAAAGTGGTAGATATTTTAACTGAAAAGTGTAATTTTTATTATTGAAAAGTGGTAGATATTTTAACTGAAAAGTGTAATTTTTATTATTGAAAAGTGGTATATATTATTATTATTGAAAAATGTTAATTTTGGTAATAATTGTAGTGTTAAAATTATTTTAATTAAAAAAAATTATATTTAGATCACAGGTTTGAAACCTGTGACCTAATAACTGTTTTGAGTTGTTGTAACCGTTAGACCAGCCGCTACCTTATTGTTAGATTTTCTTTTTCTGAGTTCATAAGGGTTGATTTATGCATTAGTGTGCACGTGCACATTATGCACAGGAGACCAACTCTTTTTTGTTTGTTTTAATTTTATTTTTTTTATTGGTGTTTAATCTTGAAATATTTGTGTGGTTGAAGGCAGAGTTTGAAGATATATACATAACACATGCAGAGTTTGTTCAAAAAGGTATTGGATCCAATTCACGTGTGGTCCTGGTAAATGTGAATTTTTCTTTGCTTTGGGAAGAAAGCAAAATTAACTCCATTGAAGGAAAAGATAAAAAAGGAATTACACACACAAGTATCAAACCAAATACTTATTATAAAGGTGCTGGTATTGATTTAGTAGATACACCTCCTGATAAAACCTAATATTACTTATATTAGTATATACACTCCCCTTGTTTAGGGGTAGTTAGTTGGTTAGGTAGTTATTGGTAGTTATTCACTTCTTTATGCCCTATAAATGTTAATTAGGGCAGATTGTTTAGTTTAGATTTTCTGATCCTTCATTCTGTAAAAACATTGTTCCTTTTGTGAAGATGATGAATTCGATTCTTGCTTTTCAATTCATGATGGTTCTTCCATGAATTTCTACATGGTATCAGTTTTTTGATTTCTATATGCCAGATTCTCGTTCCAATTTTCCCGATTTCCCTTGAGCTTCTTCTCCTCTTCCCCGCTTCCTGCTTCAATGGCGCCGACGGTCACCGATCCGGATTCTCTAGACCCTGCACTCAATCCGTTCTCCCCTGTTGCCCTTCACCAGAATGACAACCCCGCTGTAGCCATCGCCTTGGAGCCACTCGACGGCACCAATTATGTGTCTTGGAGCCATGCCGTCAAACGGGGTCTAAGCGTCAAGAACAAGGTGCGATTGATCAATGGGTCGTTGGAAATTCCCACTGAGGAGGATGCTCCGGCTGTCTACGCTGCTTGGGTAAGAGCAAATGATTTAGTTTTGATGTGGATTTTGAATTCCATTATACCTGAGATTAAGCGTACCCTAGATTACTTTTCTATTGCCAAGGATGTTTGGGACGAACTTAAGATTCGATATGCTCAATCAGATGGTACTAGGGTGTATCATTTAGAGAAATCCCTTAGTACTATAAATCAGGGCTCTCAATCCTTAGTCTCTTATTATAATCAATTCAAATCCTTATGGGATGAGTATCTTAGTTTTAGGCCCGTTCTTAGGTGTTCTTGTGGTGCCATGGATAGCTGTACATGTGATTTGCCTAAACTCATGACAACCACCCAAGAAAATGATGCTGTTATGAAATTCTTGATTGGTCTTCATGAATCCTATAGTTCTCTTAGAAGCCAGTTCTTGTTACAATCCCCCTTTTCTGCCCTTTCTAAAATCTATGGTCTTTTGCTTCAAGAAGAGTCTCAAAGGACCCTAAACACCACCCCTGTATCCATTCTCCCTAATTCTATTGCAATGGCTTCTAGAAACACCAGATTTTACAAAGATAAGAGGAAGCCCCTCAAATGTAGCCACTGTGATGGCATAGGTCACACTATTGATAGATGCTTCCAGATCATAGGCTTTCCCCCTGGTTGGAGGGGTCCTAGAGGCCTCCCCAACAAAGATCTTCCCAAAACTGCCAACCTTTCCATCAAAGACAGCTCCATGGCCTCCAATCCTCTTTTTGATCAAGAAATGTATAACAAATTTGTGAGATTCTCTAAGCTGCAGAATTCTGGAGAAAACAGGGATATTTCACATTCTGTGGCAGGAGCCTCTGCTTGCCATGTTGATGAGACCAAGAACACAACTGATTCAGGTATGTCCCCTCCCATTTCTACATCTAACAACAATGCATTTAGTTGGATTTTGGATATTGGGGCTACTGATCATATGATATGTGATTTTTCTTTGTTTACCACCTCACCTTGCATAGCTAATGTTAGGATTTCTTTACCTAATAATGCTACATCTTTTGCCACTCATATTGGTAATATTGTCATCAATGATCACTTGACTTTGTGCAATGTGCTTTATGTCCCTGATTTCACATTTAATCTTCTATCCATTAGCCACTTAACAAGATATTCAAATTGTTCTGTGTGCTTTCTTTCATCACATTGTGTTTTGCAGGACCTTACCTCCAAGATGGTGATTGGTACTGCTGACCAAGTTAGAGGCCTATATCTCTTGCAAACTGCACACCACACTAGCAACACTGATTTAGGAGATAATGCACATTTTACTTCTTCTGTTGACACTATTTTACCTTCTGATTTGTGGCATAAGAGGCTTGGACACACATCTTTGAAATGCTTATTAAACATTCCTGAACTCAGTGTAAAAGTTGCTCCCTCACATGTTCCCTGTTGCATTTGTCCTTTAGCTAAACAAAAGAAGAGATCTTTCCCTATTAGTACCACTGTATCTACTCATGCTTTTTAGTTAATACATTGTGATGTTTGGGGCCCCTTTTCCATTATTTCTGTTTCTGGTCATAGATATTTCCTTACTATTGTTGATGATTTTAGTAGATGCACTTGGATATATCTCTTGGCTGCCAAAAGTGATGTTAAAATTTCTTTGCAAAATTTCTATAACATGGTCTTAACTCATTTTCATGCTAAAATCCAAACCTTAAGAAGTGATAATGGAACTGAATTCTTTCTCACTGATTTCTACCATAACTTGGGAATTATCCATCAAACTTCTTGTGTGGAGACACCCCAACAAAATGGCATAGTAGAAAGAAAACACCAGCACTTGCTCCAAGTTGCTAGAGCCCTTATGTTTCAATCATCTTTACCTCTTAAGTATTGGAGTGAGTGCATCAAAACTGCTGCCTACATTATAAATAGGATTCCCTCTTACATTTTACACCAAAAGTCCCCTTTTGAGTTACTGTACAACAAAAGACCTGACTATTCTATTTTTAAAACCTTTGGGTGCCTTTGCTTTGCCAACTCTTTACTTTCCCACAGACACAAATTTGCACCAAGGGCCTCCAAATGCATATTTCTTGGTTACCCTTTTGGAACAAAGGGGTACAAACTTCTCAATGTTGATACTGGCACTCTTTTCATTTCCAGAAATGTTAAATTCTTTGAGAATGTATTTCCCTTTGCTGACAAACACATTATCTCTCCTAAACCCACACCTGTTGCCACTGCACATGATGATTTTAGTGATAATGATGATCACATTTCCATTCCTGATACTACTGTTGCTCCAGATGTTCCCCCTTCTGATATTGATGCTTCTAATCCTAACACCTCTATAGTTGAGTCTACTTCTAGACCTATTAGGGTCAAATCTCAGCCTGCTTACTTGCAGCTTTATGAAACTACTCTTCCCTCTTCTGTGGATCATGCCAAAGGCAATCTCTCTTACAATGGTATATTGTATCCTATCCAAAACTACTTATCCACTTCTCAATTATCTCCTCATTTCAAACACTTTGTTGCTTCCATTTCTCATATACAAGAGCCTAAATCATATAAGATTGCTGCTCAAGATAAAAATTGGGTAGCAGCAATGAACAATGAATTAGAGGCTCTTATTAAAAATAATACCTGGACTCTTGTTAATTTACCTCAGAATAAGAACTGCATTGGGTGTAGATGGATTTACAAAGTTAAATATAACTCTGATGGATCTTTAGACAGATATAAAGCTAGATTAGTAGCCAAAGGCTTCACACAACAAGAAGGCATTGACTACTTTGATACCTTTCTCCTGTTGCCAAGATTACCACTGTAAGAATTTTGCTTGCTGTTGCTGTTTCTAAAAACTGGCACATCCATCAATTGGATGTTAATAATGCCTTTTTGCATGGTGATTTAGATGAGGAAATTTATATGATACCTTCTCCTGGTTATTGCTCTTCTAGTGACAAAAGGGTTTGTAAATTGAACAAAAGCCTTTATGGTCTTAAACAAGCCTCTAAACAGTGGTTTACCAAGTTAACTTCTTCTTTACTTTCCATTGGTTTCACCCAATCCAAGGCTGACACATCCCTGTTTACTAAACACAATGGTCATGATTTTACTGCTATTCTTTGTTATGTTGATGATCTTATTGTTACAGGTAGTAATCTTGATATCATACAATATATTAAGACACATCTTCATAACAAATTTACAATCAAAGATTTAGGTGTTTTGAGGTATATTTTGGGAATTGAAGTGGCTAGAAATAACATTGGCATGTCATTATCCCAGAGAAAGTACACCCTGGATTTACTGCATGATTCAGGTTTCTTGGGGAGCAAACCTTGCTCTACTCCCATGGATTCCAAAATCTCATTTGATCCTCAATCCCCTACTCTTCAACACCCTGAGCAGTATAGAAAGTTGGTTGGTAAGCTTCTTTATTTAACTGTGACAAGGCCTGACATTTCTTATGCAGTACAAACAGTTAGCCAATACATGCAAGCTCCTACTGCTTCTCATCTCACTGCTGTGCATAGGATTCTGAGATATGTGAAAGGTAACCCTGGCACTGGCCTTTTTTATCCTAAAAGAAATGTTTTTAAATTATATGCATTTTCTGATTCTGATTGGGGGAGATGCCTCCAAACTAGAAGAAGTATAACTGGATACAGCATTTACTTTGGCAACTCTCTAATATCTTGGAAATCCAAGAAACAAAGCACTGTTAGCAGGTCATCTGCTGAGGCAGAATACAGAGCCTTGGCCTCTACTACTTGTGAGCTCCAATGGGTGCATTACATCCTTGATGATCTGAAGATACAACACTCCACTCCTTCAAGTATGTACACAGACAGCAAGAGTGCATTCTCCATAGCCCACAACCCCTGCCTTCACCAAAGAACCAAACACATTGCTTTGGATTATCATTTCACAAGAGAGAAGATCAAGGAAGGATTGTTCACCCTCATTCACATCCCTACTCAAGACAATTTGGCTGATATTCTGACAAAACCAATGCCTCCAATAGCTTTCATTGATCATAAGGCCAAAATGGGACTGCTGAATATCCATTCTCATTTTGAGGGGGGTATAAAGGTGCTGGTATTGATTTAGTAGATACACCTCCTGATAAAACCTAATATTACTTATATTAGTATATACACTCCCCTTGTTTAGGGGTAGTTAGTTGGTTAGGTAGTTATTGGTAGTTATTCACTTCTTTATGCCCTATAAATGTTAATTAGGGCAGATTGTTTAGTTTAGATTTTCTGATCCTTCATTCTGTAAAAACATTGTTCCTTTTGTGAAGATGATGAATTCGCACTACAAAAAAAGCCTGATTTTGATACCGAAATTTTGAGACGGACACCTAATTCGTCTCTAATAGATACGGATTAGATACGGATTTGTTAAAAAATCGAGATTTGAAACCGAAAATAAAACCGTCTCTCATTATAAACAGATTAGATACGACTTTTAGTTTCGAAAGTTTTAGATACGGACTAGATACATGACTTTCAATTTCGAGAGTTTTAGATACGGATTAGATACATATACCACCGTATCTAAACAATCAATTTTTTCTCCCCAATATAAAACGAGATAAGGTAGTACACGAAATTTGGGATACGAAATCTAACCATCTCTAATCTGTATCTAATTAGTCAAATGATAAAATTAAATTAAAAAATAAATCAAAAACTTATGTATATAGAGAATTGAGAATGAGAGAATATGGACGGAGTTATATTAATTTATTTACTCTTTTATTTAATTAATAAATAGTAAAAAAAAATAAAAAAATCAATTAATATATCTTGTATGTATCGGATAAATATAAATGTTAGAATAATACTATGTAGATATATTTTAGGATAGATATAGATATTATAATAATAATATTATTATATTATATCTTCAATTCCATATGCCTATATATATATATATATATATATCAATTGATTTTCTAATGAAAATATTCCAAGAATTGATTCTCGTATATCAATTTTGTAGATTAAAAAAAAGGAGGTGTCATTTAATAATTTTTAAAATTTGTATAGGATTTTTAAAAAAAATTTAGATTAAAAAATAATTCTATCATCAATTTAGAAAAAGTATAAACTAATGAAAATATTCCAAGAATTGATTCTCTAATCAAGGTATGTATATCAATTTTATATGAACGTTAGATTAAAAAAAAAAGTCACTCAATAATTTTTAAAAGTTTCTAAATCTTTATAAAACTACTATTAAGACTTATAAAGAAACTTGTATAGTATTTTATAAAAAGTTTTAGATTAAAAAATAATGCTATCATCCACTTAGAAAAAAGTATAAATACTTGAAGCATTGCTAATGGTAAAATAGTCTAAATAGTATACTAAAAGGGATAAGATCAATCGAGATAAAAATAAAAAATTATTTTGTTTCAAAATGAACTTGAAATAAAAATTGAAAATCTTTTTATAGAAATTATTTTTATTTAGTTTTACTAAATTTGTGAAAAATACATTCTAAAGAAAATTAAACCTAATATTATGTTATATAATAAGTTTATATAATAAATATAGATATTATAATAATATTATGTTATATATTCTATATCTTTTATATGGAAATATATATTATATGACCATATATATAATATATGGATTAATGACAATAATTCTTGAATTTCTTTCAAACTCGGTAACTCAAGAACGTAGGTCAATCGAAGGTGAGTCACGGCATTAATAATATTGTCTCTACCATCAAGATTGACGAGGTAAGTTGTGCATCTCAAGCCTTTATTATAATATATCAATTTACTTATCAATTCGCCTACTATAAATTACAATTATCATTTAATTTAGTAAATTATTGTATAAAAATGAGATTTATCATGCTCATACACGCATATACACATAACTAAATCAGCATGCGTCTAGAACACACATACACGTACACATAACTAAATTCAAGTAGGCAAACACCTTGAATCAAGTAAATTTCAAGATAATATTGACTCAATTCAGAATTCATTCAGGACTAGTTGAATACAAATTTCATATATCCGAGTTTGTATCAAGAAAGATCGACTACCAATAAATAAAGACTGTAGTAATTAAAGTACTCAATTCAGAATTCATTCAGGACTCGTTGGATACAAATTTCATATATCCAAGTTTGCATCAAGTTTGCATCAAGAAGATCGAATATTAGGATAAGATATAAATGGTATAGGAACAAAGATATAAATTGTGTCATTGTGTCAAGTATACTACTGCACCTATCCTTGAGTAGGACTGTGTACTCAAGTACACGATATTACTACCTAGTGGTTGTCCTTACCATAATGTCACAAGTTCAAAACTCAATTTTTTGAAATTTAATTTAATACCAATTTTTCTATATTTAATTTAATTTTAGCACCGAGTACAGTTTTTCTATATTAAGTAGTACCAGGTTTTCTATATTTAATTTAATTTTAGAATATGAGGGATGTCCCCTTAGGAACAAAGATATAAATGGTATAGGAACAAATATATAAATTTTGTCATTCAAGTGTGTCAAGTATACTACTGCACCTATCCAGCGATATCACAGCACAGCCCTAGTGGTTGTCCTTGAATTGCCTTACCATAATGTCACAAGTTCAAAACTCAATTTTTGAAATATAGTAACATACACTTTTCATTAAAAAACGATGATGCACTTTTCAATATACTAACATACACATTTTCAAAAAAACAAATCGATTTTTTTTTCATAGTTTGACCATTGACTGATCAACGGTCAACAGTTGACCGGTCAAGGTCCACTCAAGTACACGGTGTACTTGAGTGCACGTAACAATGAATGAATCATTGATTAGATTTAAAGGCTGCAAAGATGAATATGATGAAGAAGAAAAAGAAGAAGAAGAAGATTAAACGTAATTTAATTTATTTATTTTAATTTATAAAGTAAGATCGACTTTTACAATTGAAATTATTCAATAACAATTTTTTTTTATATATTTTTAAAGTTACAAATCAATCAATTAATTATATATGTTAAACTATTATAATAAAATAAAGTGTCTAAACTATGCATTGTTCTTAATATTTTACAGCTTATTGACGGCGGTGAGTAATTACAATTTTTAGAAATTAATAAAAAAAAATTACATTTACAAATTTAAAAGTTACAATTTGAATACACGTAAAAGAAATAAATTAATATACATATACAATTAATATTAAAAGATAAAATAAAAGAGTTATCTGTCCTAGTGGCAGATGCTTAATAATAGACATTTATCCACCTGGGTTCAATTCCCATATAGACCAAAAAAAGGTCAATTAAATAGTTGGAGAGGGGGGTGGTTGTGGGGTGGGATGGCGGGTTGGGTTCGGGCTGGGACGGTGTGGGTTTGGGTTGGGATGGTGTGGGGTGGGTGCAGGGTAGGGTGGGATGGGTGTCGGGTCGGGTTCGGGCTTGGAATGAGGATTAAAGGCTTGGAATGGGGATTGGGTTGTTAACTCTTGGAGACGGATTTTTGCGGATTTAGAGACGACAAAACGTCGTTTCTAATTAAGAACGAAATTATAGACGGATTTTTGACCCGGATGTAAAACGGGTCGTTTATCGTTTAGATACGGATTTAGAGACGAAACGACATTTGAAACGGAATTTTGATCCGGATATAAAACGGGTCGTTCATCGTTTAGATACGTGAATATACGGTGTCAAATTCCGTCTCTCATTATAAACCGAAAAAACGGTCTCAAATCCGTCTCTTATTAGAAACGGAATTTAGAAAACCGTTCCTAACATTAGATACCATGCGATTAGGAACAGATAGAAAATGGTTCCAAAATCCGTTTCTAACCTGTTTAGATACAATGTTTATGGTATCTAATTCGTTTCTAAATCTCTGTTTTTTTGTAGTGTCGATTCTTGCTTTTCAATTCATCTTGCTTTTCAATTCATGATGGTTCTTCCATGAATTTCTACACTTATCATATAGGCTAGGATCTCATGTGTTACATCTTCTGTTACAATAGTTATATGAATGACATGTGTCTTATTTAGTTAATAACTAATTTACTAATTTACTAATTTATGGTCAAAAGAAAATCTTTTTATTCTCTCCCTAAATTTCCATTAAAAAAAATTAGAAAAGAATTTTCAACATTTAATTTTTTTTAAAAAAATTACGTTAAATTTTTTTACATTAAAGAATTTTTTTTTTATATTCAAATTATTTAATTAATAATTTTATGTAGAAAAGTCTTATACTATATAAAAAGATTTTGCAATCAGTTTGTTAAAATATAATTAAATACTTTTAAATAATATAATAATTTTTAACATTTTATTTAAATATAATCTATACTACAAAATAGAATATATAAAAGTATTGAGGAAATACAAAACCATGTCATTCATTTAATGATGTAACATGAAATGTAACACCATTGTGTAACAGTAGATCTGTCTGCAGTCCGACAAATACACGTTGACTAACCATAAAAAAAGCCCGGTGAAATAAAAAGGTAATACTTGAAGACTTTTAATTGCGTTATGACTTTTATTTATAATTTCTGACGAATGAAAATTGTAACTAAAAAGTGTAACACAATATTACTGAAAAGTGCAACACATTTTTATTAAAAAGTGTAAGTCATTATAATTGAAAAATGCAACACAGTTTTTAATGAAAAGTGTAAGTCATTATAACTAAAAAGTGCAACACAATATTATTGAAAAGTGCACGTCAATATATATAACTGAAAAAATTATTTTAAAAAGTGTAATTCACCACGATGAGTGTAACACCAAAAAAAAAAAAAATACATTACTCAAAATACAAATTTGGTCAATCCAATTTTTTATATAGACTCATGACAAATACAAATTTGTGAAATATTTATTTATCTATTTTGGAATGGTTCCACAACATTTTACTTTTTCAATTTAATCACATATGTATTCAAATTGCATTTCTTAAATTAGTCTAAAATTCACATAAAAAAAATACTGAAATTAGGTTGTTTTTAGCATGGGTTGATCTCATGATTCGTTATTTTGACAAAATTGATTGACACACCACATGATAAAAAACGTGCATGCTTCATTATTCCGACTTGAGATTGAAAGGATAGATATATATAATTTGAATATAAATATACATGAGATTTAATTGAAAAAGTAACAGATTACGTAAACATTTTAAAAAAAGGTCAAAAGTTATGAACAAATTCAAATTTAATTCCTCAGTACTCATATGCCTCATGCCATCATATTTGAAAAGAAAATTATGAAAATTTTGTTAAAAGTCAAATTGCGTATATAAATTATTTCAATATTTCTCTCATTCACCATCACTACAAAAAAAACGCGTTTTAGAGACGGATTTACCGACGGATTTTCCGTCGGCCGCCGATGTTACCGACGGATTTGCCGACGGAAAGTTGACCGTCCCCTTTTTCGGCGTCAGTATTTTTTACCGACGGATTTTTGAATTCCGTCGGAATTTCCGACGGATTTGCTGACGGATTTTCCGTCGGAATGGCCGACGGATTTACCGAGGGATATTCCGTCGGTATTTCGGACAACCCGTTTAACAAACCGGGTCAACATTCCGTCGGTAATTCCGTCGGAAAGAATGAATTAAAATAATTATAAAATAAATTAGAATGAATTAAAATAATTATAAAAGAAATTAATTTTTGAATAAATATTGATTTCGAAATTCACAGGCCGACGGAAATTCCGTCGGCATTTGACCGACGGAATATCCGTCGGCAATTTACCGAGGGAATATCCGTCAGTAAAACAAAAAAATGAATAAAAAACTATGATTTCGAAATTCACATATCGACGGAATATCCGTCGCCATTGACCGACGGAATATCCGTTGGCATTTTACCGACGGAATATCCGTCAGTAAAACAAAATATTAATAAAAAAAATATGGGTGGCCGGGGAGGCCCCGACCAGAATTTCATTTTCCGACCACAATTAATTGGATTTGGTTTGTCGAAATATAATGCATGGATACAATTTAGGCTTTAATTTATAACAGAAATTCTAACCAACTGCACTATATATGCAAGTCTATATAGATATTTTTAATTGTTATCTAAAGATATTCATATATAATTGGTGACAAAATTACCACTAACACAAACCAATAAATTACATATACTACACAATTCGGCAGGCAGGGCAATACCTCTGGCAATCCAAACAAAGAGTAGTAAAGCAGGCAGGGCAGCTGAGAACAGCATCGGAAGTAAGGCCTCGTCTTTGCTTTTGAGCCCACAATTCGTCGTTTTCATCATCATCCGAAACTGAAATACAAAATCAAATCAGTTTGTTCAAACAACAAAATACAAATTGACAACTCAAAAAAAAAAAAAGGAAAGCGTACCACGGCAGAGAAAAGGGAAACAACTACATGAGCCATATGCCGCCACTGAGCGAGAGAGAAAAGGAAAGCGGACGATGGTTTACGACGCGGAGAGAGGACGGCGGAGGGGAGGAGGAGGAGGAGGCGCCGCCACTGTGCGAGAGAGGCGACAGCCACTTACCGAAAAAAAAATCCTACTTGTTTCGGGTAAAAGGGGAGGAAGGAGGGAGGAGGAGTGGGGGGAGAAGGTGGATACAGAGGTTTGGGTGGGGGAGGAGGCGGCGACGGCGGCGTTGCTGGGCGAGGGAGGCGAGGAGGTGGAGGGAGGCGAGGTGGGAGAGAGGAAATTTCGGAAAGAAAACCCTAGGTTGAGGTTTTATATAAGGGTAAATACCGACGGATAATCCGTCGGTATTTTTCAAAAAGTAAATACCGACGGAAAGTGAATTCCGTCAGCATTTTGGCGATTTTTTTTTTTTTTTTAAGTAATTCAATTTTTTCTATATACTTACTAAATTACCAAAATATTTTTTTAAAAAATCACGAAATTTATTTCTTCCACATATATTAATAAATATATTGGTTGTGGCTTATATTTATAGTAAATTTAATTTTTATAATTTGTACCTAAATGATAAATAATTAATTAACTTTTATAAAATAAGAAATAAATACATTACATTAATTGAAATAATTTTCATCTTCATCCTCTTCATCCTCCTCTTCGTCCTTATCCTTATCCTCCTCCTCATCGTCATCTTCCTCATCCTCATCCTCCTCCTCCTCCTCATCTTCTTCATTCTCCTCTTCATCCTCATCTTCATTCTCCTCTTCATCCTCTTCTTCATCCCCCTCCTCTTCACCTTCAATTTCGATTAATTGGGGATTTGCAGCCGTCAAGGGTACAGAAAGATTGAAATTTCCCGTAAAGACTTCAGTTGGAGTCTCTATTTGTTCTGTTTGAAATGGAGATTCATCTTCAGTATTTCTGTCCTTTTTAGGGACTTCGACCATTGACCTTGCCTTTACTTTGCAAACAGCGTGCCATTCATAACCACGTGGAGCTCCCGGATATGTGCAGTAGTATACTTGAGATACTTGATGGGCAAATACAAATGGATCATCCGCAACATACGTCCTTTTCGAACTAACATCAACGAGCTTGTACTCCGGGTGAATTCTTGTTCCTAGATGGCCTGAATCAAACCAATGACACTTGAACAACACTACAGTCTTTGCTGGATATCCTGGATATTCTACTTCGACGACTTCCCGTAACACCCCAAAGTAATCACTTGCATCTGCATTGTAATTCGCACTGCTAACGCAGACGCCACTGTTGGTAGTCCCCTTTGTCGATGCATACCCAGGCGTATGAAATCTGTAGCCCTTCACAATATAACCGTTGTAAGTCTTTACACGACGTAGTGGTCCCTTGTTGAGATCTCGTAAGAATGGACTGTCTAGAGCGTTATCCCGTCCCTATACGGCTCAATTTAAAATTAATTAAAATAAATATTAATTTATTTACGTAAAACATAATTAATTAAATGGTACTCACATAACGTTCGAACCATCGGGAAAATTCACGTTGAATACGAGCATCTATATATGCATCTGAGATGTTTGGTTCTGCTCGTCGTAGTTCTTGAGCGTACATCCTAATTCACAACATTCAAAAACTTGGTTAATATTAAATGACATAAATGAAGTGGTATTTAAATAGACGATTTATATATGAAATACTTACTCGATGTATGGCTGAACTTCATCACAATTCAATAACACATACGTTTGTGCTATTTCCGCCTCCGAGTTCGTCTCCCAATATCGTTCAGTGGGTTTTCCTATTGGCCGTCCCTTAGACTTGAATATGGAGAGCATTCCATCGACCTCTTCACTGATATCGTCAGCGGATGTACCACCGAAGTTACGTGGAGCACTTCTTAACTTTGTGTTGACGTGGTCTTCAAAGTAATAAGAACAAAACATGCCAACCTCTTCATTCAAATAAGCATTCACAATCGATGCTTCAACGTTTGCCTTTTGTTTAGCATTACGTTTCAAGTTGTGGAGATACCTGATATACACACACACATATATATATATATATAAAACTTATAAGAATGCATGTGTAATTGTAATGAAATAAAAAAAAAGTAAGATTTTACCTTTCAAATGGGTACATCCACCTGTATTGCACCGGACCACAAATTCTCGCTTCATACGCTAAGTGAACGGGTAAGTGTTCCATCGAGTTAAAGAAGCTAGGTGGAAAAATTTGTTCCAACTTACACAAAATCACTGGAATGTCTTCATCAAAACGAATCATATCATCGATCGTGATCGTTGTAGCCGTTAAATCTCTAAAAAATAGACTTAATTCAGTGATAGCCCTCCACACATTGTTAGGAAGAAGTTCCTTGAACGCAATCGGTATCAAGCGTTGCATAAACACATGACAATCATGACTCTTCATCCTTGCAACCTTACCCGTTGTTGTGTTTATGCATCGACTCAAGTTCGACACGTAGCCGTCCAGAAAGTTCAACTTCTTTATCCACCTACACAATCTTTGTTTTTGTGGCTTATCCAGTGTGTAGCTAGCCTTTGGAAATTTACCTGTACGCTCATCCTTTTTCAACTCTGGACGGCGACAAAGAGTGTCCAAATCCTCCCGAGACTTTGGAGTGTCTTTCGTCTTGCCTTCGGTGTTCATGATTGTGTGGAACACATTGTCAAACACATTCTTTTCAATGTGCATCACATCCAAATTGTGTCGTATCAATAGTGAACTCCAGTATGGTAAGTCCCAAAAAATACTCCTTTTGTTCCAACCACCCTCAATTCTTCTGTTGTGTTCCGCTGCATTTTCCTCAGTACTTTTTTTCAACCCCGTCCACTGAATCTCGTATAACAACCTACGTCCTGTACGGAGAGTAAATTATAAGTGACACAAAAAGCAATAGATAAATATACGTTAAATACTCATTAAATAAATGTATAAAATACCATCTCGAAGTGGAGGTCGATTGTTTGTGACTGCTCTGTTCTTTACGAAGTTCTTCTTATTTCTTCGAAACGGGTGACCTTGAGGTAAGAACCTACGGTGATTATCGAACCATGAAACTTTTCTACTCACCGGGAGACTGAAAGCTTCAGAATTCTCCATACAATACGGACATGCTTTCTTTCCGGCCGTACTCCACCCGGACAACATACCATATGCAGGAAAGTCGCTAATGGTCCATAAAAGAGCAGCACGCATCGTGAAGTTCTGCTTTCTAAAAACATCGTACGTTTGGACTCCATTCTCCCATAAGAAGATCAAGTCTTTTATAAGAGGTTGGAGATAAACATCCAGTTTGTCCTTTGGATTCGTTGGTCCAGGCACCAATACAGTCAGAAACATTGTTTGAGGTTTCATGCACATCCACGGAGGAAGATTATACGGAGTCAGTATCACCGGCCACAAAGAATACTGCTTCCCATGCATCCCAAACGGTGCAAAACCATCAGTACACAAACCTAATCTCACATTCCTCGGTTCACAAGCAAAATCTGGAAACACGTTGTCAAGATGTTTCCAGGCCTCTGAGTCTGCCGGATGTCGCATCTCCCTCGACTCAGCCGAAGAGGAATCTGTAGCATGCCACGTCATGTGTTGTGCAGTGGCACTTGATTGATATAATCTCATCAAACGAGGAATGATAGGAAGGTAGTACATCTTCTTATATGGCACTTTCTTCTTTGTCTTCTTCGATTGACCACCAGGTCCCTTTCGACGTGCCTCTTTGTACCGGGGATGGCCACACAATCTACACATGTTCAGACTGCTATCTTCGTCACCCCAATATAACATGCAACCCTTCACACAACAATCAATCTTCTCAACCGGCAAACCAACATTCTTCAACATTTGTTTGCTTTGATGAAACGTCGTAGGCACCTTATTATTTTGAGGACAAATTTCACTGCATAACTGTGTCACTTGCTCATATGCCCTGTTAGAAAGCTTGTTCTCGGTCTTAATGTTCATGAGTCGTGCATTAAATGACAACTGTGAGTGAGATTCACAACCCGGATATAAATCTTCTTCGACTAATTTGAGCATCTCATAAAACCGAAATGCCTCATTCGTCGGCTCCTCTTCCATGTTTGAAAAACCAGCTTCCCTGATCATTGTTTGATACATATTCGGTTCTTCGTCCCCAAACTGTTGTTCTTCGTCCCCAAAATGTTGTTCTTCGTCCCCAAACTGTTGTTCTTCGTCCCCAAACTGTTGTTCTTCGTCCCCAAACCGTTGTTCTACCTCGTTACTAGTGCCAACATGATCGAAATTTACTTCTTGTTGATAGATTCCAACAGTGTAATAGTAAAACACTTCATCAAATCTATAAGGCCAACGTGTTTCACCATGACTAGTCCAATTATAATAATTATCAACGAAACCATTCTTCACAATATGTACTAGGACCTCATCAATCTCTTTATATTGCTTATTCTGACATTTCTTAGCATTACACGGACACCTAATGCAATTTCCACTCATGTAATGTGGCTGGCTTTTTGCAAATTCAACAAATAACACGAGTTCATTATAAAATTCCACATTCACATTTCCTCTAATCATTCTAGGAGTACAATACATCCAACGACGGTCAGGCAAATCCATCTGCTAAACATTTAAGTGGAGCAACACATTACTAAACTAAACTTATAATAAATTCAAACAAAACTTATGATATATATAACACATGTAATTACATTATATTGAATTTTATATATAGAGTAAATTAAAAATGGTAGAAAATGTACCGTAATTTGATGTTTCTGAATACCCGAGCATGAGCATAAAAAATTAGGCAGTAGAAAGTTTTGGTGTAAATTTGCAATACGAAAGTGAAGTGGAAAAAAAGAAAGTTTTAGGGAAACATTTCCCGACGGAAATGCCGACGGACTTATCTTTCCGTCGGCATTTCACCCGCCCAAAATTTCCGTCAGTCAAGATAAATGCCGACGGATATTCCGTCGGCATTTATCAAATGGTGAATTCCGACGGAAACTTAATTCCGTCGGCATTTCACCGCCCAAATTTCCGTCAGTAAAGATAAATGCCGACGGAATATCCGTCGGCATTTATCAAATTCCGAATTCCGACGAAAAATACATTCCTTCGGCATTTGGCGTGTTATTTTTTTTTTTTATTAATTAATTCAATTTTTTGTATAAATAGCAACACAAAGCTCACACACACCATATTCGATTTTTTCTATTTTGCAAAGAAATATCATGTCTTCTTCATCTTCTATTCGATTTCAGCAAGGCCTTGTTTGTTATTGTGGAAAGGCATGTCGTACATATGCTTCTAAACAACCTAGAAGTAAAGGGAGGATATTTCATAATTGTCGTGACTCCCTAAGTGATGGTTGTGGTGGTGGATGTGGTTTCTTTGTATGGGCTGATACTCTAGAAAACTGTGGTGTTGACAAGAATCAAGGATCTAATCAAAGTGACCAAGAAACTGAAGACATGAAGAAAATGACTCAAGAGATGAAGAAATTGGTTACAGAAATCAAGAATTTGGCTGAAGAAATCAAGGATTTAATCAAAGTGAACAAAATCATTTTGATTGTGCTAGTTGTCATGGTTGCATCTACCACCTTCAAGTGGTTTGGTTAAATATATGTATAATGCACTCTATATGAGGCTATTTTAATTTGTACTAAAATGCACTCTTCAAGTGGTTTAAATCTATATCTAGAATGCACTCTAAATGAGATTATTTTGTACTCAATGAAACAAATGAATGCACCCTATTTTCATCTATACACCAATAAACTACACAAATAAACTGCAATATATAGTTCAACATATTTTTCAACATAAACATAAATATATACATAAAGATAAATAAGTTCAACAGAAAATTAAATAAGTTCAACAGAAAAATAAATTAGTTCAACACAAAATAAAATTGTTCAAATTGTTCAACCAGGATAGTTGCCAGGATAGTTGCCAGGATAGTTGCCAGTGCCCGGAAAGTTAAAATATTGTTCCACATCCTCATTCAAGTTGACGTTGCCACCGTCGGCCTGACCTGCATCTTGACCTGCAGCTTGATCTGGAGCTGGACCTGGAGCTGGAGCTGGCGGTGGTTGCCCCATCGTCTGTTGATAGATGGCCTCGATCTGCTCAGCAGACATCCCCAACGTCCGACCCGCATTGGTACTCCAGAGGCGGAAGTAGTTCTCGAACGTTGCCATGACGTTCGGATCCGGGACGGCAGTGGAGGATACGGACGGCTGCGATGCACTCCGGGCCGACCGACCACTTGGTGTCCTCACGGCGCTGCTCATCCCACCAAGGCCAAGAACCCTTCCCTTCCTGGTCGGGGCAACGTCAAGGTAACACTGGTCCACGTCAACAGCCGGAGGGGTACCGCTGCTTCCGGATTCAGCAGTAGTCGTGGCGGTGGCTTGCGTCTCGGCCTCTTCAATCCTCTGTCGGACGCTCAACTACATAATTAAAAAATTAAAATTAATTTAATTATCTATATATATATATATATATATAATGTAATTAATACATAAATTTAATTAAACTTACGTGGAGGTCAGTAGTGCGCCCGTAGGTGGACGTCTGTGTATCGGTATTAAACGGATGAAGAACACTCATCCGATCCAAGTGGGTGTGTGGACGTCCAGTCTCCCGCTCCTATTACGTATCAAATAAACATATGCAAATTAATTTAGATAACTAATATAAAATAATTAACTATAATTATTTAATTTTTAAAAATTAATGAAAACTTACGATAGCAAGTGATTGCTCGAGGACGGACCGAGCTCCCCCCCGATGCACTGCCATCCCGCCTCCAACGTCGGTTCTGCGGTTGGCCCGAGCTTTGTCACACTTCTCTTGGCAAGCCTGGTCCATCCACTTCTCAACCAACGACTCCCACAGGTCAACACCATCCTCGTCTTTCCCCAGAACACGATTCACGTCACGATCACGCCAGGCCGTTCTCCAGTCGTACATCATGTTCGTGTACCGAGTAGAACAAAGATTGTACCACTTCTCGTAAATAGCGGCGTCCGAGTAGATCGTCGTATCCCAACAGGCCTTTTTCTATACAAATAAATATTCAACATATTTATCAAATAATATGAATAATTAGTTATTTAATAAACTTTAAATATTGTAATTATATACCTGGAACTCCTCGAAATAATCATCCTTTTTAGATTGTGGCACCTTCGACCAAGTGATAGCACCCTTAGAAATCTTGCAATCCTTAAAGGATTTTGTGCACATCCTGGACACCTCATTACCGGGCACCAACCTGTAAAATTATTAACAAATTTATAAACTAACACATTATAAATAAATAAAGTTAATCGTTATTGGATCTCATCAAACATTAGAATTATTGACTTACGCTCCTGAAACGATGTCAATCTCTTTCCTTTTGTCTCGAACAGGATGCTGACGAGAAGAGGATGACGAACCAACCGACATCGTAGTCGTCGGCGGCGACACTGCCACAGGAGGAGGAGGAGGAGCCGTCACAGGAACTGATTCATCCCGAGACCTCCTTGAACGTGACCAAAGTGACGACCTACGACGTGAACCCGAACCCTGATTCGGTACTTGTTCACTCATCTGTTTCAATCAATAAAAAATACATAATTTTACTAATTATTAATTTAATGAACATATTGCTAATTTAAAAATTTTACTAATATAGCATATTCCTAATTTAATCAACATATTCCTAATTTAAATCAAAACAATATATATATATAACCTAATTACAACGTGATACCACCGTCGAACCATCTAATTAACTAATAATTTAAACAATTGATTGAAACATGCATCACCTACATTAAAAATATTTCTAAATTAACATATTCCTAAATTAACAAATCTAAACATAATTAAAATAATACTTTTCTAATTGGAGTTTTCTAATTATCAATTTAATGAACATATTCCTAATTTAATTTTTTTTACTAATATAGCATATTCCTAATTTAATTAATCAACATATTCCTAATTTAATCAACAATAACCTAATTTAATTATTATTTTTCTACCTAACTTAATCAATAATAAAAAATTGAACATATATATTCCTAAATTAACAAACCTAAAACTAATTAAAATAATAATTTTCTAATTGGGTCAATAATTATCAATTTAATGAACATATTCCTAATTTAAAATTTGTACTAATATAGCGTATTCCTAATTTAATCAACATATTCCTAATTACAACGTGATCCAACGGTCGAACCACTATATCTAAACTAATTTAAACAATTGATTCAAACATGCACTACCTACATTAAAAATATTCTATATCAAAATTACACAATTAAATTAAACTAGTAATTAACTATATAACAATTAATTAATGTATACATATAACAATTAATTAATTAATTAACCTTAAAAAACTACTCGATCTATCAAAATTATTCTTAATCAACAAATTAAATTAACTAACGTACATACTAACATGATCATAATATTTTAACAACTAACTAAATCAATATAACATGCAAATCAACATTAAATTATTCATATTTACATATATCCATGCATAAACATATATAAGTATTAAAACTAAGTAATAGAACTAATTAAGAAAACGTACCGTATCAATGTAATCGAAGAAATTTGTTTCAATGGCCAAGTCCTCGTCTTCGTCTTCCCCACCGAATCCTCACGCACGCCCCTTTTTTTTCTCTAAAACGAGGATCTGATTGATTTGAGGCCCTTATATATTAAAAAAAAAAAAAAAATACCGACGGATATTCCGTCGGCATTTCCCTCGGTAACCGCCGACTTTAAAGCCAACGGTTACCTTATTGGAAAACGAGGCGGTGCGAAATCAACATGCCATTTGCTGACGGATAATCCGTCAGCATTGCCGTCAGGATACAAATTTCAAAACATCCGTCAGCATTTTCCCTCGGTAAATGCTGACGGAACGGAAATCCGTCAGCATTTCCCTCGGCAAATGCTGACGGAACGGAAATCCGTCAGCATTTCCCTCGGCACATGCTGACGGAACGGAAATCCGTCAGCATTGATGTTGACTTTTCAATCCGTCAGCATTCCGTCAGCATATCCGTCGGAAATGCTGACGGACTAAAATCCGTCAGCATGTGTCCGTCCCAAAAGCGCGCGTTTTTTGTAGTGCATGCTTTTCTAATGTTTTAAATTTTAAGATTTCAGGCTTTTCACAAATATGTATTGATGTGGATAAAATGTGTCGTCTAATCACATATTGACACGTGACTTCCGAATTAATTATACTTAAACTAATCATATATTATCTTTTATTTATCTTCATTATTATATTAATGTTGGGCTTTGAAGATATTTAATTGGGCTCAAAGTATGCCCAAATTATACAAGAAGCAGGCCAAATGAGCTGGATCAGTCTCATAAAGAAGGAGTCAAAAGCCCTTCCACCTTTGTAGCAAAGCAGTTGGGCCAAAACCTGAATCCCCGCTATTTGTAGCTGAGGAGCTCGGGGTCCTCCAGGGCCTCGAGGTCCGAAATCCCGAAACTTGCGTTTCTTGCTTTGACCATGCTGCACAAGTGACTTACAGGCGAGATTATCTCGCCCACTATCCCTATTTTCGTGGTTCCCAAGCGTGGAGAAGAGAAGAGAAGTTATGGGCCTAACCCACAAGGTGGTAAGTTGAGAGAAAAGGGGAAGTGGATATATAACTCTTCCCCTAAGAGGTACTATTTATACGCTTTGACTTGCTATTTGCGCATATCCAATAACTTACACACTTAACTCACCTAAGAATACACTCTCTCACCAGAAAAGTGCCTGACATTCTTTCCGGCGAGGCTGCAAGAGCTAAATCTAAGCTTACTTACCTTGAAAGCCTACTTTCTCCGACCATTATTACTTTAAGCCATAATCGAGCTATTCATACACGAGGAATCTCCCTCACTGCCGTTTTTCGGCCACTTTACTGACTTGAGCGTCGGAGGCCCAACGCCGGGGACCCCGCCGTCAGGGTTTTCGCAGGTTCTTCGAGGCCTTTGGTGACGAAGAAGTACATCATTTGAAGACGAGATGCTTACGTAATCTTAACATAAGGTTAGTAACTGTCTCAACCGTTGTGTGCTCTTTTTTGACACATCAACTAGCACCGTATGTGGGAAGTTTTTGAACTAAGACGTGAGAGTTCGATAAATCACCATGGGAGGAGATCGTGACATTCCTCCATTAACGAAAGACGGGAGAGAGGCTCCTATACCCCCTGCCCCTGTAGGATCTGGAACAGTGATAGGAAGAGGGACTGGGCAGCCTATTCCCCCACCTGCCTCTGTGATAGGATCATCTGTGGGTCGAGGCAAAGGTCCAACATCCACGACTTTGTCGTCCCTTCATACTGAAAGAGATACACCTCTGGAAGTAGCTTCCACCCCCGCACCTACGGGATCTCAAGACCTGCCCGGAGGGGTTGGAGGATCTACTCCCGTTATAGCGGACGATGTGGCTGGAGGATCTAATACCCCCAGAGACGAACAGAGAGACTGAGCACCCCCTGGTGTCCCCAATGCTGAAATGATGACCGTGTCCATCGAACAGTTGAACACGATGTTCGCACGAGCCATGGAAAGAATGATGGCAGCCCAAAAGGGGCCGGCAGTCCCGACCCCCTCAAGAGTAGCGGACACTGGAGGTCTCCGAGGACCTGAACGCATGCCTGGAGCTTCCCATAATCTCTCGCGAGACGTCGGGGGCCAAGGCGAAAGAGAGGAGAAGCTGCCCTCTCAGGTACAAAGGAGTGCTCCTGTGTTGAATAAGAGAAGGAACCAGAACCTTAACGAGGCTGAAGGAGCCCTAGCTCCTGAAGTTGAGGAAAGTACGGACGACACTTACCCGGGAGCTGTGAGCGACCAGCTTCAGGCCTTTCAAGAAGAGATGAAGGCCATGAGGAAAAGAATGACAAGTCATGTAAGTAGACATACTCCTGTTACTGAATGTTAGTTCTCTACAACTATATTACATGATGAACTACCTTTAATTTAAAATCTCTAAACTTTGAATACGATGGTACAACCGACCCTTACGAGCACCTGATGAGGTTCGAGAACGCAGTCCTCCTGCATCGATACGGAGAAGAGGTGAAGTGTTGTGTTTTTCTGACGACCCTCTCAAAGGCAGCTCAACAGTGGTTCACCCAACTTGAACCTAACACCATCAGCTCATGGGCTGGATACAGTGAGCTTTTCTTCCATCAATTCGCTAGTGCAAGGAGACAGCTCCGAGCCACCTTAACATTGTTCAACCTAAGACAGGGAGAAGCAGAGAGCTTGCGAGCTTTCCTTATAAGATTCAATCAAGCATCTCAGAAGATACCCACAGCCTTCCAGGAAGTCAAGATCAATGCCTTGATCAATGGATTACGAGATGAAGACCTTTTCTCCTCTCTAGCAAAGAAGCCAGCTTAGACGTTCGATGAGTTACTACATCGAGCAGAGAAATATCTCACTTTGGAGGAAGTGAGGCAAGCCAAGAGTTCAGAGGAAAAAGCAACGGCAAATGACAAAGGAAAGGACTCGACTGCGAGGAGGTCTTCAAGACCTGGAGGATCGGCCAATCCTGGAGGTCCTAGAAACATCGGAGGTCCCGGAGGTTCGAGGAACTATGGGTCCAGACTGGGATCGGAACCAAGGTTTGATAGATATACCCCTCTGAAGATGGAACCAACTGAAGTGCTAGATGTAGCAGGTGAACATCCATATATGAGATATCCCCATAACATGAGTAAAAGACCTATGAAGCCCAAGGATAGCAAGTACTGTCGTTTCCATAATGGGTATGACCATGATACAAACGAGTGCCTCCATTAGAGGAATGAGATCGAAAGGATGATATAAGCAGGCCACTTGAAAGAATTCATCTACCGAGATAGACAGAGCTTCCAAGGGCAAAAAAGGAAAGAACATGAGAGAAGACCAGATGAAAGAGAGAAAGAACCTCGAGCAGAGGAAGAGAAGTTACCCCCTCAGCCGCAGAAGAGAGGAACAATACAGATGATCATGAGAGGTCCGACTGATGGTGACTCCTTTAGACAAAGGAAAAAAGCATCTGAGCTCTGAGAGCTCGGTACCAGAAGGAGATTAAGGAAGTCGGACAAGTGGTGGCCAGCCTTAACATCCAGTTTGGTCCTGAGGACGCTGGAGAAGCTCAAGAGCACCACAACGACGCTCTGGTGATAACGACTGATATTATAGGTTACGATGTGGCCCGAGTGTTCGTAGACACGGGGAGTTCAACAGACATCATGCTCTTGGAGTGCTTTAAATGAATGAAGCTGAACATCAAACTAAAGCCAATAGAAACATCGCTTTATGGGTTCTCTGGAGGAGCTATTCAACCTCTAGGATCTGTAATGTTGCAGGTAGGACTGGGGAGTTCTCCAGCCCGACGAGTAACGATGATCGAGTTCTTGGTGGTGGATGTCTCATCCTCCTACAACGTGGTATTAGGGAGACAAAACTTGAATTTGTTCCAGGCTATCGTTTCAACATTCCACATGAAGTTAAAGTTCCCAGTCCCTGGAGGTGCCGGAGAAGTGCGAGGAGACCAGTACCAGTCTCGCAAATGTTACGTGGAATCTGTCAATTTCGCGGATAAAGCTCTAACCCGAGATCTTGGGAGGATCAAATGAGATGATCCTGAGTTAAAGAAGCAGAAAGTAGCTGAAGAAGCTGGAGAACAGCCTTGAATCAAAGCCGACGAAGAACTGATGGCCATAGAGCTATATCCAGGAAAGACCGGATTCACTACGAGGATAAGAGTGCAAATGGAGCCTGAAGTGGCTGAAAAGGTAATTTATACACTGAGAAAGAATGCATATATCTTTGCCTTTTCCTCAGGAGACATGACAGGGATACCTCCGGAGGTGGCCATACACTTCCTCAACGTTGATCCCAAAGCTAGGCCTATTAAGCAGAAGCTTAGGAATTTCGGAACCGAAAAGAATGCAATCATAAAGGATGAGATCAAGAAGCTGTTGAAAGCTGGACATGTTCGAAAGGTGCAGTTCCCGGAATGGCTTTCCTACGCTGTCCTAGTATCGAAAGGAGTTGGAAAATGGAGAATGTGTTTCAATTTCAGGGATTTGAACAAGGCATGCCCGAAGGACCATTACCCTTTACCTTGGATTGATCAGTTGGTCGATGCGACTTCCAGCTTTGAGCTGCTCAGCATGATGGACGCCTATCAAGGTGACTTGTTCGTATTTTTGCAATTTTCTAACAACTATACGATCCCCACAAGCGTATGTGTTCGATAGTAGTATGGTAAGTATACGGCCTAGTATTTTTCGTTCCAAGGACCTAGGAGAGCGTGGAGCCCCAAAACTATAAGTCGAAATGATGTTATAGAAGCTAAACGTGATGATAAAGCAAATACCAATTAAGAAAAATAAACATTAACTAAACAACTAAAAACTAACTCTCAAGATGAAAGTGCAAGTGGAAGAATTGTTTCGGGTGTCTTCCTTATGTGGGGTCGGTCACTTATGAATTAACGAACTAATCACAATAATTAAACCTAATGTCTTGAATTATGCTAAAGGCTATCACTCTTATGTGTAGACCCCCTCGAAAGGCATATGTGAACACGTGCATTGATTAGCAATTATAGGATCTAATCAAATACCATAAGCTCCTAAGACAGTGTCTCACATGCACTTTCAACACGGTTACTAATGCTTATGAGACGCCCTCTGACCAATCTCATAAACGACCTCTATTCGATTAATGTTTAATGTTGTCGATCTAAGCAATCAACCCTCTCTCGGTTAAGCTAATTACTATTTAACTCCAATTAATTAATCAAGGCTCACACCCACACCCCAATCATGCAAACTCAACTCTCGTTGCAATTACATAATCGAAAATGCTAGCTAATAGGATTAATCAACCAATTGAATATTACAAATTACAACACTAGAAGCAATTAAAATCAAGACTTAGACTAAGTGTGCAATTAATACATTAATCCATAAGTAAATTAAGCAATTAATTCATAAACTCATTAATTACCCACATGATTCCAACACTCAAAACAATCAAAGCCTAGCCCATATCTAAATTAACAACTAGAATAAAATTCATGTAAATTAAACTACAAGACATGAATGAAAATAAAATTACCAAATTAAACTTGCAATAATAGAAAAATATCACCTCTAGGTCTTCAAATCTTCAATTTCACAAACAAAATGAAATGCTAAATTAAACATATCTAAGAAATGAAATAACAAACTAAGCTAATCTATTGAGTGGAGTGTGGGGGAGAGGGAGTCTCCACAAATGGAGTTGCCCTGTTTTGCTTCTTCGCGTCTGTATATTGGCCTCTTCCCAATTAAAATGCACGTCTTCCCCTAATAAAAACAATAAGATGGGCCAGCTGGTTGGGTCTCCAAATGAGATGGCCCAAAACTCCTTTTTAATGCTCACGCAGCATTTTCTTAGGCGTTGGCTATATACCCCTCCAGCTCTGTTAAGTATACTCCCCCTCTACATTTATTAATTTAATATCAATGTAAAATACCTAAACTACCCTTATATTAAAATAAACTAAAATAATAATGATAAATACACTCCCCCACTTTTAAAACCCTAACCCTAATAGTTGTCGTCGCCGCCGCCTCCTCCGGCGACCAACACCAACTCATTTTCAACACAGAGATTTTAAAACATAAAATAAAATTCAAAAACATATTTTCGACAAACCAGGGTCGACGGAATGCATTATCGTCGACAAACTGTCGTCGACGATAATGCATTCGGTCGACACTAGTTTGTAAAAAAAAAACTTAAAATTTTCGACGAACCAGTGTTGAAGAAATGCATTATCGTCGACAACAATTTACCAACGACAATGCATTCCGTCGACAACAATTTGCCAACGACAATGCATTCCGTCGACAACAATTTGCCGACGAGAATGCATTCCGTCGACACTGGTTCGTTGAAAGTTAACAAAAAAAGAAAAAAGAGGAATTACCGCGTAAGGTATACACTCTCGTCTTGTTGAGGAAAAAAAAACTTTTAGGGCAGAAAATACGCAGATGAGGAAAAAAAAAAGAGCCGCCGTGAAGAAGGAGGGCCAAAGACTTTGTCGTGAGTGTGGGGAGGAGGGGGCGGCGCCGCCGCAAAGAGTACAGAAAAGAAAAAAAAAAACCCTATCTTCGACGGCGGCGAGGGAGAAGGCGGCGTACTGGGAGGCAAGGAGAAGGAGGCTTCGCGGCAGGCGGCGCTAGGCAGGGGGCCGCCGTCGCATTAGATGAAAAGGAAAAAAAAAACGAAACCTACCTTCGGTGGCGGCAATGGAGGCGGACAACAGCGAGAGAGGAGGACGACGCTGGCTAGGAGGCGGCGGCGTTGGGAGGATCCGGTGTTGGCGGCGGCGGCGTTGGGCAGAACCGGTGTTGGAGGCGGCGGCGCTGAGTTTTTGGGTGAGGAGGAAGAAATGTTGATGGGATGAGGACGAAGAAGGAAATAAAATCAGGGTTTTTTATGATTTAGTAGGGGGGAGTGCATCTATAAGGGTAGATTAGGTATTTTATGGGGGAGTGTATCCAACGTGTGCCATTTTAGGGGGTACAAAAATCTGAGGAGTATATTTAACAAGGCTGGAGGGGTATATAGCCAACGCCTTTTCTTACAAATCAAATAATGCTCACGCAGCATTACATTACATTACAAATCAAATTGGCCTAGCTAGTCAGCTGCTTGCTTAATTTATCCTCACACTGATGACTGATGGCCTAAAAATAGGGTGGGTCCTGCTCCTTTTCCTCCATCAATTTAATTAATCACGTGGGCCTAGGTCAAATTCAACCATTACAGCCTGCTTTCAATCCTCTGCTGCTACTCTGATAATCAATTAGTGTGCGGCTAAAGGCACACACATACACCCACGCGATAAGGACACACCCAAAATGGATGAGTACACCCACATGGTAATTCCAAAATTACACTCTTCTAAACTAAAATTCTTCATTCTCCCACCTTAATTCTCAAAATTCAGGACACCCACTTCCATTTCTCTCTTCATGTCGGCGCCACCCCTCTTCCTGCGTCCCGGCGTCGCCCGCCCGTCTGCAGCGCCGCCTCTTCGCCTCCCAAGCCACGCACGCCGGTGGCAGATTCTCTCCCCCAGCCCCCGCTTCTCTTCCTCTGCTCCCACGTCGCCGCGCCGTCATCGCCTCTTCTTCAAGCGACGCGGCCGCGCTGTTGAAGAAGAAGCCAAGCGGCGGGCGACCGTTCACACCCCTCCTCCCTCGTTCGCTCTTCCTCCCTGTTTCAAGAAGATGGCTACCGACGCCGTTCGAGGGCTGTCGCCGCCGCCCACCGACGCCGTTCGAGGGCTCTCCCCCTCCCCTTCACGGCCGTTCGCGGCCGCAACCCCTCTCCCTCCCCTTCATCGCACCCACGCACGTCGCCGACACCCACACGAAGGGAAGTTTTTTTTTTACAATTTTTGCAGATAAAAAAAATTAGGGTTTTGAAAATTTTAGAAAATTTAAGAAAATTAGGGTTTTTAGTAGTTCGGGAATTATTTTCGAACATATTGAGTTTGTTTTGGAAAAAATTTCGAACATATTGTTTTTGTTTTGGAAAAAATTTCGAACAACTTGAGTTTGTTTTGGAAAAAATTTCGAACAAGATGTTAGATCTTTTTTTTCGTATAAATTTGAGTTGTTTTGGAATTTTTTTCGAACATATTGAGTTTGTTTTGAAATTTTTTTCGAACATGTTTGTTTTGGAATTTTTTTCGAACAGTTGGTATTTTGGATTTATTTTTATTGCAAATTTGGAGTTTTTTTTTTTTGAAGAATGGTGTTTGTTTTGTTGGTGGTGGTGGAGATAATTCTGTGGAATAGAATGGGTGGGTGTACTCATCTAAATTTTTTTCATAAATTTTACCCTAGGAGTATATGGGACATTTCACATGTTCTGAAAGATTAAAAAAATGATTGGTGGGTGTACTCATAGAAAATCCGGGTGCATTTAGCCGTGCCCTATTTTAATTGCTAAACTGAACAGGCCCAATACATTCCTCTTCTAATTGCTAAATACGCGTCCTCACTATATTTATATATTATTTGCTTATGATATCGGTGTCATTGTATTTCAATCTTTGAGCTTCAAATTTAAGAAGACTCTTATGAATGAAAGACCAATCATCCAAGTGTTTCTTCCAGCTGTGTGAGTATCACTGGAACATATATGGTAGTGTCTAATCTAATTTTAATAAAATTATTATTTTTTTGCCAACTATTCCATATATTTTAACAAAATAAGTTTAAAAAAAATATGCGGATTTTTGCAACTAGAAGAAAATATAATATTTTGCATGTTAGATAAAGATCCAAATGTCGACCGTTGATAGGTTGAGCGGCAAAATCAAGGTCTTAGGGCGAATTAATTATTTATCTTTTACAAGTTTGAATTTTTAGATGAGACATAATTTTTTCATGGTATCAGAGCAAACTTTCTGAGTTCAATTCCTGCGGAAAACAATTTTATCGATATTCAATTGTCCATTCAATGGGTCTCCTTCTCAAAGTATAGATTTTTTACGGAAAGCAACTTCACCAATATTCAATTATCCATTCGATGGGTCTCCTCCCCAAATGATAGAAATAATAATTCAGTCCACGTGTAAAAAAGAATGTTATAGAAAATTAATTTTTTTATCTCTATATAAATTCAAACTTTTAGATGGGATATGATTTTTTTTTAGGAGGGAGCATGATCAATTAAGGCCCTCACCACGTGAATCAAGTGAAACATGGTTCAATCAGCTTATATGAAATTATCTTTTGGAAATTAATTCCAATTTTTTTTGCGTATTAATCATTTTTCTAATTATAGATAAAACAATTTGTTGTTTAATTAAGAATCTTATATCCAAATTGGACATTTAGAAACTTAACTACACACACAATATATTTAAATATTTAAACAAAAATTCTGTTCAATTTTTTTTTTAACAAATTGAATTTATATATATATTTTTACTATTGCTATGTGCATGTGTAATTAAGCTGTAAATTCAAAATATATGTTAATTAGCTAGTTGAGAATAGAGCTTGAGCCTATTTAGTAATGGTCCCATTAATTAATTACTCTAGAGGTACAATGATTGGCCTATTTAATATAGTTTAATTATACTTTAATTTAATTAATCATACTTTAAGCGGCAATTTTGATGTAGACTCTTACCTAGAGTTGTAAACGAATCGAAGCGAATACTGCCGTATTCAATTCGATTCGTGAAAATATTCGAATATTCGTATTCGTATTTGTTTAATTTTCGAATAATAAATTTGATTCGGTATTCGATTCGATTCGAGTATTCGATTCAAATTTTTTAATACATATTCTAAACATTATTTTTCAAGTATTCGATTTGAAATTGATTCGTATTCATGAATACTATTCGATTCGAAAATTTATGGAGAAATTTATTAAAATAATAATTTAAATAATATTATAGGACATGAGACAGATATACATTTAAAAATATATTTATGTATATATATTATAAACATAATCGAATACTTACGAATATTGAATTGAATATCATAATTTTGTATTTGTATTCGTTTATTAATCGAATCAAAATAAATATTTGTATTCGAATTCGAATCATAAAATTTTGAATACGAATATCAAAATTCGAATACGAATACCGAATTGAAAAAAATTATTCGATTCGTTTACAACCCTCTCCTACCACGTAAAAGGCCTGAAATATGGTTCAATCATTTTGGAATTATATATATATATATATATATATATATATATATATTTCTTCAGAATTAATGAATTATGCCTGAAAAAACATACTTCCTCCGTACCGTGACTATAATTTGCACACTTTTTTTATTCGAATGTCACAAATTTATTTTCACACTTTTAATATGTAAATACTCCATAAAATTAATAACCTCACAACATCATTTTATTTTCAAAATTGTAACTCATTTTTTCTATACATTTCACTTTATACCTCATCAAATCATCTAAAATACTCTTCATTTATCTTACATCATCAACCACTACATCTCTCTTTCTAAAGATACGTATCGGTCAAACTATGTGTTGGGAAATTAATTCCCCCAAGGGCTGACGAAAATAAACAAGAAATAAAATGAAGAAATAACACAATCACCAACACAAGAATTTAACGTGGAAACTCCAAAATCGGAGAAAAACCACGACCCACCAAAGAGATCACTATATGATAAATTTTTACAATCACACAGAATTCCTCTCTTTTGACACTCAACCCTCCTACACTCTTTCAAGTCTACAATGACTCTCACATTTCTCATGAGACTCTATTACAAGAGAATATAAGAAATGACTTTAAACTAGAATCAAATACAAGACTAAAGTGTATTGATTGGTGCACTTGTAACAAAGATTTAAGAACTAGCTCCTTATATAGAGTTAGGAAGTCCTCCCTTCTTTGCTTACATCTCCAGGCCCATTAAGATCAAACTTGTCCTACACTCCAAATCCATTAGAGCCAAACTTGTTCCACACTCCAGGCCCGTTAGGATCAAACTTGCCCTACACCCCAAGCCCGTTAGGATCAATTCAGACTCCTTTAAAAAATTCTTTTTATTTTAGCACAAGTCCAAAAAAACTCCACCTTGATAAAATAAAAGAAAACTCCATTGTCTCCACCGATAAACATGATTCTTAAACCAAAGAACCAACATTCTCAACATAGAGAATACCTACTCCACCATATGAGTAGAACACTTAGAATCACCCATTTTAAGAATTTCCTTCGGCACATGTCGAAAAACACCTGCTGAAATTTATGGTGCAACTTCTAACTTTTGGCATTCCTAGAAGTCCTTCAGCCATCGACATCTTTCACCACACACCTTGCATCCTTGCCAAACCAATGCACATGTGGTCCAACTAACGTCATCACATCCTTTTTCATGACAGTTGGACATGCCATAAGGATGTTCATTTCCTCAATCAGAGGAAATCATCTTCTATCACAACGTTAGAAACTTGTTCGGAGTCATTTGTCGCCACCACTCCACCTTGTGTACACCAGATTGTATCAGCACATCCTTAACTTGCACTTACCACAAGTTAAAACTGATTCTTCCATCAAATTTCTCCATGTCATACTTCATTGCACTCAAAGTCTTTGACATACCGTTTCTCCGCCCTTAAACAACCGTCTAAAAAGAGATCCCCAAACCTATCTAAAAAAACTTTTATGATGTGGAAGATCAGACTACGCTGCAACCACAGAGCATACTAAGAATAAAATGAAGAAATAACACATACCACAGAGCATACTAAGATCAGACTACGCTGCAACCCGGGCTCTGATACCACTTGTTGGGAAATTAATTCCCCCAAGGGCAGACGAAAATAAACAAGAAATAAAATGAAGAAATAACACAATCACCAACACAATCACCAAAGAGATCACTATATGATAAATTTTTACAATCACACAGAATTCCTCTCTTTTGACCTCAACCCTTCTACACTCTTTCAAGTCAACATGATCATAATATTTTAACAACTAACTAAATCAATATAACATGCAAATCAACATTAAATTATTCATATTTACATATATCCATGCATAAACATATATAAGTATTAAAACTAAGTAATAGAACTAATTAAGAAAACGTACCGTATCAATGTAATCGAAGAAATTTGTTTCAATGGCCAAGTCCTCGTCTTCGTCTTCCCCACCGAATCCTCACGCACTCCCCTTTTTTTTTCTCTAAAACGAGGATCTGATTGATTTGAGGCCCTTATATATTAAAAAAAAAAAAGAAATACCGACGGATATTCCGTCGGCATTTCCCTCGGTAACCGCCGACTTTAAAGCCAACGGTTACCTTATTGGAAAACGAGGCGGTGCGAAATCAACATGCCATTTGCTGACGGATAATCCGTCAGCATTGCCGTCAGGATACAAATTTCAAAACATCCGTCAGCATTTTCCCTCGGTAAATGCTGACGGAACGGAAATCCGTCAGCATTTCCCTCGGCAAATGCTGACGGAACGGAAATCCGTCAGCATTTCCCTCGGCACATGCTGACGGAACGGAAATCCGTCAGCATTGATGTTGACTTTTCAATCCGTCAGCATTCCGTCAGCATATCCGTCGGAAATGCTGACGGACTAAAATCCGTCAGCATGTGTCCGTCCCAAAAGCGCGCGTTTTTTGTAGTGCATGCTTTTCTAATGTTTTAAATTTTAAGATTTCAGGCTTTTCACAAATATGTATTGATGTGGATAAAATGTGTCGTCTAATCACATATTGACACGTGACTTCCGAATTAATTATACTTAAACTAATCATATATTATCTTTTATTTATCTTCATTATTATATTAATGTTGGGCTTTGAAGATATTTAATTGGGCTCAAAGTATGCCCAAATTATACAAGAAGCAGGCCAAATGAGCTGGATCAGTCTCATAAAGAAGGAGTCAAAAGCCCTTCCACCTTTGTAGCAAAGCAGTTGGGCCAAAACCTGAATCCCCGCTATTTGTAGCTGAGGAGCTCGGGGGCCTCCAGGGCCTCGAGGTCCGAAATCCCGAAACTTGCGTTTCTTGCTTTGACCATGCTGCACAAGTGACTTACAGGCGAGATTATCTCGCCCACTATCCCTATTTTCGTGGTTCCCAAGCGTGGAGAAGAGAAGAGAAGTTATGGGCCTAACCCACAAGGTGGTAAGTTGAGAGAAAAGGGGAAGTGGATATATAACTCTTCCCCTAAGAGGTACTATTTATACGCTTTGACTTGCTATTTGCGCATATCCAATAACTTACACACTTAACTCACCTAAGAATACACTCTCTCACCAGAAAAGTGCCTGACATTCTTTCCGGCGAGGCTGCAAGAGCTAAATCTAAGCTTACTTACCTTGAAAGCCTACTTTCTCCGACCATTATTACTTTAAGCCATAATCGAGCTATTCATACACGAGGAATCTCCCTCACTGCCGTTTTTCGGCCACTTTACTGACTTGAGCGTCGGAGGCCCAACGCCGGGGACCCCTCCGTCAGGGTTTTCGCAGGTTCTTCGAGGCCTTTGGTGACGAAGAAGTACATCATTTGAAGACGAGATGCTTACGTAATCTTAACATAAGGTTAGTAACTGTCTCAACCGTTGTGTGCTCTTTTTTGACACATCAACTAGCACCGTATGTGGGAAGTTTTTGAACTAAGACGTGAGAGTTCGATAAATCACCATGGGAGGAGATCGTGACATTCCTCCATTAACGAAAGACGGGAGAGAGGCTCCTATACCCCCTGCCCCTGTAGGATCTGGAACAGTGATAGGAAGAGGGACTGGGCAGCCTATTCCCCCACCTGCCTCTGTGATAGGATCATCTGTGGGTCGAGGCAAAGGTCCAACATCCACGACTTTGTCGTCCCTTCATACTGAAAGAGATACACCTCTGGAAATAGCTTCCACCCCCGCACCTACGGGATCTCAAGACCTGCCCGGAGGGGTTGGAGGATCTACTCCCGTTATAGCGGACGATGTGGCTGGAGGATCTAATACCCCCAGAGACGAACAGAGAGACTGAGCACCCCCTGGTGTCCCCAATGCTGAAATGTTGACCGTGTCCATCGAACAGTTGAACACGATGTTCGCACGAGCCATGGAAAGAATGACGGCAGCCCAAAAGGGGCCGGCAGTCCCGACCCCCTCAAGAGTAGCGGACACTGGAGGTCTCCGAGGACCTGAACGCATGCCTGGAGCTTCCCATAATCTCTCGCGAGACGTCGGGGGCCAAGGCGAAAGAGAGGAGAAGCTGCCCTCTCAGGTACAAAGGAGTGCTCCTGTGTTGAATAAGAGAAGGAACCAGAACCTTAACGAGGCTGAAGGAGCCCTAGCTCCTGAAGTTGAGGAAAGTACGGACGACACTTACCCGGGAGCTGTGAGCGACCAGCTTCAGGCCTTTCAAGAAGAGATGAAGGCCATGAGGAAAAGAATGACAAGTCATGTAAGTAGACATACTCCTGTTACTGAATGTTAGTTCTCTACAACTATATTACATGATGAACTACCTTTAATTTAAAATCTCTAAACTTTGAATACGATGGTACAACCGACCCTTACGAGCACCTGATGAGGTTCGAGAACGCAGTCCTCCTGCATCGATACGGAGAAGAGGTGAAGTGTTGTGTTTTTCTGACGACCCTCTCAAAGGCAGCTCAACAGTGGTTCACCCAACTTGAACCTAACACCATCAGCTCATGGGCTGGATACAGTGAGCTTTTCTTCCATCAATTCGCTAGTGCAAGGAGACAGCTCCGAGCCACCTTAACATTGTTCAACCTAAGACAGGGAGAAGCAGAGAGCTTGCGAGCTTTCCTTATAAGATTCAATCAAGCATCTCAGAAGATACCCACAGCCTTCCAGGAAGTCAAGATCAATGCCTTGATCAATGGATTACGAGATGAAGACCTTTTCTCCTCTCTAGCAAAGAAGCCAGCTTAGACGTTCGATGAGTTACTACATCGAGCAGAGAAATATCTCACTTTGGAGGAAGTGAGGCAAGCCAAGAGTTCAGAGGAAAAAGCAACGGCAAATGACAAAGGAAAGGACTCGACTGCGAGGAGGTCTTCAAGACCTGGAGGATCGGCCAATCCTGGAGGTCCTAGAAACATCGGAGGTCCCGGAGGTTCGAGGAACTATGGGTCCAGACTGGGATCGGAACCAAGGTTTGATAGATATACCCCTCTGAAGATGGAACCAACTGAAGTGCTAGATGTAGCAGGTGAACATCCATATATGAGATATCCCCATAACATGAGTAAAAGACCTATGAAGCCCAAGGATAGCAAGTACTGTCGTTTCCATAATGGGTATGACCATGATACAAACGAGTGCCTCCATTAGAGGAATGAGATCGAAAGGATGATATAAGCAGGCCACTTGAAAGAATTCATCTACCGAGATAGACAGAGCTTCCAAGGGCAAAAAAGGAAAGAACATGAGAGAAGACCAGATGAAAGAGAGAAAGAACCTCGAGCAGAGGAAGAGAAGTTACCCCCTCAGCCGCAGAAGAGAGGAACAATACAGATGATCATGAGAGGTCCGACTGATGGTGACTCCTTTAGACAAAGGAAAAAAGCATCTGAGCTCTGAGAGCTCGGTACCAGAAGGAGATTAAGGAAGTCGGACAAGTGGTGGCCAGCCTTAACATCCAGTTTGGTCCTGAGGACGCTGGAGAAGCTCAAGAGCACCACAACGACGCTCTGGTGATAACGACTGATATTATAGGTTACGATGTGGCCCGAGTGTTCGTAGACACGGGGAGTTCAACAGACATCATGCTCTTGGAGTGCTTTAAATGAATGAAGCTGAACATCAAACTAAAGCCAATAGAAACATCGCTTTATGGGTTCTCTGGAGGAGCTATTCAACCTCTAGGATCTGTAATGTTGCAGGTAGGACTGGGGAGTTCTCCAGCCCGACGAGTAACGATGATCGAGTTCTTGGTGGTGGATGTCTCATCCTCCTACAACGTGGTATTAGGGAGACAAAACTTGAATTTGTTCCAGGCTATCGTTTCAACATTCCACATGAAGTTAAAGTTCCCAGTCCCTGGAGGTGCCGGAGAAGTGCGAGGAGACCAGTACCAGTCTCGCAAATGTTACGTGGAATCTGTCAATTTCGCGGATAAAGCTCTAACCCGAGATCTTGGGAGGATCAAATGAGATGATCCTGAGTTAAAGAAGCAGAAAGTAGCTGAAGAAGCTGGAGAACAGCCTTGAATCAAAGCCGACGAAGAACTGATGGCCATAGAGCTATATCCAGGAAAGACCGGATTCACTACGAGGATAAGAGTGCAAATGGAGCCTGAAGTGGCTGAAAAGGTAATTTATACACTGAGAAAGAATGCATATATCTTTGCCTTTTCCTCAGGAGACATGACAGGGATACCTCCGGAGGTGGCCATACACTTCCTCAACGTTGATCCCAAAGCTAGGCCTATTAAGCAGAAGCTTAGGAATTTCGGAACCGAAAAGAATGCAATCATAAAGGATGAGATCAAGAAGCTGTTGAAAGCTGGACATGTCCGAAAGGTGCAGTTCCCGGAATGGCTTTCCTACGCTGTCCTAGTATCGAAAGGAGTTGGAAAATGGAGAATGTGTTTCAATTTCAGGGATTTGAACAAGGCATGCCCGAAGGACCATTACCCTTTACCTTGGATTGATCAGTTGGTCGATGCGACTTCCAGCTTTGAGCTGCTCAGCATGATGGACGCCTATCAAGGTGACTTGTTCGTATTTTTGCAATTTTCTAACAACTATACGATCCCCACAAGCGTATGTGTTCGATAGTAGTATGGTAAGTATACGTCCTAGTATTTTTCGTTCTAAGGACCTAGGAGAGCGTGGAGCCCCAAAACTATAAGTCGAAATGATGTTATAGAAGCTAAATGTGATGATAAAGCAAATACCAATTAAGAAAAATAAACATTAACTAAACAACTAAAAACTAACTCTCAAGATGAAAGTGCAAGTGGAAGAATTGTTTCGGGTGTCTTCCTTATGTGGGGTCGGTCACTTATGAATTAACGAACTAATCACAATAATTAAACCTAATGTCTTGAATTATGCTAAAGGCTATCACTCTTATGTGTAGACCCCCTCGAAAGGCATATGTGAACACGTGCATTGATTAGCAATTATAGGATCTAATCAAATACCATAAGCTCCTAAGACAGTGTCTCACATGCACTTTCAACACGGTTACTAATGCTTATGAGACGCCCTCTGACCAATCTCATAAACGACCTCTATTCGATTAATGTTTAATGTTGTCGATCTAAGCAATCAACCCTCTCTCGGTTAAGCTAATTACTATTTAACTCCAATTAATTAATCAAGGCTCACACCCACACCCCAATCATGCAAACTCAACTCTCGTTGCAATTACATAATCGAAAATGCTAGCTAATAGGATTAATCAACCAATTGAATATTACAAATTACAACACTAGAAGCAATTAAAATCAAGACTTAGACTAAGTGTGCAATTAATACATTAATCCATAAGTAAATTAAGCAATTAATTCATAAACTCATTAATTACCCACATGATTCCAACACTCAAAACAATCAAAGCCTAGCCCATATCTAAATTAACAACTAGAATAAAATTCATGTAAATTAAACTACAAGACATGAATGAAAATAAAATTACCAAATTAAACTTGCAATAATAGAAAAATATCACCTCTAGGTCTTCAAATCTTCAATTTCACAAACAAAATGAAATGCTAAATTAAACATATCTAAGAAATGAAATAACAAACTAAGCTAATCTATTGAGTGGAGTGTGGGGGAGAGGGAGTCTCCACAAATGGAGTTGCCCTGTTTTGCTTCTTCGCGTCTGTATATTGGCCTCTTCCCAATTAAAATGCACGTCTTCCCCTAATAAAAACAATAAGATGGGCCAGCTGGTTGGGTCTCCAAATGAGATGGCCCAAAACTCCTTTTTAATGCTCACGCAGCATTTTCTTAGGCGTTGGCTATATACCCCTCCAGCTCTGTTAAGTATACTCCCCCTCTACATTTATTAATTTAATATCAATGTAAAATACCTAAACTACCCTTATATTAAAATAAACTAAAATAATAATGATAAATACACTCCCCCACTTTTAAAACCCTAACCCTAATAGTTGTCGTCGCCGCCGCCTCCTCCGGCGACCAACACCAACTCATTTTCAACACAGAGATTTTAAAACATAAAATAAAATTCAAAAACATATTTTCGACAAACCAGGGTCGACGGAATGCATTATCGTCGACAAACTGTCGTCGACGATAATGCATTCGGTCGACACTAGTTTGTAAAAAAAAAACTTAAAATTTTCGACGAACCAGTGTTGAAGAAATGCATTATCGTCGACAACAATTTACCAACGACAATGCATTCCGTCGACAACAATTTGCCAACGACAATGCATTCCGTCGACAACAATTTGCCGACGAGAATGCATTCCGTCGACACTGGTTCGTTGAAAGTTAACAAAAAAAGAAAAAAGAGGAATTACCGCGTAAGGTATACACTCTCGTCTTGTTGAGGAAAAAAAAACTTTTAGGGCAGAAAATACGCAGATGAGGAAAAAAAAAAGAGCCGCCGTGAAGAAGGAGGGCCAAAGACTTTGTCGTGAGTGTGGGGAGGAGGGGGCGGCGCCGCCGCAAAGAGTACAGAAAAGAAAAAAAAAAACCCTACCTTCGACGGCGGCGAGGGAGAAGGCGGCGTACTGGGAGGCAAGGAGAAGGAGGCTTCGCGGCAGGCGGCGCTAGGCAGGGGGCCGCCGTCGCATTAGATGAAAAGGAAAAAAAAAAACGAAACCTACCTTCGGTGGCGGCAATGGAGGCGGACAACAGCGAGAGAGGAGGACGACGCTGGCTAGGAGGCGGCGGCGTTGGGAGGATCCGGTGTTGGCGGCGGCGGCGTTGGGCAGAACCGGTGTTGGAGGCGGCGGCGCTGAGTTTTTGGGTGAGGAGGAAGAAATGTTGATGGGATGAGGACGAAGAAGGAAATAAAATCAGGGTTTTTTATGATTTAGTAGGGGGGAGTGCATCTATAAGGGTAGATTAGGTATTTTATGGGGGAGTGTATCCAACGTGTGCCATTTTAGGGGGTACAAAAATCTGGGGAGTATATTTAACAAGGCTGGAGGGGTATATAGCCAACGCCTTTTCTTACAAATCAAATAATGCTCACGCAGCATTACATTACATTACAAATCAAATTGGCCTAGCTAGTCAGCTGCTTGCTTAATTTATCCTCACACTGATGACTGATGGCCTAAAAATAGGGTGGGTCCTGCTCCTTTTCCTCCATCAATTTAATTAATCACGTGGGCCTAGGTCAAAGTCAACCATTACAGCCTGCTTTCAATCCTCTGCTGCTACTCTGATAATCAATTAGTGTGCGGCTAAAGGCACACACATACACCCACGCGATAAGGACACACCCAAAATGGATGAGTACACCCACATGGTAATTCCAAAATTACACTCTTCTAAACTAAAATTCTTCATTCTCCCACCTTAATTCTCAAAATTCAGGACACCCACTTCCATTTCTCTCTTCACGTCGGCGCCACCCCTCTTCCTGCGTCCCGGCGTCGCCCGCCCGTCTGCAGCGCCGCCTCTTCGCCTCCCAAGCCACGCACGCCGGTGGCAGATTCTCTCCCCCAGCCCCCGCTTCTCTTCCTCTGCTCCCACGTCGCCGCGCCGTCATCGCCTCTTCTTCAAGCGACGCGGCCGCGCTGTTGAAGAAGAAGCCAAGCGGCGGGCGACCGTTCACACCCCTCCTCCCTCGTTCGCTCTTCCTCCCTGTTTCAAGAAGATGGCTACCGACGCCGTTCGAGGGCTGTCGCCGCCGCCCACCGACGCCGTTCGAGGGCTCTCCCCCTCCCCTTCACGGCCGTTCGCGGCCGCAACCCCTCTCCCTCCCCTTCATCGCACCCACGCACGTCGCCGACACCCACACGAAGGGAAGTTTTTTTTTTACAATTTTTGCAGATAAAAAAAATTAGGGTTTTGAAAATTTTAGAAAATTTAAGAAAATTAGGGTTTTTAGTAGTTCGGGAATTATTTTCGAACATATTGAGTTTGTTTTGGAAAAAATTTCGAACATATTGTTTTTGTTTTGGAAAAAATTTCGAACAACTTGAGTTTGTTTTGGAAAAAATTTCGAACAAGATGTTAGATCTTTTTTTTCGTATAAATTTGAGTTGTTTTGGAATTTTTTTCGAACATATTGAGTTTGTTTTGAAATTTTTTTCGAACATGTTTGTTTTGGAATTTTTTTCGAACAGTTGGTATTTTGGATTTATTTTTATTGCAAATTTGGAGTTTTTTTTTTTTGAAGAATGGTGTTTGTTTTGTTGGTGGTGGTGGAGATAATTCTGTGGAATAGAATGGGTGGGTGTACTCATCTAAATTTTTTTCATAAATTTTACCCTAGGAGTATATGGGACATTTCACATGTTCTGAAAGATTAAAAAAATGATTGGTGGGTGTACTCATAGAAAATCCGGGTGCATTTAGCCGTGCCCTATTTTAATTGCTAAACTGAACAGGCCCAATACATTCCTCTTCTAATTGCTAAATACGCGTCCTCACTATATTTATATATTATTTGCTTATGATATCGGTGTCATTGTATTTCAATCTTTGAGCTTCAAATTTAAGAAGACTCTTATGAATGAAAGACCAATCATCCAAGTGTTTCTTCCAGCTGTGTGAGTATCACTGGAACATATATGGTAGTGTCTAATCTAATTTTAATAAAATTATTATTTTTTTGCCAACTATTCCATATATTTTAACAAAATAAGTTTAAAAAAAATATGCGGATTTTTGCAACTAGAAGAAAATATAATATTTTGCATGTTAGATAAAGATCCAAATGTCGACCGTTGATAGGTTGAGCGGCAAAATCAAGGTCTTAGGGCGAATTAATTATTTATCTTTTACAAGTTTGAATTTTTAGATGAGACATAATTTTTTCATGGTATCAGAGCAAACTTTCTGAGTTCAATTCCTGCGGAAAACAATTTTATCGATATTCAATTGTCCATTCAATGGGTCTCCTTCTCAAAGTATAGATTTTTTACGGAAAGCAACTTCACCAATATTCAATTATCCATTCGATGGGTCTCCTCCCCAAATGATAGAAATAATAATTCAGTCCACGTGTAAAAAAGAATGTTATAGAAAATTAATTTTTTTATCTCTATATAAATTCAAACTTTTAGATGGGATATGATTTTTTTTTAGGAGGGAGCATGATCAATTAAGGCCCTCACCACGTGAATCAAGTGAAACATGGTTCAATCAGCTTATATGAAATTATCTTTTGGAAATTAATTCCAATTTTTTTTGCGTATTAATCATTTTTCTAATTATAGATAAAACAATTTGTTGTTTAATTAAGAATCTTATATCCAAATTGGACATTTAGAAACTTAACTACACACACAATATATTTAAATATTTAAACAAAAATTCTGTTCAATTTTTTTTTTAACAAATTGAATTTATATATATATTTTTACTATTGCTATGTGCATGTGTAATTAAGCTGTAAATTCAAAATATATGTTAATTAGCTAGTTGAGAATAGAGCTTGAGCCTATTTAGTAATGGTCCCATTAATTAATTACTCTAGAGGTACAATGATTGGCCTATTTAATATAGTTTAATTATACTTTAATTTAATTAATCATACTTTAAGCGGCAATTTTGATGTAGACTCTTACCTAGAGTTGTAAACGAATCGAAGCGAATACTGCCGTATTCAATTCGATTCGTGAAAATATTCGAATATTCGTATTCGTATTTGTTTAATTTTCGAATAATAAATTTGATTCGGTATTCGATTCGATTCGAGTATTCGATTCAAATTTTTTAATACATATTCTAAACATTATTTTTCAAGTATTCGATTTGAAATTGATTCGTATTCATGAATACTATTCGATTCGAAAATTTATGGAGAAATTTATTAAAATAATAATTTAAATAATATTATAGGACATGAGACAGATATACATTTAAAAATATATTTATGTATATATATTATAAACATAATCGAATACTTACGAATATTGAATTGAATATCATAATTTTGTATTTGTATTCGTTTATTAATCGAATCAAAATAAATATTTGTATTCGAATTCGAATCATAAAATTTTGAATACGAATATCAAAATTCGAATACGAATACCGAATTGAAAAAAATTATTCGATTCGTTTACAACCCTCTCCTACCACGTAAAAGGCCTGAAATATGGTTCAATCATTTTGGAATTATATATATATATATATATATATATATATATATTTCTTCAGAATTAATGAATTATGCCTGAAAAAACATACTTCCTCCGTACCGTGACTATAATTTGCACACTTTTTTTATTCGAATGTCACAAATTTATTTTCACACTTTTAATATGTAAATACTCCATAAAATTAATAACCTCACAACATCATTTTATTTTCAAAATTGTAACTCATTTTTTCTATACATTTCACTTTATACCTCATCAAATCATCTAAAATACTCCTCATTTATCTTACATCATCAACCACTACATCTCTCTTTCTAAAGATACGTATCGGTCAAACTATGTGTTGGGAAATTAATTCCCCCAAGGGCTGACGAAAATAAACAAGAAATAAAATGAAGAAATAACACAATCACCAACACAAGAATTTAACGTGGAAACTCCAAAATCGGAGAAAAACCACGACCCACCAAAGAGATCACTATATGATAAATTTTTACAATCACACAGAATTCCTCTCTTTTGACACTCAACCCTCCTACACTCTTTCAAGTCTACAATGACTCTCACATTTCTCATGAGACTCTATTACAAGAGAATATAAGAAATGACTTTAAACTAGAATCAAATACAAGACTAAAGTGTATTGATTGGTGCACTTGTAACAAAGATTTAAGAACTAGCTCCTTATATAGAGTTAGGAAGTCCTCCCTTCTTTGCTTACATCTCCAGGCCCATTAAGATCAAACTTGTCCTACACTCCAAATCCATTAGAGCCAAACTTGTTCCACACTCCAGGCCCGTTAGGATCAAACTTGCCCTACACCCCAAGCCCGTTAGGATCAATTCAGACTCCTTTAAAAAATTCTTTTTATTTTAGCACAAGTCCAAAAAAACTCCACCTTGATAAAATAAAAGAAAACTCCATTGTCTCCACCGATAAACATGATTCTTAAACCAAAGAACCAACATTCTCAACATAGAGAATACCTACTCCACCATATGAGTAGAACACTTAGAATCACCCATTTTAAGAATTTCCTTCGGCACATGTCGAAAAACACCTGCTGAAATTTATGGTGCAACTTCTAACTTTTGGCATTCCTAGAAGTCCTTCAGCCATCGACATCTTTCACCACACACCTTGCATCCTTGCCAAACCAATGCACATGTGGTCCAACTAACGTCATCACATCCTTTTTCATGACAGTTGGACATGCCATAAGGATGTTCATTTCCTCAATCAGAGGAAATCATCTTCTATCACAACGTTAGAAACTTGTTCGGAGTCATTTGTCGCCACCACTCCACCTTGTGTACACCAGATTGTATCAGCACATCCTTAACTTGCACTTACCACAAGTTAAAACTGATTCTTCCATCAAATTTCTCCATGTCATACTTCATTGCACTCAAAGTCTTTGACATACCGTTTCTCCGCCCTTAAACAACCGTCTAAAAAGAGATCCCCAAACCTATCTAAAAAAACTTTTATGATGTGGAAGATCAGACTACGCTGCAACCACAGAGCATACTAAGAATAAAATGAAGAAATAACACATACCACAGAGCATACTAAGATCAGACTACGCTGCAACCCGGGCTCTGATACCACTTGTTGGGAAATTAATTCCCCCAAGGGCAGACGAAAATAAACAAGAAATAAAATGAAGAAATAACACAATCACCAACACAATCACCAAAGAGATCACTATATGATAAATTTTTACAATCACACAGAATTCCTCTCTTTTGACCTCAACCCTTCTACACTCTTTCAAGTCTACAATGATTCTCACATTTTTCACGAGACTATATTACAATAGAATATAAGAAAGGGCTTTAAAATAGAATCAAATACAAGACTAAAGTGTATTGATTGGTGCACTTGTAACAAAGACCTAAGGACTCCTTATATAGAGTTAGAAAGTCCTCCCTTATTTGCTCACATCTCCAGGCCAATTAGGATCAAACTTGTCCTACACTCCAAGTCCATTAGAGCCAAACTTGCTCCACACTCTAGGTCCGTTAGGATCAAACTTTCCCTACACTTCAAGTCCGTTAAGATAAATTTAGACTCTTTTAAAAAACTCCTTTTATTTTAGCATGTTTAGGGATTTAATTATGTGGAAGTTGAAGAGACTCAAGTCTGCTCTGCGGGTTTGGAACAAGACGGTCTTTAGGAATGTGTTCACTCAGATTGAGACGGCCACTCGACATCTTGCAGATATTCAACATCGTATCGAGTTGGAAGGGGACTCAGAGACCAACTTTGCGGAGGAGATTCAGGCTCAGGTCGATTTGAACAGACTGCTCTCTGCCAGACAAGAATTCTACACTCAGAGGAGTAGATTACAGTGGCTGACTGATGGGGATAGGAACACTCGCTTCTTCCATATCTCCCAATGTATTAAGAACTCTAGGGGTAGTATTGCTTCGATGGTTGTTGATGGGGATCTCACCACATACTTGGATTCCATTAGTGCCCACGTGGTTGCCTACTACTCTCAATTGTTCGCTGATAATCCGTCTGCGTCATTTGATGCCTCCATTCTGGATAGTTTTGTGAACACTGTGGTGACCGCTGACCAGAACAAATTACTGTTGAGTGTTCCCTCGGCTGAAGAGATTCGGCGTGCAGTCTTTGGAATGGATGCTTCGAGCGCTCCGGGACCAGATGGTTTTGGGGGATCCTTCTTTCAAAGTTGCTGGGACATTGTGGATCATGATGTGATAGCTGCTGTCAAACATTATTTCACTAGCAGGCTTCTGCCACCTGGGCTGAACGCGTGCTTCATGACATTGATTCCTAAGGTAGAGGGAGCCACTAGGGTAGAGGAGTTCAGACCGATTGTGATGGGTAATTTCATCTTCAAAGTCATGACCAGAGTTTTGTCGTCGAGACTGTGTACTTTCATCAGCAATTGCCTTTCTACTTATCAGTTTGGGTTTGTTCCGGGTAAGCGAATCCACACGTGTATTGCACTAGCCTCAGATGCCATTAATACCTTGGACTATCCGAGGATCCGTGGGTATATGGCGTTGAAGGTCGACATGGTTAAGGCATTCGACACGATCTCCTGGCAGTTTTTGGAGGCAGTTTTGGCTAGGATGGGGTTCAGAGGAAACTTCATTTCCATGGTCCGAGGAGTTTTGGACTCAGCTAGGATCTCGGTTCTCATTAATGGGGAGCCGAAAGGTTACTTTTCTTGTACGAGGGGTGTCCGTCAAGGTGATCCTTTGTCTCCATTATTGTTTTGTATCGCGGAGGAGGCTCTTGGAAGATGGATTGATTGGGAGACAGACAGAGGTAGACTCCAGCCCATTTGTAATGTCCCCCGCTACCTCTTCTACGCGGATGACATCATGATATTCTTACGGGCCATAGAGGCTAACGTAAGGAACCTGCACTCCATCTTGCAAGGGTATGGGAGACTGTCGAGTTAGATCTACAGTCCTCCGAAGTCCAGGGTGTTCTTTGGGAGATCGCTATACCTCGGAGGCTAAGTCGTAGGACATTCAGAATTACTGGCATTGCTGAGGGTTCACTCCCCTTCACATACCTAGGGGTTCCAATCTTCCGCGGCAGTCCAAGGAAAGCGCATTTACAGCCTGTTGCAGATTCTGTTATAGCTAACTTTAGTAGGTGGAAGGGAAGCACTTTGTCCCTTGCCGGCCGTCGTTGCCTGATTAACTCAGTCATTACGGCCACTTTGGTACATTCGATGATGGTCTACAAATGTCCTAGTTCTTTGCTACGACAGGTGGAGTCAGCTATGAGGAACTTCCTTTGGAAGGGAGATGTGAACCGCAAGAATGGAGCTTGTTCAATTTCTTGGCAGCGGGTCTGTGCCCCTTTGGGGGAAGGAGGTCTTGGGGTTAATTGTATCCGACTGGGATATTCTTTGTAAGCTGAGCTGGGATATTCTTCAAAACAAATCGCCAGATACGGAGCTCCTGCATCGAAGGCATTTTAATTCAGAGCACAGGCTGCGACCTTATGGTAGTGTCTTTTTTATTGGACCGAGCCTTCGTCCACATGTTACAAGACTTAGAGATGACTCGAGGTGGCTGATTGGCAGAGAATCTCGTGTCAGCTTTTGACATGACAATTGGCTCGGTTATACTATCTTTGAGAGGATGGGTCTTCCTGATTGGTTCGCTTCTACCCTCACTTCCACGGTTGGAGATATCTTTTATGATGATTGCTGGCACTTCCCAAGGTGCTTTATCATGAGATTTACGGAGATTGTCAGGGACATCTTACAGATCACGGTGCTTAGGGGACCTGACAAACGTATTTGGGTGGGCTCACTTTCAAGGGAACTCTCCTCGAGCATGGCATATGATTTGCTCAGATCACCCTTACCCAGGCTTGGTTGGGCATCATAGATTTGGGGCACCTTCATGCCCATGTGTCGCTCCACTGCGATTTGGAGAGCGGTTTGGGGCAAGCTGCCCACAGCGGATTGGCTCTTGTCTTTTGGGATTCAGGGTCCATCGATTTGTGTGCTGTGCGCGGGGATTCTGAATCGCTGGACCATCTACTTGCCCATTGTCCGTTCACATTGGAGATTCTACGCAACTTGACTCACATGTTTGGGGTCACGATTCACACAGGGGTTAGCTTCCTTGACATCTTCCTTCAGGCCATTAGAGTTCGGTTGGGTCCGCAGTCTCTGGAGTTGTGGAGGGCGGGCTTCATCACTGCTATTTGGGCCGTTTGGACACTGCGGAACAGGGTGATATTCGATGGGGTTTCGCCCTCTGCTAGGAGATGTATGACTCAAATCATTTCAGGCATCAGGGAGGCCAACAACATAGCCAGGGGATATTCTGACGGCACGGTTCGGGATCTACTGATTGCTAGGGCTTTTGGTGTTTCGAGCAGACATAGGCCAATGAGACATGGTTCATCTGTGATTTGGCTCCCGCCTGATCCGGGTTGGTACAAGGTTAACACAGACGGTAGTGCCTCTTCTTCCCCGGGCAGTCTGCATGCGGGGGCGGTCTTCAGGACTTTCAGGGGATTTTTCGTGGCTGCGGTCGCCACTAAGGTGGGTTGGGGCCTCCCTCTTGAGGCTGTGTTGGCAGCGGTACTTTTGGCCATCAAGTATGCACATGATCAGGGATGGCACTTCCTTTGGATTGAGTCGGACTCTACACTCACGATTGACACTTTTATGAGCACCAATCCCTTTATTCCTTGGCGTCTGCAAGGCATTAGGAGCCAGATCCACCCTCTTACACAGGACATGCACATCAGATACTCACACGTCTTCAGAGAGGCCAACCAGGCGGCGGATGTTGTGGCTAAGACGGGCCTTGATTGTGTCTGGAGAGGCAACCCCCCAGACTTTTTACTCTCATTTCTGCATAATGATTTATATACTGCTTTCTATAGACATTGACTTTTAGAGGAGTGTACATTTTTCCTTGACTTGGGTTTTATCCCTAAGGAGGGTTTTCCCAAGTAAGGTTTTAATGGCACTCCGGCCTCTGGCTCGACCTGTGAGCTTATGGTCCTAAATTTTTCTTCTTTTATATGATCTATCTTTTATTGTCTTTTATTTTAGCACAAGTCCAACACTATGTAATTTATGACGGGAGAGAGTAGTTCAATATTAATAGCATACATGGGATATATTAAAACATTAGTGAAAAGCCTGAAATCTTCAAATTTAAAACATTAGAAAAGCATGGTGAGAGAAATGTTGAAACAGTTTATATACACAATTTGACTTTTAACAATTTTTTTCATAATTTTCTTTTCAAATATGATGGCATGAGGCATATGAGTAGAGGAATTAAATTTGAATTTATTCATAATTTTTTACTTTTTTTTAATGTTCGCGCAATCTTTTACTTTTTTTTTTTAATGGGAGGCATATGACTTGTTCATCTCAGGGCCCGATTCTCATCTTCATCTGGCCCATTTATCTCAATTTCCATGGATTTGGGCCTATACTTGGCTCAATCCAACATCTGAAATATCCATCACTAATATATCAACAATTGTCATCATAATAATTGATATAGGTAAATGAATAATTGTGTAATAATATCTAAACCTCATCGGATAAAATTCATCCGAACGCCAAGTGTCATTTTTTCACAGGACGACACATTTTGTCCACATCAAAGGAGTATATAGCCTGGCCCAAAAAAAAAAAAAACATGTGTTTTCCACGAGTTATACTTAGGACCACTATACACATACACATTAATTGGATCCAATAGCTTTTTGGACATTATGCTGGTCCCGCGTTCCTTGGGCATTAAATTGCTTTATCTTCAAACTCCGCCTTCCACCACACAAATATTTCAAGATTAAACATCAATAAAATCAATAATGAATTATTTTGATGAAGTATAACTATATATACATATCTTCAAAAGCTCTGCCTTCCACCACACAAATATTTGAAGATTAAACAGCAATATAATAATTAATAAATTAAAACAAAAAATGACAATAGTGAAGAAGGCCACCCCTACACTAGCTCCATTCATAAAATATCAAGTATATTTTTAGAATATAGTATTAGTTTATTCCGTATAGTTGTTTACTGTTAAGATCTGTTAGAATATTTCAATAAGTATTTTTATAGGACTTGGCATCTATACAACTTACTTGATTTTGATTATTAATTTGTGTTATTAATTGTAAAAGTTTTTGAAAAACACATACACATGTATTCCCCCTTCCACCTACACGTGTCACACTCCTTTTGGGACCAACAGGGTCGATCGGGTAATTTTGGCTTGAAATTGCGAAAAAAAAAGTTATAGGCCTAATTTTGTCGGACCGTAAAGTTGCGGTCCTCTTTTAGCAAACCCTCCTAAGTTGTGGTCCTTAAAAAATAATTTTTCTGATAGGGATAGTAACGGGGCAGGTCTGGGACGGGTATACCCTGTCCCAAGACCCGCCCCGTTAGAAAATTCTCATAAGCGGACCCGTCCCGTCCCGTTTGAAGACACGTCGGATTTTACCCTCCCCGTCCCTCATAATTTTTTAATTATTTTTAAATTAAATATAACGTATACATTATTTTTATTTTTATATTACATAGTTCAAATTAAATATATAATTGTTGAGTTGCACTCTTGTGTATTAGTTACATGCATGTAACTGGATTCATTTAAAATATAGATCTTACTTGAAGTCTTGTGTACTAGTTACATGCATGTAACTGGATTCATTTAAAATATAGATCTTATTTGAAGTTGATTAATATATATATTGCAAAATCACAATATGTCTAATGTATGTAGCCTATTGGTTAGTCATGCTTGGTTTTAGTCAAATGGTGGGGGATCAATTCCCCAATATCTGTAATGAATGAAATATTTTATTTATTTTATGCCAAAATAATAATTTTTTTTCCATGTCCAAATAATATTTTTTAATTTCTATTTATTTCTTTTTTATAGATTTTTGTGATTTTTTATTTCTTTCTATGGAATTTTGTTATCCAAATTATACATATCTTTAAATGGTTTTTATTTTTTATATCCAAATACTAATAATTATTTTTTTATTTTATACACAAATAATATTTTTAATTTTTTAAGACTAATAAACACACTTCCTTTTATCTCTTTCTTTTGGTTCTTTACAATCCAATTTATATATTTTTTAAATGAAATATTTTATTTATTTTATGCCCAAATAATAATTTTTTTTTTCATGTCCAAATAATATTTTTTAATTTTTTTAAAGTCTAATAAATTTTAATCTTACAATAAACATTTGAGTTCCTTTTATCTCTTTCTTTTGGTTCTTTGCTATCCAATTAATATATTTTTTAAATTAAATATTTTATGCCCAGATAATAATTTTTTTTTTGTTTCATGTCCAAATAATATTTTTTAATTTTTTGCTCACTCCTTGATTAACAGGTGCTTGATTTGACAAAACAAAGTTAGTAATATTAGATAAATTATCATAAAATATTCACTACAAGAAAACAGTGAAATTCTAGCGGAAATATTCCAACGAAAAAATAAACCGTTGGAATTTTCAAAATTCCAACAGTTTTTCCAACAACATAACTCACCGTTGAAAAAATCCAACGGAGATTCCAACACCTTGTGGTAGCTGTTGGAATTTACCGTTGGAAAATGCATTGGAATTATTTTAAAAATAAATCCAACAAACATTCAAATGACACCAGACAGTTGGAATGATTATCATAAATTAAATTATATGTTTATATGTAATTCCAATAAAATTTCCAACGACATGAATATTGTTGGAATTTGTTTTAATTATTCCAATGGAAATTCCATTGGCTGTCGTTGGAATGAATTTCCTAAATAAAATTATATTTTATATCTAATTTCAACGGAATTTCCAATGAAAAAATTCAAACGAATTGAAGAAATAAATCGTTGTAATTTTTAAATTCCTACAATTTTTCCAACGACGGAAGCTTCCATTGGAAAAGTCCAACAGAGGTGTTGGTAGATTCCAACACCTAGTGAAAATCGTTGGAATTTACTGTTGAAAAGGGCATTGATTTTTTTTTTTAAAATCCAACAAACTTTCATTTCGGTTGATTTTTTTAAAATTATTTCATGAAAATACCATTGTGGCTAGAATGTCGGAATAATTTACCTAAATAAAATTATATTTGTATATATAATTTTAACCGAATTTTCAATACTATGATGTTATTGTTGGATTTTTTTTCTTTAATTGTTTCAACTAAAATTCTATTGACACTCACCCGTTGTAATTCTTTGTTAAAATGGTTGGGGTTTTTTTTTTCTCTGCCAGGAAGCTTCTACTTCTTGAAGCTTTCTTTCCCCTAAGAATTCCGAAAGAGAATTCTTTAGGTCAGATAGAGCTGACTTCCTGGGTATGGGATACGGGAGCACGAAGCATTTATAACATGTGATAACATTATATCATTAAAATTAGGCGGAGTGTTACTCACTTTCGAAAGTTCGTCAATTATACCCGTAATTTTCTTTTCTCGACCAATAATCAAGTCTTTAGACAACTGGTGGAATACATCGCATCAACCTGGGAGCATTAGCCGATCTGGTACGTTTGGGTATTCTTCGGCAACGGGTACTCTTTGTCGATTCTATTTCATTGGTGAGGTGAGTCTCATGTGGTACCAACCACATCTTTCCTTTCCCAAGATGGGCTATAGATAAGCATCTTTTTGATGCCATCGACCCGGCTCGACCACCCGGGAACAAAACAAGGAAGGATCCATGTACCATTTCTGAAGTCCAAGCAAAGCCATTTACCGCGCCTTTCCAAGAAAGCAAACCAACCCCAATGAATGATAGGCTTTGAAGGCAAGGATAGGAGCTCTATACCCAATTACTACTGCGTAGGGCAAGAACGAACGGGGTTGGATGCGCTTCTGTCTTCCTCTTTCTGGCATCTGGTGGAAATGTTATCTCGATCGATCCGTTCTCCAATAGAAGCGCCATAAAGAGCCTCTAAGGTAGCAGCTGGCTTGATGCGAAATGAACCCCTTACTCTAAAGAAAGCTTGCTCTCATGCGGCTATTCCATCGAATATAGGCAAATGGGGATGGGGATCCATCTATGGCTTGCAATTTATATAAGTCTCCTTAATTAAAGGCAAGAAGGAAAGAAGCAGCAGCCCAATAATCAGAGTATCAGCTTAGGAAAGATCTCTGGGCTATCGGCTAGGAGTTCTCATCCGTATTAGACCATTAAATCCCTCATCCGTAAGAAAGATGATCTATTGGCTCACAATTTATTGAATGAAAGAACGAGGCCAGCGGGCGTACATTACCAGCATGCCCGCGTTAACCAGGCTTTTCTATTGATTTTGAAATCGGCCTGTTCATCTTTGCATCCTTGCATTAATGGTCTGTCTCAAAACGGGATATGCAAGTGATTCCCTACTTCCTATGCCATCAGTTCTATTATTAGCCCATTAGCTATCGAACAACCGTTGAAGAGGTCTTGCCTAGTTCTCTTGTTCCTTGTTCCTAGGCCAAAGCCTTTTGAGTCCTAAAAAGTATTGGAAGTCGATGTCTGTGCTGAAAAACCCACGTTTACGCCGCGCCCGCTCACGCTTCGCTGACCTATCGCGTGGTAAAAAGAATAAAGTACGAAAGAATAGTAAACCGAGCACACCGCAGCCTGGCTGAACGTGAATTTCAGTCTGGTTGATAAAACCATCAAATGTCTCTATTGGATGAAACAACAAACCTTCAACTGGAAGGCTACTTTCAGTACTAGGGAGAAAATCGTACCATATAGTACACTTGTGCAAGTAAGAATTCGGCGTTGTATGACGCGACGAAAGTCGGGCTTTTTTTGACTCCGTCATTCATAAGAAGTCACCTTTCGGGTCTCCCCTTTGAGGCATACGAACCACTTTGCCTTACACTCTATTGGAAGAAAGAAGGAGGCGGAATGGCAAGCCATGGACACTCTTTTCATCCGCCGAAGATCAGCAGGAGTCAGACACTGCATGGCTTATCCATCAGGTAAAGAAAGGCCAACAATAGATCCCAAAGGGAGGAGAAAGACTTGCTAAGTGTGCCGCTTACGAGGAGGAAGTTGCTCAGTTACCAACGTAAGCTTTGGTGCTGCTTTCTTTTTTTTGTTAATTTTTCCAATAGAATTTCCAACAATTTGTTGGAATAATACTCATAATTTAGTGATAAAAAACCTCACCGTAAGATTTATTTAAAATTACCATTAAATTAAAAATAATTAAATCTGAAAATATAAAACAGCTGCTCCGTATTAATAAATTCTAAAAAATAATATATTAATTAAAAATACAAAAAGTATAAAAATATGGAAAATTTAAAAAAATATATACTAAAATCTAAAAAATTATATGGTAAAGTCTAGTATGCAATCGAGTGCATGTTATGCACCCTAGTCCATGTTGCACTTTTCAATTTTACTGATTTACACTTTTTGGTAAATGGTGTTGCACTTTTCAATTATTACTAAAAATATTATTATACAGTTTAATAATTGAAAAGTGCAACACCATTTACCATAGCATGCACTCGAGTGCATAGCAGACCAACCCAAGCTAATAAGGCGGGATTATCAAAATTTTAATTAGGAAATTTTCAAAGATTTAGATTTAAATTTAGAGCGCGGCATTCTCAAAATTTTAAATAGGAAATTTTCAAAGATTTGAATATTATTCAATTTTTTAAAAAGATATACTCTTATTTCTTCCTTTTTTTCATATATTCAAATCACTCTTAAATCATTCTACCCATCGATCTATCGATGCCTCTGCGTGAGTTCGTGGGTTCTTCTCCAGAGTTCTCCTTTACATGATTTCTCATCGCGTGTGAGTAAGGTGAGTTCTCTCTTTTTTAATTTTTTTCACTATAAGAGTAATTATTAATTATTATTATTATTATTTTCGTTTTTGAGATTTTGTACGGTATGCGCGTTTTGTGTGTGATGTGTGTATCAGTGTACGCATTTACATCTTTATATGTGTGTATGCTGTGTGAATATATATATATATATATGTTTGCGGTATATACATATATACTTATATGTGTGAATATGTATATGTATATATATTTGTGATGTGTATATGTATATACTATGTGTGAAGTTTGTGATTATACGGAGTATATATATATATACATCTATGTGTGCCGGTCAGTATATATGGAGAAAATTTCATTTTACGTCCGGTAACTTAGGCCTAATCCAATTTATATCCTTTAAGTTTGTACTTTTTCGATTTACGTCCTTTTTGGTCCAATTTACGTCCTTTCCGCCGGAAATTTTAAAACTCACCGGAATGTGAGGAATAAATTGGGATTCCGGCCAAATAGTTCAATTTACGTCCTTTAAGTTTGAAAATTGAAATTTAATAATTAAAATTTTCTAAAAATCCCATTAAAGATTTAAAAAATCTAAAAGTATCATTAAAAATTCAAAAATCTCCTTAAAATTAAAAAATATAAAATGTGTAAAATAAAATTCAAAATATATCACTAAAATTTTGAAAAATATCATTACAAATTATAAAATGTGTAAAATATAAATAAAAAATTCAAAATTTTGAAAATACAAAAAATAAAAAATTCAACAATACAAAGAATGGAAAATATGTAATTTAAAAATTAAGAAATTCAAAATCTCATTAAAATTTCTCAAAACTCTAAAAATCTCATTAATTTATTAAAAATATGTATATTAAAAATTACTAATTCTAAAAATCTAATAAGAATAATAAAAATTATTAACATTTCATTAAAAATCAGACTTGATTCAAACTCGTCTGCCATTAAAGTTTTTGCTCGAACTCCTAAAAATTTTGGGTCCCACGAGATTTTCCAACTCACCGTCGAGGTTGAGTGTAAGTTCCACATGCACCTTGATCGATTTTGGAACAGTCCAAAATTCATTTTCACGATATTTTTAAAATTGTTGAATTTTTTATTGGGTTAGTCTTCCATAAAATATTGCATGTATGCAATACACCCAATTTAGGCAAAAGCCCAAAACTCAAACCCATTTAACCAGCAGTAAAATTCTCAACTAATCTAGCGGGCCAATTAACCTAACGGGTCCAATAGCTTAGCGGGTCCTAGGGCAACGCGAAATACATGATTCATTCCCTATCAACCCCATAATCACGCGAAAAAAAAAACAGAGCAATCTATATCGACGGCGAAGGAAACGACGCCGGCAAAGGAAACGTCGACGCTACGGACACAGCGCCGGCGTCGATCATAAAAGGACAATCATAATGAGTGCAGAAAACTACGAAGATGAAGATGTAATGGTGGTAATATTAAATACTACTAATTCTACAGAAACAGGTGAAATCTTCTCTTAATATATGATGATTATTTTAAAACTATTGAAGTGCAACTATTTTTTACTCTATGAAAATTATTGTTTAACTACCGGAATAAAACACTTTGATTATAAAATAATATTTATTTATTTTACTGTATGAATAATATTCTGTTACTATATGAAGAAATTTATTTTACTACATGTATATTTATGGTTTACTGATAAATACATGCACAATTATCATGACAAAAATCCAATAATCATATGAACATATACTATTTAACTACATGAAAAAATATGAATTACTACATGAATATATATAATTTACTACATAAAGTTTATTGTGTTAATGATAAAAACACGTACACTACTACTTGAATCTGCAATTGAAAAAGAGACTGGAACAGAAACAATAGAAGAGGAGATTGACTATAGTGAATATGGTGATTCACTAATGGGAATAAGAAGAGAAAAAGAATGTGAAATGTTTGACATCTACTGTGCTCATGATAGAATTGTGGGTTTTAGTGTCCGAAAATCAACTGGAATACTTTCTAAGGATGGAAACAAAACAGTAGTATCTAAACTTTATGTCTGCTCTTGCAATGGTGTGAAGGACAAGAGCAAGAATGTACCAGATAAAAAGAGACGGGGAGATTCAAGAACTAATTGCAAAACTCAAATGAGGATAAAACTTGTGGATGAAATGTATGAGGTTGTGAAACATTTCTTAGATCACAACCATTATTTGACAAGACAATAATGGAATCACTTGCATCGATCTGAAAGAGCAATAAACGATGGAAAGGCTATAACAATTGTGGATCTGGTATCATCTGGTATTAAACCAGCTGACTCATTCTGATACCTTGCACACAATGTTGGGGGTGAAGAGCAAGTTGGGCACACAATGAGAGACCACTTGAACTTTGTGAATCGTGAAAGAATGAAGGCCATAGAGGGTGGTGATACAAAGACTTTCATGGAATTAATACAAAGCCAAAACATTGAAGAGCCTGACTTTTTTACAGAATACAAATGGATGTTGAGGGAAGAATGAGTAATGTTTTTTGGAGAGATTCCATGATGAAGGAGAGATTCCAAGACACCAAATCCACATTTATTTTAGATTACTTTTTTAAGTACTGCTAAGAGATTACTTTTAATAGACAATGCAGATGTTGCAGAATGATTACCTTTTGTGCAAAGTGCTAGAGTGTTAAATTTTTTAATATTACAGTTTATTTATTGACAGATTATTATTATTACTACATGTATTAACTCATGCTACTACATTAAACAACATGTTTTACTATATCAAAAAAAGTTTGTTATTATATAGAACAATACTTTTTAATATAAACAATATGTGTTACTATATATTAATACACTTTTATTAATTGACATATTATTTTTATTACTACATGTATTAACTCATGCTGCTACATGAAACAATATGTCTTACTATATCAAAAAAAGTTTGTTATAATATAGAATAATACTTTTTAATATAAATATATAAATTATACTATTTTGTATTCTATATTATATAAGTTACTTTAATATTGTTTTGAAATTACTTCAACAGGAAATATTTTTTACTACATTAAAGAAAGTATGTTACTACATGAAATATTATATTTTCTCAATATATACCTAAAAAATTGTCTATATTATAACTTACTAAAAGTTTATTTAATGGAATAATATATTAAATAAATAATATACTACATAAACAAAGTATATTACTACATTACATAAATCGTATTACAACATACACAAAATTAAAATTCTTCACAAACCACTGAAGCATATTATGATCAAACAATTTGGTCATCTTTAATTGCAGAAGTCCTCCAAAGCCAATATCTTTAACATCTTGAAACTGCTTGGGGTTCAGATTTTTTATCACTTCAACGATCCAGATAGTTTTCCATGAGGAATAAATGTTCTGACACGCTTAATAAACTCCACCGAATCATCATCAGACTCTACATGCTTTGTCTTCTTCCTTTTATGTTCTTTATGTTCTCGTTTCACCTTTCTTCTTCTCTTCATGCCAGAAGTAGGATCCCCCAACATCAACATCGGAAGTAAGCGTCCTTTAAGATCAGCTTCCATTGTACACTGCATATATAAAATGTATAGAAAAGTAAATACTACAACAGTACATGTCAACTACTACATAAACAGAAAATAGTCACTACATATATGAAAATGTGCTACTAGATGAGAATATATATAAACTAATAGAACAGAAGAATAAACTTAATACTACACAGTCTACATGAATATAAATTTCTTAAAACTACATATATATAAAAAATAAAAAACAGATACTGTATAAGAAAAATTTGGCTACTACATGAGAGATGCACGGTACTACATTAAAATATATATATATGAACATGCAGAAAACAAAAAACACAAATAAACACAATATACATTAAAATAACAACTAAATAAATCATTCTAAAACATGCTGTAACATGAAAAACAAAAGAAACAGTAAACATCGATTATTGAAAACCCTAATATCAACAACACATTTAAATATAAACAAATAGAAATGGAAAACCCTAAAATCAACAACACATTACAAAAAAACTCAGTAAAATAGAAAACCTAAACCTAAAACTAACTAAGCTTTACAGAAAAACAGTAAAAGAAAAGAATAAAACACTAAAATCAACTAAAGTTTAAACAAATCAGTACACAAAAGGAAAAAAAAAAAAACTAAAATCAACTTTCGTGAACTAAAAATCAAATAAACTTCACAAAAACACTCAAACATTACAGAAAAAGCAAAATAACACAAAAAACAGAGAAATAAACTCACGATTGGAGGGGAAAAAGATAACAAACTTCGCTCGAACAAAAAAAGAACCGATTATATTGAAAAAACGTACATACCTTCAACTTTTATACAAAAAACTACTCGAAAACCGTCGGAACCGTCTGCTAAATTTGAATCTTCAAAGACAGAGAACGAGAGAGAAAGACGGAGAGAGAGGAAAACGGTCTCCAAAAGTGAGGAAGTGTGTTCGAGAAGGAAAGTGAAGCGTTGAAATCAAGCTGAAAAAATAAAATTCAAAATCTGGGGCGGGTCATAATACAACGGGTTTAATGTTGAAACGGACCGGATAATTAAACAGTAAATAATTAAAGAGGCCTAGTAAAAAAAAGGCCCAAAGCTATCTAAGTTTTTGCGTTTTTTATTTTAAACATTTTTAAAATTTTAATTTATAGATTTTTTTATTTTTATGAGTTTTTAGAAAACAATAAATTAATTTACACATTTTTTAGATTTTTTTAATTGTAGAAATTATAGATTTTATTTTTATTTTTATTAGTTTTTAGAAAGAAAAATTAAATTTACACATTTTCAGATTTTTTGAATGGTAGAATTTATAATTTTTTTAGATTTTTTATATTTTACACAATTTATAAGTTTTTAATGAGATTTTTTTATTTTTAATGATATTTTCAGAATTTTTTAATTATTAATTTATAATTTTTAAATATAAAGGATGTAAATTGGACTATTTGACCGGATTTTCAATTTTCCGGTGGAAATGATGTAAATTGGACCGAAAAGGATGTAAATTGGACACCTTAGGACGTAAATTGAAAACGTGAAAACTTAAAGGATATATTCTGGATTAGGCCTAAGTTATAGGACGTAAAATAAAATTTTCTCGTATATATGTGTATATATATACTAGTGGGGTACCCGCTGAAATGTTAAAAAATATTTTAATATTTTTAATTTTAATTATTTTTAAATAATTACAAATGTATATTATTATTTATTATTATAATTATAACACTAATTATAAAATAATAAATTTTAATTTTTAAAATTTTACAAATATTTTAATTAATTATATATCTTATAAAAATTAATGTTTAATATTAAAATGTACGAATGCTTATGCTATGATAAAATTATTAAATCAATAAAAAAATTTGAAAAATGTCAATGTAATATGTAATAAGAGATAAATTACAATTAATTAAATAATGCAATAATTCAAAATTAACTGTAGTTAAATTTAACTGAAAATAAAATCATGAAAAAATAGTAAAATTTAAATATTAAATAATTTTAAAATCACGCATATCTAAAAACTTCGTGAAATACTATATATATATAGATTGTTGTCATGACATAATAAAATCTTTAAATCATGATGATTTGTTATTCTAGACACACTTACATATAGTAATTGATTATGACTAATTGATTATGACTAAATACAAGTTTCTGTAAAAAAATAACCTACATGAGAAAATGATTGTGCATTACTTTTATTAATAGGATCATATGGTACAATCAACGAAAATTTTCTACGTTGAAATTTGAAAGACAATATAGAACCAGAAGGAGTGAATGTAAGTCTTGGTATCAATGTTAATTGTCCAGCACTAACATTAGCTTTAAGAACATTATCACTCAACCTAGTTATAATCAACCTACACATAAAAAATTTAAATGCTAGAAAAAATTAAAAAATAAGAAAAAATATTTTTGAAAAAATGACATAAACCTTGTTCCATTGCACAAGCCCGTTGAGTTATCTATATTTCTCAACAATATAAAATAAATGTATGTCGTTACAGAGCTCAAATAAGTACGTGATTTATTTTCATTTCAATAAATCATGTGCTCATTTATTAATCTAACAACATTTAACGTAGATGCAAGAATAACTCTATTATAAAAATAATCATGATCATTCATTGTTTTCTTTAAATTAGGATAATTGTTGTTAATAACTGTAGCAATCGGATCATCACCACGCTACAACAAAATATTCTCAGAAATTTATACATCACACTCATACTCAATTTCTGTTCATATACTCCAATTTTCTGTTCATATACTACCATCACCAATAGATTTTATCCGTTCAGAATAATTTATAAGTTCATGTACAGCTTCATCATGACTCATATTTTGCAACCTCATATTCCTAGTAAGTTTCATGAGAATACAATTATTCCAAAAATTAGATGAATTGATTATTGTATGAACGATATCCTGCCTCGTTCCTTTTGAAATAATGGATAATATTTGACGAAAATCACATCCAAACACAATGCATGGTCTTATCACCAGAAGGCAATTCAGATGACAATGAATCTGTGAGTTGCATTATATTCTTCAAGGTGGTATCGAGAGCCGCAATATAATATATGTTCACCATTAGAACGTCATCCAATATTATAAGATCACATTTAATCAAGAGTTCAGCAAGAGTACTTCTCTGGTGAATATTGCATGTAAAATTTTCGGTATCATTAATTGGAATGACAAATGTGTAATGACTTCAACTCTAATATGTTGTATGCAAACTCATTCATAATCAATTTGTTTTTAAATTAAAAGTTTGAATCGTAATTTGCAATCAACATGCCTTCAAAACCTTGCAAAGACTTACCAAGAACTTATATTAACATACTATGAATTTCTATCAAATAATATCTTTTGATTTGACAAATTTATGCAAAATAGTTCATAATTAAATCGTCTATACTTAATGTGATAAATAAGCATGTAACAAATCATATTATTATTTATCAAAATATCATTTAAAGATTTATATTGAGTTCAATAAAAATAGTTTCACATATTAAAACATTACGAAGAAATAATTCATTATAAATATAACTCAATTATGAATAATACACATCATTATTAGAGGCGGATCCATGTATAAATTTGGGGCTACGGTTTGAAAATTTTATGTTTTTTTTCTTAGGTAAGAAAAAAAATAAAATATACTTCGTAATAATATTTAAAAAAAAAAATCGACAACTAAAACTGTACCCCCTTTCCCACACTTAATTTTTTTCGTACCCCAAATTTTAAATGTTGGATATGTCACTAATCATTATGATTGATTTTATAAATTAACTTTTATGTGTTACTTATTTAGATAATTAGTAAATACTAAAATATTTTTTTTGTCCCAGTAAAAACTACCTAACTTTATTTTTTCATTCGTCCAAAAGAAAACTACTTATTCCCTTTTTGGCAAACACCCTCTCTCACATTTCATTATATTCTCCCCCTTCCCCCATCACATCGATTTACTTATGATATCATATTTCTTAATCTTTGTACCCAAAAATCATTCTAAAAATACGAAACTAATCTTAATTATTTAATAATAAAAAATAACTTTTAATCTCTTCATTCCAATTTAGATTCATCATTTGTAAAAAATGGATGTCCTAAGTTAAATTTATTATTTTCTTATTTGACAATAAAACAATTTTAAACCATACCCTTCAAACGTCTCAAAATTACATCACATGACATTATTTTATTATTTACTTTACCACTCAAAAGACTTTCATACCCTCTACATTATCTCCTTTAATACTAATAAATAACTTCCACAATATTAAACTACGCGTAAACAGTAAATGTTGAATCAAAATAGAGACGGAGGGAGTATCTTTTATTTAACTACATTTTTTAGATAATGTTGATGAAATAAAAAAAAAAAATTATTCAATTTTTTTATATTCCATATCAAATTTATAAGTAAATTTTCAAAAAGTATTAATTTGCAATCATAAATGTTGGGTATATTAAGGTTAATGTTGATACTACTTTTTTCGACACTTCACAACTTATGGGGTTTGGTATGATAGTCCACGATGAGGACGACTCTTTCCTTATGTGTCGTACCTTATAGAAACCGGAAAACTACATAGTACATGAAGGTGAAGTTATGGGGGATCATGAGGCGTTTTCGTGGATAAAGAAATTGGGAATCGAGAAGGTTAAGATTGAAGTGGATTCACAAATCTTGGTGTATGCATGGAAGAGTAATACTGAGGCCAATATCTCTCCTTTAGGGAGCATTATCGAGAGTTGTAACGCTTTAACTTGAGATTTACAACATGTGGATGTTAGTTGGATTAATCGTGAAGCGAATAGTTTAGCACACACTTTGACTAGAGCTGAGTTGTTAGGTCTTTTCTTAGTCCTTCATGTTGGGTCGAGACTCCATCCATTGTGGTAGGCCTTCCCCGTGTCGCTTGCTCGTGCTATTAATAAATTGACGTTTCTCTGTCATAAAAAAAAACTTTTGTATACCTAAAACGACTGGTTTTTTAAGAGAAATATTAAATCATGTAAAATAATATAGTGGATCAAAGTTATCTATAAATCATAATTAAATTAAAATAATTAACTGACCAACAAATTTAAGTTGACTTGCATATTAATGTAATTGATCAATTATAACTTACAATATTATAGACATTAATATTATAAATTTATTAATGTTGTTATATTAAAATTATTAACAAATCAATATCTAATCCATTTTTTTTAACATATATATATACTTGAAAAATGCATAATTATTCTTCGATCTATTGTAAAAAAATATCATTAAACATATATCTCCAACACTTATTTCAAACTCTATAAAGTCGATCCAACAAATTTGATGTTAGATGTGTAACAAATAAAGACCCTCATCGAAGATGTTGAAGTCCAACGGGTAACCTCCTCCATACCATCAACATATTCTCTATCATCATCCAAAAAACTCTTAGAAAAGCAAGTTTCCCGAAATGTTGGATGAATTAATCAATTGAAATTCTTACATCATCATAACATGTAGGTCCACAAACTACTTTCAAGAGTATCCTCAAGTAATGTGTCTCACCCGAATCAGGAAGAACGTAAAATATATGTTAGGTTGAAAAAACTCACTTCCTTTCAACCCACTCTACTGGTTTTCGACTTCCATACGAAAAATTGTGGTACAGTATTTCGGCATAGGTCAATTTTTTTGCTTTAGAAGAATTTTTATTGAGTTCAAACAAAGGTAAAAATATTTTTTTCTTTACAAATGGTCTTTTCTAGGGATGACAATGGGTCAGGTCTAAATCTGGATTCGGTACAAAATCGGCCCACACGAGACGGGTATATCTGGTCAAATGGGTCCCGGATCGGGTATGGACCCAATGGAACAAAACCCCTCAAGTTTGAAAAAGTAGTGGTATTGCATAAACTCGACCCGTAGATGTATATATATATATATTATTACTTTTTTCCGAACTAAGGTATATAATTAAATTAGAATGTGAATGGATACATATACTATCAATTAATTTGTACATCTTTATAATTTTTATTTTTCAAAAATTGATGAGAAATTATATATATACCTTACAACAATTTTTGTTAGTGATATGGTTAAAATTTTTAAATTACAACTTTTGATAATTAGAAAATTAATTTATAATGAGCTCGAAATAAATTATTATGTGATTAATTAGTTAGTTAATGTACGTAGTAATTAATTTTTATGAAAACTGGAAAAAAATGATGGATTTGGGTGAATTTATTCATCGGGTTCGTAGGGTGGAACGGGTCTAGGCAGGTTTTGAGGTGGGGTGGGCGGGTCCTGCGACAAACCAAACCCTTTTCAAACCCGTCTCGTTGTCATCCCTAGTTTTACCAAAACAGATTACCAACTTCCACCATCATTAAATATAACATTCAACTTAACGTAAAGATAAAAATAAAATCGTCCAACTGAAAATTTATGTAATTTATCTCAAAGTAAAAAATTCTCCAACCAACTTCACATGAAGAAATGTATATATTACAGTCATAGATATTTTGCATTTTAATTATTATTTATGGTATATTCATTTTATAATATCCCTAATTAACTTTTATATATATATATATATATATATATTATTTATTATCATAATTATACCATTAATAATTATTAATTTAATTTAAATATGTATATACTTTATATGATAAATAATCATATTTATCATATATAACATTAACTTTAAATGTTATTTATTTAGATAATTAATAAATATCAATATGTGTGTTATCTTTTTCGATATAAACATAACTCAACCATGAGTATGGACAAAAAATAATAATACAATGATTATTTATAAAAAGATTACATATTCAATAAATTATATATATATATATATATATTTTTTTTCTTTTTAGAAAAGTAAGAATTGTCTATCTATATATATAGATAATTTATAAGTCTTTTAATAGTAAATAATTTGGAGATAAAATTGAATCTTTTATTTATTTTAAAAATCACAAAAAGAAATTAAAATACAAATTATTAAATTCAAAAGTTATCAAAACACAATATTAAAATAGTTTATAGATTAATAAAATTAACTGATATAATCTATAAGTTACTAATAGTAAGATAACTATGTTTATTGACTCATTCAAATAAATTTTAAACTTATTTTATAATTCTTCCCTCACACAAATTGGACAAAATGGATGAATATTTAAATTTGAAAAAAATATTGGAAAAACAATGACATACACATAGAGCTAGACTGCATTATAAATCGGGGAAAAAAATGGAATCAACTTTTAAAAATAGGTACAATCCAATCTTAATATAATAACAAAATAAAATCACTATGTATTACAATGGGTGAGATCAAAACATGGATATTAAGATCAAAACTGAAAAACATTAAATCTCTTCAAAAAAATTTTTTTAACAATACAAACTAATCTAAATGAACAATAGATATATTCAACAAAGATACGAAAGATCCATGAACAAAGTTACCTTGATGACTTGAAAACGTGAATATTACACCTCGTAAGATCAACCAAATTGAGATTAACAAATATTTTTAAAAAAATGAACATATCTTTAAAATTAAAAACTAAATTGAGCTATAGTTAGAGAAACATAATTCACAAACTAAATCCAAATATATAAAACTAAACATTCGACATTAAATGATTTGGTAAATGTAAATTACATGATACGTACACGTGTAATTTCAAGATTAGATGACAAATTAAAATAAACAGTAAAACATACACGAAGTATTGTTTATCATTGACATACACGATTCTAGAAAATATATTTGGATACCCAATATCTTTTTAAAAAATCATTAAACTGATATACCTTTACATACATACATCACTGAGTATTGATATATCTCGAAGGATCTAATGTTGATAATACAGTGATGGTGGACCAATACAATGGTTTCGTCTATTTTGTTTAATTAAAATATTATTAAATTAATTTATAGTCATTAAATTTTGCTCAATCATTGACTCAAGAGCATACACCTTTGGTGATCATAATTTTATTTGTGCAATATAATGCAAATTTATTAGTTATGTGGTTAGAGCTGTCAAAACGGGCTAACGGGGCGGTGCAGTCCATAACCCACCTCAACCCATCATTTTGCGGGTTTTGACGGGTCGGTCCACAACGGGAACGGGTTGAAAAATACTCAACCCAACCCAACCCATGACGGGTTGCGGGCTAGTCCAGAGACTTTTTCATTTTTTTTTTTACATTTATTATTATAATAAATTTTAAACAATACATAAATAATTACTAAAAATATAAAAAAATAAAGTAAAAATAATTTTGGAAATACATGATGAACATGGTGTATTCTCAAATCTCAATTTTATTTAATATAATATTTTGTAATTTTGTATCTTGATTTAAAGTTGAATTGAATCATAAATTTTTAATATCACATCTTACTCACATTCACAGTTCAACTTAATAAGTAATGCTTCATTTAACCTTAAAAAATAAAAAATAAAAAGCATGCGGGCCAACCCGCCCCGTCCGCGGTGAAACCCGCCAAAATCCACAATCCATATGGTCTAGTCCATACAGATCTGCATTTTAAACGGACTTGTATTATTCAACCCAACCCACATTTTTAATATGCGGGAACGGACCGACCCAACGGGCCTAGCCCATTTTGACAACTCTATCCGTAGTTTTAGTAATATAATGTATTGTGATTTAAAAGAAAAAAATGTGAAAATAATTAAAAAAAAAAAAAAGTAAAATTGACTTAACATAAAAATAGAAAAATAGTTGAGATAATGGATAAAATAGTTAGTGCTCGACTGCCCGTTACCAAGGGAGAATTATAGGATTCCATTTGACTAATATGAATTATGTAAATTAATTTACTTATATAAAGGTATCTAATCCAATGTTTATAACTAATACACCCTCCATTTTTTAATAGGTGATATTTTAGCCTCTTTTTTTTTTTTTCTTGTACACAATTAAATGATGTTTTAAAAAAATCACATTATTTTGTTTCAATTATGTCATCCTTTTAACTTAAAAAACCAATTATTTGAAACATAAAATTGAAAAGACTTGAAAAGAATGATAGATTTGGTTAAAGAATTTGAAATTTTTTGAAATATAATGTGCATTAGGAAATTAATGTTATTAAAGACCTCTATTATTTAAGGGTATACTTATCAATACATACCCTTTTTTAATTTCAATAAATTTCACGAAAATAACACTTATTAGAAAACTGTTGGAGTAAGATATACTAATAAAAAATTTAACATGATCAAAATCACTATCCACATAGACTAGAATAGAATATAGTGTACGTATAGCTTGGATATTAAACCTTAGATAAAAAAAAAAAAAAAAAAAAAAAACTTAAAAGATGGGATATGAATATGTAGACCTGTCAAGACGGGCCAACGGGGCGGGCCAAAATCGCAAAAGCCCGTCATTTGGCGGGACGGGGCGTGCCAACCCGTTTGTCAAGCGGGATGCCAAAACCCCAACCCAACCCACAAACAGGCGGGCCGCGGGTTTCGGCGGGCCAACCCCTTTTTTTTAACAAAAATATTTATAAACATTAAAAGATTAAAAAATACTGTTAATAGCATCATTAAAGAAAAATCTTCACCTATTGTTTATCCAATGAACTTGTCACTTCAGCGGAAGGATAAGTTTGTAAACCAATACATCATAAGATTTACTTACCCAAATGCACAAGAAACTACATTTGCAAATATTAAAAAGATAAAAAAAACTCAGGGCAGAAATATAACTTTTTGAGCAAAGACGATGCACGGAGGGCCTCGAATGTTGTCGGACGGCACAAAAGCCAGGATTAGGAGGGAATGTCGATTGTTGAATACAGAAAGGTTTATAAAGTAATTTACTTCATTTTTTTTGTATATGCAGCAGGGAATGTGAAATGGGCTTGCTGCGGCTAATTAGGTAACTAGGGTTTAGATTTTTTTAATTAATTAATAATATAATTTTTATTAAAAAAAAAAAGGCGGGCCAGCCCGCCAAAAACCGCCCCAACCCGCCAAAACGGGCTGGCCCGTCTAGGCCCGCTTCCAAACGGGCTGAAAAATTTCTGGCCCAACCCACTCTTTTTAATGGCGGGACGGGCTGGTCCAACGGGCTCAACCCATTTTGACAGCTCTATGAATATGCCACGGTAATCTATGTCGGTTTCAATCAATTTGAAAGACCAATATAAAAAAATAATAATTTACATTTGAAAAAATGAAAAATCAATAAGGACTTCAATTAATTCACTCATAGAAATCACAAGTTTTTGTGAAATTTAAAATAAGAGTCCAGCATCATATAAACTTAAAAGAATTCACAAATAAATATATCTTAAAAATTAAATGAAAGTTGTCGAGTCCATCCATTTTAATTAATTAATTAATAATATTAAATGGATTATAAGAGTGAGCAAAATTTTCACATAAGATGAACTTATTTTAAATTTTTAACATTAGCCGACCTAATCACGTAACTTTTATCTATAAATTTTTATACAAAAATTATTCAAAGCTACGTGGTAATAATTATTATACCGAAATTCTTTAAAGCTTTAAAAAATTATACTCCAGCTAACTTTTGAATCTAAAATCATTAATAATCTATTTAACAGAGAATTATTAGATTAGCAACTTATTAATTGTTAGGTATATTTGGAAAAGAGAAAGAATAAAGTAATCAATATTAAATGAGTACTAAATATTGTCAACAATCAAATTTAATTAAATAATAAATGAAATACATAATAAAGTATGTATACATATATAAAATATAAGGCGTTATAAATACCATAAAATTAATTTCAGGATGTCAAAATATACAAAAAAAAAAAAAGAAAGATAATATACGGAGTACATAATATTGTGAAAAACTTAACTTTATATTATTAAACAATGTTTTAAATTAATATCAATACATTTTTTTCATAAATATAAAAAAATTGTAATAATATTTTATAGAAAAAGTAGAAAATAACAATAAAAAATATTAGTAAAAAAATAGATCTATAAGAATATGCACAATTTTAAGCTAATGAAATGGATAGAAAATAGTCAAATTAAACTAATGTGTTGGGATATGGTTTATATTAATAAAAGAAAATTTGATTTTGATTTGATACCAAAACCCTAAGTAAAACCCCAAGTATGATGATTTGTCAAGTCTAGATTTTCAGGTTAGAAAAGCTCATATATGTTAGGGAGCTTTAATTTTTAGATAGATTATTCTTTGAATCTATGACAAATGACCTGAAAGCACAAAGCACAAAAGACAAGGAGCTGAAGTGTTATGAAGAAAGTGACAAGGATTCATGAAGGCAAGTATGCTGGACGACAAAAGTCAAGTATGATGAATTTGGATATTCATATACTTTGGACTTGGCATACTTATGGACAAAGACGAGGAATGACTAGGCACTTTACCCAGTACGAGGCCGTTAGCGGGAAGGACAGAATTATTCCAAATTAGCCAAGGAATGAGAGCCACCTGTCACTGCGCATAACAAACTCTGATATTGGAATGCAAATTGCAGAATGGACGTGAATACATGTACTATTTGCATGCAGGCCCCTGAACAATTTGAAAGTTCAAATTTATGGATAAGTTTTGCTATCTTCACCAACGGATAGTTTACTTCATCTATAAATAGGCCATATCTTGAATCATTTCAAGTGAGACGGGACATACATCAAGACACAAGCCATACGCGTTCTATAGCAATATTTTAGCATTCAAAAGTATTCAAAACACTCGAGAGATTAAAAGCTTTTAAGCATATTCATTTGTGAGTGTTATCTTTAGTCCCCACTAGGCAAGCTTATTGTTGATTATCCAAAGCCTAGACAGTGATATCCTATCCTTTATATTCGTTCTTAAATTGTAAAGGATATAACACAATTAGTTGGTACTAGAACAAAACCCTACTTTCACTTTGAGAGATAGATTGAGAGTATTGTTGAGTTCGTAGTAGAGATTGAGAGTATTGCAACGAGAGAAGGTTGTAAGAAATCAAGAGAAGAGAAGGAGAAGAAGTAGAGTGCACCTTGGCACTGTAAAAACAAGCTACTTCCGAAGTGGTTAAGGAATTATCCTATTAGATTAGGAGAGTGGACGTAGGAGCAGTTTAGTCTCCGAACCACTATACGTCTTGTGTTCTTACTTACTGCATTTATCTTATTGCTTTAGCTTTTGTGTTGTTATAACTGCTATTTGCTATTTGATAACTTAGTATCTAAGTGCATATTAATTAAGGAGTATAAAAGGGCCTATCATTTATTCCGCGTACAAGTTGCATACTGTTAAGAATTCTTAGAATCTACTGTTAGTATTTTCATAGGACTTGACACACTGTATAACTTACTTGACTCTGATTATTTGTGTTGATTACTTGCAAAAGTTTTTGAAAAACACACACACGTGTATTCCCCCCCCCCCATACACGTGTCACACTCCTTTTGGGACCAACAAGTGGTATCAGAGCAGGGGTTTAAAGACCACTACTTTGAGGATCAACTTTGGTTACCTGAACTGATCTACTTGTGCACTTTTTGTGATATTCATTATTTCTGATTATTCACTATGCCTAACACATCTTCTTCTGAGAATTCTGGTGTAGCTGTTCCACCACCTACTACTATGGAAACCAACCCCATCAACAAGATATCTTACCAGAAACTGCCTATGTTCTCTATTGAGAATTATGACTTCTGGAAGATAAGGATGAGAGCTCACTTGGCCTGTCTCCATGATGAAATGCTAAGGGTGATCACTAAAGGTCCATTTGTGTTCATGAAACCCAACACAAATGTTACAGAAGCCCAAAGAGCAACTGGAGCACAAGAAATTTCAAAAGATGATGATGAGCTCACTCCTGAAGAAAGAAAGAAGCAGAATCTCAACTATGTTGCAATGAACACCCTATATCAGACCATTCCAGATGCTATAATGGGTAGAGTGTTTCACTGCACAACTGCAAAGGAGATATGGGACACATTAGCTCTAATGTGTGAAGGAACTGACAAGATCAAGGAAAACAAACTTTAAGTTGCTGTTCAAAAGTATGAGCAATTTAGGGTGAAATCTGATGAAAACATTGATCAACTGGATGGAAGGTTCACAGACATCATGAATGAGATCAATTCACTTGGAAAAGTATACTCCAAGAGAGAAGTGGCTCTGAAGATACTTAGGAGCTTGACAACCAAATGGAATGTGTATGTTGTCATGATGCAGAATACAAAGGATTTGTCAACAATGCCAATGCAACAAGTGTTCTCAGAACTCAAGGCCTATGAATATGACTTGAATAGAAAGAACAACACTGAGGAACCTGAGAGCAAAGGGATTGCACCGAAGGCCAAATCCAATGAACCTGATTCCAAGAAAACCAGCAAATCAAGCAAGAGTGGAAAAGGAACTGTTGGTCCCTGAACGAGTAGTGAATGGGATTAAAGTCTAGAGGGGAGGGGTGAATAGACTTTAAAACTTTTTCAAACAGAGTTGGGAACCTCTTCTGATTGCTATGTCAACTGGACTGCAAGTCTGCTGGTCCAGATGACTATAGTGATCTGATTGATAAGGTTATATGCGGAATTATGGTGGCCCTGGTTTAAACTCGTTCTTGTAACTTGTTTTACTTAATGAAAATACTCAGCTGATGCTGGTTTGAAAGTTATGGCCTGTTTTAAAGAGTGTTGAAATAACAGTATGCACTATATAATAATGAATGTAAAGACAGAAATGTAAAGTGCAGAAAGTAAATAACACCGGATTTATAGTGGTTCGGATATACGATCCTACGTCCACTCTCACGTCCTAACGTGATGTTTAATCCCTTTAATTTCCACAAATTACAAGGGTCTTGACCTTTATAGTCCCAAGGTTAGGACTTTGAGATCTGAGCCGTCCTAACAGCTACGGTCTCCACAAGTGATTGTAAGCACTTGCACTTTGAGGGGTTCAAAAACTTTAACCTTTCGGTGAGGGTTTGGGGTTTTTGAGGTGTATCCAACTAATGGTTCAAGCTTATAATTTGCTTAACCACTATGCCTAAAACAATTGATATACAATATGAACAGGTTTCAGGTTCTTAAGGGTTGGATAGGAAGCACTTAAGAGCTATGGATAATCTAATGGATTTCTGGCTCTTGGAGAACTCTTAGAACAATATGGCTTTTTGCTTGATTGCTTGCTTAGCTTGAGAATTCTCTCTTGTGACTTCTGTGTTTGTGATTCCTCATCCTCTTGTATTTATAATGGAGATTGGTTGCAACTAGCCGTTGGAGTTGACTAGCCGTTTGAGCAATCTTTCCATAATAGCTTGATTCCTTGATTCCAGCCGCTTGATTGCTTCAATCCTGGGATCATGTCAATCTTCTAAATAAGGTAGGTCTTCGTTTGAATTGCAAGATGACTTGGGAATCAGCCGAGTCCTGGAAGAGCACATAGTCTTCTGATCTGTACTTCTAGTCTTCTGACTACTCTTCTGGCCTTAGGTCTTCTGTCTTCTGATATCAAACGAGTAACACTCTTCTGATCTGGAAATTCTTTGTACTGCTTTAGGCCATCTTCAATCTGGGACTCCATCAGATAGGTAGGTATACAAGCACCTTAACTTATCTGGTCTTCAAGGATCTTCTAGTCTCCATGTCTTCTATTCTTCTTATCTTGAGGATAGGCATGTAAGCCAGGACTGTGCTGATCAGCTGATAACAATACAGTTGATCACACAAGACTAGTCTAAGATGTTCTATACAAGTCAGCTGATCCTATTACATTTATAAACTCTAAGTGTTTTGACCATCAAAAACTATTCTAACATCAAGTGGGGCTTAGGGTGAATTTATATCCCAACAATTTCCCCCTTTTTGATGAAGCCAAAACTATACTTGATAAGTGCTCTTAATAAGTTAAGATAAGAGTTTATAACATGCTTAAAACTGAAGTATCTGATGAAGACAATGAGAGTTTGTCTTGTAAGCAGAAAGAACTAGAACTTGAATATAGATAGAACTTTTACAGATTACAAGTAATAGTTTCTTTAAACTTCTAAGCTAGTCTTCATCAGGTCTTCTGATCTTCAAATGCGGTAGGCCAGGTACAGACGAGCTCGAACATCTTCCATGTGTTGTGCGTTTGTAACATTCTCCTCTTCATAAATCTTGTACAGAATCTTCTTGATTTCAATCATGTTGACTCTTCCTGAATCCAGAAGGGGTGCATCCCATTTGGGTTCTTCAGGAGGTAGGATTCTGCAGTTGTCAAGTCCTTTGGCTGTCTTGACAATTTCTTCCCAGAACTCTGGATCTTCAAAGTTCATGAACTGGGAGAATTGTAAGAATTCTTCTTCATAAGTAGGAAGAGGGCCAAATTTCCTTACTATGTGGTGTTGAATTTGCCACTTCTTCTTCAGGGGATACCATCTTGGTAGCTCATCTTGAAGGGCTAAGTAATCCACATAATTGCTATCAAACACCAGGACCTTGTCTTCTTGTGCTTTGTCCTTCATTGCTTTCCTGAGTTTGGCAATTCTTCTTTCAAATTTGGCTTTGACTGCCTTCGCATCATTCAGCTTCTTTTGCTTAAGCTCTTGAGCTTCAAGCAACTTCTTTTTCTTCAACTCTAGAGCCTCCTTCTCTTCTGCAGTAGGCTCTGCTGGAGTTGGCTTCTTGCTGGTCTGAGCTGACTGAGCTTGCTCATCTGCCTTTCTTTTCCTTGTCATTCTCTTTTCAGGGACTTGTTCTTCAGGAGCAGTGATCTGAAGAGTCTTGGCAGGAGCTTGAGTGGATGCTTGAGTGTCTTCTTGAGCAATTTCTTTGCCTTTGCCTTTTTCTTGCCTGTTCTTGATTTTGCTCTTTAAACTACTCAAGGTTTCATTCAGCTCATCTTGAGATACTACCATTACAGCTTGTTGTGCAGTAGACTTCTCAAGAGCTCTTATCAGCATATCTTCCCCCTTTTTGGCTTCAGCAAGTGCAGCCGCAAAAGGCTTCATGGCATTCATGATTTCCACTTTCAGAGTATGCTTCAGTGCCATGGCATTGACCTTGTTGACAGCAGTAATATGAGAAATACTGTGTTCCATGACATGAGAAAGAGAATTTGTGGAGGAGGCTTCTTCGAGTTTTTCTGCAAGTGCATTCAACTTGGCTGCTGTTTCCTTCAGCTGAGTCTGCAGTTTCTCATTCTCCTCTGCAGCTGTTTTAAGAAGAGCTTGTCCTTCAGTGGCTCTTGCTTCAGCATCCTCAATTCTTGTTTTGTAGGTGGTCTCCATGCGGTGCATCTCATCAGTGTAAAGATCAGCAAACCTTTTGGAGGTGTCAACTGACAACTTTTGATAGGTACTTAAGTATTCTCCTATCTGTTGATGGAGTGCTTCACCAAACTTGTCTTCAATGTCAAGGATTTGGTCACGAAGACGGGTCTTCTGTTCCCTTGCAGCTTTCTCAACATATCTTCCTAGCTGCAGGCCTAAGCCTTTTTCAAAGTGCAAGTCTATTGCAGCTTTGATCTGGGAGCAGATGTCTGCTGTATGGTCAGATGGGGTAGAAGATGAGGTTGTACCATGAGGCCTGGTGTGAACAATTATTGCTTTGCCTCTTTCTTCAGCTGATAGGTACTCCTCATCGAGGTAGCAGGTTGTCGCCTTAGTCAGATGGGTCATGATCCGTCTGCCTGCATCTCCTGGTGTATACATGAAGTGAGTCAGGTCTTCTGAAGGCTTGAAGTGAGCTGGAACTCTGACTACTTCTCTTTCAATTTCTTCTTTGTCAGCTGGTGCAGCTGAGTCTTGAGCAGGGGCAGCTGAGTCTTCTGCAGGGGCAGCTGAGTCTTCCGCCAAGACGGTGCAGCTGATTCCTTCATCTGTGCTTGTTCAGCTGTCTGCTGATCCGATGAGCCTACTGGAACATCAGCAGTGGGAACTCCTAGGATCCGGTTGCAGACTGCAGTTAGTGCCTCATCTGGTAGTAGCTGAGCAAAGGATCGAACTTGAGCAACTTCCTTTTGCTCCATCTCCCAGTCGAGGAAGTTTTCCTTTCCTCCCATTCCTTCCATGACCTGAATAAGGTCATCTACATCATCTCTTCTGAGCTCAATCCAAGTGCATACCCTAAGCACTTGTTCAAACTGGATTGAAGTCTCATCAACTCCAGGGATGGTGGTCTTGAGCAGGTTGGCTATCTTCATCCTCATTATCTTTTCTGTTAGGCACATAGGGTAGTGCACCATTTTGAACTGAGGTTGAGAAGGACCAGCTTGAACCAGGTCTTCTGGTGCCAAGTCTTCTGGAGCAGAAGGGACAGAGATGGTAGAAGTTTGGATAGTTGGGGCATTTTCCTCTGCTGTGTGAGTATCAGCAGGGATTTGGGGAGTGATTTGTTCTACAGTGGTCTGTTCATCAGCAGGGTTTTGAGTCTGCTGGTCTGGTTCAGTTTCTTCATGAAGCTCAGTAGAGGGTTGAGCTTGAAGGTTTTGGACATCTGCTGTTTGAACATCAGCAGGGTTAGGCAATAATGGTTCAAGGGTTGATATAAGCTGGGCTTGTTCCTCTGCTGTGTGAGTATCAGCAGGGATTTGGTTTTCAGTGTTTGGGGGTTCAGATGGGTTGGAATCATCAGAAGGGTTGAGGGAAGTTATTGGGGCTATGCTCATGGGAGTAGGGAGCCTGGATTTCTTGGTTTTCTTGGTAAAAGAAGAATTGTTCTGCTTTCTCTTCTGACCCTTCGATAATTTAGAAGGAGTAAAAGTGAGAGAGGGGTTAGAAGTACCTGCCTTTTTCATGGGAGAGGCAGTTGGAGTGACATCTGAATCAGATGGGGAGATGAGCCCTGATCTGATCAGATATCTTCTTTGTGCTAAGGTCTGATTGTCATCATCATCATCCTCAGCAGCCTTCTTCTGAGCCTCATCTTTGGATGGCTCTTCTTCTTCTTCAATAACATCTTTGGAAGATGCTTTAGCCAACAGCTTCCTCTTCTCTTCTTTCAACCTTGCTGCCTCAGCAAGAGCTTCCTTCCTTAAGTAATACTTGGAGATGTGGAAGGTCTTATGAGGTCCCATCTTGTACTTTCTTGGGAGTACTTCTGGAAGAATGATACTCAGCTTGTTGACAAAGCTGACAGTAGAGGTCACCTTCCATTCTCTTGATTGAAGGTCCAAAGTCACCTTCTTGGCTTCAAGAGCAATACGGTCCAAGAAGAGCCCTTGCCAGTCTCCATCAATCTGATCCCAGATTGCTGCCATAACTCTAACTTTCAAAGTGGTAACAACATCATGGCTGAAAGTGTTACCAAGCAGCATCTTGCCTGCTATATCCATTAGAGTTTGAAACTTAGGTTCTAATTGGGATTTCTTGAGTCCAGAGGCATCTTCAGCCTTGATTTTACCATCAGTGAATATCTCCATGTACTCTTTCTCCTTACCCATAATGTAGGTGGAGATATTGATCTTCCCCCTTGACAAACCGAACAGTTCCTGAAGGATTTCCCTTGTTACCTTGACCTTGTGTCCATCCATGACACTTTCAACGTGAGAACCCTTCATCACAGCATTGGAGTAGAAAGTCAGCACGTCTTGTTCATAGACATTCGTGGGTGCTGCTTCCAGAAAATCTCGCAAGTTGAGGTTGATGCAGCGAAGAAGGATCTCCTTATTCTCATCTGTATGCTTGCCCTTGAAAAATAGAGCATTCTCAGTGAAAATCTTCCCTTCCCTAGACCACTTTGTTGCATCTAGAGTTCCAGTGCTCTTGGTCTTCTCGTCGTAGATCTCAATGATTGCCATTCTAAGAATTTGAGTGTTAGGTTTTGAGAGAGCTTGAAAGAGATTTACAGAATCAAGAGAGTATTGAGAGCAATTGAGTAATGTGAGCGAAAGGGTTTGGAAGAGGTTTAAGGGTGTGTATATATACTCCAACAATTCTTGATCTAACGGTCAGAATTGGGTTTAATTGTGGAGTAGAGCCCAAGATTTTCCTTCTTAGATTTTTGGGCCTTTTCTTTAAATTTGCCGGCGGAATTTGCCAAGTGGCAATAGTTGATTTGCTGGCAATTTGGTAATTGAGTATTAATGACATCATTACCAAAAATAGCCGTTGTGACTAATTTTATGGCAAGAATTGATCATCAAGGCCGTTTTTTTTTATAAGTGAATTGCATTCCTTATATAGGCCAATTTGTTTAATTACATTCAGGAGTAAATCTAGAATGAATTACATGATCAAAGATAGTCATTAAACTCTAATTTGAAGTGATTTGATCAGTAGAGTGAAGTCTTCTGATTTCCTGAAAAGGTCTGTTGATTTCTCTTGGAAGTCTTCTGGTCAGCTGAGTAGGTCTTCTGATCAGCTGAGTGGAGGATTGAGATTTGCTGAGAAAATCTTCTGTGCTTTGAAGGTCCGACCTGGTTTGATGGATCCTTCATTGTTGCTGTGATGATCCAACCTGTATGATGGATCTTCCAGCTTTATTGTGAGTGTTGATCCAACCTGGTTTGATGGATCCTTCTTCATTGCTGCGATGATCCAACCTGTATGATGGATCTTCCAGCTCTATCTCTGAATCAAGTAGGACCATCAAATCAATATGTAGATGATCAGCCTGGATGATATCCCACTGGTTCAGGTTGCCTTCTCCATCTGATGTTCCTCATCATCAGATGGGATGTAGCATCTAATGTGTCCTTGTTGAATTTCTTCGCTTCTCTGGTAGGAGAAGAAAGATTGGAAGTGGCTTCAATGGAGTCGAAGAGGGGGCCGTGGACTCAGCCTTCATGTTCTGTTTAGGCACAATAGCTTTGTCCTCTGCATCTCTTCCTCCTTTAGCTTTCAACAAGAACGTCTCTTCTTCCTTTAGCTTTCATAGGCATACTCATGTTGAGTAGGCCAAGTATGTTGATCTGCATCATCTTTATCTTCTGGACAAATCTTCATCTCCTTCACCCAAGACTTTGGTTGAAGAATGATCTTCATTCCATCTCTTCTTTCAATCTTCTCCATACCTGAAACAAAAATTATAGTTTGTGATTTGTGTTCTTAGGTGTTCTCATAACTTCCTCCTTTTATAGGGGTAAAATTGAGGTAGTGGAGTGAAAGATGACAAAACTATAGAGTTGATAGGTCTGTATTTCTGAAAAGTTACTTCTTAAGATCAACAATGAGATTCTTGATCTAAGGGTTCACATTTAAAGATATTCAGACTTTATCTTATGGAATGCAGAAGTTATAAATTTTGAGCAAGAGTTATTTGAAATCCGTACTGTGCATGCATACTGTTGAGTCGGTAAGGGTGGTGTATTAATCCAACCAAGTATAACTCAATAGTACACTGTATTTATGTATATAAATAAAGTATTTTATGAAGAATAGTTTATTATTATACATAGTATACATTGCTGGTGAATAAAGAAGTCAAATAACTTTGTTCAAGTCTGCTGTATATATATATATGTGACATGTAGTGCAGATTTTAGAGTATTTCATCAAGGATTCTTAAGGTATCATTGATTCCCCCTTGATTAGATGACTCTAAGTTTTCCCTCAGCTTTATTTGTCTTCATCGGGAAAGAACTTACCTGAAGATGAGGGTGTCTATTCACCTCATCTGATCCTCCTAGTCTGCTGCACCTGTATCAGCTGAGGTCTTCAGCTGATCTCTACTCTTCATGTGCTTGGATCCAGGAGTCCTAAGCTGTAGCATAGGGTCTTGAATCGTTCTTCAGCTAGGGGCTTAGTCAAGATGTCTGCTCTTTGGATATCTGTGTGAATTTTCTCCATCTTGATGTCCTTCTTTTCAAGGTGGTCTCTTATGAAGTGGTGTCGGATGTCGACATGCTTGCACCTTGTGTGGAGGACTGGATTTTGAGTGATGGCAATGGCACTGCTGCTATCACAATATATAGGGACTTCTGTTGCCTCTACATTGTAATCCTTGAGTTGTTGAACTAGCCAGAGCAGCTGACTACAACAACTACCAGCTGCCATGTATTCTGCTTCAGTGGTGGAGGTTGCAACTGAGGTTTGCTTCTTAGAGAACCATGAAATTAGCTTGTTGCCTAGAAATTGACAGGTTCCAGATGTGGATTTCCTATCAATTCTACATCCTCCATAGTCTGAGTCAGAATAGCCACTCAATTCTAGATTGTCATCAGCAGGGTACCATAGTCCTAGGTTGACTGTTCCTTTTAGGTACTTGAGAATCTTCCTTGCTGCTTCTAGATGACTTTGCTTTGGGTTTGCTTGAAACCTAGCACATACTCCTACATCAAATGTTATGTCTGGTCTGCTAGCTGTAAGGTATAGTAGAGATCCAATCAGTGCTCTATATTCAGCTTGATGTCATCTGGTTCCATTTTGAAAGATGTCATCATTGGAATCCTTGCAGTCTTGCTTTGTAGAGCTTTGAATCTTTCTAATAGGCTCTTGGTATACTTGGACTGGTTGATGAAGATCCCTTCTGAACTCTGCTTGACTTGAAGTCCTAGGAAATAATTCATCTCACCCATCATGCTCATTTCAAATTTTCCTTGCATAAGTTCAGAGAACTTCTTGCACATCTCTTGATTGGGTGATCCAAATATAATGTCATCTACATATATTTGTACCATTAGAATGTCTTCTCCTTCTTGTATTCTGAAAAGAGTTCTATCAACTTTGCCTTTTGTATATCCATTGTCAAGTAGGAATTGTGACAATGTGTCATACCAAGCTCTAGGGGCTTGTTTTAGACCATAGAGAGCCTTCTTCAGTCGATATACTTGATCACCTTTTTCAAATCCTGGAGGCTGCTCTACATATACTTATTCTACCAGAATACCATTTAGAAAAGCACTCTTGACATCCATTTGATATACCTTGAAGCCCATATATGATGCATAGGCTAGAAACAGTCGTATGGCTTCTAATCTGGCTACTGGAGCAAAGGTTTCATCATAGTCAATCCCTTCAGATTGAGAGTATCCTTTTGCAACTAGCCTAGCCTTATTTCTAGTTATCACATCATTTTCGTCCTTCTTGTTCTTGAATACCCACTTTGTTCCTACTACATTGTGGTTTTCAGGACGATCTACCAATTCCCAGACTTCATTTCTTTCGAATTGGTTTAGTTCTTCTTGCATAGCAGTGATCCAATTGCTATCTGTCATTGCTTCTTCTATGTCAGCTAGTTCAATGTTGGATAGGAAGGCACACCAGCAGAACATAGATGATTGTGAGTTCTGATTCAGTTGTCTTCTGGTCTTGACACCTGATTCTGCTCCTCCTAAGATGAGGTTTGATGGATGATTGTTTCTCCATGTATGCCTCACGGGAGTATCTGCATTGGATGAGCTTGGATTCTCATCTGATCTAGTGCCATCAGGAGGGTTGACTTGATTAGGTTGATCATCATCTGTATCTTGTGTGTCAAAGAGATCATTCCCCCTGGCATTTGGGATTGGTGCATCTTGATTCTGGTCAGCTTGTCCTGCTTGAGTTTGAGATCTAGTGACAGGTCTATGAGGCTTATCCTCCTCTGGTTCTTCAGGGAAAGGTTCATTTACTTCAATGAACTCATCTGGTCTGGACTTGATCACTAGATGTCTCATCTGTTCTGCAGCTGAGTTTGTTTCTACTGCATTCTTATCACAAGATTCATCAAAAACAACATGAGGTGTTTCTTCCACAAGAAGGGTTCGTTTGTTGAGTACCCTGAATGCTTTGCTAGTAGAGGAGTATCCTAAGAATATCCCCTCATCTGCTTTGGCATCAAAGGCATTCAACTTACTCTTCCCATTGTTGTGAATGAAACACTTACAACCAAATATATGAAAGTAAGATACTCTAGGTTTTCTTCCTTTCCACAGTTCATATGGGGTTTTCTCATGTATTTTATGAATACCTGACCTGTTTTGAGTGTGACAAGCTGTGTTGATGGCTTCTGCCCATAGCTTCTTGGGAGTGGAGAATTCAGCAAGGAGTGTTCTGGCAGCTTCTTTGAGTGTTCTGACTCTTCTTTCAGCTACACCATTCTGTTGAGGTGTTCTTGCTGCACTTGTCTCATGCTGAATACCATTAGTAGTACAATAGGCAATAATATAGGAGTTAATGAATTCAGTGCCTTTGTCACTTCTAATTTTCACAATTGGTTCTCCTTTCTCTACTTGGATCCTCTTCAATATATAGTTCAGGGAGTTTCTGCTGTGTTTCACTCTTCTTGTATAAGAAGATAACCCAAGTAAACTTGGAGTAGTCATCTACAACAATAAGAGTGTACTTTCTTCCTGTTAGAGTGGTTGGAGTGATTGGTCCAAAGAGATCCATGTGAAGCAATTCAAGAACTCTGCTGGTTGATGCTGTCTTCTTGGTCTTGAAGGAGACCTTTGTTTGTTTTCCTTGTTGACATGCATCACATACCTGATCTTTACAGTAGAGTTCATTAGGCAGACCATCAACTAAGGATTCCCTTTCTAACTTGTTCATAGTCTTAAAGTTCAGATGACTAAGACGTTTGTGCCATAGCCAGCTGACATCTTTAGGGCTCTTCACAAGCAAACATGTATCCTTAGGACAGTTGTTCCAATTTGCAAGATACATACTTCCCTTTCTAGATCCTGTTAGAAGGTTTTGTTTTGTTCTTTTATCACTTATGAGACACTCATCTTTAGAGAATTTGACTGAGTAACCAGTGTCACAAAAATGAGAAACAGATAATAAATTAAACTTAAGACCTTCTACATATGATACATCATGTACCTCAATGTCACCATTTTTAAGGGTGCCATATCCTTTTGTGTTACCATGCGCGTTATCACCAAAGAAAACTTTTGGACCTTTCTTCTCTATGTAGTTGGTCAGCAGGGCTTTGGTTCCTGTCATGTGAGTTGAGCATCCACTATCTATGTACCAAGTTTCTCCTGCTAGACCTCCTCTTCTGTATAGGTCCCTCCTTTCCTGCAAGAAAAGTTAAGTCTTAGGTACCCATTTTATTTTGGGTCCTTGGGTGTTAGTACTACCCTTGGGAACCCACATATACATTGGTCGTTTGAACAACCTTGAATACTTGAGTTGTTTCCCTCGGGCATCACAGAACCAAATCTTACCAGTCAGCACCTTGGACTGATTTGATTTGTTCTTTGTGTCAGCTAAGTAATAGTCAAATGGTTTCCCTTTATAGGAGTGTACATACATGATCTTTTGACTAGTTACATTCGGCCTGGGTGTATTAGCTGGTCGATGCACACGATTATATGGACCATACTCTTCTGTTCTCACAATATCATAAGAGATAGGGGGTGCAAAGAGAACAGATTTGTTTGAAGAAGACTTCTTCTTCTTGGCTGGAGCAGCATACAGCTGAGACTGTCTCAGGCGAGATGGTCTAGGCTGTCTGCTGTTTCTCTGTACAGGCTTGGGGTTAGCTTGTCCTTTACCATTTTTGGTTTTGGGATAGTTAGCCTTAGTTGGTACATATGCCTTTTGGTTCATATTAGGTTCATTGTGTTTAAAACACTCACCCTTTTCATGTGTCTGAGTAGTGCACTTGTTAGGTGTACTACCCCCAGCTGGAGAGGATGTAGATGGATTAAGTTCATAACCAAAACCCATCTTATTGCCATTTGATCTATAATACTCAGAGATACTTTCAATAGTAGTAGAAGCTTTATTGAATTCTGATATCTTTTGATTTAGGCATTCCTTCTCCTTTTCTAAGAGCTTGTGTGCTTGGAAGAGGTCATCGAATTTGGATTGTAGTGAACGAAGTTCCTTAGTTTCTAAAGCTTGAGTTTGTAACATCCCCTCATACAACTGAGTTATTGTGGTATTTTCTTCCTTAAGAAGCTCCACTTCTCTGGTCAATCTTTCATTCATTGTGACCAACTCAGGGGTGTTTTCAAACTTAGCCTTTTTCAACTTAGCAATTTCTTTCCTTAGATCCTTATTCTCCTCTTCCACTTCTATGAAAGCTCTAGTGGCAATATCCAGATCACCTTTTACCTTTCTTAAAGATTGATAATAGGTGTCTTCTGATTCGCCTTCAGATGAGTTTATCTCATCTGATTGTGAAAAAATAGGTGAATGGAAAGTAGTAGTATAGGAGTTTACCTCATTTTCACCTATGGCCATCATAGCTAGGTCGTCTGAATCATCTGAAAAGATTTGATCGTCTGGTGATGTAGGGAGTTCATCACTTTGATATTCAGATTCTTCAGTCACCATTGCTTTCTTGTCTGAGGTTCTTCTCGGCCTTCTTTCTTTCTTGTCATCCAAATCCAGCTCAGGACATTCATAGACATAGTGACCTGGTTTGCGACAGTTGAAGCAAGATCCAGGTTTCTGATTTGAGTTGCCTTTCCTTGGAGGAGTGGCATCTCTTCTTCTAGATCCTCGGCTGTCAGATGACTCCACATCCTTTCTAGGATGTCTTTCTGGTGTTCTTTCTCTGGAACCTCTGGAGGGTGAACTTGCTCTTCTATCTTTGTAGTTTCTATAGAATTTTCTATATTTGCTGTTGAGGGTGTTCATCCTTTCAAATCTTTTGATCATAAGAGCCATTTGCTCTTTCAGACTCATGTCTGATCCTTCAAAGTCTTCTGTTTTCAGAGAAGTCTTGCCAGATGAGGTGCTTGCAGCTTTTGTATTGGCTGCCTTGAAGGCTACAGTCTTGGAGGTAGATGGGGTTGCAGTTGGCTCATCACTTCCTGAGTTCTCTTCTCTTTCCAGATCATATTCATGGGCTTTTAGGTTCTGAAATAGAGTTTGAGCAGACCACATCTTGATATCTTGAGTATCCTTGATGATGGTCTTCTTGAGTCTCCATTTCTTGGTTAGAGAGTCTAATATCTTTAGATTTTTCTCTCTATTTGTGTATTTCTTGCCCAGAGATTCTATCTCATTGATGATCTTGGTAAATCTATTGTCTAGCTGATCAATAGACTCTTCTGGTTGCATCTTGAAATGTTCGAATTTCTTGACTGCTGTAGACAACTTGGATTCCTTGATCAGCTCAGTTCCTTCACAGAGAAGTGCCAATGCCTCCCACATATCTCTGGCTGACTCACAGTGGATTACCTTTGCAATGTACTCATTTGGAAGAGTTTGCATTATGTAATCTTGAGCAATGCTGTCAAGGTTTGATTGCTTCATCTCTTCTGGTGTGAGATCCTTCATGGGCTTGGGAACCAGTTCTCCAACTGGGACTTCTGGATCACCATGTGCAGTGTTGACTGTCATGATGGTGATTGGACCTTCTGTGATTACTGACCACATCTTGTAGTGGACTGATGTGAGATTCTTCCTCATCCTGATCTTCCAGTAATCATAATCCTCAACTGAAAACTTAGGCAACTTTCGCATGTTAGCACTCATGCTGTATGAGTTTTCAAAAACAAGTTTTTCAAAAAAGATCTATTCAAGAGGACTACAGAAAGACTCCCTCAAGTCTTCTGATAATCTAGAGACAGTAGTCCGTTAGAACCACTGCTCTGATACCACTTGTTGGTCCCTGAACGAGTAGTGAATGGGATTAAAGTCTAGAGGGGAGGGGTGAATAGACTTTAAAACTTTTTCAAACAGAGTTGGGAACCTCTTCTGATTGCTATGTCAACTGGACTGCAAGTCTGCTGGTCCAGATGACTATAGTGATCTGATTGATAAGGTTATATGCGGAATTATGGTGGCCCTGGTTTAGACTCGTTCTTGTAACTTGTTTTACTTAATGAAAATACTCAGCTGATGTTGGTTTGAAAGTTATGGCCTGTTTTAAAGAGTGTTGAAATAACAGTATGCACTATATAATAATGAATGTAAAGACAGAAATGTAAAGTGCAGAAAGTAAATAACACCGGATTTATAGTGGTTCGGATATACGATCCTACGTCCACTCTCACGTCCTAACGTGATGTTTAATCCCTTTAATTTCCACAAATTACAAGGGTCTTGACCTTTATAGTCCCAAGGTTAGGACTTTGAGATCTGAGCCGTCCTAACAGCTACGGTCTCCACAAGTGATTGTAAGCACTTGCACTTTGAGGGGTTCAAAAACTTTAACCTTTCGGTGAGGGTTTGGGGTTTTTGAGGTGTATCCAACTAATGGTTCAAGCTTATAATTTGCTTAACCACTATGCCTAAAACAATTGATATACAATATGAACAGGTTTCAGGTTCTTAAGGGTTGGATAGGAAGCACTTAAGAGCTATGGATAATCTAATGGATTTCTGGCTCTTGGAGAACTCTTAGAACAATATGGCTTTTTGCTTGATTGCTTGCTTAGCTTGAGAATTCTCTCTTGTGACTTCTGTGTTTGTGATTCCTCATCCTCTTGTATTTATAATGGAGATTGGTTGCAACTAGCCGTTGGAGTTGACTAGCCGTTTGAGCAATCTTTCCATAATAGCTTGATTCCTTGATTCCAGCTGCTTGATTGCTTCAATCCTGGGATCATGTCAATCTTCTAAATAAGGTAGGTCTTCGTTTGAATTGCAAGATGACTTGGGAATCAGCCGAGTCCTGGAAGAGCACATAGTCTTCTGATCTGTACTTCTAGTCTTCTGACTACTCTTCTGGCCTTAGGTCTTCTGTCTTCTGATATCAAACGAGTAACACTCTTCTGATCTGGAAATTCTTTGTACTGCTTTAGGCCATCTTCAATCTGGGACTCCATCAGATAGGTAGGTATACAAGCACCTTAACTTATTTGGTCTTCAAGGATCTTCTAGTCTCCATGTCTTCTATTCTTCTCATCTTGAGGATAGGCATGTAAGCCAGGACTGTGCTGATCAGCTGATAACAATACAGTTGATCACACAAGACTAGTCTAAGCTGTTCTATACAAGTCAGCTGATCCTATTACATTTATAAACTCTAAGTGTTTTGGCCATCAAAAACTATTCTAACATCAAGTGGGGCTTAGGGTGAATTTATATCCCAACAGGAACTTCCAAAGCTGACTTTTCAGATGAGTTGGCCATGATGGCTAGAAGATTTGAAAGATTAAATTCTAGATTTGGTAAATACAAAAGGTTTTACCAAGATAGAAGAAGAAGGTTCAACTCACCTGAGAAGAAGAATGATGAAAGGAGATCCAGAAGGGACAACTCCAAAGAAGATCCATCTTCATCAACCAAGAAGAGAGATGCTGAAAAGAAGAAAGATGAAGATGAGGATACATGCTACAACTGCAAGAAGACAGGACATTTCCAATATGATTGTCCAGAGCTAACCTCCAAGGAAAGGAAGGAAAGACAAGCTAAGAGGGACAAGAAATATGGAAAAAGAAAAGCATTGAAAGCTGAAGAAGAAACCTCGGAAGATGATCAACTTCCATCTTCATCATCTGAGATGTTTACTGACAGCAGTGATGAAGAATGTCTTACGGCTATTGAAGACAATGATGAGGTACAATCTATTTCTAGTTCTGTCAATTCTAGTAGCACAATGATGTCAAATGAAGACAACCTGAAACTCACTTTTGGTAAGTTGATGGAAGACTTCATGAGACTACAAGAAATTCATGATCAAACCTTAGAAGAATACAAAGTCTTGAATGCTAAGATTGAAAGAATTACTCAGGTTGAAGCTGAACATGATCTGAGAACTAATGAGTTGTGCAATGACTTAACTAAGGAGTTGAATACTCTAAAGGACAAGTCATCTGAACAACTTATTATGTTGGAAGAAAAAGTTAAGCTTCATGAGAGTAAGGATTCAGACTACCAAGCATTGATGACAAAGTTTGAACATCTTTTCAAGGAACATGAATGTCTTAAATCTAGTGAAGAGAGTCTGAAATTCAAACTGGCTGCCCTGTATAAGTCATCTAATTCAATAGATGAACTACAAGGGATGCAAAGGCCTATGACTCAAAGATCTAGACTTGGTTACAATCCAGATAAAGCATCTTCACCATGCCTCAGTAATACTTCAACAAGTATTACTAAGAGAGTCTTTGTAAAATCTGTGGCTCAGACTGAAATTGTTGAACCAAAGCTGCTACAGATAAAGGACAAAGGTAAACAACCCATTGTACCAACTATCCTGAATCACAAGTCAAAGGTTGCAAGACCTAAGACAAGATTCCAGAGGCCTGAGACAATTCAGATGAGTAAAGGTCAATGGAAGACAACTCAGCTGAAAAACTCTCAGACTCAGGCAAGAAAATCACAAGATATTCAAAGAAGACCAACTCAAATGAGAAGGCCTACAATGAATTATCAAAGGAATTTCCAGCCTAAGTACAATGAGTACAGAAGACTTGAATCCTACATGCCAAGGACATCAAGTAATCTGAATACCTATCCACAAAGATTCAAGCATGTTGCACATGAATCAAAAGATAGATTTAGCAGACATATTCACAAGAATAGATACAACTCTTCTAAATCATCCAAGATTCACACTAATACTCAATCTCAACCTAAGACATTTAAAAGGAAGATTGTGTATTTAGATGTTTATGGAAAACAAATTAGCCCTTTTCAAGTAATGAAAATAAGGCAAGTTTGGGTTCCAAAAGGTATGTCTAACCCTCTAGGACCCAACTTTCAAAGGGTACCTAAGTTTTGATTTATAACAGGTTCCTGTGGTGCCATCAACAAAGAAAAGAAGTCCTAAAGAACTTACATGGTACTTGGACAGTGGATGTTCAAGACATATGACTGGAAATAGGGAACTTCTATCAGATTTTGTTGAACAAAATGGACCACAAGTAACTTTTGGTGACAACTCACAAGGAACAACCAAAGGTTATGGAACTCTCAGAATTGGTACTGTAAGTATTTCAAATGTTTCATATGTCTATGGTCTGAAACACAATCTATTTTCAATAAGCCAAATTTGTGATAAAGGTTTTGATGTTGAGTTTTCTAGTAACTTATGTTATATTAAGAACAAATCAAATCAACAGTTACTACTAACTGGGTCAAGGAAAGGTAATGTTTATCTTGCAGATTGGAACAAATCCCCTGAAGATATCTGCATAGTTGCAAAAAGCTCTAAAGATCTCAGTTGGCTATGGCACAAAAGGCTAAACCATCTGAACTTTAATACCTTGAACAAACTTGCAAGATTTTCCTTAGTAGATGGCCTACCAAATGAAGTATTCACAAAAGAACACATCTGTCAAGCATGTCAAGAAGGAAAGCAAGTCAAAGCATCTTTCAAGACAAAGGTTGTCATCTCAACTGCAAGAGCATTACAATTACTTCACATGGATTTATTTGGACCCATTACCCCTGTGAGCATCAGTGGAAAGAAGTATACACTAATAGTAGTGGATGACTTCTCAAGATACACTTGGGTAATATTCATGCTAAAGAAGAAGGAGACTCAACAGAAGCTGGCAGAACTTATGAAGAAAATTACAAATGAGAAAGGCTTGAGCATTGTAAAGATCAGATCAGACAAATGAACAGAATTCATTAACTCTTACATAAATGAATACTGTCAAGCAAATGGAATCACTCATGAAACTTCATCAGCTAGAACACCTCAACAAAATGGTGTAGCGGAAAGGAGAGTTAGAACACTCAAGGAAGCTGGAAGAACCATGATAACAGAAGCAAAGATTCCAAAGAGGTTTTGGGCAGAAGCAATCAATACTGCTTGTCACACCCAAAACAGATCCATGCTAACAAAGGAACAAGGAAAAACTCCTTATGAACTCTTCAAAGGGAGAAAACCAAGAATCTCTTACTTTCATATTTTTGGATGTACATGTTTCATTCACAATAATGGGAAGCAACAATTAAAAACATTTGATAGCAAAGCAGATGAAGGAATCTTTCTCGGATATTCTTCATCTAGCAAAGCTTTCAGAGTTTATAATTGTAGAACTCTTATTGTTGAAGAAACACCTCATGTTATCTTTGATGAGTTTTCTTTCAAGCATAGGACCTCAAACAAAGAAGACAAATCCCATGATGAAATCAACACAAGAGTGACAAGGCTAAGAGATGGTGAAAGAAAAGAATCTACATTTACTGGTGTACACTATCCTGATTTGGACAACCTCAAGATATTCAACATATCTGAAGCCAATCAAGATAGAGACAACTCACCTGAAGCCAACATTCATGAGGAAAACTGCAATGTTGAGTTGAATGAACCCACTCAACCTGAGGTAAGTTCTCCCAATGACGAAGCTGGTAATGCTGAGGGAGTACAAGGATCAAATGATTTAGGGGGAATTCAACCTGAAAATGCCAATGTCAATGACATGGACAACACCCCTGAATATGAAACTGATCTTGCCTTTAATTTTCCTGAATTTTATGTTGAATTAAATGTTGAACCAAATGAGACTAACTTATGTGAAAATGATCAGTCTAGAAGGACATGGCTAGATGCCCATCCTTCAGACCAGATTATTGGTGATCCTACTAGTGGTGTAATCACTAGGAGACAACATGGAGAGAGTGCTTTATTTTGTTGTTTTCTTTCTGAAACAGAACCCACAACCATTGAAGAAGCAATGACAGACTCGAACTGGATTACAGCAATGCAAGAGGAACTAAATCAGTTCAAAAGGAATGATGTTCGGGAGCTGGTAGATAGACCAACACATCAGGATGTTGTAGGAGCTAAATGGGTTTATAAGAATAAGAAAAATGAAAATGATGTTATAGTTAGAAACAAATCCAGACTAGTTGCCAAAGGTTATAGTCAACATGAAGGAATAGACTATGATGAGACCTTTGCCCCTGTAGCTAGGTTAGAAGCAATTAGGCTGTTCTTAGCATATGCAGCTCATATGAAGTTCAAGGTATACCAAATGGATGTGAAGAGTGCATTTCTGAATGGTGTACTTAAAGAAGAGGTTTATGTAGAGCAGCCACCTGATTTTGAAGAAGGAGACAAAGTGTATAGATTGAAGAAAGCACTTTATGGTCTCAAGCAAGCACCAAGAGCTTGGTATGAGACACTATCACAATTCCTATTGGACAATGGTTTTGTGAAAGGCACAGTTGATAGGACCTTATTTAGGATAAGTGAAGGAAATGATATCCTGTTAGTACAGATATATGTTGATGATATCATTTTTGGTTCACCTAATGAGGATATGTGCAAGAAATTTTCAACTCTCATGCAAGGGAAGTTTGAAATGTCAATGATGGGATTGATGAACTTTTTCCTAGGTTTACAAGTCAAACAATCTGAGAAAGGAATTTTCATCAATCAAGCTAAGTATACTAGAGAAATGATCAAGAAGTTTGGCTGTGAAAATAGCAAACCAGTTAGGATTCCTATGAATACAAATTGGAAAATGGATCCTGACATTGATGGATTAGATACCAACCCCACTGAATATAGAGCAATAATAGGTTCTTTATTATATCTAACTGCAAGCAGACCTGATATTACTTTTGCAGTTGGTGTATGTGCTAGATTTCAGTCCAATCCAAAGAAAAGTCACTTAGAGGCTACCAAAAGAATACTTAGGTATTTAAAAGGTACAGTGAACTTAGGATTGTGGTATCCATCTGAAGACAACATTGAGTTGACTGGTTATTCTGATGCTGACTATGAAGGATGTAGGATAGACATAAAATCAACCACTGGCACTTGTCAATTCTTAGGAAACAAATTGATTTCATGGTTTTCCAAGAAACAAACTTCTATAGCTACTTCAACCACAGAGGCTGAATACATGGCTGCTGGAAGCTGTTGTGCTCAAATCTTATGGCTCAAACAACAGCTAAGAGATTATAAAGTTGTCACAAAAGATGTACCTATTTATTGTGATAATAATAGTGCTATATCTATTACTCAAAATCCAGTGTTACACACAAGGTGTAAACATGTGGATATTAGACATCACTTCATAAGAGATCATGTAGAGAAAAAGGACATCAGAATGGAAAAGATTCATACTGATAAGCAAAAGGCTGATATTCTTACAAAACCCCTAGCTGAAACAAGGTTCAAGGAACTTTCAATGGAACTTGGTTTATTAGATCCTGGAGAGAATGTTTAAAGTATAAGGAATTACTTTACTCATGCCAGAGATACTAGTATTAATCCAAGGGGGAACTTAGAGTGAAGTTTTAGGAAGGATAAGTTGATGAGACAATACAAAGTTCGTTAATTTATTTTTCACATTCTGATATTATTTTCAAGAATTTTCATGCAGGAAACTTGGACAAAGTACATGACACTCAAGTACGAGGAAAACTACGAAGGACAACGCAGAGGATGACAAAGAACATGAGAAACTTCAATAGAAGTTGTCAAGGGTTATTCAGTCAAGTTGTCACTTGACTGTAGATAAGTTTTCTTTTTCATAAAAGTTAAACTCTGTTCATCTTTATAGTACGCATTTAATGCTCATAACAGACAAACAAGAGATTTTTGCTAAAAGACGATCAATTGCATGATTTTATGAAAAAACAGCTCACTGTGCGAAGGACACGACATTTGCGTCCTTTGGTGTAACAGAATTGATCTAAACCATTAAATCTTACCAATTCAATCTCAGCCCTACACCTAACACTTTTCAAATTGTACAGTTGAGGAGATATAAAAGCATAACTTAGAATTTTTCACAATTTACGTTTTCAAAATTTCTGAAAAAGCCCTAAGCTAAATCGCTCAAAAATCTTCAAGCTCATCTACAAGTTTTGCTCAAAGCTCTATAACTTTAACAAAAATGTCTTTGAAAATGGGTTAGTATTTCTCATAATCTTCTGTTAAAGACATGCATATTTGTAAAGCTTTCAAGAAAAATAACATGCTCTGTTTTTAGCTCTAAATGAATCTGTTTGAATTTCTTTAGATGCTATATTTACGGATTAGTCATTTATTGAATGATATGCTGTTAGATACATGTGTAATGCTTAAAAACGTGTTAGATTCATACACATACTATGTCTAGAGAACATGATTACAAGTTTAAAACATTGTTGGATATGGTATTATGATGGTATGAGCTTGTTATCCACAGTAAATCTGAGACATAAATGCAAGATACTGTTCAAAGATAGCATAATCTTGTGTTTTAGTAGTAATATTATGCTATTAAACCATACTAATATTGTATATTGGCTATATCTTTAGTTGACTTCAATTCTCCTGATTTGGACATCAACTGGAATTATTTGAGTGAAGCAACCATGCTCCCACTTGGAGAGCTCGTTTAAAAGCTCTACAAGACCATTTTTTAAAGCTCTACAAAGCCAAATGTGTAGTAGTGATGCCCTTGGTATTAATGATGATGAAGATGATAGCGATTTCTAGAAGTTAATATTTATGATATTAGTTTATTTTTGTTGGTGATTTGAATTGGAAGGGTGATCAACACTTAGACATTTATGATTACAATATTTAAAACTTATTATTTTTGTTTTGACACCAGTTATTTTAAATTATATTTAACTTTGAAGTTATTATATATATTTTTAAATTTGATTATATATTTGAATTATAATGGTATGTCGTGTAATTTGGATTGATTTTGGTAGTGTTTTTTAATATAGCAATAAAAATAAAATATTTTTTAAAAATAAATTCCAACAAAAAAATATTATTGGAATTTATATTGGAAAAATTTTCACAATTGAACATTCCAACGATACATGCTCATTGAAATTTTTATTCCAAAAGAATAATATCGTTGGAATTGATATCGAATTTTGACTTGAATAAAATTCCAACGAAAAAAATCGTTGGAATTGACAAGGAAATTTGTGATGGAAATTTTTCAATAGCAGAATATTCCAACGGTATATATCTATTGGAATCAAAATTCCTACAATTTTTTGTTGTTGGAATTTGTGTAGGAATTCGCATTTATTATTTCCAACAATTAAAATTCCAAAGGTCAAAATCCGTTGGATAAAATTTCGACGGGAAATTACCGTTGGACTTGTCGATGCAATTTACGTTGGAAAGAATTTCAGTAGGTGAAAGTTCCAACGATCAAGATCCGTTGGAATGTACCGTCGGAATTTTTTTCCGCTGGAATTTTCATTGAAATTTTACAATTCCAACGCTCACTTTTCCAATGGTCGTATTTTCGCTGGAATTTCCGTTGGAATGGAATCAATGATTCCAACGGAAAAAATGCAAAAAATCGTTGGAATTTCACTATTTTCTTGTAGTGATTAGAAGTAACATCAATGTGTATTTAATCATAACAAACCATGTAGTAAAAATAATTATATAACACAGATTTCACCACCGAGTTGAACATATTCTTCACAATATTGATTGAGTTTTCAACAAGTGAAGATTGAAATTCAATTGCAAAATGCTTAATTAATTGCAACCATGTACTCGAGAGCTCCTTATAACCAGATCAATAAATTATAGCAATCAGTCATACTTTTATCAACGTCCTATCGAAAAAAAATTGAACAATAAAATACTCCATATGTTCCATTATTAATTGAATATTTAATGTTTGCACGAGTTTTAATGTATGCATTGTTTATTAGTATTATGTGTGATAAAGTTGACTTTTAAAAGGAAAATTATGTTTATTTTTACTTTATTGAAGAGAGAGTCATTTGTTTATGTGTAAAAAATAATGATATATGGTGTAAATAAGTAGATGTTTAAGAAAGATTTTTAAAGTAATAAAGAGTAAGTGGTAAATATTCAAATAATAATGGGACAAAGGTTTTTGAAAAATGTTCAAATAATAATGGAACTGAGGGAGTACTAATTTAGTTGTTTTTTTTGTTTTCGAAAGCATTTTTCAAAAATTTTGGTCATTTAAAAAGATTGAAAATTTTATTTTTAAGTTTCATATTTTTTCTACTATTTTTTTTAGGGTTAATTCTAAATAAATACACGACCTTTAGTCTCATTATCAATTCAATCACGAACTTTATCATTATTGTAAAAAATCATAACATTTCATCGTGTTGCAATTAGATACACATTTCTTTTCTCCGGCCAACCATTGATTATGTGGCTTGTCGGAGCTTGGCACGTCAGATTACACATATTATTTTTTATTTTTTTTTATTTTACACATCAGATTGTTTATAGAAATAAAAATAAAAATAAAACTCCCCTTCTTCTGCGTCTTCTCTGAAACTCAATCAAGTTCTTCTTCTTCTCAAACTCAATCAAGTTTTTCTTCTTCCCTTCTCAAACTCTTCTCTGCGTCTTCCTCACTTTTCAAACTCAATCAAGTTCTTCTCTTCTAACCCTAAAAATCAAAATCCGCCTAAAAATCATTTAAAAAAATTCAATCAAGTTCTTCTCTTCTAACCTCCATAGTGGACCTCAATTAATTATTGGTTTATTTCTTCAGAAATTCTTCAATTATTATATACTTTATGAAGAGAGGAAAATATTCTAGGAATTAATGTGTTTAACACTAATGATAATGATTACTGCAACAAAAATATTCTAGATTTTTTTTTTTTTGAAGTATTCTAGAAAATATTCTAAAAAATATATGTAGCATACTAAAAGTCATAGTTAGACTGTTTAATGTACAAAACATTTGCAATTGTAGGCTATAAGTATTCAAGTTTCATGTTACAAAAATAACGGATCATCAACTTGTTTCATGTTTCATTAGCACGGCTCTCTTGAGTACCAACACCATCACTTCCACTATCACCCCTCCCAATGCACCATGCCTTATTTTGTCATTTTTCTTGCGTTTGCAATCTCTTTCTTTTGAATAGAAGACGCGGTCATCATAGACCCACTCCACTAACTTCTGCTCCATTTGCTAACACTTTCCAACCAATATATAAAAAAATAGTCTTTCATCTACGAAAAAAAAATGACAAAGCTCTTGACAATGTTCTTTTTCTTTTTTTTAGGGAATTTTTAGGGTTAGTTTTATGTCTTATGATTTTGATTTTTAGAGTTATAAGAGAAGAACTTGATTGATTGAGTTTGAGAAGTGATAAAGACGCATAAGAACCTTATTGAGTTTGATTTTTTATTTTTTTTTTGGATTTTTAGTGTTAAGTTCTATCCTTATATTTTGATTTTTAGAGTTAGAAGAGAAGAACTTGATTGATTGAGTTTGAGAAGGGAGAAAACGCAGAAGAACTCGAGTTTGAAAAGACGCAGAGGAAGGGGAGTTTTATTTTTATTTTTATAAAGTTTTATTTTTATTTAAAAAAAAAGAATTATGGAAAATCTGACATGGCAAGGCAAGCCACGTCATCAATTGTTGGTCGGAGAAAAAAAATGTGTATCTAATTGCAACACAATGAAAAGGTTAGGATTTTTTTTACAATAATCGTAAAGATCGTGATTAAATTGATACTGAGATTAAAGGTGGCGTATTTATTTAGAATTAATCTTTTTTTTATATTCATAGTTTTTTTTTTGGTATATTTTTTAAAAAAGTATAATATGTGACTAAGTGGTAAATTGGTGACTCGATGTCTAAAACTCGGTCATAACCCATGGGTAATATTCAACTCATTTACAAAAATAATTAGTTACATGTATGTAACTGGCATACACAAGTAATTGTCATAATTGTTTATAATACTCCCTCCATCCCACAATTACTTTCACACTTTCCTTTTCGGGATGTCCCACAATAACTTTCACACCCTTAAAATGGAAAGCCCTTTATAAACTCCACCCTCACAATATTATCAGTTTTACACAAATGCCATTATTTTTTCTCCACACATACCCAAAAGTCAACTCATTTCTTTATTTTATATATAAAAGTTTACAAAATTACCCCTCAAAATCCCCACTAAATTCTCTTTTCTTATTTTGTGTGCCTCTTCACACGTGAAAGAAATCACGGGACGGAGGGAGTAACATTTTATATTAAAAAAATACATATAAAATATTTTTATAAACATATATATATACATACAAGTTTATATAAATAAAAATGTATATATATTAAATATTATTCCCTCCGTCCCGTCACTAGTTGCACACTTTCTTTATTTGGACATCCCAAAATTACTTACAAGCTCTTAATATGGAAATACACCCACAAAATTAATACCCTCTCAACATCATTTTATTTTCAAAATTGTCACCATCTTTTTACATACATTTTACTTTACACCTCATCAATCCACTTTACACCTCATCAAATTACCTAAAATACTCCTCATTTATCTTACATCACCAACCACTAAATTCACTTTTCCTAAAAAAACGTACCGATTAAACCGTACAAGTAATCTTGAGACATAAGGAGTACTATATTTATATCAAGGTTGTAGAAATCGGAAATCGCTAGTCGGGCGTTTTCTGACCGCCTAGCGCCTAGACCGCCTAGGCGATCCGATTTTTTATTTATTTTTTTATATTTTTTTAATTTTTTTTAAAAAAATACATGAATATCAACACTAAAAAAATAATTTATTTATGTATTATTGATTTGTTTCCCAAATTCACGTTTGTAAATGTAATTAGTAATTTTTTAGTTTTTTTTATTTATTTACAGGAATGAAACGACGTAGTTTCAAATTTTTAAATTAAAAAAAAAAAACCGCCTAGACCGTCATCTAGACCGCCTAAGCAGCGCCTAATGAGCCAGCCGCCTAGATGACCCGATTAGTATAAAATCCCATCGGATACCTCCCGCCTAGCGCTAGGCCCGATTTCTGCAACCATGATTTATATATAGCGGTCCCGGATAGAAGAAAAAAAACATGTGTTTTCTCCACGAGTTACCAGGACCACTATACACATAAATTGGATCCAATAGCTTTTTGGACAATATGCAGGTGTTAATGTAGCTGGTCCCGCGTTTCTTGGGAATTTAATTTGCTTTATCTTCAAACTCTGCCTTCCAAGTTCCACCACACAAATATTGTAGGATAAAACACCAATAAAATAATGAATTATTAGGAAATTAATATACGGGAATTAATTTATCACTTTTTTACAAGTTGAAACTTTTTGATGAAACAAAATTCTTTCATTTATTTAGAGTCTTAAGCCTCACGCCCACATGTCTTGGATTCGATTCCAGCTGTTGTCTACTCGATGGGCCTCTCCAAAAGGTAGAGGTGTTAATTCGGTCTATTGTTCACTCGATGAACCTTTTCAAATGTTAGAGGTGATAATTTGACCCACGAATGAGAGAGAGTATTTAATTAAAATTAATATACAAAACTTAATTTCACTGTGAACAATTAGATATGATCACAGTTGAATTGGTGGGTGTTGAGAATATTGTATTTATAGAAGTAATATGTACATACAAGGAATATTTGACTTATTCCTTAATACATACCTCTTCACAAATTCGGATTTTTAAATGAAAAATAATTTTTTTTTATGTATAAGAGCCCTTGGCGAAATTCTTTCATGAATAAATTTAAACAATAAAGAAAACAATTAATAAAATATGAAGGTGTTATGGTAGCAGTTTAGCCTGGGTTCTGTCTTTTATTTTCTTTTCGATCTATATATTAGAAAACGACCAATTTCTTAATTATATATGCCACCGAAGTTGCCACGTGATGATATATATATATCAATATTCAATTAACTTTCATTTTTTCTATTTACTTAATTTAAAAAAAAAAATGCTACTGAGATTTAGTTAGATTTGGAAAGTGAATAAGGGATTTTATTTTGGTCCAAATTAACTTAAATTAGTTATTAGCTAAATTAGTAATTAAAACACATGACATTCATTTAAACGATGTAACACCATTGTGTAACAGGAGATCCCGTTCCTTCTCTTCCTCTGCGACTTCGCACGTACAAGATTACTATAAATAGGAGAGAAGGTAGCTAGGAGGTGGTATCCACACACACAGCACACACCAATTAATTAAATTGCAAGTAATTATGACTTTCTCAAAAACCCTAATTCCCCTCCTCCTCTTCCTGTTTGTGGTATTAACAAACATGGTGGCGTCTCAAACAGTCGCCGAAATCAAGTACGATTCCTTCAGCCCAGACTCAAAAGACCTAATCTACCAAGGTGATGCCTTTCTTCCACCATCTTCCTCATCCGTACGTCTCACAAAAGTCGATGCATCCGGAAACCCGGTGGGTTATAGCGTCGGGCGAGTGGTGTACTCCCCGCCGGTGAAATTCTGGGATACGGGCCTAGAATCGTCCTTCGAGACTACCATAAAGTTCTCCATCACTTCGGTTAATAAGGAACCGGGTGACGGGCTTACTTTCTTCATCATTCCGGTTGACTCTCCCATCCCTAACTCTTCTACGGGAGGGAATTTAGGGCTCTTCAATTCTACGGGTACTGCTCCCTCTGTCTTTGCTGTCGAGTTCGATATCTACTATGCCAGTAATGCTTGGGATCCCAAGTATCCTCATATTGGAATCGACATCAACTCTCGAGACTCTAAAGTCGTTTCAAAGTTTGAAGACTCACTCGGGGAAATAGTGAACGCACGCATAAACTACGAGGAAAACACTAGAACCATACTTGTTAAAGCCGATTACGGGTCTAAAACTGTGACGCTCACCCACCGTTTTGACCTCAAGACCATTCTTCCAAAGGAGGTTCAAGTCGGAATCTCCGCTTCCACCGGAGCCTCGTTCGCCCTTCATGACCTCCACTATTGGCACTTCATTTCCACCCTCATCTGGGATGGCAGCAGCAACAACATCGAAAAACCGGCCTACAATATTGCATGATTAATTTATGCATGTCGATTTCTAATTATGTATAATTATATATGTGTGTTGTAATGATTTTCAGTTCACCGTGCACTAAGACGGCCATTGATCACTATGGATTATGTTCCAATGTGTGTCATCTTATCTTATATATGGTCGCCCAAATTATAAATAAAAGGCGCGCATAACGCAAATTTATAAACTCTTCATGCATGTATTACCTTTTTTTTTTCAAGGCTTTTTTTATAGTTCGTTAACGAGTGCAACTCACGCGTGTATTTGTATGACTGGTTGTATATATTAATCCCTTTGTCCATTATTGAGCATCTTGCCACTACGATAGATAACTCTTTTTTTTATCTTTTAATATTAATTGTATATGCATATTAATTTATTTCTTTTACATATGTATTCACTTTTAATGCACACACCGTAGTCGATCTTCTTGATGCAAACTCGAATGTATGAAATTTGTACCCATTCACATAGTAGCCGTCGTAAGTCCTTACTCGACGTAGTGACCCTTTGCTAAGATCCCTGTCTCAAATTCAAACGAGATGGTAGTGCCCGATTCAGTTGATGGGGGACATCGTAGTGCCCGATTCAGTTGATGGAGTCACCGTAGTGCCCGATTCAGTTGACGGAGACACCGTAGTGCCTGATTCACTCTAGGATGTGGATTATTTTTCTTACTCGATTTCGAGGGTAAGTGAATGATTCATACATTATATTATCAATTAAATATATTATATGAATTTAAATCTTCATATTGTAGTTTAAATTGCTAATTTTTCTCATGTAAATTAATTAAGAACATATAATTATAATTAGGTAAGGTGGATGAAATTAAAAAAGAGTGTTATGTGGGTGAGCATGACGATTACCCAATTATATGGGGTTGTGGAGTTGAGCCAGCCCTGAATATTACGTCAATATTATCTTGAGATTTACTCAATGTGGATTTCAGGTGTTTTAGACTAAGGTACCTTAAAAGAGGTCTTTAGTAATAGTTCAATATTTGTATTGCTTGTAATGTCACAACTAATTAATATATCATTTTGTTGCAGCCCATATGATAGTCTATTGATATCTTATTAATTATGTGGAAGTTCCGGTTTCATTGTTGTTGGGAAATGAATTGATTTTGATTAAGATACCAAAACCCCTGAATGATGAATGATGATGGTCAGCATAGTTGAGATAAATAGAAAAGTGTATCAGTCTAGTTGTCTCAGGATAATTGAGACAGTAAAAATGTCTAAGTCAAAATCTCATAAATGTTGTGAGATTTAGAGTTCAAGATAGTTGTCCAAAGCTGAAATGTTAGGCATCTTGTTGATTTAAGGCATGTGTGCTGAAGAAGACAATATGGCTTTAATGATCAAGATGATAGCTCAAGCTAAAAGCACTGATAAGTGCAACAGCAGACCAAGATGAAGTCTGAAAAGATCAAGAGCATTGATTGTTACACTCTCAGAAGACAAATTTAATGAAGCATTAATGTCATCAAGCCTGAACAAGAATTGAAGACTTAGAAGAATTAAAGACTGAAGAATTGAATGAATGGAGGAACATTCCACTTGCAGCAGGAATGATCAGCCTGAACAAGTTCTGCCACAATCAACCTTGGAAAATGTGCAGGTTTGGAAACTGACACAAGTCATCTCAACAGCATTTTTCAGAAGTCAACACATTCATTCAAGCAACCATTGAAGAACTTTCTTACACAGTGGATAATAGAAGGTTATACACAAGCAACCATTGAAGAACTTTCTTACACAGTGGATAATAGAAGGTTATACACATAGCCGTTTCAATGGAGCTGCAAATAGACAATTTGAAAATCTATCTCTCCAACGGATAGATGATCAAGTTGCTCTATAAATTTAGAAGTGATCCAAGGATTCAATGATCCAACTATCTACTATCAAACTACTATCAAACATTCAAGAAAACCAAAGCTCATTCTAAGAATCCCAAGTTTCCTGATCACTTCTAAGTTCTAGCTAAGCCTTTCTTGTAATATCCCAAGCTTAGCATTGAGATATCCTAATCCTTTACACTGTTCTTATTGTACGGAGCATTTAATATTTAAAGTCTTGTCCGTTAATGTACATCAATTACTTTTCTACTGAATTTATTTATGCTTTGTCTATTCGAAAATGAGTCTAGTCCTGATAAGGGAATTTTTACAAAATAGTTAAAAAAAGAAAATTAGTAAATGAATAGACAAGGGAGTAAAAATATACAGTATATTATATTTGGCTCACACGATAAGTTTTATAAGAAAATTATACCATCTTCATCCAAATTTATTATGTTCATTTTTTTTGTGTATAAATTTTAATAAATATTGATTAATTTATGTATAAAGTATATATATTAGGGGTATAATTGAGTATTGTAAGAGCTCCTCATTGATAAAGTGAGTGTTTATGAATAAATATAAATAAATAATGATAATTTGAATAAATAAGTAATGGTCGGAGATAATGACAATTTGAACAAATAAGTAAGGGTTTGAAGCGAGATAAAATAATGAGAATAATATTATTTTAAAAAAAAGAATGACAATAATTAAATTGAAGAGAGTTATATTTAAATATATTAAAATTATAATTTTTTATGACAAAATTGAGAATCAAGCCCATTAGAAATGTGGCCCAATTGTTAATTTGAGATTTTGCAAATACGCCTACGGGATATATCATATATATAATGCTTTTTTTTTTTTTTTTGGGGGTACAGTTGTACCCCTTCTTTCTACATAGGTCCGCCTCTGCCTCAAAGTGACCAAAAGGTCATCATTATATACAAGAGAAGTTAACTACTAATGAAAAGTTATTATAGTTAGTTGTAGAACAAACTAATTACTCAAACTAACTTATAGTTTTGATACCCCCGGCCCCCTCAAGCTAGACGGATGGGACATACTTTAAGCTTGTTACGAAAGGATTAAAAAAGCGGACGAGGAAGGCTTTTGGTAAATATGTCCGCAATTTGTAAATTGGACAACACAAATTGAGTTGTGAGGCGACCAACAACAACCAGTTCTCGTACAAAATGATAATCAATGTCGATATGTTTGGCCCTTTTGTGTGCAACTAGATTGTAATTAAGGAAGAGAACACTTTTGTTGTCACGAGGAAGGCGAGGAGGTTCAGCGAGCGAAGATTGGAGTTCGCGAAGAAGGGATGTGACCCAAATGATTTCGGAGGCAGCATAGGCCATAGCCCTGTATTCAGACTCGCAACTAGATCGAGAAATAGTTGGTTGCTTTTTCGCACTCCATGAGACAAGATTGGGGCCAAGAAAGATGGAGTAGCCATATGTTGACCGGCGGGTGTCTAGGCAACGGGCTCAGTCAACGTCGGAGTAAGCGAGGAGATGTGGTGGTCCTTCAGAGAAATCAAGACCATAATGGAGAGTCCCTTTGACGTAGCGTAAGATGCATTTGACCGCCTGAAAATGATCATTTGTTGGCGAGGACTGGAACTGACCGACGGTGTTGACCGCAAATGAGAGATCTGGTCGCGTAATGGTCAAGTATTGCAAGGCGCCGACCAGAGAGCGGTAGCTGGTGGTGTCAGAATAGGGAGTGCCGAGGATGAGAAGATGATCAGTGGCGGACAGAGGAGTGGAAACGGGTTTGGAGTCCATCATGTCAGCACGAGTCAGGATATCACGAGCATACTTGGATTGGCCGAGAAAGAGACCAGACGAGGTGTAAGTGATCTCCAAACCAAGAAAGTAGGTAAGTTTACCAAAATCTTTGATAGCGAATTCATTTTGAATTCAAATGATAAGGCGAGCAATGAAGGAGTCGTCATTTCTAGTGATGATAATGTCATCAACGTAGACGAGGAGGTAGAGAGTTATGGTCACCTGTCGAAGAATGAATAAAGAAGTGTCAGATTTACTTTCAAAAAAGCCTAAAGAGATAAGAAAAGAGCTAAAACGAAGAAACCTGGCCCTGGGTGCCAGTTTTAAACCGTAAATCGCTTTGTTTAGTCGGTAGATAAAACTTGGGCGAGCAAGATCATTATAGCCGGGAGGTTGCTCCATGTAAATAGGTTTGGTAAGGTGACCATGAAGAAAAGCGTTGTTGACATCTAATTGACGAAGAGACCATTTATTTATGACAGCAAGGGTAAAAATAATGCGAACAGTGGAATCTTTGACGACCGAACTGAAGGTGTGGTCGTAGTCAAAACTAGAAATCTGAGAAAACCCTTGGGCAACCAAGCGAGCCTTGTGGCGATCAATAGTCCCGTCGAAGAGGAATTTAGTACGAAATACCCATTTTGAGCCAATTATGTTTTCGTCAGCAGGACGAGGAACAAGAGTCCAAGTGTTATTGGAATGGAGGGCTTGAAGCTCGACATCCATGGCTGCGACCCATTCAGGGAATTTGGAGGCAGATTTGAATGCTTTGGATTCTTTAGTGGAGTGAACGGAGGTGAGCAGGGCATTGGTGGCGAGGAAAGAGGTATTTACAGAATATTTGGGTTTAAAGATGCCATCCTTGGAATGAGTGCACATAGGATGACTTGAGCGAGGAATGTCCTGTCGATGAGGGGGAGAGCGAACAAGAGCAAACAGAGGATGGCGAGAAGTAGGAAGGAGAGGAGGAAGAGGGGCAGGCAAGGGAGCTCTGACGAGCATTGACTCGTCAGCAGATATGCAAACAGAGCATGGCGAGGAGGTGCGAGCATGATGAGGCTCCATGTAGGTGGAGAGGTCGACAATAGTTGGCGAGGAGGAGCAGGTGGTGATAATTTAAAAGGAAAAGTTGTTCATCAAATTGAGCATGGTTGACAAAGATTCGAGACGAAGAAGGATCAAGGCAACAAAAACCTTAACGACGAGAGCTGTAACCAATGAAAATACACAGAATACTACGAGGAGAGAGTTTGTTAGGCGTATAATCACGAAGATATGGAAAAACACGACAACCGAAGGCATGCAAGTTATCAAAGCGAGGAGGAGAAGCAAATACAAGTTTATGAGGAATTTTATTGTTCAAAACAGATGAATGGAGGCGATTAATAAGATACACAACCATCCTAAAGGCTTCGACCCAATATTGGGAAGGAACCGAGGAGTGAAAAAGAAGAGAAAGACCAGTTTCAGTAATGTGACGATGCTTTCTTTCTACTCGGCCATTTTGAGCAGGTGTGTAGGGACAAGACATAATGTGAACAATACCAGCTTGGGAAAGCAAGGTTTGAAGTTTATTATTAGTAAATTCAGTGCCACCATCAGAGTGGAATCGTTTGATTTTAGTGTTAAGTTGATTTTCCACAAGTTGTTTAAATTGGACGAAGATAGAGTAGAAGTCAGATTTTTGTTTAAGAGGATAAAACCATGTAAAACGAGCATAATCGTCCACAAAAATAACATAATAACGATAACCATCGTAAGAAGTAGTGGGAGAAGGTCCCCATAAATCACAGTGAACAAGATCCAATAAAGAGCTAGCACGATTAGTAAATATTATTGTATTTTTTATTTTATTTTGACTTTGAAATTTGAACTTATGAATTATTTATATAGTGTAATGTTATACTTTATGACCGTTTATGAATTATGTATAATTAATACATTAGTAATATATATTTTTAATTATAATTTTTGCTAAAAATATTGTTTTTTTAAAAATATTTCATGGGCTGGGCCGGCCCGCTAGTCCAGCGGACTAGGTTGGGCTCAAATTTTATAGGCCCGACTAATTCATGGGCCGGCCTGACCCAACCCACGAACATCGCTTGGACCGATGGGCTAGGCTGGGCTGAGTCGGGCGGTCCGATTTGCCAGCTCTAGTTATGACTTTTATTTATAATTTGTGACGAATGAAAATTGTAACTAAAAAGTATAACACAATATTATTGAAAAGTGTAACACATTTTTATTAAAAAATGTAAGTCACTATAATTGATATTATGACATAACCAAAAAGTGTACGTCAATAACTAAAAAAATTATTTTGAAATGTGTAAGTCACAACAAGTGAAAAGTGTTAAAAAAAAAAAAAAAAAAAAAGAGAGAGAAAAGTTCAATTCCATAGAAACCTACAAATTTGTGAAATATTAATTTATCTATTTCCGAATGGTTCCACAACATTTTTACTTTTTCAATTTAATCACCTATGTATTCAAATTGTATTTCTTAAATTAGTCTCAAATTCACATAAAAAAAAACACTAAAATTAGGTTGTTTTTTAGTATGGGTTGAACCATATTTGAGGCATTAATTATATATTCCGAAGAAATTAAAAAAAGAATAATTCCGTTTCCAAAATGATTGAACCATATTTCAGGCCTTTCTCAGCCCTTCATTCTAGGTCAAAATCTATATATATAAAAGGAGATTGTGACTCTCCTGGTTTCGACACATGTCAATTTAGGCCTTCTCTAATCTTGTCATGTGTCAATATATTCTTCTACCTTTCTGCCATTTGTCATGTAGAAATAGAGTTTTTGAATAAATTAAAATTTTCAATCAATTCCACAATAATGGTTTAGGCACTACAAAATATTGGCCAAAAGGCAACGACGATTAGCAAGGGCAGGCTATCGTTGCCAATTGGCAACGGCTTTGGCAACGGGTAGAAAAAAAGGGGACAGGGATGGAGAAGAAGACGACGAAGATGAAGCTGAAGATGAAGATGAAGATGAATGATGAATGATGTTGTTAATTGTTAGACAATGTTATCTAAATATTAATTGTTAGACAGTGTTATCTAAATATTAATTTCTTAATTATATTCCTTATTTATATTTTAGTGTTAATCGTTACAGTGATGTTCATATATAATGTTTTTTAATTGTTACAATGTTCAACGTTAATAATGTTTTAATGTTCATTTTGACAGATGAGTGGTCGTAGACATGGTTCTTCTGGACATGGCTCTGGTAAGGGTTCTTCTGGACAGGGGCGAGGTAGAGGTAGAGGTAGAGGAGAGCCGGTGGATGAGACACCGACTGTGCCCATACCACAGGGTTTTTATATGCCCGATATGACTGTGATACTACAGTTGCCCCAGATGCCCGGAATGAACCCTAATTCCTATTACACTCAGGTGCCTCAAGTGCCTCATATGGTTCCACATGCACAGGAACCATCCCCTCCACCGATACATTCGCCAGTTAGACCTCCGTCTGTCGGGACACAGGCCAGCATGTCGACTGATGCACCCGAAAGTCGCATTTTCCTGTGGATCTACCTTGATACGTAAGTATATTATATTTAAATTTCATTAGACGTATGTATAACATGTTTATTAATAATTTTATTATTATTATAAAATACGTGTAATAGGATGATGCCTTCCAATTTGATTTCGAGGACGATCAGATCGATTATGTACAGGAATATGGAGCTTGGTGCACACACCTTTGCCAATGTATCACCCGGCACGATATAGCGGTGGTGGGAGACATTCCAGGTATAAAATAACTTTACATTAACATTTTGTTATTTTGTTATATTAATTCATTAATTAATTTTTTTTTTGCAGACCGAGGTCAGGTGGGACCCTGAAGTCACATCTTCTGCAGAGGTGTACATGCTCTTTCTTCAAAGAGCAGCAAGTCGGTACACTAACATGTTATCAAGAGTCAAGAAAGTGTGGGTGAAGGATAAGAAGAGGCCGAGGTGGGATGTGAATGTTTGGAATGACTTAGTTCGTCACTGGAACGATCCTGAAACAATTAAGAAGAGCGAGCAGGCTCGTAAGAACCGCTTATCCGAGCCTGGATATTACCACGACTGGGAGATAGTTGAATATTACCACCGTTACGAACACGACACATACAGCTATGGTTATATGGGTGATATACTTGTAAGTGTGTACATATATATATATATACATTACATTATATAACAAATATATATTTAATTGCACTTGAAAATGTATTAACTCACTTTTAAATGTGCACGTATTGGACCAGATACAGGAGGAGTTGACCAATCAATCAGGAGAACCGTCAGATGAACCTACTTCAGAGGATGGTTCCGAGGGCCCACCTATACCCGACATGTCTGATTTGTTCTTGAAGAAGGTCGGTAAGTCTCATGGATGTGTTAGGGGCATTGGACAAGTAGGTAAGAACAGACGGGTCTCCTCCGATCCTGGCGAGACGTCACGTGGTACGACTTATGGACGATTCACCCAGGCCGACATTGACCATGCTCTTGCCGAAGAACGGAGAATCAATGAGGAGAGAGAGCAGCGCTTACTCCTACAAATGCAGCAGACGGAGGAGCGCTTACTCAAGTCTTTTCAGGATCAGTTGGCAGCGATGATGGGTCAGATGGGTCAGGTGGGTCAGATGGGTGTGATGGGTTAGATGGGTGGGATGGGTCAGCAGGTGGGTGGGATGGGTGGGGCGCCGAGGCCGTCGGGGGCGTCGCACAACGTTCATGATCGTAGCCAGGTTGATCAGGATGATACTGAGGATGATGGTGGTGATGAGGAGTGATACATTTTTATATTACTTTGTTATGTGTGATGTTATTATATTACATTGACGTTGAGGATTAATTTTTATTTTAATGTTGTGTGTGATGTTATTTTAATTAAATGGATAAGTGAATTGATATTTTTAAATGGATAAGTGAAAATAATTATATTTAATGTTGTGAATTGAAAATTAGAATGAATTTAAATAATGTGATTAGAATAAATTTAAATGTATAAGTGAAAATAATTATACTCAATGTTGTATGTAATTATAATGTTGTGAATTGAAAATTAGAATGAATTTAAATGATGTGATTAGAATAAATTTAAATGTATAAGTGAAAATAATTATACTCAATGTTGTATGTGATTATAATGTTGTGAATTGAAAATTAGAATGAATTTAAATGTTGTAAATTGAATATTAGAATAAATTTAAATAGTGTGAATTGATACCGTAATTAAATTATTTAATTTGAAACATATAATTTAGTTAATTCTCATTTAGAAATAAATTTGATATGCTTTAATTGATAATTTAATAAGCAACATTTAAAGTTAGAATGTATTGAATTAAAGAATTAAAATTAAAATTAAATTGAATATATATTAATTGCATTCACAACATGTCGACTAAAGCTCCTAGCCTAAACGACACACAGGGGGAACCCAAAAGCCTTCGAGACCGAGAGGTCCCTTGTTCGAACCCCGCAGATAGCAAAATTCGCAAGAAATGGGTGGCCCAGCGGTGGGGGTTGGGTGTTGGTGGCCTCGATACCTGGGTTCGAAACCCAGGTTCGCATTTTTTAAATGTTAATAAAAAGGCGACGTTGGTGAACCCAGGTTCGAATTTTTTAAATGTTAATAAAAAGGCGACGGTCAAAAGGCAACGGCAGTGGGCCCGTTGCGAAAAGGCAACGACAGTGGGCCCGTTGTGAAAAGGCAAAGGATTATTGTCGTTGCCAATTGGCAACGGCTGTGGCCTTCGCCAAAAGGCAACGGCCTCCACGCGCTTGCCCGTTGCCTTTTGGCAACGGTTTTCCCCAAATCAGTTGCCTATAAAATAGCAACGAGCATATTGGCAACAGCGGACATCCGTTGCCTTTGCCATTGCCTTCATCATTAGTGAGGGCAGATCCATTGCTTTCCCCGTCGCCATTTCTGCATTATTTTGTGGTGAGGAGAGCAATTGTTCATCTTCTCCAACCGTTTCAGTTCTGAAACAGAGACAATTAAGAGTTAAAATGTATGGGAATGCAGAAAGACTTATTTCCCCTCTATGTATTCTAAAGCAATGCTGAGAAGTAAGGTATGTATTCTTTTTCAATTTTTTGGCTATGGCCTGATTTTCGATGATGTCATACATTACAAAAATCATAGTGTAATCAAGCTATTGAACAAACTTGGTGCAAAGAATTTTGTAAGTTTGCATCTATCTTATGAATCACTTAGTTTCCTTACATGTCAAAACTTTTTAAGGATTAGTGAATAATTTGTTTTCCTTTTATTTCTCTTTTTCTGCTTGTGTTTAATGTGCTTTGATGTTTGATTCTCAATTAGTTGACATTTATCAGTTTCATTCCACACTACTATCATTTCAAATTCTCATTAGTGAGCTTAGATTTTAAAATCAGTTTTTAAAGAATTTTCTCACTGCGTTGAGATTTTCTGGCTTACTCCATTTTCTTGAATGGAAAGCCAAATTTCATAAAAAAAAAATAGTGGTGGATTTTTTTGGTTCGACTACATATCTATGCACAATTTACAGACATGTGTATTTTTTATTGGTGATCTTCTATTTTACATTACATATATTCATTAATCAATTTTTTGAGTTTATAACATAAGTCTATTTCAATGTGTTAAATTTAGAATATGCAAATATGTTCCATTATTCTAACAATGATATCCTTTTAAAAAAATGTGATTTTCCTAATTGCAGTGAAGGTGAGAGTTTCCTGGCATGTAACGAGAAGTTGCGTTCGTGGATATTATTCTGGTTTCCTATAGGTACCGATTTGATTCTTTTCACCAAATTTTCTATATTAATCAAGTTCTGCTCTTGATTCTAAAATTGTGCTTAATTCGTGGAATTTTAGAAATCTTTAGAACTAAAAGATTTGGGTGTTTTTTTATTTATACTAAAATGAAAATAAAGCGTCATAAACAAGGTTTGAGAATTGAACAATATATAGTAATATATTGAGGGAGAACAGAATAACTGATGAAAGGTATCTCATCTGCATAAATTGAGACTGACTTTTCATGAAAAATGTAGATTTTGGAAGAAAAAATCAAACTTATAATTACAACACTGAACTAACAAATGTCCTTTGTAGCGGCGATAACTCCGGTAGTGTTGCCGTGAATAAAGCTAGAGGCAGAGGGATTTGACGTGGTTTTGCTCATTTATTGATATATTCTTAATAATTTTGATATTTTGTAGGCTTGTGGTCAGTCTGTTCTATCCTCGGTAAGTTGGGTTATCCTCCTTTTATTTTTGAATTTATTATTTTTCGGTTAATTACAATTTCTAAATAGGTCATACTCTGTTATGCAAGAACTTTTCATATATTTTGAAGAGTTTCTCAAGTGTTGATTTGTTTCATCTTAGGGTGATTGATTCAAAGTCACATGTTGATCAGCAATGACTTACTAATTGAATGGTAAGTTTCTTATACCTTAATTTCCTTTCAGACATGGTTTATACGTGCACTTAATTGAGTTATTATGTCTTATGATTTTCTAAATTTTGTGCAACTGAGTTTGAACATTGAATTTACTTTTAATTTTTTGAAAGATTTTAGAGGGATACTTTCTTTATTATTGTGAGCTCTAGGTATTGTTAGTATCTTTAGAGATGTTAGGCAACTTCTTTAGCGAAAAAAAGTTTATAGTAAAAATGAATTTGTTAATGTCGAAAATGATAGTGTTAAGAAACCATGCAGGTAAATGATTGTCTTTAAATAGTTAGATGAAGGTTAACAACATATAGTATCATCGAAACTTTCTCCTACATTCTGTTACTTTGCATTTTATAACAAATTAAAGAGAAAGTGAAATTAATAGAATATGGTAAGAAGAAACCGGGAAACAAAGAGGAAAAGGTGGTAAATAATAGATAGACATTAAGTTAGTAAACTAAATAATGACGTTTTTTTTTTACTCTTCCCAGAAATTGAGAAGTTAGTGGTCATCTGAAATTTGAGTGTATGGTAAGTTGCAGGTTTTACTTCTGTCTACCGAGATTTCTATTTAATTGTGTTTAGGAGGAAGATCAATCTGGGAAGAAATATTATGTTAGTGATTAAATATAAATCTTCCGTGTAAGAATCTATGATAATATTATGTTATGATTAAATATATTGATTTAGGAAGATTAAATTAGGAAGTAAAACCTCTTTGGAATACTGCCAGTCTGCCACTACTTCAAATACTTTGTAAGAACTAATTTAGGCCTAATTTAGATCTAAATTAGGCTATCAAACCCTGCTTTAATGAATTCTGGATTTTTTTTTAAAAAATTAGTTATGTAATTAAATGCTATTTAAATTCAACTTTTTTTTATATTGCCTTTTGGAATTATTAGGGTGGAAAGAAAGCACCTACATATTTGCTTGTGATAGAGGACTTCATTCTCAAAGTTTTGTACTTTCACCTTTCTTGGACAAAAGCAGGATGTAATTGATAAAGTTGGAATTTTAAATGGTTATGATTTTGAGTACTTGAGAAACCTCTTTGACAATGTTTATATCTCATTACTGGAAACCACTTTACTCGTTTAAAATAAAATACAATGTTGATTTTATAGTGAATACAATTTAGTTTCTACATACTCTTTACTCAAAATCCTACTGTGAGGAATACAGTGAATCAACTTGCTCAGCAGATTGACAACCATGATCTTGGAAGCATGTTTTCAGGTTTGAATAGGCCAAGTAGGAGGGAGTTGATTTTTCAGGAATGATGCAACAAACGATGCTTATTCAGATGGAGAAATTCTTATGAATATCGATTATGTGTGTTTATTTTGAGATTTTGAGTAGGATATGATATAATTTTATGTCAAATCAATTGTGTAAGAATGTGTGATGTTGTATTATATAATGTAATTTTATATCAAATTAATTGTGTAAAAATGTATGATGTTGTATTATGGAGCTGGATGGTGAAATTGATAGTCCCAAAACAAACAAGGCCTTAATGTATATGCTATGACGAGGTGCTTCTTCTTGCTACATCAACGTAGCATGAATTTTAAGTTCTCTATCTATGAACCTGTTTATGCAAAATACAGTCAGAGAGGTGTGCAGTTTGTCGATGGGTCAAAGATTGGGACTTTAACAAAATTATCATTTGCATTAGGTATTGTCAAACTTTTCTCCATTCACACGAACAAAATCAACTTTACTTTAATCTACTTTGTCTCAGTTCTAGGGCAGTTTACATGTCATGTCATGTCAAATTTGGGGATGAAACTCCAGTCCCCATGGCTATTGATGATGACATACAATGGTCGATTTAAAACTTTATTGGAACTTTTGTGTAACTAACACGGAAATCCAATATAACCAGTCAAATCTTTTGACATTGGAAATTTTGAAGACCTCCACGGACCATAGTCGATTGACAATTTCTTTTTCATTTTTGATTCATTCGAGTTTTACACCTGACCCGTGCATCGCACGGGTAAAAAACTAGTATAATTAATGAATGGGACCATTACTAACTAACTTATATTTTGAATTTACAGCTTAATTACATGTACACATGACAACAGTAAAAAAAAAATATAAATACAATTTTATAACAGTTTTTTTTGTTTAAATATTTAAATATATTGTGTGTAGTTAACTTTATCACATATATATATATATATATATATATCACCCTTTATATCTAATTCTGAATCTCTAGAATTTTATGTGGCGCTGTCTATTCTCTTTTTTTTTAATTTTTTAATTTTCTTAAAATTCTATTTTTTTAAAATTAAATAATTCAGATTTATTTTCTAACTTCCATATTTTAAACTTAAGCTAAACTTCCTCCTTCCTTCTTTCTTCAGTTAACTTCCTTCCTTCCACCTTCTTCTTCTTGTTTTTTTTTTTTTTTTTTAATTCATCTTTTTTAATTAATTATTCAGTTTTATCTTTTAACTTTCATTTTTAAATTTTTTAATTCAGTTACCCTTAAATATTTTTTAATTTGGTATTTTTCTATTTTTCTTAAATTTTCGTATTTTTAATTAAACTATTCAGATTTTTATTTTAACTTTCCTTTTCAAAATTTTTAATTTTAGTTACCCATAAAAAAAAATTATTTATTTAATTAGTTATAACCTGTGTGTTGCACTGGTACATATATATAAGTCATTGTAAATAGGGGTGGAAATAGGTCAGACCAAACTTTACATGAAATGGTATGAGCCTATTTAAAAATATAAGCTTAAGCCTGGTCTATTATTTGTGATGAACTTTTTTTTATGGGTTTGACCGACCTTTTTTTAGTAAATAGGCAATGCCTACGAGCCTTTTAGAAGTCTATTTAAAATTTATTTAATACAAAAATTTAAAAATGCAATTTAATATTTAAAATTACAAATAAATTTACGATCAAAATAATTGCAAATAAATTCAAATAAAAACAAAAAAATGATTTCTAATACAATAAATTTAATTTACTTTAATTTACTATTAATGTCAGTATTATATTTTAAGAATTATTTTATTATAAAATATATATAAATATTTATCTACAATTATTTATATATATATATATTATACACAATTTTAAATAGGCCGGCCTGTTAGGCTTATAAGGTCGTATACAATGCCTAAGCCCGACCTACTTAAGTAAATAGTCTTTTTAAAAAGCTTTAGCTGACTCATGTTATAAATAGGCTAGGTCAGGCTAGGCCCTTAATAGGCCAGGCCGTAGCTCCTATCGGGTGACCCGGTCTATTTCCACCCCTAATTGAAATGTAACAATCAAGTTAAATAGCTCATCTTGGTCATCCGGAAGACCAACCCACGAATCAATGACAACTCGAATTCAACGAAGAATAGTTAGTCAGCAGAGTCAACATTTGGAGGTTTGGATCACTTTGACACCAAGGGGTTTGTGCTCACCAACTTGCTCGACCGTATTAACCAATCCTGCTCGTCAACTTGGTCGACCAACCTGCTAGTCAATTTTGCTCGCCAACCTACTCGTCAGCATAGGTCGGCCAAGATCACACGTTGTGCTCGCCCGCTTGGGCGACCAAGATCCCCTGTCGAGCTTACCTTGCTAGTCTACTCGTAGCACGACAAGATGCTCGCCCATCTCGACCTTAACCTCTTCGAGTAGATCGACGACCTAGATGGCAACCTTTGGGCTCAATATAGTCTCTTGAATTTAACATAGCAGGCCCAATAGTCTTATATTTTTAGTATAGCAGGCCCATGGGCCATGTAGACTGACACGTGTCACCTTGTAAATGGATCTCACCATCAGGTGTGCACGTGTCGATCATTCATAGGGCCAACACTTATGATGTTGGTCCAATAGAGGACTGTCACATCGTATAATCATGTACTATAAATACAAGGTTTTATGACCAAATAAAGGATCCAATTTCACAAAGCCATAACTGCACTTCACTTCTGTTCGTCACTCTCTGTTAATCTCTATTTACATAGAGTAATACATCTTTTATACGATGAGATAGACTAAAGCCTTCACACAAATATATTGTTTGAAAAGTCAATCATGCCACATAAGATCTCATAAAACGACTATCAACAGTGAACCCATAGGTTGGGATAATGGGTGATCATCAGTCTGAGGGGTTATGTATCAAAGAATTGGGTTCTATTTTGAGAATCAGAATTGTGTTTTTTAGATCTACTTGAGAAGAATGGTGCTCGTAATCCTCCATAGCCATGAGATCTTGCCCACCTTGAATATTAGAAATCCCATCAAGACTGGAAGTTTGCCACTGTACGTGAAAGAAACTGAGCTTAAGGCAGCATCAGAATCAGAGGGCCGGGCTGCTGCTGCGATGTGGAAGCGCTGCCTTCAATCAATTTCGATTTCGATTTTTTTATCTGATTAGGGTTTAGGATTTTCTTCATAATCTGTAGTTTTTTGGAAAAGTTATGTTCGATTTTTTTTTTCAACAAATGAAAGTTGTTCAATATTTTTTTTTTCAACACATTGAGTTTAATTTGTTCGTGAAAAATTTTAGGACATCTTAACATTGTTCACGTAAAATTTTCGGAAAACTCTTTTTTTTTTCGAAATACATGTCTGGCGTGAAATGGAATGGGTGGGGTGTACTCATCTTCATTTTTTTAAAAATTTTACACGAGGGGTATATGTGACATTTCACATGCCTATGAAATAAAAGTATGGTGGGTGTACTCAATAGGTTGGTGTGTGTATAATCGCGCCCTTATTTTATTTAATTGAATGAAAGAATACAGGTGTGTGTTTTTCAAAACTTTTTTCAAACAATAAACATACAATATACAGAGCTAATAAAGTTGTTCACCTAGATTTTAGGTATACAAATCAATGTTTATGATAGACCCTTTTAACTAAATAATCAACTATATGCAAAATTAATGATAGACCCTTTTATACTCCTTTAAAAATAACTTAATGATTCACCTAGATTTTAGGTATACAAATCAATGTTTATGTCAAGTCTAATGAGTACTTATACAACTTTAATAGAATGCTTAATATGATCAAAATAGTTAATATGATAACAATAATGGATATGTGATGATTAAGCAAATACTTCCTCCGTCCCGTGATTACTAACACACTTTTTTTATTTGAATGTCCCAAAATTACTTGCACACTCTTAATATAGAAATATCCCACAAAATTAATATCCTCTCAAGATCATTTTATTTTTAAAATTGCCACCCATTTTTTTACATACATTTTACTTTACATCTCACCATGTCCACTTTACACCTCACCAACTCACCTAAAATGGCCCTCATTTATCTTACATCACTAACCACTAAATTCACTTTTCTTAAAAATTGTGTCGGTCAAACCATGCAAATAATTTCGGGACGGATGGAGTATTAAGCAAGTAAGCAAACAAATAAGTACATAAAGTAAATGACACAAGATGTATAGTGGTTCAGAGGCTAAACTACTCCTACGTCCACCCTCCTAATTTAATAGGATAATTACTTAATCTCTTGGAATTAACTTGCTTTTATAGTGGCAAGGTTCACTCTCCTCTTCTCTTGATTTCTTACAACCTTCTCTCGTTGCAATACTCTCAAACAACTACGAGCTCGACAATACTCTCAAATATCTCTCAAAGTGAAAGTAGGATTTTCACTACAAAAAAAAGGGCGTTTTAGAGACGGATTTACCGACGGATTTTCCGTCGGCCGCCGAGGTTACCGACGGAATTACCGACGGAAAGTCGGCCGTCCCCTTTCTCGGCGTCAGCTTTTTTTGCCGACGGATTTTTGAATTCCGTCGGAAATACCGACGGAAATGCCGAGGGAAATGTCCGTCAGCTTTTTCCGACGGAATCTCCGTCGGTATTCCGGACAACCCGTTTAACAAACCGGGTCAACATTCCGACAGAATCTCCGTCGGAACGAATGAATTAAAATAATTATAAAATAAATTAGAATGAATTAAAATAATTATAAAAGAAATTAAATGCCGTCGGAAATGCCGTCGGAAATACCGTCGGAAATACCGTCGGAGACCCGACTGAATTAATTTTGAATAAATTGATTTCGAAATTCGCATATCGACGGAATTTCCGTCGGCATTTGACCGACGGAATATCCGTCGGCATTTTACCGACGGAAAATCCGTCAGTAAAACAAAATATTAATAAAAAAAATATGGGTGGCCGGGGAGGCCCCGACCAGAATTACATTTTCCGAAAGTGCCGTATTAGAGGTTGGGACGTAAAAAATGTCATTATGTAAAAAGTGTCAAAATTAAAATATTATGTAATGAAACAATAATATTACATGAAATATTATGTTGGGAATGTGAAGAAATTTGCATTGTTTTTATTACATATCCTCATGCTTCAAAAAGTATTCTTCAATTCATCCACCTGCATCAAATTAAACCAATTTCTTTAATATATTATAATCAAATCAAATTAGTACTAGTAATTAATTAGTAGCTTACTTGATCATCATCTAGTACTTCCAGAAACTGACGGTGGCTTCGTCTTCTTCCAGACTCCGGCGAAGGGCGGCGACTTCGTCTACTTCAAGGAAACAACCAAAAAATAAATAAAAAAATCGATCTTGAAGTTCAAAATTTTTCAATCTAAACTCAAAATCACTTACGTCGGAGTCGGAATCGGCCCACTTATTAAAACGCCGGAGAAGCAAGAATGGGCGGCGGCCATGCTTCACGGTTAGAGTGCCGAGGGTGGCGGGAATAGGGCCGAGGGTTGTCGCCGATTCTGAGGATTTTGAGGTGGTGGAGGGAGGCGAGGTGGGGGGGAATGGGGCCGAAGAGTTTTGGAGAAGAGGAGGGAGGCGAGGTGGGGGGGAATGGGGAGGAAAGTTTGTGAAGAGGAGGGAGGCGAGGTTTTATATATGGGCTTATTTTCCGTCGGCATGTACAAATACCGACGGATATTCCGTCGGTATTAATCAAATGGTGAATTTCGACGGACATATACAAATACCGACGGATAATCCGTCGGTATTTTTCAAAAAGTAAATACCGACGGAAATTTAATTCCGTCAGCATTTTGGCGATTTTTTTTTATTTTTTTTTTTAAATAATTCAATTTTTTCTATATACTGGACCTACTAAATTACCAAAATATTTTTTAAAAAAATCACAAAATTCATTTCTTCCACATATATTAATATATATATTGGTTGTGACTTATATTTATAGTAAATTTAATTTTTATAATTTGTACCTAAATGATAAATAATTAAATAACTTTTATAAAATAAGAAATAAATACATTACATTAATTGAATTAATTTTCATCTTCATCGTCTTCATCCTCCTCTTCGTCCTTATCCTCCTCCTCCTCATCATCATCTTCCTCATCCTCCTCCTCATCCTCATCTTCTTCATTCTCTTCATCCTCATCTTCATTCTCCTCTTCATCCTCTTCTTCATCCCCCTCGATCCTCTTCACCTTCAATTTCGATTAATTGGGGATTTGCAGCCGTCAAGGGTACAGAAAGATTGAAATCTCCCGTAAAGACTTCAGTTGGAGTCTCAATTTGTTCTGTTTGAAATGGAGATTCATCTTCAGTATTTTTGTCCTTTTTAGGGACTTCTACCATTGACCTTGCCTTTACTTTGCAAACAGCGTGCCATTCATAACCACGTGGAGCTCCCGGATATGTGCAGTAGTATACTTGAGATACTTGATGGGCAAATACAAATGGATCATCCCCAACATACGACCTTTTCGAACTAACATCAACGAGCTTGTACTCCGGGTGAATTCTTGTTCCTAGATGGCCTGAATCAAACCAATGACACTTGAACAACACTACAAACTTTGCTGGATATCCTGGATATTCTACTTCGACGACTTCCCGTAACACCCCAAAGTAATCACTTGCATCTGCATTGTAATTCGCACTGCTCACGCAGACGCCACTGTTGGTAGTTGCCTTTGTCGATGTATACCCAGACGTATGAAATCTGTAGCCCTTCACAATATAACCGTTGTAAGTCTTTACACGACGTAGTGGTCCCTTGTTGAGATCTCGTAAGAATCGACTATCTAGAGCGTTATCCCGTCCCTATACGGCTCAATTTAAAATTAATTAATATAAATATTAATTTATTTACGTAAAACATAATTAATTAAATGGTACTCACATAACGTTCGAACCATCGGGAAAATTCACGTTGAATACGAGCATCTATATATGCATCTGAGATGTTTGGTTCTGCTCGTCGTAGTTCTTGAGTGTACATCCTAATTCACAACATTCAAAAACTTGGTTAATATTAAATGACATAAATGAAGTGGTATTTAAATAGACGATTTATATATGAAATACTTACTCAATGTAAGGCTGAACTTCATCACAATTCAATAACACATACGTTTGTGCCAAATACAAATGGATCATCCCCAACATACGACCTTTTCGAACTAACATCAACGAGCTTGTACTCCGGGTGAATTCTTGTTCCTAGATGGCCTGAATCAAACCAATGACACTTGAACAACACTACAAACTTTGCTGGATATCCTGGATATTCTACTTCGACGACTTCCCGTAACACCCCAAAGTAATCACTTGCATCTGCATTGTAATTCGCACTGCTCACGCAGACGCCACTGTTGGTAGTTGCCTTTGTCGATGTATACCCAGACGTATGAAATCTGTAGCCCTTCACAATATAACCGTTGTAAGTCTTTACACGACGTAGTGGTCCCTTGTTGAGATCTCGTAAGAATCGACTATCTAGAGCGTTATCCCGTCCCTATACGGCTCAATTTAAAATTAATTAATATAAATATTAATTTATTTACGTAAAACATAATTAATTAAATGGTACTCACATAACGTTCGAACCATCGGGAAAATTCACGTTGAATACGAGCATCTATATATGCATCTGAGATGTTTGGTTCTGCTCGTCGTAGTTCTTGAGTGTACATCCTAATTCACAACATTCAAAAACTTGGTTAATATTAAATGACATAAATGAAGTGGTATTTAAATAGACGATTTATATATGAAATACTTACTCAATGTAAGGCTGAACTTCATCACAATTCAATAACACATACGTTTGTGCTATTTCCGCCTCCGAGTTCGTCTCCCAATATCGTTCAGTGGGTTTTCCTATTGGCCGTCCCTTAGACTTGAATATGGAGAGCATTCCATCGACCTCTTCACTGATATCGTCAGCGGATGTACCACCGAAGTTACGTGGAGCACTTCTTAACTTTGTGTTGACGTGGTCTTCAAAGTAATAAGAACAAAACATGCCAACCTCTTCATTCAAATAAGCATTCACAATCGAGGCTTCAACGTTTGCCTTTTGTTTAGCATTGCGTTTCAAGTTGTGGAGATACCTGATATACACACACACATATATATATATATATATATATATATATATATATAAAACTTATAAGAATGCATGTGTAATTGTAATGAAATAAAAAAAAAGTAAGATTTTACCTTTCAAATGGGTACATCCACCTGTATTGCACCGGACCACAAATTCTCGCTTCATACGCTAAGTGAACGGGTAAGTGTTCCATCGAGTTAAAGAAGCTAGGTGGAAAAATTTGTTCCAACTTACACAAAATCACTGGAATGTCTTCATCTAAACGAATCATATCATCGATCGTGATCGTTGTAGCCGTTAAATCTCTAAAAAATAGACTTAATTCAGTGATAGCCCTCCACACATTGAGAGGAAGAAGTTCCTTGAACGCAATCGGTATCAAGCGTTGCATAAATACATGACAATCATGACTCTTCATCCTTGCAACCTTACCCGTTGTTGTGTCTACGCATCGACTCAAGTTCGACACGTAGCCGTCCGAAAAGTTCAACTCCTTTTCCACCTACACAATCTTTGTTTTTGTGGCTTATCCAGTGTGTAGCTAGCCTTTGGAAATTTACCTGTACGCTCATCCTTTTTCAACTCTGGACGGCGACAAAGAGTGTCCAAATCCTCCCGAGACTTTGGAGTGTCTTTCGTCTTGCCTTCGTGTTCATGATTGTGTGGAACACATTGTCAAACACATTCTTTTCAATGTGCATCACATCCAAATTGTGTCGTATCAATAGTGAACTCCAGTATGGTAAGTCCCAAAAAATACTCCTTTTGTTCCAACCACCCTCAATTCCTCTGTTGTGTTCCGCTGCATTTTCCTCAGTACTTTTTTTCAACCCCGTCACCTGAATCTCATATAACAACCTACGTCCTGTACGGAGAGTAAATTATAAGTGACACTAAAAGCAATAGATAAATATACGTTTAATACTCATTAAATAAATGTATAAAATACCATCTCGAAGTCGAGGTCGATTGTTTGTGACTGCTCTGTTCTTTACGAAGTTCTTCTTATTTCTTCGAAACGGGTGACCTTGAGGTAAGAACCTACGGTGATTATCGAACCATGAAACTTTTCTACTCACCGGGAGACTGAAAGCTTCAGAATTCTCCATACAATACGGACATGCTTTCTTTCCGGCCGTACTCCACCCGGACAACATACCATATGCAGGAAAGTCGCTAATGGTCCATAAAAGAGCAGCACGCATCGTGAAGTTCTGCTTTCTAAAAACATCGTACGTTTGGACTCCATTCTCCCATAAGAAGATCAAGTCTTTTATAAGAGGTTGGAGATAAACATCCAGTTTGTCCTTTGGATTCGTTGGTCCAGGCACCAATACAGTCAGAAACATTGTTTGAGGTTTCATGCACATCCACGGAGGAAGATTATACGGAGTCAGTATCACCGGCCACAAAGAATACTGCTTCCCATGCATCCCAAACGGTGCAAAACCATCAGTACACAAACCTAATCTCACATTCCTCGGTTCACAAGCAAAATCTGGAAACACGTTGTCAAGATGTTTCCAGGCCTCTGAGTCTGCCGGATGTCGCATCTCCCTCGACTCAGCCGAAGAGGAATCTGTAGCATGCCACGTCATGTGTTGTGCAGTGGCACTTGATTGATATAATCTCATCAAACGAGGAATGATAGGAAGGTAGTACATCTTCTTATATGGCACTTTCTTCTTTGTCTTCTTCGATTGACCACCAGGTCCCTTTTGACGTGCCTCTTTGTACCGGGGATGGCCACACAATCTACACATGTTCAGACTGCTATCTTCGTCACCCCAATATAACATGCAACCCTTCACACAACAATCAATCTTCTCAACCGGCAAAACAACATTCTTCAACATTTGTTTGCTTTGATGAAACGTCGTAGGCACCTTATTATTTTGAGGACAAATTTCACTGCATAACTGTGTCACTTGCTCATATGCCCTGTTAGAAAGCTTGTTCTCGGTCTTAATGTTCATGAGTCGTGCATTAAATGACAACTGTGAGTGAGATTCACAACCCGGATATAAATCTTCTTCGACTAATTTGAGCATCTCATAAAACCGAAATGCCTCATTCGTCGGCTCCTCTTCCATGTTTGAAAAACCAGCTTCCCTGATCATTGTTTGATACATATTCGGTTCTTCGTCCCTAAACTGTTGTTCTTCGTCCCCAAACTGTTGTTCTTCGTCCCCAAACTGTTGTTCTTCGTCCCCAAACTGTTGTTCTTCGTCCCCAAACCGTTGTTCTACCTCGTTACTAGTGCCAACATGATCGAAATTTACTTCTTGTTGATAGATTCCAACAGTGTAATAGTAAAACACTTCATCAAATCTATAAGGCCAACGTGTTTCACCATGACTAGTCCAATTATAATAATTATCAACGAAACCATTCTTCACAATATGTACTAGGACCTCATCAATCTCTTTATATTGCTTATTCTGACATTTCTTAGCATTACACGGACACCTAATGCAATTTCCACTCATGTAATGTGGCTGTCTTTTTGCAAATTCAACAAATAACACGAGTTCATTATAAAATTCCACATTCACATTTCCTCTAATCATTCTAGGAGTACAATACATCCAACGACGGTCAGGCAAATCCATCTGCTAAACATTTAAGTGGAGCAACACATTACTAAACTAAACTTATAATAAATTCAAACAAAACTTATGATATATATAAAACATGTAATTACATTATATTGAATTTTATATATAGAGTAAATTAAAAATGGTAGAAAATGTACCGTAATTTGATGTTTCTGAATACCCGAGCATGAGCATAAAAAATTAGGCAGTAGAAAGTTTTGGTGTAAATTTGCAATACGAAAGTGAAGTGGAAAAAAAGAAAGTTTTAGGGAAACATTTCCCGACGGAAATGCCGACGGACTTATCTTTCCGTCGTCATTTCACCCGCCCAAATTTCCGTCGGTCAAGATAAATGCTGACGGATAATCCGTCGGCATTTATCAAATGGTGAATTCCGACGGAAAGTTAATTCCGTCGGCATTTCACCGCCCAAATTGCCGTCAGTAAAGATAAATGCCGACAGAATATCCGTCGGCATTTATCAAATTCCGAATTCCGATGGAAAATATATTCCGTCGGCATTTGGCGGGTTTTTTTTTTTTTTTAATTAATTAATTCAATTTTTTGTATATATAGCAACACAAAGCTCACACACACCATATTCGATTTTTTCTATTTTGCAAAGAAATATCATGTCTTCTTCATCTTCTATTCGATTTCAGCAAGGTCTTGTTTGTTATTGTGGAAAGGCATGTCGTACATATGCTTCTAAACAACCTAGAAGTAAAGGGAGGATATTTCATAATTGTCCTGACTCCCTAAGTGATGGTGGTGGTGGATGTGGTTTCTTTGTATGGGCCGATACTCTAGAAAACTGTGGTGTTGACAAGAATCAAGGATCTAATCAAAGTGACCAAGAAACTGAAGACATGAAGAAAATGACTCAAGAGATGAATAAATTGGTTATAGAGATCAAGAATTTGGCTGAAGAAATCAAGGATTTAATCAAAGTGAACAAAATCATTTTGATTGTGCTAGTTGTCATGGTTGCATCTACCACCTTCAAGTGGTTTGGTTAAATATATGTATAATGCACTCTATATGAGGCTATTTTAATTTGTACTAAAATTCACTTCCACCTTCAAGTGGTTTAAATCTATATCTAGAATGCACTCTAAATGAGATTATTTTGTACTCAATGAAACAAATGAATGCACCCTATTTTCATCTATACACCAATAAACTACACAAATAAACTGCAATATATAGTTCAACATATTTTTCAACATAAACATAAATATATACATAAAGATAAATAAGTTCAACAGAAAATTAAATAAGTTCAACAGAAAATTAAATAAGTTCAACAGAAAAATAAATTAGTTCAACACAAAATTAAATTGTTCAAATTGTTCAACCAGGATAGTTGCCAGGATAGTTGCCAGTGCCCGAAAAGTTAAAAAATTGTTCCACATCCTCATTCAAGTTGACGTCGCCACCGTCGGCCTGACCTGCATCTTGACCTGCAGCTTGATCTGGAGCTGGACCTGGAGCTGGAGCTGGCGGTGGTTGCCCCATCGTCTGTTGATAGATGGCCTCGATCTGCTCAGCAGACATCCCCAACGTCCGACCCGCATTGGTACTCCAGAGACGGAAGTAGTTCTCGAACGTTGCAATGACGTTCGGATCCGGGACGGCAGTGGAGGATACGGACGGCTGCGATGCACTCCGGGCCGACCGACCACTTGGTGTCCTCACGGCGTTGCTCATCCCACCAAGGCCAAGGACCCTTCCCTTGGAGGTCGGGGCAACGTCAAGGTAACACCGGTCCACGTCAACAGCCGGAGGGGTACTGCTGCTTCCGGATTCAGCAGTAGTCGTGGCGGTGGCTTGCGTCTCGGCCTCTTCAATCCTCTGTCGGACGCTCAACTACATAATTAAAAAATTAAAATTAATTTAATTATCTATATATATATATAATGTAATTAATACATAAATTTAATTAAACTTACGTGGAGGTCAGTAGTGCGCCCGTAGGTGGACGTCTGTGTATCGGCATTAAACGGATGAAGAAGACTCATCCGATCCAAGTGGGTGTGTGGACGTCCAGTCTCCCGCTCCTATTACGTATCAAATAAACATATACAAATTAATTTAGATAACTAATATAAAATAATTAACTATAATTATTTAATTTTTAAAAATTAATGAAAACTTACGATAGCAAGTGATTGCTCGAGGACGGACCGAGCTCCCCCCCCGATGCACTGCCATCCCGCCTCCAACGTCGATTCTGCGGTTGGCCCGAGCTTTGTCACACTTCTCTTGGTAAGCCGTGTCCAACCACTTCTCGACCAACGACTCCCACAGGTCAACACCATCCTCTACCCCCAGAACAAGATTTCTGTCTTTATCACGCCAGTCCGTTCTCCAGTCGTACATCATGTTTGTGTACCGAGTAGAACAAAGACCGTACCACTTCTCGTAAATAGCGGCGTCCGAGTAGATCGCCGTATCCCAACGGGCCTTTTTCTATACAAATAAATATTCAACATATTTATCAAATAATATGAATAATTAGTTATTTAATAAACTTTAATTATTGTAATTATATACCTGGAACTCCTCGAAATATTCATCCTTTTTAGATTGTGGCACCATCGACCAAGTGATAGCCACTACAAAAAATGCCTTGATTAGAGACCAATTTTTTGAGACCGATGTCTCAAATAAAGACCGATTTGAGACCAATTTGAAAATTTTATGAATTTTGAGACCGTTTTCAGTCTCAATTTCTCAAAATATTGGTCTCTAATCAAGACATTTTTTGTAGTGAGCACCCTTAGAAATCTTTTTTTTTTTTTTTTTTTTTTAGCGTAAAAAGGTAAATATATAGCTCAAAAAAACGAAAGTCCAAAAAGGACCACGCACTCCGTACAATCCGTCCTAGCCTCCTATGTCTTGTGTGCACATCCTGGACACCTCATTACCGGGCACCAACCTGTAAAATTATTAACAAATTTATAAACTAACACATTATAAATAAATACATAAAGTTAATCGTTATTGAATACTGTTAAACATTAGAATTATTGACTTACGCCCCAGAAATGATTTCAATGGGTTTCCTTTTGTCTCGAACAGGATGCTGACGAGAAGAGGATGACGAACCAACCGACATCGTAGTCGGCGGCGGCGGCGGCGACACTACCACAAGAGGAGGAGGAGGAGCCGTCACAGGAACTGATTCATCCCGAGACCTCCTTGAACGACGTGACCAAAATGACGACCTACGTGAACTAGAACCCTGATTCGGTACTTGTTCAGTCATCTGTTTCAATCAATAAAAAATACATAATTTTACAAATTATCAATTTAATGAACATATTGCTAATTTAAAAATTTTACTAATATAGCATATTCCTAATTTAATCAATTCCTAATTTAATCAACATATTCCTAATTTAAATCAAAACAATATATATATAACCTAATTACAACGTGATACCACCGTCGAACCATCTAATTAACTAATAATTTAAACAATTGATTGAAACATGCATCACCTACATTAAAAATATTTCTAAATTAACATATTCCTAAATTAACAAATCTAAACATAATTAAAATAATACTTTTCTAATTGGAGTTTTCTAATTATCAATTTAATGAACATATTCCTAATTTTTTTTTTTTTACTAATATAGCATATTCCTAATTTAATTAATCAACATATTCCTAATTTAATCAACAATAAGCTAATTTAATTATTATTTTTCTACCTAACTTAATCAATAATAAAAAATTTAACATATATATTCCTAAATTAACAAACCTAAAACTAATTAAAATAATAATTTTCTAATTGGGTCAATAATTATCAATTTAATGAACATATTCCTAATTTAAAATTTTTACTAATATAGCGTATTCCTAATTTAATCAACATATTCCTAATTACAACGTGATCCAACGGTCGAACCACTATATCTAAACTAATTTAAACAATTGATTGAAACATGCACTACCTACATTAAAAATATTCTATATCAAAATTACACCATTAAATTAAACTAGTAATTAACTATATAACAATTAATTAATGTATACATATAACAATTAATTAATTAATTAACCTTAAAAAACTACTCGATCAATCAAAATTATTCTTAATCAACAAATTAAATTAACTAACGTACATACTAACATGATCATAATATTTTAACAACTAACTAAATCAATATAACATGCAAATCAACATTAAATTATTCATATTTACATATATCCATGCATAAACATATATAAGTATTAAAATTAAGTAATAGAACTAATTAAGAAAACGTACCGTATCAATGTAATCGGAGAAATTTGCTTCAATAGCCTCGTCCTCGTCTTCGTCTTCCCCACCGAATCCTCACTCACGCACGCCCCTTTTTTTTTTTTCTAAAACGAATTCTCAATCTGAAGGCCCTTATATATATAAAAAAAATATATATATTACCGACGGATATTCCGTCGGCATTTTCCTCGGTAACCGCCGACTTTAATGCCAACGGTTACCTTATTGGAAAACGAGGCGGTGCGAATTCAACGTGTCATTTGATCCGTCGGCATTTCCGTCGGCATACATATTTCAAAACATCCGTCAGCATTTTCCCTCGGTAAATGCTGACGGAACGGAAATCCGTCAGCATTTCCCTCGGTAAATGCTGACGGAACGGAAATCCGTCAGCATTGATGTTGACTTTTCAATCCGTCAGCATTTCCGTCGGAAATGCCGACGGACTATAATCCGTCGGCATTTGTCCGTCCCTATAACGTGCGTTTTTTGTAGTGTTTGTTCTTGGTACCAACTTAATGTGATATCCTTTACAATTAAGATCGAGTGTAAAGGCTAGGATTATATCACTAACTAGGCTTTAATTTGGATTATAATGTAAAACTGTCTAGTGGAAACTATAGATTAACACTCAAATAATGCTTAAAAGCTTGAATTCTCACGATGGATTGAGTGTTTGAATGCTTTTGAAATTCTAATAAATTCTTGCAGTAGCTTTAGCTTGTGTAGGTTCCCGTAATCTTGAAATAATTCAAGGTGTTACCTATTTATAATGTTAAGAAAACTATCCGTTGATGAGATAGCTCTTAATACCATAAATTTTACTGTAACTTTTAAATAGTTCAGGGGCTTGCATGCAATTTGTACATGCATTCACGTCCATTCTGAAAACTTCATTCCATTTCCAAATTCTCTTATTTGCAGTGACAGGTGGCAATTAATCATTGTCTTCTTGGAATAATTTTGACTCTTTTAAATAACGACTTGATCTTGTATTAGATTGTTCAGTGCTGCTCTGTCATACATCCTTCTTGTCCATTAGTAAACTAAGTCCAACTCAATTGTAAGTCACTTAAGGCTACTTGTCCTCCATGCAAAGTCATCTCAATGACACTCCAGGTTACTAGCTTGTCCATCTTCATTTTTTAACTTTTGATTCTGAGCCTAACTTCATGTGACTTGGAGTTATTATAATCTTGACAATTGCACTTGATTTTATTCATGCCTTTTGTCTAAAAAAAAACCTTCTCATCTATTCTTCATGAAGCTTGACCAAACTTTAATTTAGTGAATTTCGCGGGATTTTAAAAAATTATATTACAGAATATTTTTACAATCCTGCAAAACAAATCGTTATTTGAACTAGTATATTGTTGGGATATAGTTTATATTAATAAAATAAAATTTTGATTTTGATTAGATATCAAAACTCTAGAGAAACAAACCGTCTAATTATAGCTTAAAAAATCATATTCTTTCTTTCTCTTTCTTTTTCTTTTCCTTTTCCTTTTTTCGCCTCTTTTCTTTTTTCGCATTACTTATTACTTGTTAGAAAATTGGCACGGTAAATGACTAAATTTTTTTTTAAGAAAACGAGGAATCGAAGCTTGTGTCACGATTTCCTTAAAACAATATTCGTCCTTCACTTTCGGTGCTAGTGACTAATTGGACGCTTGTTTTTCAGAATACAACGATTAAATAGCAAAAAATACTAGCACAAGTATTTTTCTTACGACGAACCAAGAAGTTGCCCAAAATATATCACCGGAGTGCCAAAGGAACGAGATAAAAAATGAAATGCAAAATAGTGTAGCAATTGCCGAAAAATATTTGTATCTCTTTCCAGTCTTGTTTTTCGTATGTTTACCGTATGTTGGGACTGATAGGTTGTAACTACCACTACAAGAAAATAATTAATTGACTAGAGAATATTTTGTAGGCAATAATTCCAATTTTGTAGGCATTTATATTTACCTACGGAATACCAACGAAAACCATTCGTATGGAATTCGCTCGTAGGTAATTCGGTTGCCCACGAAAATTTAATCCGTAGGCAATACCTACCACATTTTCGTAGCAAATCCATAACATTTCGGTAGGTAATATGATTACCATAATAAATGAAATTTCGTAGGTAATTATCAACTACGAAACATTTCGTTGGTAATTCCGTAGGCAAATTTGGCAATAAACATTTCGGTGGGAAAATTTTTAATATATATATTTTAAATTTTTTATTAATAAATTATATTTTTAGCCTTAGCCTACAAAATAAATTCATTCAAAATTGGACCAACCGGTCCAACCATGAATCGATCATAAAATCGATTCAAAAAGTGTTAAAATATATAAACATTTTTAAAATACAAACTTAGGTGCACATTAGGCCCCTTTTATAATGTTTCTATCTCATGTTTCTTGTGCTCCTTATTCGATGTGGGACAAAAAAATTATGTTTGTTGGTTACTAACTTATTAATACTACTAGTTTTATATTGTTTTTTCTCTTATGTTTTTTCTACTCTTTCGATGTGGGACATAATAAAGTTCATATGTTTATTTGTTATAACACTATTGATTTTCTAAGTTCCTAGCTAATTTTGTAGGTAATACAATTAGATAATTTATACATATATATAAATAGCTAGGAAAATTTTTGTAGGTAAATAAATAAACAAATCACCTACAATCATTTTGGTAGAGAAATGCTATTTTGCCTACGGATTATTTTGTAGGTAAATCAATATTTTTTAAGTTCCTAGCTAATTTTGTAGGTAATACAATTAGATAATTTATACTTATAAATAGCTAGAAAAATTTTGGTAGGTAAATAAATAAACAAATCACCTACAATCATTTTAGTAGGGAAATGTTATTTTGCCTACGGATTATTTTGTAGGTAAACCAATATTTTCTAAGTTTCTAGCTAATTTTGTAGGTAATACAATTAGATAATTTATACATATAAATTGCTAGAAAAAAATTTGTACGTAAATAAATAAACAAATCACCTACAACCGTTTCGGTAGGGAAATGTGATTTTACCTACGGATTATTTTGTAGGTAAATCACCATCCGATTTTTCCTTGGTAATTTCGTGGGTGAAAATGTGTAAAATAATTTATAAAGATCCGTAGGCAATCTGTAGGCAATTCTCAATATTTAAAGACGAAATTATTTTCGTTGGAAAATTCTGTAGGCAATTCAACAATTTCTTGTAGTGTACTAATATAGCCAACCCAAATTCGTAACCGTTGTCGCAATAAAGATGACAATAAAAATTTGGATCAAAACTGAAATTGGATCAAAAATGAAACTGCCATTCTAAATTCGAATTTTATATGATAATTCAATTTCTTGGCTGTAAGTGTTGTAGTCCTAAATTTTTAAACTTCATCCATTATTGTAGGTCTTAATTTTCAATAAATTTCTAACTCTTGAATTTTAAATTGGACTGAAACTGTCACAGCCCCAATAGTGGCACATATGTAATATTCATCCAATTTAAATTCAAGGTTTAATTCTTCAAAAATAACCTCCAAATAAATATAATCTATACAAAATAAAATATATAAAAGTATTTAATATATATATATAATTTAATATTTTTTAAAATTTTGTTAAAATATAATTAAATACAAAACTGATTTTTCCATTAAAAGCGTTAACAATATTAAACAAAAGTGTTGAGAAAATATAATTAAATAGTACAAAACTGAAAAATATTTAAAAAAATAAAAAAAAAGTTATATTGTCATATTTTTTATATTTAATATAAACTGATCGTAAAATAGTTAAAGTTACTTTTTTTTTAAAAATATTTTTTATCATAAAATAATCTATATTCAATTTTTTTTCATACTTTTTATCACAATAATTTTTATATTTGTTGTTTCATAATATTTCAATATTATAATTTTTTTAATATTCATATTTAGATTTGGGGAGAGGCTATAATTAATCTAAATTAGTTATTAGCTAAATTATTAAGACACGTGTCATTCATTTAATGATATAACAGGAAATGTAACACCGTTGTGTCATTCATTTAATGATATAACAGGAAATGTAACACCGTTGTGTAATAGGAGATCCTGTTGCATGCAGTTCCACAAATACACACGTTGACTAACCATAAAAAAAAAAATCCGGTGAAATAAAAAGGTAATACTTGAAGAGTTTAAATTGCGTTACGCCTTTTATTTATAATTTTGATGACCCATATTATACATATACTACATAAGATAAGATGACGTACACATTGGAACATAGTCCATATAGTGATCGATGGCCGCCACGTACGGTGAACTGAAAGGCATTACAGGCACAGCATATATATAGTACATAATTAGAAATCGCGCGACATGCATAAAATTAATCATGCAATAATATTGTAGGCCGGTTTTTTGAGCTGATTGTTGTTGCCGCCGTCCCAGATGAGGGTGGAACTGAAGTACCAAGCGTGAAGGTCATGAAGGGCGAACGAGCCTCCGGTGGCAGCGGAGATCCCGACTTGAACCTCCTTTGGAAGAATGGTCTTCAAGTCGAAAACGTGGCTGAGCGTCGCGTTTTTAGACCCGTAATTGGCGACCACATTTATGGTTCTAGTGTTTTCCTCGTAGTTTATGCGTGCGGTCACTATTTCTCCGAGTGAGTCTTCAAACTTTGAAACGGCTTTAGAGACTCTAGAGTTGATGTCGATTCCAATATGAGGATATTTGGGATCCCAAGTATTATCGCCGGTATAGTAGATATCGAACTCGACAGCAAAGACCGAGGGAGCAATGCCCGTATTAAGATTGAAGAGCCCGAAATTCCCTCCGGTAGAAGGGTTAGGGATGGGAGAGTCAACCGGAATGATGAAGAAGGTAAGTCCGTCACCCGGTTCCTTATTAACCGAAGTGATGGAGAACTTTATGGTAGTCTCGAAGGTCGCTTCTAGGCCCGTATCCCAGAATTTCACCGGCGGAGAGTACACAACTCGACCGACGCTAAAAGCCACTGGGCTTCCAGATGCATTGACTTTTGTGAGACGTACCGAGGAGGAAGATGGTGGAACAAATGCATCCCCTTGGTAGATTAGGTCTTTTGAGTTTGAGCTGAAGGTATCGTAGGTGAAGGAGGTTGTTTGAGATGCCACCATGTTTGTTAATACGAGAAGGAGGAGGAGGGGAATTAGGGTTTTTGAGAAAGCCATAATTACTTGCAATTTAATTGGGGTGTGTGGATACCTCCTCCTAGCTAGCTTCTCTCCTATTTATAGTAATCTTACCTGGTAACTTACCATTCTAAGATTAGGCTTTCCACAAATAATATATATATATATATATATATATATATATATATATATATACCCTTATATACTATTTATGAATCATCTTGCTCTTACGTGGCATCTCATTTTATTTTACAGTTTTTTTCAATTCTTCTCTTTCATCTCTCCTCTCTCCTCTCTCTCTCCCCCCTTCTTCTCAATATTTTCTTTTACTTTTTTTTTCAATACAGTTTCTTTAATTTATAATCTGCTTTTATAATTTTCTTTTCTTACAATCCCAACGAAATTTGTCGGTTTTGCACTAATATATATATATATATATATATATCAGGCATTATATATTCTGAAGAAATTAAAAAAAGAATAATTCCGTTTCCAAAATGATTGAAACATATTTCAGGTCTTTCACGTGGTAAGAGTCTACATCAAATTGCCGCCTAAAGTATGATGGAGATATTAAATTAAACTATATATATATATATATATATATATATCAGGCATTATATATTCTGAAGAAATTAAAAAAAGAATAATTCCGTTTCCAAAATGATTGAAACATATTTCAGGTCTTTCACGTGGTAAGAGTCTACATCAAATTGCCGCCTAAAGTATGATGGAGATATTAAATTAAACTATATATATATATATATATATATATATCAGGCATTATATATTCTGAAGAAATTAAAAAAAGAATAATTCCGTTTCCAAAATGATTGAAACATATTTCAGGTCTTTCACGTGGTAAGAGTCTACATCAAATTGCCGCCTAAAGTATGATGGAGATATTAATTAAATTAAAGTATAATTAAACTATATTAAATAGGCCAATCATTGTACGTCAAAATATAATTAATTGGACCATTACTAAATATGCTCAATAGCTATCAAGATCACTATTCTCAACTAGCTAACATATTTTTTAAATTTACAACTTAATTGCACACATAGCAATAGTAAGAATATAAATTCAATTTGTTTAATTTTTTTTTTTTAACAATTTTTGTTTAAATAATTGAATATATTGTGTGTATTTTTTTTTTTTTTTTTATTGTGTGTAGTTAAGTTTCTAAATGCCCAATTTGGATACAAGGATTCTTAATTAAACAACAAATTGTCTTATCTATAATTAGAAAATTAATACGCATTTTTTTTTTTGGAATTAATTTCCAAACTAAAAGATAATTTCATATAAGCTGATTGAACCATGTTTCACTTGATTCACGTGGTGAGGGCCTTAATCAAGCTGCCGCTTAAAATATGCTCAAATGACATACCTGCATATTCATGAAATAATATACAACTTAAATAGGCCAGTACTTATTGTGTGATCCTTGTGAATGAAGTCTCATCTAATAGACAATTTAATATGAGTGAAGTTATTTTCCGGACGCAAAAATTGAATTCAGGACGTTTACTCTGATACCATCTAATCTAAAAGTCTGTACTTGTAAAAAGATTGAGAATTAATTCTCCCTAATACCGTGATTTTTTTGCTCAACCTATCAACAGTCGACATTTGGATCGTAATCTAACGTACAATACTGTATTTTATTTTTACCTAGTACAAAAACCCGCATATTTTTTTAAGGCAAATACTTATGTGTACCAGTTACATACATGTAACTGGATCAAATTTTCTATTTACCCTCCTTTTTTTAATAAATTCACACTCACTTATTTTAGGCACTTATGTGTACAAGTTACATACATGTAACTAAATTCAAGTTATTAGTTATTTACCCTCTTTTTTATTAACTTCACCCGCAATTTTTTTAAAAGAAAAATACATGTAAAAAACGGGAAAATATCACTTTTGGTCACTAAACTTTACCACTTTTCACATTTGGTCACCCACATTTCATCACTATCAAAATTGGTCACTCACTTATTCGTCACTATCAAAATTGGTCACTCATTTATTCTTTCTCTATCAATTTTGATGCTGCTGTTAGAGAATCCGTCATTTACTAACGGAGAAAAGGTTTTCAGCGCCAACTTTTATTTTCCCTCTTTTAATTCCTTAACCCTAAACTCCCAAACTACAATAGAAGTGATTTTGAGTTTGTAAAGAACTGAAGATGACTAAAAGGAACCAGAATGCTTCTGCACCCCAATATTACGGTAAGTTTCTACAACTTTTACGTTTAAATATATGGGGTTAATCAGTATGCTTGGACATTCATGAGTGACAAGCAAAAAGGGTTGATCCCAGCATTTGAGAGTCTATTTCCTGAGGCAGATAACAGATTTTGTGTACAACACCTTTGCTTCAATGCTAGAATGAAGCAATGAAGGACTTAGATGAAAAAACACATGACTTACTTGTAAAGAGAAATCATTCCCAGTGGTCAGAGCATACTTCAATGCTTTTCCAAAGTGTGATATCTTGACCAATAACATGTGTGAGAGCTTCAACTCACTCATTCTTAGACAAATCAATCATAACCATGCTTGAAACAATCATAAACATTATCACGGTGAGACTGCAAGTGAATAGAGATGCTACAGAAAAATGGGATGATGCAATATGCCCTAGAATCAAGTTGACACTACAAAAAAATATGAAGGAAGCAAATGCATTCCTATAAAATCAGGGGTTGGTCTGCTATGGACTCGAGTGCATGCTGTGCACCCTAGTCCATGTTGCACTTTTCAGTTACTGACTTACACTTTTTGGTAAATGGTGTTGCACTTTTCAATTATTACTTATACAATTTAATAATTGAAAAGTGCAACACCATTTACCAAAAAGTGTAAGTCAGTAACTGAAAAGTGCACATGGACTAGGGTGCACAGCATGCACTCGAGTGCATACTAGACTTTACCTAAAATCAGATGATTGACCATTCGACCAACACACTGTAGACATATCACAAAAATTATGTCGTCGTTGTAGATGCCGTTGTAGAAGATGGGATTTAATAGGGATCTCTTGTAAACATGCTATTTCAGACATCTGGTGTAGAGAGGCATTTAAGGGGAAGCATATGCACATTCTATTTTACAATGTGGTGGTCATGTACTAGTTATGTAATCTGTTTTTATAATTATGGTGTGTAGTTCGATGGTTTATAATTATTGTATTCACTGTGGTTGAAAATTATTCAGACTTATTTTTGTACTATTTTTCAGACTTTTTTGAATAATATTTCAATTACTGATTTTCATATTGAATTTGTATAATGATTAGGAATAGAAATTTATTTCAAAATAGTTAATTATTAGAATTCATTTCCCCATTTATACTTATTCGGGTTTGATAATCTATTCTTAACCACACACCAGTAATATTAATTGAAGATAAATTCAGTAAAAAACAATTTTTAAAAAATGGTTTGGCGGTTTAGGGTTAAGGAATTAAAAGAGGAAAAATAAAAGTTGGGCGCTCAAAACCTTTTCTCTGATAGTAAATGACGGATTCTCTAACAGCAGCATCAAAATTGACAGAGAAAGAATAAGTGAGTGACCAATTTTGATAGTGATGAAATGTGGGTAACCAAATGTGAAAAGTGGTAATGTTCAGTGACCAAAAGTGATATTTTCCTTATAAAAGACTATATTACCATTTTATCAATTAAATTAAAATACAACTCATTAAAATTATAATTATACACCGACTATCGAGTCACCAATGAATCACCACGAAGTCAAATATTATTCTATTTTTTTAACTTTCAAAAAATAAATATAAAAAATACAACGAATATAAAAAAAAATTGAAAAAAAATATGAAACTCAAAAATAAAATTATGAAATAAAAATTTCAGTTTTTTTTTTTCAAAAAATGACCAAAATTTAGGAAATGATTTATAATAACTAAGATTATTTTGTTATGTCTTCATTATATCTACAATGAGGGTTGGTCTGCTATGGACTCGAGTGCATGTTATGCACCCTAGTCCATGTTGCACTTTTCAGTTTACTGACTTACACTTTTTGGTAAATGGTGTTGCACTTTTCAATTATTAAACTGTATAATAATATTTTTAGTAATAATTGAAAAGTGCAACACCATTTACCAAAAAATGTAAGTCAGTAAACTGAAAAGTGCAACATGGACTAGGGTGCACAACATGCACTCGAGTGCATACTAGACTTTACCCTACAATGATATTTGGTTTGTTACAAGTTTTATAAAGTTGTAGATTTAATTTTTAAGACTAATTAATAACATAATCTAATTGAAAAATAAAATTTATATTTAGAATCTTAAATGAGTGGAGAATTGAGGAAGAAACCAGCATAATATTGCATCAACTTTATTATTTTCTTTGTGGTCATCGCCGGGTTGATTCATTCATGTATTTATTTAGTGTGATCGTATCTTTTAATTGAATTGTGTATTCAGTGTGTTCATTCTCACTTTTTTTCTTCTTACTAGTTAGTTAATATCAATAAAAAAATATCAATCTTTTAATATTGATGTATTAATTTGCATTGTATGCCTGAAATTATGAATGTGTTAAGTTATGTATTTTTTGTTAAGTATAATATTAGTTTAAATATGATATAGTATTAGTAGGTCTATGTTATAGTACTAGTTAATATGTTGTATAATTATTTGCCATTATTTTTTAATGAAAAAATTAAAAAAATAATAATTGAAGTAATTAAATAAAGGCCAATCTATGTGCTAAATTGATATAGTAAATGGATCATATGTTATTTGTAATGGGTTATTGGATTGGATATAGTAAATGAGTCATGGATTATTTGTAATGGATTATTTGATTGGATATAGTAAATGAGTCTTGTGTTATTTGAAATGAGTTATTGGATCCAGTTACATACATGTAATTGGTACACAAGAGTGCAACTTTTTTTTTAAATTTATTTTTAACTTTAACTTATTTTGTTAAAATATATGGAATAGTTGACAATTTTTTTTTATTAAAATTAGATTACACATAACAAATCAAAGTATAATAAAAAATGTATTATATATAATTTTTAACTAGAGTTGACTAACACTACCAAAAATACAGAGTATTGCGACGAAAATGGTCAAACAAATAAAAATCAACAGAATTTGCGATGTTTCACAATGCATCTCAAATCCGCGGTGAATTTTGTGACGAAAATAATATCACCTCAAATTTGCGACGAATTTTACAATTTTAAATGCTGGAATAATAATTTAATAATAATTACAAAACCAAGAGAAGGTTTCATAGATATTCGAAAAGTATATATAATGTAAAACATGTTGATGTTTGCATAGGTAGATACAACTTGTATTAGAAATATATATATTTAAATATCATCTTGTAAATATTTAGTGAATGTATATCTCTTGGTAAGCCGGGTCCATCCACTTCTCAACCAACGACTCCCACAGGTCAACACCATCCTCCAAACCCAGAACAAGATTTTTGTTACGATCACGCCAGGCCGTTCTCCAGTCGTACATCATGTTCGTGTACCGAGTAGAACAAACACCGTACCACTTCTCGTAAATAGCAACGTTCGAGTAGATCGCCGTATCCCAACGGGCCTTTTTCTATACAAATATTCAACATATTTATCAAATAATATGAATAATTAGTTATTTAATAAACTTTAATTATTGTAATTATATACCTGGAACTCCTCGAAGTATTCATCCTTTTTAGTTTGCGGCACCATCGACCAAGTGATAGCACCCTTAGAAATCTTGCACTTCTTAAAGGCTTGTGTGCAGATCCTGGACACCTCATTACCGGGCACCAACCTGTAAAATTATTAACAAATTTATAAACTAACACATTATAAATAAATAAATAAAGTTAATCGTTATTGAATACTGTTAAACATTAGAATTATTGACTTACGCTCCTGAAATGATTTCAATGGGTTGCCTTGTGTCTCGAACAGGATGCTGACGAGAAGAGGATCCTACGGCTGACGAACCAGACGACATCGTAGTCGGCGGCGGCGGCGACACTGCCACAGGAGGAGGAGGAGCCATCACAGGTACTGATTCATCCCGAGACCTCCTTGAACGACGTGACCAAAATGACGACCTACGTGAACCAGAACCCTGATTCGGTACTTGTTCACTCATCTGTTTCAATCAATAAAAAATACATAATTTTACTAATTATCAATTTAATAAACATATTGCTAATTTAAATTTTTTACTAATATAGCGTATTCCTAATTTAATCAATTTCTAATTTAATCAACATATTCCTAATTTAAATCAAAACAATATATATATAACCTAATTACAACGTGATACCACCATCGAACCATCTAATTAACTAATAATTTAAACAATTGATTGAAACATGCATCACCTACATTAAAAATATTTCTAAATTAACATATTCCTAAATTAACAAATCTAAACATAATTAAAATAATACTTTTCTAATTGGAGTTTTCTAATTATCAATTTAATGAACATATTACTAATTTAAAATTATTACTAATATAGCATATTCCTAATTTAATTAATCAACATATTCCTAATTTAATCAACAATAACCTAATTTAATTATTATTTTTCTACCTAACTTAATCAATAATAAAAAAATTGAACATATTCCTAAATTAACAAACCTAAAACTAATTAAAATAATAATTTTCTAATTGGGTCAATAATTATCAATTTAATGAACATATTCCTAATTTAAAATTTTTACTAATATAGCGTATTCCTAATTTAATCAACATATTCCTAATTACAACGTGATCCAACGGTCGAACCACTATATCTAAACTAATTTAAACAATTGATTGAAACATGCACTACCTACATTAAAAATATTTTATATCAAAATTACACCATTAAATTAAACTAGTAATTAACTATACATGCATATAACAATTAATTAATTAACCTTAAAAAACTACTCTATCAAAATTATTCTAGCTTAATCAACAAATTAAATAACATACGTACTAATTAACATGATCATAATATTTTAACAACTAACCAAATCAATAACATGCAAATCAACATTAAATTATTCATATTTACATATATCCATGCATAAACATATATAAGTATTAAAACTAAGTAATAGAACTAATTAAGAAAACGTACCGTATCAATGTAATCGGAGAAATTTGCTTCAATAGCCTCGTCCTCGTCTTCGTCTTCCCCACCGAATCCTCACTCACGCACGCCCCCTTTTTTTTTTTCTAAAACGAATTCTCATCTGATTTGAGGCCCTTATATATAAAAAAAAAAAAAAATTACCGACGGATATTCCGTCGGCATTTCCCTCGGTAACCGCCGACTTTAATGCCAACGGTTACCTTATTGGAAAATGAGGCGGTGCGGATTCAACGGGTCAGTTGCCGACGGATAATCCGTCGGCATACATATTTCAAAAGATCCGTCAGCATTTTCCCTCGGTAAATGCTGACGGAACGGAAATCCGTCAGCAAGCATGTTGACTTTTCAATCCGTCGGCATTCCGTCAGCATATCCGTCGGAAATGCCGACGGACTATAATCCGTCGGCATTTATCCGTTCCTATGACGCGCGTTTTTTGTAGTGATATAGACTAGACAATAGACTTCTCACATGTATATAATTCATATACACATTATGCATCATTTATGGAAATATAATTCTCTATTCTCTATAGCTTGATGTTCTGTTGATATAAAATAATATTGAAATGAAATAAAATAAAATAAAATGTTATCAATAGATATAAATATATGTATGTAACCCACAAGGTAGACGATAAAGAGACAAGAAATTAATCAGATACACTTTAGAACTTTGAAGGTTTAATTTAGTTGCAATTTTTTTTGAAATGGTCCCAAAAAAGTTAAATGTCTCAATTTAATCCTCCCCTTTTTTTTACAATTTATTCGGTTTAGGTCCCAAAAAAAGTTAAATGTACCAATTTAGTCTCATTTTCTCCCGATTTATTCCATTTTGGTCACAAAAAAGTTAAATATACCAATTTAGTTCCAATTTTTGTGACCAAACTAGAACAAATTGCAAAAAAAATGAGACTAAATTAGTATATACTGTATATCTTTTTTTTTTTATCAAAAAAGAATAAATTACTACAAATGAGACTAAATTGTTACATTTAACTTTTTTTTTCAATCGCAATCGATATGATCACGAGACCCCAATTTTATTTTGCCAACGTGTATGGTGTCGTTTGGGTGAATAAGAAATTGAGTTTCAAAATTAATATTGACTTGTAAGAATATATTGCACGAAGACACTCTCACGCAAATGGAGTGCAAATCTTGGCCCAAATTAAGCTTTCGGACCATGAATTTTTACCATGGACTTGTGTGCGGGAGTAGCTTGTGCTCACGAATATCGAATCGAATTTGGCTGGCGAGATCAACAACCCAAGTTAACTGCACATTAATTAAGCATGCGTTTTCAATTGTACTCAGAGACCATGGTTGAGCTGCTTCTATTCTAGAATCATCTAGAATGTGTTTTTTTATATCAATCAAATAACTAACTTACAGAGAATCTTTATTATGCAACTTAGAGGAAATTTTATTTTTAGTCCCATAAGTTTGAGATTTTTCAAAATAAATCCTTTAAGTTTCAACTTTACAAAATACGTCCTTTAACTTTCAATTTTAATCCCTTTTTACATCAATTTTAATCCTTTATGTTTTGAAGAATTATAATTTGCCACATATATTTAAAAAATGCTACATCATCATGCCACATCACTCTCTCCTCTATATATATATATTTTTTTAAATAGAGCTAATAACACCCCAAAATATTCTATACACACTTTATAATTTTAAATATAAATATAGATGTATATAAAATAACAAAGTAACCCTTATATAAAAAATAACTTGAAAAAATGTAATTAAAATTTAAAAGTATTTTAAAATTTTAACTAAATCTTTAAAATTAATTAATTTTTTTTGAAAAAAATCTTAGAAAGTTAAATAGAATCTGAAATAAAAAATTAAATCATCAAAACAAAATAAAAAAATTAAATTAAAAATATTGAAATAATTCAATAAAAAAATATTATAAAAATCAATAAAAAAGTACGATTTTATTTTTTATTTAATTTTCTTAATATTTATTTTTGATTGAGTTGTTTTTCTTTCATTTTTTATTTTATTTAGTTTTTTAGAAAATTGAATCAATAATTGATATTTTTAATTTAATTATTTTATAAATTTTATTCGATTTATTTAGTTTTTTGGATTTAATTGATTTTCCCATTCTTATATTTTTTAATATTTGGTTGATTTTTTAAAATATTTTCAATTTATTTTAGTTTTTCGTATTATTGAATATTTTTTTAATTAATTTTTAAATTTTATATATAGTTTTAATGATTTGGTTGAATTTTAAATTATATTTTTAGTTTTTATTCAATTTGAATTTGTTTTGAGGGATAAAGGGTAATTAGAAAAGAATTGGGATGTGTTTAGCAATAAAAATTTATTTTTAAATATTACGGAGTAGTGGGGTGTGTATAACATTTGAGGTTTGTATACATATTTTATGGGATGTTAGTAGCCTCACAAAAAAAAAAAAAAAAATGCATTTACTCCAAACTAATTAATTAATTTATTTGAAATATATTTATTTCTTATAAGTATTTGATAAAATGATGATATTATCATTAAATTTAGTTATACGTTTCAATTAATAAAGGAAAATAAGATTGACATAATTAACATCGATCATTCATAACTGCAAAACTCTTTTTGATTTCGTTTCATATTTTTTCAAGTTATTTTTTAAAAATTATTTTACTCATTATTTATGTAAGAGTTACTTATATACATCTATTTTTGTATTTAAAATTATGGGGTGTGTATAGAATATTTTGGGGTGTTATTAGCTAATATATATAGAGAGAGTGATGTGGCATTATGATGTGACATTTTTTAATACATGTGGCAAAGTCTAATTCCTTCAAAACATAAAGGATTAAATTTGATGTAAAAAAAGATTAAAATTAAAAAGTAAAGGACGTATTTTGTGACCAAGCATGATTTCGAACCGCATACTAATTATTTCTGGACACATTCATTCATACTAATTCATTCATTCTAATTATTCATACTAATTCATTCATACTAATTATTTCTGGACACATTCGTTCATTCATACTAATTATTTCTGCAACTTACAAAGAATCTGGACACATTCATTCATAATAATTATTTCTGCATGCAAGCTATACACCGTTGAGACCAAGCATGATTTCGAACCGCAAGGGCAAGAGGGGCTAAATCAAAATGTCTGCAACTTGATCTTCAGAAGGCAACAGGTAAAATGCAAGTTTGGTCTTAAGGGAATTTTTTGAAAACAATTTTGGTCCCACATTCTTGTTTGGTCCCATTTTTTTTTGCAAAAAAGATCCCAATTGTTAAAAACTTAACAGTTTCTGTTAAGTGATAACATACAAAAATGGTCCAAAGTAAAATAAGAGGGAGAATACTTTGGAATTAGTTTTCATGGAGGGAAATGACCTGCAAACAAATATTTTTAATTAAATATTGTATATTAGTGTCAACAAAGTGTTTTTAAGGGAAAATTATCATTAATTCATACAAGCAGCAGGAAGCACACCCCAACCAGCAGAATTCTTTTATCAGGTCACTAAACCTTTAAAAATCTGGCTTCGACATCATTAAAGTCTTGTAGCAGATTTGAGAATCAGTCTCAATGGATATCTGAGATAGTCCCTGTGCAGCTGCGATTTGGACACTCCGAAGCATAGCCAAAGCCTCGACTTCCTACACCCTACACAATGGAAGTGCACGTTCTGAGAAACACCAAAGAACAAGTCCAGCCTGGTTCCGAGCCACCCCACCTACACCCACTTCCTAACCAGCAGAAAAGGCCCCATTCGTATTCACTTTCACAATTCCTTCCACATGTGGCTCCCACCTTCCAGCACCTAATTTGCTTCCAATCAGTCCACCACCTCTTCTTTTATTTGCCCTCTTATATTCATCCAATGAGCTCAACGCAGATTCAAATAAGAATGGAGTTGCCACCGCCTTGGCCTCAAAATAAAATTTATTCCTTGCAAACCAGAGGTCTAGAGCGGAGTAACAAACAACACTGCATCCTCCTTACCAATTGATTGAATCGTCTCGACCACCCACTCATCCAATAGTTGCACTGAATTATAGAGAGAATGCATTCAGATGGAAAGGCAATTAAAAGCCTTACCTTGAATATCCTAGCAGTATAACATACAACTCAATTAGGTTGTTCTCCTCCCTATAAATATCTGCCTCCAAATGAAATAATTTACAAATTACTCATTTCAGAACGAATACTTCGTCGAATACCACAAACTAATTTGAACGCCAACTCAATTAATGCCGCCAACACAAAAATAATCAGTGCACACAATTCAGTCAAATATAATAAAAATAAGCAACAATTAACACACCCATATTTCAGCAAAATATACCAATAAAACAACTTCGTCAAACTTAAAAACTAAAATCAATAAGAAATATATTAATATTAAAATAACTGTTAAAGAAAATATTGTTTAAATTTTGAACACACATGTCTAATGTGTTGCAGAACAAAACCATAAAAAAATTAAAATACATTAATTCTAATTACTGCACTTGTAGTAAGTTAACTCATATAGTGAGACTCATATCATTTGATGTATCAGGTTCTCATCCTAATGTGAAGTCGAAGTAAAATCCGTGTTGAAATGGAATGGAGCTCAGCGCAGATTCAAGTAAGATTGATGCAAACTGGGAGAATACCTTTAAGGCACCTCCAAATGAAAACCTATATTTTATGGAATTACTTCTAGATTCCATACCCAAGAGAAGTCTATATATATTTTGATGCATGGCGATCAGTATCCACTCGCTCCCTAGCTATCAACCCAACCAAAAAATCATCGAACTTCACAAATTACCTTGACTTCATTCTCATTAATTCCAACCAAAAAATCACCAAACTTCACATAATTTGTTGAACTTACAAAAAAATAGTAAAACAAACAATCACAAAAATTTGCAAAACTCACAGAATCACCAAAACACAAATTATTTCATCACAGAAACTTGTAAAACACAAAAATCGGGCATGAAACACATAAACTTGTTCTAAACTCTAGATTTCGGAGGAAATTACGGCCTTGGGGAGGTTCTCCAACCCTAATATTGCCTTGTCGAACCATCTTTAGTGGCGTGTGATTTTGCGTGCGATTTGCGGTGCGAGATTTCAGGGTTTGCGATTTTGAGTGCGATTTCAGGGTTCTTTTGCTTTTGAGTGCGATTTTGGGGTGCGAGATTTCAGGGTTTTTCGATTTTGCATGCGATTTTGGGGTTTTCGATTTTGGAATTTTTGCGGTGCAATTTCAGGGGGTTTCGAATTTGGGGTCTTAGAGTGATGTTGTTTTTTTTATTTAGAATTTCTTGCCTAGGATTTGAGCAGTTTTTTGGTATGGTGTTTTTTTTAGCATTTCTTCTTAGAGATTTTTGGTGTTAATGACAATGGAGCGGAGCGAGGGAGCCATAATTATGTATCAAATGAGTTATAGCGTTTACCATTAAAATCGAATAAGTAAAACATCGTGATAACGTATATTGCTGAATCAATTAATAAAGGAGTACAACCAAGTACCATATATATACACGCAAATATGCGCATATGTGATATCTATCAAAATATATGAAAACTATTAGAGAATATAATAGAATAATATATTATAGGAATAGTATAATGTATTATAGGAATAGTATAATATATTATAGGTAACAATCTTTTATTTATAGTTTATATTTATTTCTTTGTTTATCTATTTCCTTATATATCTCTTGTAATCCCTATACATAGTGGACCACTTTTATCATCTCATTAACGGTGATTGAATATAATTTTCACATAGTATTAGCCTAATACACTGAAACTCTTTTTTCGGCGTCTCCGACGGGCTGGTATCCCCTGTCGCCGCCTTGCCCCTTTTCCTTTCTTCTCAATTTTTTCGGCGTCCTCGACGAGTAGGTATCCCTCGTCGCCGCCTTGTTTTTTTTATCTCGAACGAGCTGGTCTCCCTCGTTCCCTCTCCCGGCCGCTTTTAGCCGCCACCGACGAGCTTGTATTCCTCGCTCCCCTTCTTCTTCTCGAACGAGATGGTCTCACTCGTTCCCTCTCCCGGTCGCTTTTAGCTGCCACCGACGAGCTTGTATTCCTCGTCCCCCTTCTTCTTCTCCTCGAACGAGCTGGTCTCCCTCGTTCCCTCTTTTGGCCGCTTTTAGCCGCCACCGACGAGCTTGTATTCCTCGTTCCCCCTTCTTTTTCTTCTCGAACGAGCAAGTCTCCTCGTCCCCCCTTCTTCTTCTTCTCGCGCGAGCAAGTCTCCTCGTCCTCCTTAATTTTTTTTTCTTCGAGCGAGCACGTCTCCTCGTTCCCTCTCATGGTCGATCAAGTTATCTCCATCACTGTTTTCACTCATATGGTGTTAGTCACACTCAGCTACACTCTAATTTTCTCTATAGCTTCACGCTACATCTTTCTTCTTCTATTTTCCTCTCTGTGTAGAGAGCCCATGGCCGACTTTATTGGCTTTGCGCCCTTCCTATCTATCTTCGTTTGTGCTCGGTTCAATTGTTTCCAAAAAGCTTGCAAGTGTTTTCTGCCTATTTTTTTGTCATTGTTCGTCCTTTAAAGGATTTCGGTGTTTCGATCCATTTGCTTCCCGCTTTTTTGCGCTTTGGCATGTCCTATTTGGTGATTCCGAATTTCCATTATTTCTCCTGCTCTATGATAACAAAAGTGCATTGTTTTACGGATGTCTTCACAAAGTTTCTATCTTAAACTCGCTTCAGATTGTTGCGTACCAAGCTCGTGTCCATCTACATTCCCAGCTTCGCTTGACCGGGGGTATTAGAGAATATAATAGAATAATATATTATAGGAATAATATAATGTATTATGGGAATAGTATAATATATTATAGGTAACAATCTTTTATTTATAGTTTATATTTATTTCTTTGTTTATCTATTTCCTTATATATCTCTTATAATCCCTATATATAGTGGACTACTTTTATCATCTCATTAACGGTGATTGAATATAATTCTCACAAAAACCATATCTATCAAAATATATGAAACTATCTAACAGAAAGTCAGTATAACCGCATGGGCTCTCAACAAACATAACAAACTCATATTTCCCAATACTCCCCCTCAAGTTGGCGTGTGCAAATCTCGAACACCCAACTTGCCACGAAGAAATCGAAATCGTTCAGCTCCAAGTGGCTTTGTAAACATGTCGGCAACTTGGTCGACGGTGGAGATCATGCAAGGCTTGATATCTCCATTGGCTACTCGCTCACGAACAAAGTAGCAATTCATTTCTACATGTTTTGTGCGTTCATGAAAAACAGGATTCATGGCAATATGACGAGCCGCTTGATTATCACAATACAACGGAGTAGGACCAGACTGATATATACCAAAATCACGCAATAGCCAACGCAACCATATTATCTCACAAACCGTCGTGGCCATGGCTCGATACTCTGCTTCCAAATGTTTCCAAAAAATAAAGACCACCACGTTGTTTACCCACGCCAATCGGCTTCCTCGTGAGTAAATCCTGTATTACACAAAAATCTGAAAAGAAGGTGAATGCACAATTTAAATCACTAGTTAGGCGACTAACGGATAATAGATTGCAGTGGAACTGTGGTAGGTGCAAAACATGAGTGAGACATAGCTTATCATTTAATCTGATTTTCCCAACTCGATCAACCGGAATTAATTCATGGAATTTTAACGGATGGTTCCATGTGATCAAACTTGACATCAAATTAATAACTTATCTCCTTCGCAAGTAATATGCTCAGTTGCTCCCGAATCAATAATCCATAGTCCCGATAGTATTGATTTCATACGGGCCATATTAACGGATGGTCCCACAGCAAGGTTTGCCTCTCCATCAGATTCGTTCCTAAAAAATCGTTGCAGGTGTCGCAGCTGTTCGTCACCCAGGCTTGCGATCACACCAGGACTGTTATGCGCCGCTACTCGCGGTTGTGGTTCCCTCATGAACACGTTTCCACATTCATCAGATGCGTGTAGACAGTAAGACGACATGGCGTCAATCACGACAGGCGACAAAGCAAAGTCGCTGCTGGAACAATATCTTCTTTCAATTATCTTGTCGTGTGCAACATCACCGGCGCCGATCTTCTCAGATGTTTTTCCTTCTCCTCTGTCCAACATGGCAATCTTGAATATGATCCACCACGTTGATGTGAATCTTGAGCAAGATTACCAGGGTTCTTGCTCTGATACCATGATAAAATCGAATAAGTAAAACATCGTGATAACACGTATATTGCTGAATCAATTAATCAAGGAGTACAACCAAGTACCATATATATACACGCGAATATGCGCATATGTGATATCTATCAAAATATATGAAAACCATATCTATCAAAATATATGAAACTGTTATACCTAGTCAAAGAAGTCAATCTTTGACAAGTCAATCCTAGTCACCTTACGTGGCGAGGACCAGTCAACAAAGTCGCGCGACGACTAGTCAACAAGACCAAGAAAATGTAATAGAATAGATGTATTTAATATATTTAAGTGCTCGCTCAAAGATGTTGGCGAGCACATATTTTAGTTAGCTGCTCGCCCAAATGTGTGGCGAGCACGTGTCTATCTTAGCTAGGAAAGTCTAAGTATTGAAGCCTTGGGAGACAGCATGGAGCGTGGCGACCACACTCCTCGACATGGTCCTCCGGCGACCACCGTGGCTCAGCTCCTCGGCATCTCGGCGAGGACGAGCACCAAAGGCGGTTTAGCATTAAATGCGCCATCAAATCACCTTTTCGGGCAGAAGACAGGTCCAATGAGGGCGTGCCACGTGTAAAGGGCGGGCAGCCCCTAGAAACCACTGTATAATGCCTAAAAGAGGCTCATTTGTACAGAAGTTACCCGATTCCTACAAATTACTCCGAACCCAAGCAATAAACACTCCCAAAGCTCTCAAGCTTTTAGCTTCTCCAAGAAGCTACTTCTTGTGTTCTTGTTTGTTCTTCATAAGATCATCAAGATCATCACATAAATACACCCTAAACACGTAATAAACCCCCGATCATTATACATGTTTGTCTCGTGCTAACAAATAGTCCACATCCGATTCAACCATCAAAAGCACGTACAACATTTGGCGCTAGAAGGAGGGGTCCTTTTACGTGTTCATCACTCTCAGTTTCGACCGATCATCGAGCGATCGGTTTGCAAACTCCGTTTTCAGGTTTTTAATCGGTAGTTCCACCTTTTAAAGCTTTGTTTACGTATTTGCGTGTTCTTCGTGTTCTTGAATATTTGCAATATTCGAGACATATTTTGGAGTTTGATCTCCGTATAACTTGTTTTTAAGCTTTAGTTGTTATTACTTTGCTTCTAAGTAGTTGTAATAGCACGTTCTTCTGCGTAAGAACTTTAATCTTTCGTTTTTAAGCGTCGAAAGCTTAAGAACAGTCATATCTTTGTAATAATATCCAGGAGACACTCTTTAAACGATGTCTCATCACACTCCTCAAGACGGATTTGTTGCTCCCGGAGGGAACGAGCACCCTCCGGCGCCGCCGGTGAATCCGTTTGCAAACTTGAACGTAGGGGACATTTTGAAAGATCCCCAACATTTGAAAGACTTTTCTGACTTCCTCATGGAGAAGAGGAGGCAGAACGAGAAAGAAGAGCTTGAGAAGGCCAAGGATCAGGCCTTCTGTTGGGATATGAATATCCTTAGTTTAGTTTTGATAAACCAAATCAATCATGTAATAGGATAAGTTGTATTGTATAGACAACTTTATTATACATCTTGTAATAGATAGGACTCTGGTTAGAAGAGAAGACATGTCAATGCTCAAGAAGAGAAGAGAAGACCAAGACCAGAAGTCATCTTACATCAGCTGAGTAGAAGTCGTCTTACATCAGCTGAGTAGAAGTCATCTTACAACCAGCTGAGTAAAGACAGCAGCTGAGAAGAAACAGCAGCTGTGTAAAGTCAGCTGAGTAAAGACAGCAGCTGAGAAGAAACAGCAGCTGTGTAAAGCCAGCCGAGTAAAGACAGCAGAGTAAAGACAGCAGCTGAGAAGAAACAGCAGCTGTGTAAAGTCAGCTGAGTAAAAACAGCAGAGTGAAGTCTTCTTACCAGCAGAGTGAAGTCTTCTTATCAGCAGAGTAGAAGTCTTCTTACCAGCAGAGTGAAGTCTTCTTACCAGCAGAGTAGAAGTCTTCTTACTCAATTAAAGGAAGGCCAATCAGAGTTGAAGTCAAGGATTGACAAGATACGCTTAAGAAAGGAAAGTCAAAGATATGATTGAAATTACATGACAATGGTAATATTCAATCATATCAAATCAAGAGATTGGCAATTCCCGAATTAGTGGAGATTTGAATTGCTATCATCCAACGGTAACATTCAAACATCAACACTATATAAATGAGTCCATACATCATTGGGAATGTGAGAAGAGGTATGAGATGCAAAGGTCGAGCAAAGGTCATAAACTCCAGAAATAAGAAGAGCTCAAGAAGATCATTCATGAAGATTCAACACGCATCACCTCATCACCAGTGAGTGAACTCATACCATCTAAGCCAGTGCAACCACTCATATATATCCATAGCTTAGAGAGAATTTCCCAATCCTAGCATGAGGCTAAAACAAATTGTAAGGGAAATTCTCACCTAGTTCATATACACAAAACCCACCTTCTACCATAAAACCTTAGAAGTCAAGTTGAGTGTTTATCACTGTAAAGAGTCCAAGTGCTCTATAATCACTTGTGGAGTTCAAGTGCAAGTGCTTACAATCACTTGTGGGGAAGTGCAAGTGCTTACAATCACTTGTGGAGACCGTAGCCGTTAGGACCGCTCAGATCTCAAAGTCCTACCCTTGGGACTATAAAGGACAAGGCCCTTGTAATTTTGGGTAAATTAAAGGGATTAAACATCACGTGTGGACGTGAGAGTGGACGTAGGAACGTATATCCGAACCACTATAAATCAATGTGTTATTTACATTTCTGCACTTTACATTTCAAGTCTTTTCATACATATTTGTGCATAAACTGTTTTACACACTGTATTTAATTAAATAGACGAGTATAATATTTATGGGCACACTACAATTCCGCACTTAACTCCGATAAGTAATTAATAAGTCGACTAACTAGTCCTAGGCCCCTAGTAAAATCAGCGGACTAGTTACTTTGAAGAGTTAGTTTATTTTCCACACAATCAGCAGACATCAAGTCAGCTGATCTTACACTCGTCTCAGGGACCAACAAGTGGTATCAGAGCCGTGTGTTCAAAAGACCATTGCTTTGAATTTTTTGATTTTCGAAAATCTGCACTTTTTCTGTTATTTTCAGAATTTAACGTGTGAGTACACTTTTTAAACTGTAATTGATGTTTTGAATCGAACTCACTGCTATGCAGTGACCTGTATTGCTTTTTGGCCAAATTCCATCGTTTGAGCCATCAAAAACACGTTTTACTGTTTTCAATGGTCACCTGAATAGATCCGTTTTTTGAAAAATTGTTTTGCATGCATTCTGTTTTCATAAAAATCATACTTGCATGTATTTGGATAATTGTGTGTTAAGAACAGGTCAACAACTAAGGGGGAACTTCAGTTAAACTGAGTTCTAGCCCTATCTGGATTTACACGCGTGATGTGCCAAAATTTGCACAAGAGGATTGGGTATCCTCTGAATTAGATGTCCTTCTCCTCAAACGCGTATAATCGTTCCGAGTAGGCTACCTTCACTTGAAATCTTCGAGCTGACCTGCAAAGAACACACCGGAGGGGAGTCCGGTGTGGACACTCCGATGCCTAAGTCAGTATAGGGCTTATCAAATCTCCCAAGGATCTCAAGATCCTTGATATCTTAAATCAGTTCTCAAAGAATCTCAGAAAGGCGTTTTTTATTCAGTATAGTAAAGTTTTAGCGTATATGTGTCTCACCTGGAAATATATTCGAAATTACCTATTTATAGAGATATCTTCTGGAGAGGAAGTCAAGCCTTCCTCTTATTTCGGAGCTGCCCGTGAGACTCGGCCCTACTGAGGGGATCCAGTCCTCCTTTCTCTCCACTCCCTGAAGACTCGGCAGCCTTATCCCTTAGTGGACCTATTCTCCTAAAATAAAGGAGAATAAGGTCTTCCCTTTATCAAGTCTTGAGCAAAGATAGCGGGAATCCACTATATTTACGACCCACGATCTTATGTTAAAACTGTTTGATTCTGATATTCATCTCCAGGCAGAGCTCCCTCCAGAGAGACCTCCAGAGAAGACTTTTTATCCAGAGAACACTAGATGGCTTAATCCTTTCTTCTCAATCTTATCATTCATACACGTGTCGACTCCTCATTGGGTGACATTTTTAGGCCGCATCATCTACTCCCCCCTACTCTCGTAAAAAAAGGGGACATCTTTTATGAGAGTAGAACAATTTCTGGAGAGACGTGTATCATTTCCGCTTTGGAGGGGAAGTTTCAAAACATTTTCTTCTCCAAAGACTTTTCGCGCCTATTATTCTGGGAGACTTTTCGGCTTCCGCGCGTGGACCTCACACGACTACTTTTCTCTGTCTCGCTATCATCCCGAGAAAAACCCTCGGTTCTTTCCCCTATCTCTCCTCATTTACATTACGCAACTGCCCCGTTTCCCCTCTTCACTTTTTTCAAGTTTCACTTTTCCTCTCATCTTCTCACCGTCTTCATCTTTTCACCGTCTTCCTCTTTCTTCTCTGGTGCTCCCGGATTTCCGCCGTCATCAGCCGTCTCGCCTGATTCCATAGTTCTTCTACTCAAGGTAACCCAACTATCCTTCTTTTCTTCTTTTATTATCACTGTAAATCCATGTCAAATCCTCCTTCTCCGCTGAAAACCGCTAGCCAAAATTCTTCTGAAGCGACCCCCTCTATGACGGGGAGCCCAGAAAATAGGATTTCCCTTGCTTCTCGAATCGACCCTGCTCATCTAACTACACTTGTTCATGCTTACGGTCTCCCGTCGGAGTATGCCTTTCGCGCTCCACGCTCAAACGAACGCCCCGATATTTCCCAGCCTCGAACTCTTGCTTTTTTCGAAGCACATCTTAGGGCAGGACTACGATTTCCGATTCATCCCTACTTGGCTGCCATATCAACCCGCATGCAAATCCCTCTTAACCAGTTTACTCCAAATGCCATCCGTACCATGATAGGTTTTTTCATCTTGGTGAAAGGGAACGGGGGTGATCCGTCCGCCGAGCTATTCCTGAGCCAACATTCTTGTAAGGTGAATGATGGTTTTTTCTATGTTAGCGGACGAAGGTCCCGTGTCTGTAAATTCCTGAAAAAACTCCATGAAGAAGACTCATCTTGGCGTGATTATTATTTTTTTGCTACAAGCCCTACTGATTGGCCGTTCCCTCACGGGGATTGGTTATTCTACAATCCGGGAGTAATCCCCTCCCCTCTGAAAGCTTATTTTGTTTCCAATCACACCATTATGACCAACCTCAACGCTCATATCCGTCTGAACGACTATTTTGATATCGTTGATATTTGCAAAAATCCTCGCATCCTCTCCCACTTCGGCTTTTGTTCTCAAGATTTCCCTTTAGGTCCTCAAGATGGTAAAAAATCTTCATACTGCTGTATTTTTATTCCTTGCATATGGCTATTTTCCTGTATTCTGAATATCTTCTTGGTTGTTTGCAGAGATGAGTTGGCTATCTCACATTTCCCGGGATGCTCCTGCTCTTAGTATAGTGAAAACCCCTATGTTATCCACTCCAGAAGTTCTTCCGAAAGTTCCCTCATCTCCTGCTCTCGAGAGCTCAGCAAAAACTTCGGTTCCAGAAGGTTCCTCGAAAGTTCCTCCTCTCCCTAATTCTTCCACTCAGGTTCCAGGTTCAGTTGCCAAGAGAACCCGCTCGGCTGCCAACACCTTCTTTGCTGACTGCGGGACCTCTAATAAAAAGAAGGGAAAAGCGTCTCGTACTCTCGTCGAGAAAGGCGCCTCTGTATATGAACCTCTCCACCGTCTCATTGATCGATGTCCTATTCCTTCCAACACTGCTTTATCCGATTCGTCCCTTCCCGAGGACCAACTGCTTCATGGCGCTCAACTTTTCTCAGAGGTATTTTCCGTTATTTCTTATTTTCACGATCTTTTATTGTCTTCATATCTCCAACATTATTTTCCTTTTCTTTGTAGCTTGGCCTCACTTATGCTAAGATACTCGATCAAGGTGTCGAGATGGTGGCCGAGCTTGAGCTTCTCCGGGCCGAGGCGTCCTCCTTCCAATCATCCCTCAAGGATATCACTATGGAGAAGGAAAGGGCTCATAAGCGGGCCCAGGCTCTATCCGAGGAGTTGTCTCTCCTACAGACCCAAAGCAATCAGGATGCGACCAGGATCAAGCGTCTGGTGTAGGAGGTAGGGCGGATGGAGCGTGAATTGCCGGATGCTGGGGTGCAGCTTGCATTAAGTCCCTATTCACTTCCCCCTCGGGCCAAGAGTTCTTAGAAACTCTTCATACTCAGTGGTTATCCAGCTTCCTGAAGAGCTCGAGCTTTCTCTGTGCCATGGGGCCACATATCCCTCATTTCATCGATCATGGTTTCAGCAACGCCGTCGCCGAGCATTCGACCCCGGGATTCGATGGGACTTATTCTCGCGAGTTCCATCTAGATCGACTCGCTACTCCTCCAAAATTCTTGGGGGATCCTCAGGAGAGTCCTGACAATCCTTGGTGGCTACCCGGGATGGGCCAGGCTATTACCAAGTTGCAAGCTGCCAAGATAGGTATGGCTGATCTAAGGCCTCTGGAGCCACTTATTTATCCTTACGCTTCTGCTCCAAAAGTGGCAACAGAGGTGGATGGAGGGACTGGCACTGCTGATGCTATGGGGGGTACGGAGGGTCCGGAGGAAGGTGGAGGATCTAGCAACCATGTTGCTGAGGAAGAGGGCGCTGCTGGAGGAGCTGAAGGAGTTGAAGTTGAGGGGGCTATTGCCAAGGAAACTACTGCTGAACGAGTAGTTTAAATTCCATATTTCCATGATTACCATAGACAATTTACTTTTCTGTTGTTTTGCTACACTCTTTATTTTCTGCTCGTAACATTTGCTCTTCATACTTTGTAGGGGACCCCACACTCCTGGATATGTGGGGGCTTTTTGTAGTAATCATGTTAGCTTGATATGTTGCATGTTTTGTTGTCTTTCTCTTCCTTGCATAAGTAGCTTACGAGATCAACAAGGAATGTGTTGGAGGTGTGTTCTCTTCCCCCCCCTTTTTGTTGGTCTTGTAGGCTATTCTGGAATTATTTCTCGGCTGTATAGTGTTCTGATTTCAGGTGACTTGATTGTGGGGTATCATCCTCCCTCTTCTCTTGACTCCTGAATCATAAGGCCTGTTTCCTTCATTATCTGGTCTCTGTGGTTCTCAAGTATGGTGAGGGCTTTCTGGAGGGCCTTGGTTTTCTACGCCTCTACGCCCTTCTCTTTCTTTTCATTTTCTTGTATTTGAAAGGCTTTGATTCGCAGAAACCTTCTCCTTTCATTAGTTAACCTTCTTGGGTTTCAACTAAGATGAGGGCTCTCTAGAGCACCTTGGCCTCTAGGCCTTTGAGTATTTCTCACTTTTATTCTTAAAAGATTTTATTTCATAAAATCTTCTCATTTCAGTATCCCACTTGGGTCTCGAATATAGTGAGGGCTCTCTGGAACACCTCAGCCTCTAGGCCTTTGAGTGTCTCTCACTCTTTTTCTTAAAAGATTTTAGTTCATAAAATCTTCTCATTTCAGTAACCCACTTGGGTCTCGAGTAAAGTGAGGGCTCTCTGGAGCGCCTCGGCCTCTAGGCCTCTGAGTGTCTCTCACTCTTTTTCTTAAAAGATTTTAGTTCATAAAATCTTCTCATTTCAGTAACCCACTTGGGTCTCGAGTAAAGTGAGGGCTCTCTGGAGCGCCTCGGCCTCTAGGCCTCTGAGTGTCTCTCACTCTTTTTCTTAAAAGATTTTAGTTCATAAAATCTTCTCATTTCAGTAACCCACTTGGGTCTCGAGTAAAGTGAGGGCTCTCTGGAGCGCCTCGGCCTCTAGGCCTCTGAGTGTCTCTCACTCTTTTTCTTAAAAGATTAAATGAGGGCTCTCTGGAGCACCTCGGCCTCTAGGCCTCTGAGTGTTTCTCCCACTCATCGTTGTTATATTCATATATCGCACATTCAGATATGAGAAAGATAATCAAGACACAATAATTCTGAATAACTCTTTCTTCAAAAAGGGATAATGCTTCATTGATTTATTGTCAGTTTTCAACATAGGCCATAGATAACCTACGCCGGTCTCATTAAAAACCTCTTTACGGAAAAACCCCAAAGGGGAAACCCGTAGAGAGGGAAAAAGAGCTCCGGTGAAGCCACAAAATACATCAAGCAAAATACGAATTAATGCAAAAAATCACAAAACAATGGTCATAAATGGTCTCAAGACCTTACACTTTCTTCAAATAAAGAATCTCTTCAAATGGCAAACGTTCCAGGGTCTGGCTATGTCGACCCCTTCCATACTCTGCAGTCTATATGCTCCTCCTTTCAGCACCTGTGTAATTTTATAAGGTCCCTCCCAGTTAGGCTCCAGCTTTCCTGTATTCTTCAGGGCATCCGCTCTTCTTAGTACCAGGTCCCCCTCTCTGAAGGACCTCGGGATCACCCTTCGGTCATACGCAGCTTTAATTCTGCTTTTATATCTTTCAGCACGTACCCTAACTATCTCTCTTTCTTCTTCCATCAAGTCTAGAGCCTCTCTCATCAATTTCTCATTCTGATACTCTTCAAATTGGGCAACTCGATGCGATCGCAACACGGCCTCTGGAGGTAGCACCGCCGTAGCTCCGTAAACCAGCTGAAATGGGGACTCTCCAGTTGCTGTCTTCGGACTAGTTCTATATGACCATAGCACATTGTCTAACTCATTCACCCATGCTCCTCCTATTTTCACCAGCCTTGTTCGAATACCGTCTACTATCGTTCGATTAGTGACCTCCACTTGTCCATTAGCTTGAGGATGAGCTACAGAGGTGAATCTCTGTATTATGTTCAGTCTCGCGCACCATCCTCGCACCTTTTCTCCGTTAAACTGGGTTCCATTGTCGGAGACCAATATTCTGGGTACTCCAAATCTGCAACAAATCTGCTTTCTTAGGAATTTAATCACATTATCCTCATCTATTGTAGCCAGGGGAGCAGCTTCCACCCATTTGCTAAAATAGTCCACTGCCACTATCAGGAATTTTCTCCCTCCAGAGGCTGGAGGGAAGGGTCCTACCAAGTCGATTCCCCATTTAGCAAAGGGGTAGGGGGAGTGCATTGCTCCCATCTCTTCCGCAGGGGTCCTTATCAATGGACCATTTTTCTGACACTTGACACATTTTCTCACAAATTCCCTAGCGTCTTTTGTCATGGAGGGCCAATATAATCCAGCCCTTAAAACTTTCTTCACCACTGCTTTGTATCCTTCATGACTGGCTGCATCACCTTCGTGGATCTCCCTGAGTGTATACATAGCTTCTCGAATTGATATACACCTCAAATATGGGTGTGTGAATGACTTCTTGTATAAGTGCCCTCCGATAATACAATATCTAATCCGAAGGGTTCGGGTTTCTCTGGTGGTAGGGGCATCTGCCCCCTTGGTGAGTTCTGTCCATATAGCCCTCCTCCAATCATCTTCCTCTTCAATAGAACCAATGGGGTTCTCCAGAGTCTCTCTTTCTGCAACTACTAAAGTTACTGTCCCTCGTCCATCAAACTCTGTGGAGCTAGCGAGTTTGGAGAGGCTATCCGCCTGCATGTTCTTTTCTCGAGGTATCTGGACTACCTCGCACTCTTGAAACTTGCCTATCATCTCTTTGGTTCGTTCCAGATAGGCAGCCATCCTGCTATCTTTGGCCACGTATTCACCGTTCACCTGCTGAACAACTAATTGGGAGTCTGAGTATAGAGTTACCTTTGGAGCTCCCAATTCTAATGCCATCTCCATTCCTCTGATCAAAGCTTCGTACTCTGCTCCGTTGTTTGAGGTCATGAATTGAAACCTCACTGCGAATTGTAAGTCTTCTCCTCGAGGGCCTATTAACACAATCCCTGCTCCACATCCGCTCAGGGTCACTGAGCCATCTACATACACCTTCCATCCTTCGACTTCCTCTGGTTTGGTCGACTCTTGGATGAAATCTGACAAAGCTTGGGCTTTTATAGCCTTCCGAGGCTCGAAATCCACGTCATATTCTTGAAGCTCGATGGCCCATTTCACCATCCTTCCGGAGAGGTCTGCTCGCCCTATAACCTGTTTCAACAAGTAATTAGTGCGGACTAGTATTTTGTAAGAAAGGAAATATGGGCGCAGCCTTCGCGCTGTAACTACCACGGCTAGAGCAGCCTTCTCAATTTCTGAGTATCGATTTTCGGCCCCTTGAATGACCTTACTGACATAATAAATAGGGTGCTGCAGAGATCCCTCTTCTTTGACTAGGGCAGTACTTAGCGAGAATTCTCCTACAGAGAGATACAAAATGAGGGTATCCCCTGGAGAAGGTTTCGTCAGCTTCGGCAACTGAGACAAATGGTGCTTCAAGTCTTCAAAGGCTTTTTGGCATGTTTCGTTCCATTCAAACTTGGTCCCTTTCTTAAGAATTTTGAAGAAGGGATGACTCTTTTCAGCAGATCTGGCTATGAATCTGCTCAATGCTGTAATCCTCCCATTGAGTGTCTGGAGCTCCTTTATATTTCTGGGTGGCCGCATGTCCAGTACAGCTTTCACCTTGGCTGGATTCACCTCTATACCTCTTTGAGTGACCATATATCCGAGGAACTTCCCTGATTTTACTCCAAAAGAGCATTTGGCTGGGTTCAATTTGATGCCATTCTCTCGAATTACTTGGAAAATTTCCTCCAGATCTTCCACATGTTGATCTGCTTTCACACTCTTAGCTAGCATATCATCTACATATATCTCCATGTTCCTTCCCAGCTGTCTTCGAAAGACAGCGTCGACCATCCTTTGATACGTTGCTCCGGCATTGATTAATCCAAACAGCATCCGAACGTATCCGAACGTTCCGCAGGCTGCTATGAAGCACACTTTGGAGACATCTGCAGGGTTCAGTTGGATCTGGTGGTATCCTTGGTATGCATCCATCATGCTCAGCAGCTCGAAGCCTGAAGTTGCATCCACTAACTGGTCTATCCTTGGCAGCGGATAGTGATCCTTGGGACATGCCTTGTTGAGGTCCCTGAAATCGATGCACATTCTCCACTTTCCTCCCCCTTTTGGCACTAGCACGGCATTGGAGAGCCATTCTGGGAATTGGACTTCCACCACATGCCCTGCTTTCAATAGCTTCTCGACTTCTTCTTTCACAATGTTGTTCTTCTCAATTCCAAAATTTCGTAGTTTCTGTTTCACGGGTCTTGCCTTTGGATCGACATTAAGGCAGTGTATTGCTATCTCCGGAGGGATTCCTGTCATGTCAGCTGGAGAAAATGCAAATATATCGGAATTTCGACGTAATGTAAGTATTACCTTCTCTGTGAGTTCAGGTCCCAGTTGGGTGCCTATCTTAGTGACAAAACCAAGTTTCCCTGGGAAGAGCTCCACGCTCATCAGTTCTTCATCTGTTTTAACATTCACTTGTTCAGGTATCGCTCCCTCGACTTTCTTCCTTTTGACCTCAGGGTCATCTCCTCTTGTCCGCTCCAGGCCCTTAGTCAGGGCTCTGTCCGCCATCTTCACAGACTCTGCATAGCACTTCCGTGCTTGGTATTGGTCTCCTCTTACTTCTCCGACCCCAGCGGCTGTAGGGAATTTCATTTTCATATGAAATGTGGAGATGATTGCTTGAAAGAGGTTCAGGCTGGGTCGTCCCATCACGACATTGTATGAGGAAGGGATGTCTACAATAAGGAACTCTACCAAGTGGACCTTCCGAGCCGGGGCGTCTCCCCTGTAGGGAATTTCATTTTCATATGAAATGTGGAGATGATTGCTTGAAAGAGGTTCAGGCTGGGTCGTCCCATCACGACATTGTATGAGGAAGGGATGTCTACAATAAGGAACTCTACCAAGTGGACCTTCCGAGCCGGGGCGTCTCCCAACCCTACCTGCAACATTACTGATCCCAAAGGTTGGATGGCTCCTCCGGAGAAACCATACAGGGAGGTATCTACAGGACGTAGCTTTACACTCAGCTCCATCCTCTTGAAGCATCCAAAAAACATAATGTCAGCCGAGCTCCTCGTATCTACGAAGATTCGGGCAACATCGAATCCAGCTATGTTGGTGGTGATTACCAGAGCATCATTGTGATCTTCCTTGACTTCTTTCATATCCTCCGGCCCAAATCGGATATTGGGCGTTTCCGTCATACGTCCCACTTCTCTTAACTGGCTTCCTTGCTCTGTTTTTAGGGCTCGGACGTTCTGCTTTCTCTTCCGGAAGGAATCTCCATCTGCTGGCCCTCCCACAATCATATGGATTACTCCTCTCTTTGGTGGTGGAGGGGGCATATCCTCGACCGCCTCCCTGGTTTCCTTCTCCTCTGGTTTTCTTTCCAGTTCTTTTCGTTTCTGCCCCCGAGGGCCCTGCCTGTCTCTAAATATGAATTCTTTTAGATGACCCGCCTGGATCATCCTCTCGATCTCATCTTTCAAGTGGTAACACTGATTCGTATCATGTCCATACTCATTGTGAAATCGGCAGAATCGATCAGACTTGGGCTTCTGAGGTCCTCGATTCCTGGAATATGGAAACTTCAAGTCTGGATGGTCTCCTGCTACCTCTAATACTTCAGCGGGCTCCATTCTCAAGGGTGTGTATTTCTCAAACCTCCCCCGAGGGCCAGACCGGGGACCTCCGGAGGGGTTGCTGTCTCTTGCTGCTCCGGAGGTTCGAGGGACCTCTGGACTGAATCGCCTGGAGGGGCCTTCCCTTTCCCTTCTCCTCTCTCGATCTTGCGGCCTAACCTCCAACCTCTTTGCTTTCCGGACCTCCTCCAGAGTGAGGTACTTCTCTGCCCTATGCAGCAATTCATCAAAGTTCTTAACCGGCTTCTTAGCTAAAGAGGAGAAAAAGTCTCCATCACGCAACCCATTGGTAAGAGCGTTGATTTTCACCTCCGGAGAGGCTGTAGGTACCTCCAGAGCTGCTTGATTGAATCTCCGGAGGAAAGATCTTAAGCTCTCGCCCTCTCCTTGTCTCAAATTAAAGAGGGTCAAAGTGGCCCTCGGCTGTCTCCGGGCACTGGCAAATTGATGAAGGAAGAGCTCACTAAATTCTTCCCAGGATCGGATTGTGTTAGGTTCCAACTGGGTAAACCATTGCTGTGCAGCTTTTGCTAGGGTAGTTAGGAATACTCTACACTTTATTCCCTCTCCATAGCGGTGTAGCAATGCAGCATTCTCGAACCTTACTAGGTGTTCGTACGGATCTGCCGTACCATCATATTCAAAATTAAGGGGCTTGAAATTGAATGGTAGTTCATCCTGTAATATATTAGGGGAGAACCGACATCCAGAGGCGTGAGCGGATCTACTGGTTCGGTTGCTCATCTGCTTCCTCATATCGCGCATCTCTTTCTGTAGGGCCAATAGTTGATCGCTGACAGGCCCTCCGTAGGTATCATCTGTACTTTCTTCTGTCTCAAGGGGTTCTGTCCCTCGGGGTGCAAGATCTGCATTCCTTCTTGTGCCCCGTAGGGGAACGCTTCTCTCCGCTCGGGAGGGCACCTTATCATCCTCTTCCGCCCGCATCCCCATCTCCTTAGACAACACTTGAGAGGCTCCAGGTGCTTCGTCTTGGGGTCTTGGGGCAGGTGCCTCTAGATCTCCCGGTGCAGCTCTGGGAATCCGATTCCTTTGGTCAGCAAAGGCTTTCTCTACGGCTTGCTTGATGAGAGCGTTCAATTGATCGGGAGAGATCAGGAGCGGCCCTGAGTCTAGAGTGTCCCTTTGTTGAGGGTCTGCGGTTTGGGACTCGGGGGCCTCCAGATTCCCTGCTCTTCCTTCTCCGACCGGTAGGGGATGACTTTCGTCATTCAAGGCTGGAGTAGGTGATAATGGTTGATTCGATCCAGAAGGTGCGTGGATTGGATCTTTTCCCCGGTCTCCCCTTGGTGGAGGATCAGTTGGCAAAGGGGAATTTTCTGTTGGAAGATTCTTCTTCCCAGAAACAGAAGTTTTATTTCCGCCACCCATTTGCTTGGATAGGTAGAAACTCGTGAGAAAATCTTTCAACTCTTTCCCACAGACGGCGCCAGTTGATGTGCCAAAATTTGCACAAGAGGATTGGGTATCCTCTGAATTAGATGTCCTTCTCCTCAAACGCGTATAATCGTTCCGAGTAGGCTACCTTCACTTGAAATCTTCGAGCTGACCTGCAAAGAACACACCGGAGGGGAGTCCGGTGTGGACACTCCGATGCCTAAGTCAGTATAGGGCTTATCAAATCTCCCAAGGATCTCAAGATCCTTGATATCTTAAATCAGTTCTCAAAGAATCTCAGAAAGGCGTTTTTTATTCAGTATAGTAAAGTTTTAGCGTATATGTGTCTCACCTGGAAATATCTTCGAAATTACCTATTTATAGAGATATCTTCTGGAGAGGAAGTCAAGCCTTCCTCTTATTTCGGAGCTGCCCGTGAGACTCGGCCCTACTGAGGGGATCCAGTCCTCCTTTCTCTCCACTCCCTGAAGACTCGGCAGCCTTATCCCTTAGTGGACCTATTCTCCTAAAATAAAGGAGAATAAGGTCTTCCCTTTATCAAATCTTGAGCAAAGATAGCGGGAATCCCCTATATTTACGACCCACGATCTTATGTTAAAACTGTTTGATTCTGATATTCATCTCCAGGCAGAGCTCCCTCCAGAGAGACCTCCAGAGAAGACTTTTTATCCAGAGAACACTAGATGGCTTAATCCTTTCTTCTCAATCTTATCATTCATACACGTGTCGACTCCTCATTGGGTGACATTTTTAGGCCGCATCAACGCGTATGAGCAAGAAGAGGAGATCAAGATGATCAAGTTGTTAGAAGACCTGAAGACAAGAAGAGCTTAATTGGAAGTCGTCTGATTTGCAACATATCAGCTGAAGAGTAGATAAGAAGACCTTTGTAATAGCTGATTAGGTGAGTCCGTGCTTGTAAAGTGCAATATTAATAAAACTCATCTTTTTAGCTTTTGGAGATAACATCTAGTTATCTCATCTGATGACAACTTCTCATTGTCCTCATACAAAAGCCTTCTGTTTTTACTCTTCTGCACTATTATATGGACTCTAGCACTGTCTGTTCTTTATTGCTTCAGTTAGTGTTAGATGATTTGGTTATATCAAAAAGGGGGAAATTGTTGGGATATGAATATCCTTAGTTTAGTTTTGATAAACCATATCAATCATGTAATAGGATAAGTTGTATTGTATAGACAACTTTATTATACATCTTGTAATAGATAGGACTCTGGTTAGAAGAGAAGACATGTCAATGCTCAAGAAGAGAAGAGAAGACCAAGACCAGAAGTCATCTTACATCAGCTGAGTAGAAGTCGTCTTACATCAGCTGAGTAGAAGTCATCTTACAACCAGCTGAGTAAAGACAGCAGAGTAAAGACAGCAGCTGAGAAGAAACAGCAGCTGTGTAAAGCCAGCTGAGTAAAGACAGCAGCTGAGAAGAAACAGCAGCTGTGTAAAGCCAGCTTAGTAAAGACAGCAGAGTAAAGACAGCAGCTGAGAAGAAACAGCAGCTGTGTAAAGTCAGCTGAGTAAAAACAGCAGAGTGAAGTCTTCTTACCAGCAGAGTGAAGTCTTCTTATCAGCAGAGTAGAAGTCTTCTTACCAGCAGAGTGAAGTCTTCTTACCAGCAGAGTAGAAGTCTTCTTACTCAATTAAAGGAACGCCAATCAGAGTTGAAGTCAAGGATTGACAAGATACGCATAAGAAAGGAAAGTCAAAGATATGATTGAAATTACATGACAATGGTAATATTCAATCATATCAAATCAAGAGATTGGCAATTCCCGAATTAGTGGAGATTTGAATTGCTATCATCCAACGGTAACATTCAAACATCAACACTATATAAATGAGTCCATACATCATTGGGAATGTGAGAAGAGGTGTGAGATGCAAAGGTCGAGCAAAGGTCATAAACTCCAGAAATAAGAAGAGCTCAAGAAGATCATTCATGAAGATTCAACACGCATCACCTCATCACCAGTGAGTGAACTCATACCATCTAAGCCAGTGCAACCACTCATATATATCCATAGCTTAGAGAGAATTTCCCAATCCTAGCATGAGGCTAAAACAAATTGTAAGGGAAATTCTCACCTAGTTCATATACACAAAACCCACCTTCTACCATAAAACCTTAGAAGTCAAGTTGAGTGTTTATCACTGTAAAGAGTCCAAGTGCTCTATAATCACTTGTGGAGTTCAAGTGCAAGTGCTTACAATCACTTGTGGGGAAGTGCAAGTGCTTACAATCACTTGTGGAGACCGTAGCCGTTAGGACCGCTCAGATCTCAAAGTCCTACCCTTGGGACTATAAAGGACAAGGCCCTTGTAATTTTGGGTAAATTAAAGGAATTAAACATCACGTGTGGACGTGAGAGTGGACGTAGGAACGTATATCCGAACCACTATAAATCAATGTGTTATTTACATTTCTGCACTTTACATTTCAAGTCTTTTCATACATATTTGTGCATAAACTGTTTTACACACTGTATTTAATTAAATAGACGAGTATAATATTTATGGGCACACTACAATTCCGCACTTAACTCCGATAAGTAATTAATCAGTCGACTAACTAGTCCTAGGCCCCTAGTAAAATCAGCGGCCTAGTTACTTTGAAGAGTTAGTTTATTTTCCACACAATCAGCAGACATCAAGTCAGCTGATCTTACACTCGTCTCAGGGACCAACACCTTCGACAGAGCTCGCAAAGCCAAGGGGAACGAAGAAGATAACCGTTCCTATCACTCCAACTCTGTTCACCCCCAGGACAGAGGAAAAAACAAGGTTGACGTGCACTCCCACAATAGCCATACGGGAGACTCGCGACACCGAAATTCGGTTTTCAACCGGATGGAGGACAGAGATAGGAGGGCTCCTCGCCCAGTGCCCTTCAAAGTGGATGGCCGACCAGGCAGAGCCGACCACCACCGAGATCACGCTGATAGGAGAGATCAGGGTGACAGAGTCTCAGCTCTTGATCGAGTGGGACCAGGGAAAGATTCGCGAGCTCCGGCAAAGAGCTATCGCAGCCACCATTCTGGCAGGCACTCTCCCAGGCGATCACGTCATGATGATCGCCCGGCCGCATCCCAGGGGAGCCGACGAGACGAGGACGTCGTCCCCAAGCCACAAACCGCTGAGGAGGGGCAGATCGCCCAGTTCCTCGAGACCCAAAAATTAATGAAGTTAGAGATGGAGACTCTGCGAGCAGAGGTGGTCGCCTCGAAGCTAGGGACCACCCCACCAATCACACTGCCCGCACCTCCTCTGAGTGTTGCAATCCTTACAGCCCCCATTCAAAGAAATATTCAAATGCCCTCCATGGCGGCATACGATGGTGCATCCGACCCCAGAGTACACTTGTCCAAGTACTCCAACTACATGGCCTCAATCGGGGCAACGGACGCCACCCAATGCAGAAACTTCTCCCTAACTTTGGGAGACCGGGCTCATCGATGGTACACAACTTTGAGTCCCGGATCGGTCACCTCATTCCTTGAGCTGGGACAACTCTTTCTGACCTACTACGGGTCTATTGCTGCTCGCCCAGCCTCAAAGCAACGTTTGGCAAACGTTCGCCAATCTATAAATGAGTCAGGCAAGGACTTCATCGAGCGCTTCGATAGGCTGGTGATCGATGGGGAGGCCGTGAACGATGAGACGAAGTTGATTTCAGCCGTTTCTGGTCTAAGGATAGGTACCAAGCTTTGAGAATCTATCCATCTTACTTTTCCCAGTTCTTATGCGGACTTCCGCAAGAGGGCTGGGAACTTCATCCAAATGGAGGAAATCATGGACGCCGCCAAGGCTAACGAGTAGCCTGAGGCGTCCAAGAGGGTCTGGCCCAAAAAGAATGCAAACACTGGGGAGTCGTCCCAGCCCAAGAAGGCGACCACTCAAGCTGGCAGTGCTCGCCCAGCGAACTTCAGGCCTTTCGAGGAGTCTCCTGAGATCATCCAGTTCAGAGAATCTCTCTCTCTGGATCCCAGGGGCATTTTTAATGCAGTTAGGGGAAAGAATCTGCTCCCCCAGGCCAAGCCAATGCATACAAGCAATGAAAACCTAGATGGTAGCAAATTCTGCGACTACCACAACTCCATCGGCCACCACACCAATGGGTGCCGAGACTTGGTGAGAAACCTTTTCAAGCTGTACAATGAGGGCAAGCTCGCCCAGTTCATCAAGCCTCTTAGAAATGGCGACAACAGGGGGAAGAAACGTCGCGACAACAGCGGTGACCTGCGCCAACAACTGAATCGTCCCAAGCTGACTCCTCCCATGCCACAGAATCCTGGCAACGACATTTATAACGTGGGAGCCTGTCTGGTTATAGAAGGCCCTTTGGGAGGAACTCAATCTGGGAAAGAGCTATCTGTTCGCCGAGCTCAGAGTGAGCAGCGAGCACTGAACAATGTTCATCAGGTGTGCGTCGCTCTGACTGCCGAGAAGCCTCTATCTCACCAAATCCTTTTCTCAGACGACGGCCTGAACGGCGTGGTGCACCCAAACAACGATGCTTTGGTCATCACGGGCAAGATTATGGGAACAAACGTCCATCGCACTAGGCAGCTCGACTTTATGATCGTAGATATGCCATCATCCTACAATGCTTTCCTCGGCCGTCCTTTCTTCAACGAGTTCAAGGCGGCCGTTTCTACCTTTTATTACTGTGTAAAGTTTCCGACCCCGGCGGGAGTTATAACCGTCAAGGGCGATCAGACGCGGGCGAGGGAATGTCTCGTCCGTTTTGCAAAGCGTCATTCTAAGGAAAGTACTATGATTGGCCAGTATATTGAGTGTCAAACACAAAATCAACAAATGAACTACTTGGAGGGTCTTCCTAGCAAGTACAGAAAGATTGAAGTTGGGGAGTGCAGTCGTAGTTCCGACGACCACCAAGTGGAGGCGAACGAGCACGCCTCCATGGAAGTGGACGACCACACCCCAATGGAGATCGACGAGCAGACAGATTCGGGCGACCAGTTCCCCGACGACCAGGTTCCAGAAAACATTCCAGATCTGGAGCCTAGGTTAGGCTTTGAGCCAGAGTTCGGAATCGAGGATCCTCGTTGGAAAGAGCCTAAAGAACGGGCAACTTCAGCGGAGGACCTTGAAACCATCCATTTAAGCGAAGCTCATCCAGAACTCGAGGTATTCATCGGTTCGAATTTACCAGAACATTTGCGATCAGACATGGTCGCATTTTTGAAAGAAAACATCGGTGCATTCGCCTGGTCGCACGAGGATATGGTGGGCATTCCCACGAATCATGCCTGCCACAGATTGAATATTGATCCAGCAAGGAGACCTATCACCCAAAAATGAAGGAAATTTGGGCCTGATAAATATGCGGCTTTGGCGGTCAAAGTCAAGAAATTGATCGACAATAAATTAATCGAGAAAACTGGAACTGATCCCGAGTGGTTGACCAATCCAGTGCTCGTCAGAAAGACGACCGGGTCGTGGAGATTGTGTATAGACTTCACAGATCTAAACGATGCCTGTCCGAAAGATCACTTTCCGATGCCCCACATTGATCACCTAGTAGACAATACAGCGGGGCACGAGATGTTAACTTTCATGGATGCTTTCGCGGGCTACCATCAGATCGCGATGCATCCCGACGACCAGCGACATACGGCCTTCATGACGGCCACCGATATGTATAGCTGGAAGAGAATGCCTTTCGGTTTGAAAAACGCGGGGGCAACATACCAAAGACTGGTAAATAAGATGTTTGAGAAACACATCGGCGAGATGGTGGAGGTCTATATCGACGACATCGTTGTCAAAAGCTTGCGGAAAGAGGATCACCTACACCACCTCGCCATGACGTTCGATATACTGAAAGAATACAACATGAAGTTAAATCCGAAAAAATGCAGTTTTGGTGTTAGCTCAGGAAAATTTCTGGGGCACTTGGTGAGCCAGCGGGGCATCGAGGCGAATCCAAGTAAAATTCAAGCAGTCATTAACATGCAAAGCCCAAGAAACGTGAAGGAAGTACAGAGGTTAACAGGATGCCTTGCATCGCTGAACAGATTTATTGCACGAACGGGCGATCGTTGCAAAACTTTTTTCGATGCTCTGAAAAAAGAGAGGTTAGAATGGACCGATGAGTGTGAGAAAGCTTTCGAGAAATTAAAGGAATATCTATCGGATCCGAAGATCCTATCTAAGCCAGTCCCCGACGAAATTTTATATCTATACTTGGCGGCCACTGACTGTGCGATCAGTTCAGTGCTCGTCCGAGCTGAGGGGAGCACACATCTGCCTATCTACTACGTAAGTCAAACACTGAGAGATGCGGAGTTGAGATACACTCCAATGGAAAAATTGGCATACGCACTGGTCATAAGTGTCAGAAAGTTAAGACAGTACCTGTTCGACCACGAGGTGGTCGTCCTCACAACCTTTCCACTCCGACGAGCACTGCATCGTCCGGATACCACTGGAAGACTTTTGAAATGGTCGGTGGAAATAGGGCAATTTGGGCTCACCTATGCACCTAGAACGGCAATCAAGGGACAAGTGCTGGCAGAATTCATTGTAGAGCTCACTTTCCCGGAAAAAGTGGACGAGGGAATCGAACTTCCTTGGACACTGTTCGTCGATGGCTCGTCGACAAGCACCAAAGCAGGGGCAGGAATCGTCCTCACCAGCCCAACCCGACAGACGTTTGCTTCGGCGATCGAGTTCGAGTATCGGGCGACCAACAACGAAGCAGAGTACAAGGCTCTGGTTGCAGGAATCAAGATGGCTATGGCCGTGGGCGCCAGAAAACTGAAAATTTTTTCTGACTCTCAGCTGGTTGTATGTCAAATAACGGGCGACTACGAGGCTCGCGGCGATCAAATGATAAAGTACCAAGAGCTAGTGAAAGGATTACTCGAGCAATTTGATCAATTCCACATCGAGCAAATCCCTAGGGAGGACAATACGCAAGCAGATGCGTTAGCTCGGCTGGCCACTTCAGAGGGGGAGGCAATATTTTCAGAAGCGACCATCACTAAAATTTCTTCCCCATCGGTGAACAAAGGTCAGATTTTACAGGTTGAAGCGACCAGCGACGAGGACTGGAGATCGCCGATCATCAAGTACATCAAGACCGGCGAGCTCCCGGGGGACAAAGTGAAAGCAACCAGACTGCAGCTCAGGTCCGCAAGGTACACTGTTATTGGCGACCAGTTGTACAAACGGGGTTTTTCAATGCCTTTATTGAAATGCCTCGGGGAAGACGAAGCGAAGATCGTCATGTACGAAATCCACGATGGATCTTGTGGAAATCATACAGGGGGGCAAGCGCTCGCGTTAAAGATCATGAGGCAAGGCTACTTTTGGCCAACACTGAAGAAGGATGCAATTCATTACGCCCAGGCGTGCAAGAGATGTCAAGCTTTTGCACCAGCTATAAACTCACCTCCAGACGAGCTCATCTCCGTCTACAGTTCTTGGCCCTTCGCGAAGTGGGGCATCGACATCATTGGACCTTTCCCGCCTGGCGTCGGGGGGGTAACTTTCGTAGTCGTAGCAGTCGATTACTTCACCAAGTGGACCGAAGCGAAGGCATTGAAGACCATCACAACGGCCCAGATGACAAGTTTCATATGGAAAAACATAATTTGCAGGTTCGGCCTACCACGAGCAATAGTGACCGACAACGGACGTCAATTCACAAGTCAAGACATGCTGGATTTCTGCTCAGAGTGGAACATCAAGAAAAAAATTTCAACACCCTATCATCCACAATCGAATGGTCAAGTAGAGGCAATCAACAAAATCATCAAGCACACCTTGAAAGCTAAGCTAGATGGATTGAAGGGCAAATGGGCGGACGAGCTGCACATGGTTCTGTGGGCATATCGGACGACCACGAGGAATTCTACTGGTGAAACTCCGTTCGCGCTCGCGTTCAGAACCGAAGCTGTCATACCAGCAGAGGGGCAGGTCCCAACTTTTCGAGTAGCAAATTATGACGAGCAGTTGAATAACGATGCACAACTCTCCGATTTGGACATCCTAGAAGAGCGAATGCTAACAGCGGACGAGAAGAACGTGGTCTACAAGCAAAGGTCAGAACGCTACTACAACACCAAAGTACGTGCTCGTCAATTCTCTATCGGCCAGCTCGTACTTCGGAGGGCGACGGAGCAGTCCATCGGTATACTTGGCCCGACTTGGGAGGGTCCGTACCGAATAACGCGCACACTCTTGAACGGATCGTACGAGCTAGAAGATCTGGAGGGCAAGCCGAGCAAGTACCCATGGAACGCAGTCAAGCTGAAGAAGTATTACCAGTAAGTTTTTAATTTTTTCATATTTGTATAGTTTGTATCTAGTCATCATTTCAATACAAGTACAAGTTTTAAATTTCCATCAAGTGTTAGATAAGTTTGAATTTTTAGACAAGGCTCTGCGTAGCCATCTAGGAAACTATGACGAGCACTCTTTCTTAACGATGCTCGCAAGGTAGTGGCGACGACGATCACTACCTAACAAACAAAAAAGAGTTCAACCGACGAATGGTTGACTCCAAAAGACGAGCACTCTTTCCTAAAAGTGCTCGCAAAAGAAAGACGAGCACTCTTTCTTAACGATGCTCGCAAGGTAGTGGCGACGACGATCACTACCTACCAAACAAAAAAGAGTTCAACCGACGAATGGTTAACTCTAAAAGACGAGCACTCTTTCTTAAAGATGCTCGCAAGGCAAAGACGAGCACTCTTCCACAAAGATGCTCGCAATAAAAGGAGTTTCAAAAAGACAAGTACTTATTAAAAAATGCTTGCAGAAATTAATCATAACATAAATCGAAAAGCAAGCACATCATAAGCAAAAAGTTCCATTCATTGAAAAGCCTTGAAGGCTGAAATTACAAAAGAGGCCCTAAGTGGCCGAACAGTCCTAAGAAAAACAGAAATAAAATACAAGTAAACTAAGCTACCGGAGCGTCCTCCTCGGCAGGAGCATCCTGCTCGCCGGCAACTTCCTCCTCGTTCACAGGAGCTTCCTGTTCGCCTTGTTGAGGTGGGGAGCCTTGTGGAGGGTTCGAGAAGAGTACCGGAACACCCAAAAGACGAGGGAACAGGAGTCCCAATTCCATCAAAGGAAGCAAAGGGAGTTCTGTTTCCGGCTGAGGATTCTCCTTCATAAGGAGGTCGTCCAAAAATCCGCCGAGCGGAGTCACATCCACTTCCGGATGAACTTCCAATAATCGATGAATGAGCCCGTGGGCAGTAAGCGCCACCGATAACATGGCCACGCCCCCAGCGAGCTCATTGGTCTCATCTCGCTCATTGGTCAGGTCGACCAGCTCTTGCCGAAGAGTAGCCAGCTCTTCCTCATCAGTTTCAGATTTATGTTGAAGAGTGTTTACCTCGGCGCATTTCATTTTTAGCTCGTCCTCGGCAGCCTGGAGGCGAGCACGGAGACGTTCGATCTCTTGAAGATCTTCTTGATCCTTCTTTCGAACCATCTCAAGTTGGGCCTCAGAATCGGCCAACTTTGCCTCGAGGTCGACCACCTTCCTCTCAACAATGGCTTTAGCCTTAGCCATTTGGGTGAGTCTCGCGCTCCTCTCCTCGCTGACCTTGCGGCTCTCGGCGATCTGGACCGCAAGCCTCTCGAGGGTGTATGTGGCACGGGTCATATCGATGGCGGCCAGGCGCGCGTTCTCCAGAGAGCTCTGGTTGTTCACCTCGTCGAGCAGCGTGGTCGTCAGCGACCGGGGTACATTCCTCATGACCCTTGCGACGGTCGGGTCCAGAGATTCTTGAGGGGCCGCATCCCGCGATCGAAAGAAGCCGAGGAGGTTGTCGTTGTAAGGCTCAACGATCGAGTTCTCGGCAACCCTAAAGAAAAAAAAGAAGAGTTAGAAAAAAGTACTTGAAAATATTATAAAGCTTTATTGATAATAAGTTTACCTGGCAACCCTCGCGGCATCCCAGCCGAGGAGTGTGTTGTCTCCCTGAGCCCTCTCCCCGGCCGACGAGCTCGCTGTAGTCTCTCGCGACCGAGTGCTTCGGGGAGGGGGGGATACGACCTGAGTAGGGGGAGGCGAGCTACCCCTCGGTGGAGGAGATCTCCTCGGCGAGACCCTGTGCTCGGCAGCAGGTGGGCGAGAAGAGCCCCCTCGGTTTGTTCTAGCGACTCTCTTAGGTGGAGCCCCCGAGGTCTCCGCCCCTTTCCTTTTCTTGTCGGTACCGTCAACTACCTTGCGCTCACGCAGCATCCTCGCTTGTTGCATCATCCTGCTAGATGTTATGCGATCAACTTCGACGGATGGAGGAAGGTAAGTGACAACTCTCTCTGGAACCACTACTAAGAAAGAAAGACGAGAAGTTAATATTTACGAGGAGTAATGTCACAAAAACTTAGCAAATTCACAAAAAACTTAGAAACATGTTGATACCTGGAGGGAACTCTCGAGTGAAGTGATGAGGAGGTACTCTGAGACCTGCTCGCTCACGCATACACTCCCTGTTCAGAAAGCGGCAGGACCTCTCCAAGTAGCGACGGTTGAGAACGCAGCAAATGTGATATTGGAAGAGAGGCGTAAGACGGTGCTCTGCAGTCTTCTTGCGAACAAGTTCACCTACAAAAACGAGGAGTTAGTCAATATAGACAAGAACGAGCAGAAATAAAAAAACTTACCACGAATTCTTTGATATTCAGTGTCAAGGGGAATGCGATCAGAGGAGCCATCCGGCCTCACTGGACTTTTCCAGTCCCCGGCTACCCACCACCAGTTGGTTTTCCAATCCCTAATCTTGTTGGGAACCCCCTCAACCAATTTGAAATTATCTCGGCCCCTCACGTAGTAGTATCCATGGCCCACTTTCTCTCCGGCCTCGGCCGCCTGAAGAAGATAGTTAATCTCCTTAGGACTGAGCCATGTGTTGCGACATCCGTTCTCGACCGCCACCAGGCCGAACAGTGTAAGAATGCCGATCAGGTTCGACCAACCGTTCGGCAAAATTTGAGAAGGGGCCACCTTCAAGAAATGTAGAAAGTTTGAGATACTGGGGTGCAGGGGGAACCTCAGCCCTGCCTCCATCATACCAATGTTGACGGCGACCATCCCCTCTGGCGGCTGGTCGGCCCTCTCATCCGGGCGAGGAATAAAAAAGCAAACATTGGCCGACAGTTGATACTTTTTTCGAGAGTTCTCTAGCTGGGCCAAGGAGACATTGCTCGCATATTTGCTCGCCTCGTATATCGTTTGGGAAGCTGCTCGATGCGGGCGAGGAGCCTCTCGAGGAGGGTATTCGCAGAAATATTTATAATAGGCCTCCCTCAAGACCTCGTCGCCATCCAAATTCTCCCTACCACTCAAAATGTCATTTATGCTCTCTGCATACTGAACAACTTCCTCGAAGTCCTCGCGGAGACTCCTCGTCAAGGTCTCCTCGACTTGGGCAGTTTCTATCTGTTCGCCCACCCCTCGATTCAAATCCGGATCACGCAGATCTGAGTCCGTCTCCTCGACATCCCCCTCCTCGGCATCGTTGCCGGCATCATCCCTGTCGGATTCATCGAGCTCGTCGACGTCGACGACCACTGCCTTTCCTAGGTTTCGGACTCCAACGTTTATGGGTTCAGGGGAGTGGATCCTAGAGTCCGAGGAGGATGCCCTCTCCATCAAAGCCAAGGCCAAACGGTCTCCGCCGCCGGAATTTTCAGAACCACCCACCAACGGCGGCGGACCACCGTCGGAACCACCACCGGAGCCACCACCGACCTCCATTTTTTCTATAGAAATGGGGGAGAAAGAAGTTTTAAAGAAGAAAATGTGAGTTGTTTACCTTTGTATCGATCGAAAACCACCCAAACACGCCGGAAAAGCTTGAAGAAGAAAGCTTGCAGAAGATTCAAAGTAGAAAGCTCGAGAGGATTCAAAGTTTTGCAGAAGCGAAAGTGTTTTTATGAAGATGAAGGGCCTATTTATAGGAAAGTTTGTGCAGGGACCTATGTGCAAAAAACGGGGTCAAAAAAGCAATTTTCCCAAAAATTTGGGTTCATTTCCGAATTTGAGTTCGGCGAGTGGACCCCACGCGCGACCTTTGAGGTCGGCACGCGCCCCACGCGCCAAATTCAAATTCCTTGCGCCGCCCACGCGCCTGACACATGTCAGATCCGTCATTATTAAAAGTTGCTTCGATAATCGTGCTCGGCGCTGGAGACGAGGCGACCGCCTCCATCACACGTCATCAAAATCTCAAATTTGATTGTGTTGTCGAGAACAATTTTTACCATCCAAGGAGACGACCATACTGCTCGCCTTACCATTCTACGAATACGAAGAAAGGCGACCAGGGGGCAAATGTTATACCTAGTCAAAGAAGTCAATCTTTGACAAGTCAATCCTAGTCACCAGCTTACGTGGCGAGGACCAGTCAACAAAGTCGTGCAACGACTAGTCAACAAGACCAAGAAAATGTAATAGAATAGATGTATTTAATATATTTAAGTGCTCGCTCAAAGATGTTGGCGAGCACATATTTTAGATAGCTGCTCGCCCAAATGTGTGGCGAGCACGTGTCTATCTTAGCTAGGAAAGTCTAAGTATTGAAGCCTTGGGAGACAGCATGGAGCGTGGCGACCACACTCCTCGACATGGTCCTCCGGCGACCACCGTGGCTCAGCTCCTCGGCATCTCGGCGAGGACGAGCACCAAAGGCGGTTTAGCATTAAATGCGCCATCAAATCACCTTTTCGGGCAGAAGACAGGTCCAATGAGGGCGTGCCACGTGTAAAGGGCGGGCAGCCCCTAGAAACCACTATATAATGCCTAAAAGAGGCTCATTTGTACAGAAGTTACCCGATTCCTACAAATTACTCCGAACCCAAGAAATAAACACTCCCAAAGCTCTCAAGCTTTTAGCTTCTCCAAGAAGCTACTTCTTGTGTTCTTGTTTGTTCTTCATAAGATCATCAAGATCATCACATAAATACACCCTAAACACGTAATAAACCCCTGATCATTATACATGTTTGTCTCGTGCTAACAAATAGTCCACATCCGATTCAACCATCAAAAGCAAAAGCACGTACAACAGAAACTATCTAACAGAAAGTCAGTATAACCGCATGAGCTCTCAACAAACATAATGGCCCAACAAACTCATATTTCCCAATACCATGAGTATTTTTTTTTTTTTTGAACGGACCATGAGTATTTTTCTAATAATATACTTGATATTTAATTTTATGAAAGGAGCTAGTGTACGTAGGGGTGGGGAAGAAGGGGTCCCACTCCCCTTCTTCATTATTGTCATTTTTTTTTAATTTATTCATTATTTTATTGCTGTTTAATCTTGAAATATCTGTGTGGTGGAAGGCCGACTATATATATTGCAAAAAAAAAAAAAAAGCAATTGTATCTTCATCTCCAATTTAAGTGTATATATATATTAGTTGGGACAAATATCATATAGCTCTAGGTCAGTGGTCCGGATCCTGGTAAATGCTATAACATGGAAAACACATGTTTTTTTGGAAGAAAGCAAAAATTCGATTAAAAGAAAATACAAAAGGAAAATTAACTAATTTACGAAATTTTGGAATGTAAATTAAATTGACGTTTTTCTAAAAAGGTGAAAATTACGGGATCTGAATAATTTTTTTCACGAGACAGATCTGTATTTTTACCTTTAGATGTTTGATTACCAGTAAGGGTTGAGTACCCTTAGTACTCTTTCTCAAAAAAATGTTGTTTAAAAAAAAATCAAGTATCTTAGTATTTATGCTATATATAAATAAAATGAAAATCTAAATATATACGTTGTTGGTGAATAATTTATGCTATATATGGGACAAATTAATATTTTGCAAATACACATAATATTGGATTGATATCAAAAAAAATTGTTTAATAATAATTCATACAAGTACATACATTTGTGTACATGTAATTAAATTAAAGACTGGATATGGACATGCGAATTATGGGAAAATTTTAAAATACGTCTAGTAACTTAGATTTATTCCATTTTAAATACGTTCTAAAGTGTCTTAAGTTTTCACTTTTTCAAAATACGTTCTAAAGTGTCCTAAGTTGTATTTTGAAATAGTGAAAATTTAAAGGATTTAAAATGAAATTAATTTAAGTTACATGACGTAAATAGTTTAAGGAAGCTAGTTCGGAAATATATATATATATAAGTAGATAATTTAGTAGGAGGCATTAGGCCTTTTATTTATAATTTGCACGATCGGCGACACATACATAATAAGATAACACATACACATTTGAACGGTGGACTGAGATCGAGTCCTGGCCTTATTAACAAACACATAAAAATCATGCAGCAATAATATTGTAGGGGTTTTGGAGGTGGTCGTTGTTGGCGCCGTCCCAGACGAGGGTGGAAGTGAAGTACCAAGCGTGGAGGTCATGAAGTTCGACGGAGCCTCCGGTGGCAGCGGAGATTCCGACTTGAACCTCCTTGGGAAGAATGGTCTTGAGGTCAAAACGGTGGGTGAGCGTCACATTTCTAGAGCCGTAACTGGCGACGACACTTATGGTTCTAGTGTTTGCCTCGTAGTTTATGCGTGCGGTCACCTCTGTCCCGAGTGAGTTATCAAACCTGGCAACGGCTCTGGACACTCTGGAGTTGATGTCGATTCCAATATGTCGGTATCTGGGATCCCAAGTATTATCACCTGTAAAGAATGTATCGAACTCCACAGCAAACACGGAGGGAGCAGTGCCCGTTTGAAGATTGAAGAGCCCCAAACTCCCACCATGAGAAGGGTTAGGGATGCCTGACCCAACGGGAACTATGAAGAAGGTAAGCCCGTCAGCCGGATTATTATCAACCGAAGTGATGGTAAATTTCACCGTAGTCTCGAAAGTCGCTTGTAGGTTAGTATCCCAGAATTTCACCCGCGGAGAGTACACCACTCGCCCCACGCTCTGAGCCACCGGTCTTCCGGATGAATCGACTCTTGTGAGACGTACGGATGAGGATGATGGTGGAACAGAGGCATCACCTTGGTAGATTAGGTCTTTTGAGTTTGGGCTGAAGGAATCGTAGGTGAAGGAGGTTGTTTGAGACGCCGCCATGTTTGTCAAGAGAAAAAAATTATTTATGTCCCGTAACTTTTACCTTTTTTGAAAAACGTCCCAAAATAGTTAAAATTTTAATTTACGTCCCATAACTTTTTCAATTGCTTAATTTACGTCCAATTTTCCCTGAAAATCCCAAAATTTATGTAAATGGAATGTAAATTGAGCAATTAAAGAAGTTATGGGACGTAAATTAAATTTTTAATTAAAATGGGACGTTATACGAAAAAGATAAAAATATTCAACAAATGTGTACAATTTACTATAAAATTAATGTTGTTTATGTTATACAATCAAATAAAAAAAAATTCATAAATTAATTAATTATTATAAAAATCAATTAACTTACCTAATTCATTATTAAAAAAATTATTAACTTACCTAATTAGAAAAAAATTATAACTACAATATAAGTATTATAAAATAAATTGTGAATATTAATTAAAATACTAAATAATATAATATTTTAAAATATATGAAAATAAATTTGCAATAATATTTAAATAAGTAAATAATTTTTCATAATATCAAAAAAATATATATATGAAAAAAAAACCAAGATTTATTCCTAAGTCAATTAATTAGAAAAATCAATTAACTTACCTATTAATAATTTAAAAACTCAATTAACCTAATTAAAAAAATAATTTAAAAAATGAATTAACATACTCAAATAAATATAAATTTTATCTTTAAAATAATAAAAATTCCAATTTTTTTTTTTATTAAAATTGTCAAAAACTCTTATTAAAATTTAACAATTATTTTAATATTTTAAATAAATAAAAAATCCACAAATATTTAAAATTCTCAAATAAATCAAAAAATACTCAAATATATCCAAAATTCTCATCTCTTACCCAAGATAATTGAAAAATGATGATGAACATTATATTTTTTAACAATTTGTTAATTTTATTGTTTTTCATTTTTATTATACAATTTTTAATTTGATATTAGTTCGTACAAAAATATGTGGACCCACTTTGTGTAATATTTAGATAATTTTTTATATTTATTTGATTACTTTAAAATAAATAAATAATTATATAATACTTATATTGTAATTATAATTTTTTTCTAATTAGGTATGTTAATAATTTTTCTAATAATGAATTAGGTAAGTTAATTGATTTTTATAATAATGAATTAATTTATGAATAAATGAATTATTTTTTTATATTAAAATAAGTTAATTTATGAATAATTAATTTATGAATAAATGAATTATTTTTTTATTTGATTGTATAACATAAACTATATTAATTTTATAGTGAATTGTACACATTTGTTGAATATTTTTATTTTTTTTGCATAACGTCCCATTTTAATTAAAAATTTAATTTACGTCCCATAACTTCTTTAATTGCTCAATTTACGTCTCATTTACATAAATTTGGGGATTTCCAGCTAAAATTGGACGTAAATTAAGCAATTGAAAAAGTTATGAGACGTAAATTAAAATTTTAACTATTTTGGGACGTTTTTCAAAAAAGGTAAAAGTTACGGGACGTAAATAATTTTTTTCTCTGTTTGTCAATATGAGGACGAGCAGGAGGAGTAGGGGAATTAGGGTTTTTGAGAAAGCCATAGCTTGCAATTTTATGTTTTGGTCAGTGTAGATACATACTTGTCGAGGGCTTCTCTTCTATTTATAGTAATCTTGTACGTGGCAATTTGGAAAATCACTGAGGAAAAAAACCTACACTTGACATTCATTTTTAACATCGAATTAATTAGTCATTAAATATATATATATATATATATATATATATATATATATTCTATTAGACTCTAGTCTAATTAATATATTAAAGACATAATGATTCATTCGAGAAACCTAATAATTAATTAGTGTATTTTGATACAGGATAATGTTAGTGTTTTGAATCATTAATTAATTTTTTTCTCCTCTAACTTCGAATCCTAGGTCCGCCCCGGGATGGCAATGAATTAATTATACATGTATAAAATGAGTTATAGCATTTACCATGAGTATTTTTCTAATAATATACTGTACATGCATGTACTTGATATTTTATGAATAGAGCTAGTGTGGGGTGGGGAAGAAGGGGTCCTGTAGAATTGAAAATTATTGTCTTTTTTTAGTTTTAATTTATTAATTATTTTATTGCTGTTTTTTATCCTACAATATTTGTGTGGTGGAAGGCAGCTAGAGTTTGAAGATATGCCCAGCTATCATAACACCTGCATATATTGTCCAAAAACCTATTGGATCCAATTCTATAACTCGTGGAAAACACATGTATTTTTTATGGTTTAATTTAGTAGTAATTAGATAATATATATAATGTTAACGATAGGTTAGGTAAACCAAACACAATGTTATCGAGCCGGACAATTTAAATGATGCATGGAGTTGTTTTCAGCACAAATTGAAACCAGAATATAATGAAAGAATTATATCTCATCTAAAAGTTGCCAACAGAGAATTAATTATTGTATATAAATTTTATAATAATTCATTATTTTATTGGTGTTTTATCCTACAATATTTGTGTGGTGGAAGGCAGAGTTTGAAGATAAGGCAATTTAAATGCCCAAGGAACGCATATTGTCCAAAAAGCTATTAGATCCAATTTATGTGTATATATAGTGGTCCTGGTAAATGGATTTTTTCTTTGTTTTGGGAAAAAAGCAAAAAATCCATTGAAGGAAAATATAAAAAGGGAATTACACACAAGTATCTATCAAGATAATTATCCCCTCTGATTAGACGTCTCCAACCACAAGCAGAATAATCAGACCACAAATACAATCCAACAAAGAAGGTAATTCACAAATATAAGAACGAGAACAGAAAACGGAGCACGCAGAGATTTAAGTGGTTCGATCAACTTGATCTACATCCACTAGACACACGACTTCAATCTTGATTGATAAAAGAATGTTTACACACTTAAAACTCGGAAAGGAATTTCTCATCACTTCACTCGTGAACTCACAACTCAAGAACGAATGCTCGTAAGTGTCAAACTTTACATTTACAAGTAATGGGGTACACTACAAGAAAACAGTGAATTTCCAACAGAAAAATTCCAACGGTTTTTTGCATATTTACCGTTGGAATCAGTGATTCCAACGGAAATTCCAACAAAAATACAACCATTGGAAAAGTGAGCGTTGGAATTGCAAAATTCCAACGAATATTCCAGCGGAAAAAAATTCCGACAGTACATTCCAACGGATTTTGATCGTTGGAATTTTCGCCTATTGAAATTCTTTCCAACGTAAATTCCATCGACAAATCCAACGGTAATTTTCTGTTGGAATTCTTTCCAATTATTTCGACCGTTGGAATTTTAGTTGTTGGAAATTATAAATGCAAATTCCAACATTAATTCCAACAACAAAAAATCGTAGGAATTTTTATTCCAACGAATATGTACCGCTGGAATATTCAACTAATGGAAACTTTCCATCACAACTTCGAGAAAATTTTATTATACGTCCTGTAACTTAGGCCTAATTCAGAATATATCCTTTAAGTTTTCACATTTTCAATTTACGTCCTAGGGTGTCCAATTTACATCCTTTTCGGTCCAATTTACATCCTTTCCACCGGAAAATAGGAAATCCGGTCAAATAGTTCAATTTACATCCTTTATGTTTGAAAATTATAAATTAATAATTAAAAAATTATGAAAATATCATTAAAAACTTATAAATTGTGTAAAATAAATATAAAAAATCTAAAAAATATATAAATTCTACAACTCAAAAAATCTGAAAAATGTGTAAATTAAATTTATTTTTTTTCTAAAAAACTCATAAAAATAAAAAAATCTATAATTTATACAATTCAAAAAATCTGAAAAATGTGTAAATTTAATTTTTTTTCTTTTCTAAAAACTCATAAAAATAAAAAAATCTATAAATTAAAATTTTTAAAATGTTTAAAATAAAAAAATCCACAATTTAAAAAATATCGTGAAAATGAATTTGGGACGATTCCAAAATCGATCGAGGTGTGGAACCACTCAACCTCGACGGTGAGTTGAAAAATCTCGTGGGACCCAAATTTTTAAGGATTTCGAGCAAAACTTTAATGGCAGACGAGTATGAATCAAGTTTGATTTTTAATGAAATGTTAATAATTTTTATTATTCTTATTAGATTTTTAGAATTTGTAAGTTTTAATCTACACATTTTTAATAAATTAAAGAGAATTTTAGAGTTTTTAAAAAAATTAATGAGATTTTGAATTTCTTAATTTTTAAATTACACATTTTCCATTCTTTGAATTGTAGAATTTTTTATTTTTTATATTTTCAAAATTTTAGATTTTTTATTTATTTTACACATTTTATAATTTGTAATGATATTTTTTGAAATATTAGTGGTATATTTTGAATTTTATTTTACACATTTTATATTTTTTAATGTTTATGAGGTTTTTGGATTTTTAGTGATATTTTTAGATTTTTTAAATCTTTAATGGGATTTTTAGAAAAAAATAATTATTAAATTTTAATTTTCAAACTTAAAGGACGTAAATTGGACTATTTGGCCGAAATCCCAATTTATACCTCACATTCCGGTGAGTTTTAAAATTTTCCGGCGGAAAAGACGTTAATTGGACCAAAAAGGACGTAAATCGAAAAAGTAAAAACTTAAAGGATATAAATTGAATTAGGGCTAAATTACAGGACGTAAAATGAAATTTTCTCTCACAACTTTATCATCAATTCCAATGGTTATCTTTGTTGGAATTTTTCATGTCGTTAGAATATTCAATTGTAGAGATTTGTCCAATATAAATTCCAACAACATTCTTTTGTTGGAATTTCTTTTAAAAAATATTAATTTTTTATTGTTATATTAAAAAGTCCTATTAAAATCAATCGAAATTACACAACATATAACCTGGAATTCAAATATATAATCAAGTTTAAAAAGTAGCCTCATAATAACTTCAAAGTTAAATACCATTTAAAATAACTAGCCTCATAATAAAAACAATAAGTTCTAAACATTGTAACCATAAATGTCTATGTGTTGATCACTCTTCTAGTTCACATCACCAATAAAAATACTAATTTATAACATAAATATTAACTTCTAGAAATAGTTATAGCCATCTTCATCTTCATCATCATAATCCCCATTATCAATACCAATGGTTTGATCATCTTCTTCCTTCTTATTTTAATTATCATCATTATCTATGATCTCAACATCACGAGAAGACACACCTGAAAAAAATGCACCATGGTTAGCGTTGAATGAAGTGTTTGTTCATCTTCTGAATAAGACACTTTCAATAGTAGTCTAAAAAGATTTTAAGAAAAAAAAAATAAGAAACACAATTGTTGTGGAGGTCACATAATTTGTATAATTAGTAACAAATGTGACGGCTAGAAACTTAGATAACAACAAAGTATCAAGAATTTTAATATTATCAGATCATGTTAAGTGCTCTGATATTAGACATTTTTTTCTTAAAGAAAAAAATATGATCAAAAACACAATTTTTCTCATTTTCTAAAAAAACTAGCTAGGAAGTCTCATATATCCATCAAAATTACAAGGTTAAGAGATTCAAATTAAATTCCATCACAAATCCATTAAATTAAAGTACAAACAAATCCATGTTTTTTTCTTCTCAATTGATAATAATATTCACACCCAACACACACGGCACACACATATATATATATATACCGTATACTCAAACAGCACACGCACACACATAACACATATAGATATATGTATATACACACAAAACACATATATATAGATATATATAATCACATATATGTATATATATACAGTTACATACATCATACATGTCTTAGTGTATATATTATATATACACGCACACATAACACATATAGATATATATATGTATACACACAACACATATATATAGATATATACATACAGTGACACATAAATGTATATATATAAAGTTACACACATCATACACGTCTTAGTGTATATATTATATATACACGCGCGCACACACAACACACGCTTACACTCTCAAAGATATATATACTCACAGCATAGAAATATATATTGCAGTTTTCTCAAAAACGAAAAATAATAATAATACCCACAGTGAAAAAATCTAAAAAAGAGAGAAGAAAACTCACCTTGCCGCTCGATGAGGAATTTAGGTATCACCCGAAGAATCAAACTAAACCTAAAGTAAAGGAGTTTGAGAGTAACTTGAATAGATTAAAAAAAGGAGAAGAATCAAAATAAACTCACGAAGGCGGCGCCATGAAATTGAAGGGTTTGAGAGTGATTTAGATATATGAAAAAAAAAAAAAAGAGAAGGAGTAAGAGTATATCTTTCTAAAATATAGAACAAAATCATATCTTTGAAATTTCCTAATCAAAAATTTGAAAATCCCGCCTCTATCTAAATAATAGTTTTCATAAATCTAATTATAAAATAAATTACTATAATTTATTAAATTTTAATTTAAAATTTTAGAAAATTTTATCAATATAATTTGTATTTTGAAAAGACAACTAGGATGCACATATTTTCTGATTTTAGCATATATTTTTATATTTTTTATATTTTTTTATTTTCTAGATTTTTATATTTTCGTATTTTTAATTAATATATTACTCCGTATTTTTTAGAATTTACTGCATTAAAATAATTTAATGATGTTTTAAATAAATCTTATAGTGAATTTTTTTTTATCACTAAATTATGAGAATTATTCTGTGTTGGAAATTTCGTTGGAATTAGATATAAAAATATAATTTTATTTAGGAAAAAAATTCCAACAATATTCATGTAGTTGAAAATTTTGTTGGAATTATATATAAAAATATCATTTGATTTAAAAAACCATTCCAACGGGTGAGTATCAATAGAACTTTCGTTGGAATAATTATAGAAAAAATCCAACAATAGTATCGTGTTGGAAATTCCGTTGGAATTAAATATAAAAATATAATTTTATTTAGAAAAATCATTCCAACGGTCTAACACCAATGGAATTTTCATTGGAACAATTATCTAAAATTCCAACAATATTCATGTCGTTGGAAATTTTGTTGGAATTAGATATAAACACATCGTTTGATTTAGGGAAACTATTCCAACTGTCGGGTGTTGTTGGAAAGTTTGTTGGATATTTTTAAAAAAAAATCCAACGTCTTTTCCAACGGTAAATTCCAATGGTTTCACAAGGTGTTGGAATCTCTGTTGGATTTTTCCGACGCTGTCTTAGGTCGTTGGAAAAACTGTTGGAATTTTAAAAATTCCAACAGTTCATTTTTTCGATGGAATTTTTCCGTTGGAATTTCACTGTTTTCTTGTAGTGGTATTTATAGATGTCAAGGATGATTGCAGCGTGCGTTGAATGCGTGATTATTGCCAGCGTGGATTCTGTTACTACCCCTTAACAAACTCACACTTTCAGTGTGACCCAATCTGAATTGACCCTTGCCCTTCACTAGCTTTTGCAAACAGATGACACCATCAAAAGACCTATCATAAGACCTCTCTCTTCTAATTACTCTTCTAATATTCCAACACTTAGCCAAAAGACTCCCCTGCTACTAGACATCATCTCGTTTGATGTGAACTCTTCTGAACACCTCATCTGATCTGATTCTAAGCATCACCTTCTCATCTGATTGTATCCTACATTCATCTAATCAGGCCTAGGTCATCTTGTCTGACTCCACCAACTGATACGCCCATCATCTTAGTCCACCAGAAGACTTCTATCAGCTAAGTAAACCAGCTGATACTCCCAGCAGCTGAATACTTCAGCAGACTATAACTCATCTGAATCTCGAGATTATGAGATAAACCTCACAATTCTCCACCTTTAGCTCAAAATATCAACCTTGAACTAAACAGCTCTGAATTGTCCTTCTCAAAGGAAAGCCTCCACCACTACTCTTCTACCACAAGAACAGCAGCCTTCTCCGCAGAGGTCACTTATTCAAACCAACAAACCTAAGACACAAACCAAACTTCTCTTTTGGTAATGTCTTAGTGAATGCATCAGCAGGGTTCTCCTCAGTAGCTATCTTAACCACATGGACGACTCCCTTCTCCACAATGTCTCTCACAAAGTACAGTTTCACATCTATATGTTTGGTTCGTTTATGATACCCCTGATGCTTTGCGAGATGAATTGCGCTTTGATTATCACAAAATACAGTCACACTGCTCTGGAATAAACCAAATTCCTTAAGAATTCTCTTCAACCACATGCTTTCCTTAACTGCTTCAGTCAAGGCCACGTACTCTGCTTCAGTGGTAGATAATGCAACTACAGATTGATGAATAGACCTCCAAGACACAGCTGTTCCAAATAGAGTAAACACATATCCTGTTAAGGACTTTCTATTGTCAACATTTGCTGCATAATCTGCATCCACGTATCCCACAAGTGCATCCCCTCACTTGACATCTTCTGAAACTTCAGACATTTGTCAGTTGATCCCAGAACATATCTCATAACCCACTTAACAGTCTCCCAATGACTTAAGCCTGGGTCACTCATATATTTGTTGATCACACTCATAACATGAGTCAAGTCTGGTCTACAGCACACCATAGCATACATTAAGCTCCCTACAACACTAACATAAGGTATCTTGCTCATCTGAGCCCGCTCTTGGCTGTTCCTGAGACTCATCTGATTGGACAACCGATGATGTTGGCCAATAGGAGTAGAGACAGTCTTTGCCTGATGCATTCTGAACCTCTCTAACACCTTCTGAAGATAAGTTGGCTGGCTCAGCTGAATTGCTCCCTCAACTATGTTGATCTCCATCCCAAGAATCACTTTGGCTTCACCAAGATCTTTCATCTCAAACTCCCGTTTGAGGATCTTCTTAACTTGATCAACACCGTCAATAGACTCTCCAACTATTAACATGTCATCAACATACAACAGAAGATAGGTAACATGATGAGTCGGGATTATTGGCATATTTTTGTGCTCTAATTGGATATTCTATGTGATTTAATTTGTTAATTAAGTGTAATTTTCCGACTCAGTATTTTGTGGTTGTAAGGACTTTGATATTTTATTTTCCTAATTAATTCAGGAAATAAATGGAGTATTTTAATACTACACAGGCGAGTTGTGTGGAGGCTAAAGAGCTAATTGGGTCAAGGGGAAGGAAATCCAAAATAAAAGAAGAAGTTGGGCCATGGATTTTTATGGTATTAAAGAGAAGCATGTTTGGGCCCAATAATTGGTGGCTGGGCCTCATGAATTGAATTGGGAAACAACTTATAATTGAGAAAAAAAGACACACGCCTACGGGAGCTGCCATTGGAGAACGAGGACAAAAAGAGTCAACGCTGGAAATGAATTACAAAGGGAGAGAATTGGCCATGCTGCCGTCACTGTGAAAGAAAAAGGAGGATTTTCAATGTTGCATTTGGTTTGATTGTTTTATATACTCTTTCTTGATTTAAGATTGAATATTATGAATTCATCGACTATTTGTGTTATTTCGTTTATTATGCGTAGCTAATTTCTTTATTCTAGCCCGAGGACGTGAAACTTTATATTGATTATGTCTGTTTAATTAAATAATCCCTGGTTGATTTTGATTTACATCTCGATTTTGTTATTACTTGAGTAGATGCTAAGCATGTTTGAGTTAGGAGTTTAATAGGCTTGATCACCCAATTTTATTCCTATTTCAATTCTAGTTATCCCATAAATTGTAATCCGTAATTGTTATAACATTTTGGGAATTGTAGCAACTAAGGCAGAACACCTTAGGGAGTAGTAACATTTAGGTTGCTTGAAACGAGCGTCTCGTATTCATGGTCTAATTTATCCTATTGTTTTAATTCTTGAATACGTTCCTCGAGTTGAACCTTAGATACATGTTTTAGGGTTATTCGTAGGGATAGATTAATTGGGGGTCGTACCTGCTGATTAATTAAACGTAAGGAACAATTCGAACTAGTTTGGTCGTACCATTGGTTTAGGGATAAGATTCGAGAATAAATTGAGATAATCGGGTTTGTTGATTAAATTGGTATAATTAATTAAGGGGACACTATCCGAGGGCTAGATCATTCACATTATTTGAGTCTCGTTGATTTTATATTTACAATTTATTATTTCTTGTTTCTTAGTAGTTGTTAGCTTATCAACCAAATCCCCCCTTTTTAATTGCTTTCGTACACAAATCAATTCGATTAAATTACACCGTTCCCTGTGGATCGACCCTTGCTTACTCTACTACATTAGTGGGTAGTTAAGGAATTATTTTTGGGTGCCGGCGACAATACACCATAACATCAGACCCAACCCGTCTGAAATAGACACAGATGTCATACAACCTCCATGTAAAACCAGCCGAGCAAATGTACTCATCAAATCTCAAGTACCATTGACGAGGGCTTTGTTTCAGGCCATAGAGGGATTTTTTCAGCAGACACACCTTGTCCTCCCCTTCTTATATGTTCAACCCTTCTAGTAGCTTCATGTAGATCCTCTCATCTAAAGATCCATGTAAGAAAGTTGTGGTCACATCCATCTGATGCAACTCCAACTCATATTGAGCAACCATAGCTAACAAGATTCTGATGCTATAATACTTCACAACACGTGAGAAGATTTCATTGAAATCTATACCTTCCTTCTGAGTAAATCCCTTAGCTACAAGCCTTGTCTTGTATCTAAGTTTTCCACCCCTCCGAGCCTCCACCTTCTTTTTGTAGATCCATTTACACCCAACCAACTTCTTGTTCTTGGGCCTCTCAACAATCTCCCAGGTCTGGTTCTTGTTAAGAGAAAGCAACTCCTCCTCCATAACAACTATCCACTTCTCCTTGTCGTGGCAGCTGATGGCTTCTGAATAAGACTTTGGCTCCAGAGACTCCACCTCCAGAGCTGCACATAATGCAAATGAGACAATGTCAGCTTGTCCATACCTCTGAGTTGGGTGGACTTCTCTTCTGGTTTTGTCCCGTGCCAGCTGATATTGTTGAAGATCATTCTCATTGTGAAGATTACCCTCTTCATCTTGATCAATATCATCTTCAACAGGTCCTCTGGTGTTAACATGCTCCACCTAGACTTGTGTCTCGTCTGGTCAATCTGTTATCAGCTGAGCTAGTACTCGTACTGGCCTCTTCTAATAGAGGCATCCTGCTCTCATCAAAAGTAACATCTCGGCTGACAATACACTTCTGCATTCCAGCTTCAAGGCACCATAACATGTATCCTTTCACACCTGAAGGATACCCAACAAACACGCATCGCAATGCTCGAGGCTCAAGCTTATCCTGCTTGACATGGGCATATGCTGCACATCCAAATACCCTTAAATGTTTGTAATCAACTACATGGCCAGACCATAAGTCCTCTGGGGTTTTATATTACACAGCTGAGGACGGACTTCTGTTTATCAAGTAGGCTGTTGTTGACACAACCTCTCCCCAAAACGCCTTTGGCAGACCAGAACTTTTCAACATACACATGACTCTCTCCAGTAGGGTATGGTTCATCCTCTCAGCAACTCCATTTTGCTGAGGTGTGTCAGGCACTGCTCTATGTCACACTATCCCCTTCTCCTTACATAACTCATTGAACTCTACTGAAATGAACTCTAGTCCATTATCAGTTCTCAAATGTTTGAACATCCTCCCAGAGACATTCTCTTCCCCAGTGAACCATTCCCTAAATTTTTCAAATGCTTCTGATTTGGACTTGAGAATAGATACCCACACCTTTCTTGAGTAGTCATCTATGATAGACAAGAAGTATCTACCACCAGATCTCGTCTGATTCCTAGCTGGCCCCCATAGATCTGAATGGACATAATCCATGATCCCATTGGTAGAGTGAACACTCTTCCCAAACCTTAACCTCTTGGCTTTACCAAGAATGCAAGACTCACACAAATCCAGCTTTGTGATCTTGTCCTTGCCAAGCAAACCTTGCTTAGACAGCTCTATTAGGCCTTTCTCACCTACATAAGCTAGTCTTCTGTGCCACAACATAGAGTTGTCATGTACATCTGCTACATCTGATCTACCAGCTACTGTAGTTCCCTTTAGAAAGTAGAGATCATTCCTTCTCACACCTTTCAGGACAATCATCTCCCCCTTTGACACACTGAGCTCTCCATCAGCAGACTGAAATGTATAGCCCATAGAATCCAGCATCCCAAGAGATATTAAATTCCTCTTAAGTTCAGGCACATACCTGACACTTTTGAGTATTCTTACTACACCATCATACATCTTCAGGTGAACACTACCTTCTCCAACAACTTTGCAAGTGTGATCATTCCCAAGCAGAACAAAACCGCCCTTCTGATGCTTGAAGTCATGAAACCAATCTCTTCTTGGAGTCATATGGAAAGAACACGGTGGATCCAGGATACATGCTTGCTGTTCTGAGGAGGATGATATGGTTAGCACTTGAGCAGAAACATAGCGTTCTTGCTCCTTATCTTCTTGAGTCTGATTAGCTTGATTCTTGTCAGTAGGGGTTCTGGCACCAGATTTCCTCAAGAACTGCTTGTATTTATGATAAGCATTCTTATAGTGCCCAGGTTTGTTGCAGTGGTAACACACTGCATCACCTTGATTGGACACAACTGATTTTCCCTTATCAGCTCCTTTGGGTTAACTAGGCCCCTTCTTGGAGCCAGACTTCTTCTTGTCTCATATGATTGCCAATCCTTCTCCACTGCTGCTCTTATCTTCTTGAGATGTCTTGTTGTGCAACAGTTTGAACTTGACAGCCAGCATTACATCCTCCAATGTAATACTTTCCTTTCTACCATACAAGATGGTGTCCTTTAAGATTTCAAAGGAGTTAGGGGAGAGCACTCAATAGAATCAGAGCTTTATCCTCTTCCTCTAACTTGACATCTAAATTCTCTAAATCATCAACAATTTTTTTTTTTGGGGGGGGGGGGGTAAATCATCAAGAATTCTATTGAACTCATCAAGCTGATCCGGAATGGGTTTGTCATATCCCATTCTGAAGGCATACAACTTCTGTTTCGAATAGAGACAGTTAGCTAAGGTTTTAACCATGTAAAGTTTACCTAACTTGTCCCAAACCTCCTTCGCGGATTTCTCTTTAGCCACCTCTCTCAAAACCTTTTCACCAAGGCAGAACAGAATAGTGCTTCGAGCTTTCCATAACATCTTGTTTCTTTCAGCAGCAGCTGTTGCAGATTCACCAGCTGGGGCTGTAGACTCTTCGAGCACGTCGAACAAGCCTTGCTGTTATAGGAGAGTCTGCATCTTGACTCTCCACAACCCAAACTCTCTGGTACCTGAGAACTTCTCAATATTATATTTGGTCGAATTCTCCATCTCCGATCTGGCAATTGCTTTATGGTTGACTCTCGATTCCAACAAATGACGCCAATTATCAAGATAATTATCCCCTCTGATTAGATGTCTCCAATCACAAGCAGAATAATCAAACCACAAATACAATCCAAAAAAGAAGGTAATTCACAAATATAAGAACGAGAATAGAAAACAGAGCAAGCAGAGATTTAAGTGGTTCGATCAACTTGATCTACATCCACTGGACACACGACTTCAATCTTGATTGATAAAAGAATGTTTACACATTCAACACTAGGAAAGGGATTTCTCCTCACTTCACTCGTGAACTCACAACTCAAGAATGAATGCTCGTAAGCGTCAAACTTTACATTTACAAGTAATGGGGTATTTATAGATGCCAAGCTAAGGATGATTGCAACGTGCGTTGAATGCGTGATTATTGCTAGCGTGGATTCTGTTACTACCCCCTAACAAACTCACACTTTCAGCGTGACCCAATCTGAATTGACCTCCTTGCCCTTCACTTTCTTTTGCAAACAGATGACACCATCAAAAGACCTATCATAACACCTCGCTCTTCTGATTACTCTTCTAATATTCCAACACTTAGCCAAAAGACTCCCCTGCTACTAGACATCATCTCGTTTGATGTGAACTCTTCTGAACACCTCATCTGATCTGATTCTAAGCATCACCTTCTCATCTGATTGTATCATACATTCATCTGAGCAGGCCTAGGTCATCTTGTCTGACTCCACCAACTGATACGCCTATCAGCTGAGTCCACCAAAAGACTTCTATCAGCTAAGTAAACCAGCTGATACTCCCAGCAGTTGAATACTTCAGAAGACTATAACTCATCTGAATCTCGAGATTATGAGATAAACCTCACAGTATCAAAATAACAGGCAATTAACACATTCCCTAATCCAATCGCTAAATAAAAAACCTTCGAACCACTATACATATTGTGTTCTTACTTACTGCATTTACTTTATTGTATAAGTAGTTTCTTTACATACAACTTATTTATTTGCTAAGTATCTAAGTGCACATTGCTTAAGGAGTATAATAGGGCATGTCATGAATTCTGCATATAAGTTGAATATTTGTTAAGATCTTGTTAGAATATCTTTAAAGTATTTCAATAAGGTTTTGCATATAGACAACTTACCTGACTCTGATTATTTGTGTTATTGATAGTAAAATTTTAAAAAACACATATACGTGTATTCCCCCATTTTCCCTCCCCTCTCTCATACACGTGTCACACTCTTTTTGGGACCAATAAATAAAAAAAGCAAAAACTACTCCATTAAAGAAAAATATAAAAAGGGAATTACAAAAATAAGAAAATATCAGGTAAACACAAGTAACATTGAAGAGTTGAAAAGGGTCCCTAATTCAATCCTTAAATAAAAAATAACAGGTAGTGCCAAAAAAAAAGACTTATTAATTAGTACACTAAAACAAATGTAGTGAAAACCTAATCTATTAGTACAATAATTTATCATAACCTAAAACTACACAACTTTATACCCTTGTTTTTTTTTGAAAAAAAAATAGAGTTATATTATTGGAGTACTAGTGGTACTCAAAGTGGAGTGAGGCACTCAAAGTTTACAATGGAGGGATACAATTAGCGATACACTTATCCGAATGCACTATCCAATTACATAAATGCCAATCTAGATAATGCACACCAGTCATTAAAGGTCCATACTGAGAGACGGAGACGACATGACGTGCGCCCTCTGTGGAGCTGCTGAAGAGATTACATAACATCTCTTCTTCGATTGTAGTTGGGCAGGCAAGATATGGCGTCTTCATAGCATATGGTTCAACAATAGCTCGCCCCCTACATTCAGTCCAGCTGCGCGTCTTCATGAGTTTGGAGGCATTCTGGGAATCAAGAGAAAGAAATACACTCTGGAATGCATTTGGTGCCTGACTGTGTGGCACATTTGGGATGCCAGGAATCGGAAAATATTTTCGAACAACGAACCGAAATCAGAAAAAACATACGACGAAATCAGAGCTAAGGCTTGGAGCATATCCAGTCTTCAAAAGGACTGCCCGGCAGCGGCCACGTTCCATGACTAGTGCGCCGACCCGAGAACAGTGTGCAAATAATTTTCTGGCGAGGCTGGTGATCTTGAATTATGTATTAACTCTACATTAGACTTGAATTTCAATACTTGTAATTGAACCTTAATTTTAGGTACTACTGGTGCCCAAAGTTTTAATAAACTATATTTTTTCCTAAAAAAAAAAAAACAAGAATTAATTTATCACCTCTCTACATGTTCAGACTTTAGATGAGACGAAATTCTTAATTTCATGGCTTCAGAAATGGCATCGGGGAAGGCATCGGATCTGCCGTCCCCAAAGATGAAGGCAACGGCAAAGGCATCGGCAGTGTGCCGATGCCAATATGGTCGATGCCATTTAAATGGCATCGGATTTGGGGAAAACCGATGCGAAATGGCATCGGCAGGTCGCCGTTACCAAATGGCATTGGGGCCCACTGCCGATGCCATTTTGCATCGGGGACAGCCGATGCCATTTCGCATCGGGGCAACCGCCGTTACCAAATGGCATCGGGGCCATTGCCGTTACCAAATGGCATCGGGGCCCACTGCCGATGCCATTTTGCATCGGGCCTATTGCCGATGTCATTTTGCCGATGCCTTTTTATTAAAATTTAAAAAAGCCGAATCTGGGTTTCGAACCCAGGTCGATAGGCCACCAACACCCACCCCCCACCGCTGGGCCACCCCATTTTTCAGAAATCTGGCCATTTTCGCGATTTCTGGGGTTCGAACTCGGGACCTCGCGGTCTCGAAGGCTTTTGAGCGCCCCCTGTGTGCCGTTTAGGCTAGGAGCTTTTAGTCGACATGTTGTGAATGCAATTAATATATATTCAATTTAATTTGAGTTTTTAATTCTTTAATTAATTCAATCCATTCTAATTTTAATTGTTCCTTATTAAATTATTTATCAAAGCATATCATAATTATTTCTAAATTATGTTTTTCAAATTAACTAAATTATGTTTTTCAAATTAAATAATTTATTTACGGTATCAATTCACACTATTTAAATTTATTCTAATCCTCAATTTACAACATTTTAATTCTTTAATTAATTCAATCCATTCTAACTTTAATTGTTGCTTATTAAATTATTTATCAAAGCATATCATAATTATTTCTAAATTATGTTTTTCAAATTAAATAATTTATTTACGGTATCAATTCACCCTATTTAAATTCATTCTAATTTTTAATTTCACAACATTATAATTACATACAACATTGAATATAATTATTTTCACTTATACATTTAAATTTATTCTAATCACATCATGTAAATTCATTCTAATTTTCAATTCACAACATTAAATATATATAATTATTTTCACTTATCCATTTAAAAATATGAATTCACTTATCCATATAATTAAAAATATTTTCATATATTATAAAATTATTCTCTAGTTCATTTTCAATTAAAATAACATCATATCACAAACAACATTAATTATAAACATAATTAGCATGTTCACGTCAATTAAAATAATAATATCACACACAACATTAAAATAAAAATTAATCCTCAACGTCAATGTAATATAATAACATCACACGTAACAAAGTAATATAAAAATGTATCACTCCTCATCACCATCACCATCACCATCACCATCACCATCACCATCATCCTCAGTATCATCCCGATCCTGAACCTGTGGTATCTGCACAGTCGGCGGCCTCGGCTCCCAACCCATCTGACCCATCCCACCCATCTGACCCATCTGACCCATCCGGCCACCCATCTGTCCCATCATCATTGCAAGCTGCTCCTCAAAATGCTTGCGTAAGCGCTCCTCCTGCTGCCGCATTTGTTCCAGTAAGCGTTGCTCTCTATCTTCATTGACTCTCCGTTCTTCAGCAATCCTCCTGTTCATGTCTTCCTGGGTGAATCGTCCATAAGCCGTACCACTTGACGTCTCGCCAGGATCGGAGGAGACCCGTCTGTTCTTGCCTACTTGTCCAAGGCCCCTAACATGTCCATGAGACCTGCCGACCTTCTTCACGTACAGTTCAGACATCTCGGGTATAGGTGGGGCCTGGGAACCATCCTCTGAACTAGGTTCATTTGACGGATCTCTTGTAGTATTATTGGTGAGCTCGTCCTGTATCTGGTCCTATACGTGCACATTTAAAAGTGGGTTAATACATTTTCAAGTACAATTAAATATATATTTGTTATATATATATATATATATATATATATATATATATATATATGTACACACTTACAAGTAAATCACCCATATGACCACAAGTGTATGTCCCGTTTTCGTAACGGTGGTAATATTCAACTATCTCCCAGTCGTATGCAGGGCGTCCCATCCTCTCCTCCTGTATTTTGAATCGAAGACATATACGAATAAATAAACGTCTAAATAATTAACTAAAATTAATTATATATAATTGACCACAAATACTTACAATGCGCCGTGCGACCTCTGCTGCTCCACGAGCTCCGCCTTTATGAGTACCATGGCCAGTACCCGGACCTCCAGGCTCGGATAAGCGGTTCTTACGAGCCTGCTCGCTCTTCTTAATTGTTTCGGGATTGTTCCAGTGACGAACTAAGTCGTTCCAAACATGCACATCCCACCTCGGCCTCTTGTTATCCTTCACCCACGCCTTCTTGATTTTTGATAACATGTTAGTGTACCGACTTGCAGCTCTTTGAAGAAAGAGTCGGTACACCTCTGTAGAAGATGTGGCTTCAGGGTCCCACCTGACCTCGGTCTGAAAAAAAAAATTAATTAACGAATTAATATAACAAAATAACAAAATGTTAATGTAAAGTTATTTTATACCTGGAATGTATCCCACCACCGCTGTACCGTGCCGGGTGATACCATAGCCCAGGCGTGTGCACCAAGCTCCATATTCCGGTACATTACCGATCTGATCGTCCTCGAAATTAAATTTGAAGGCATCAACCTGTTACACGTATTTTATAATAAATAAAAAATTATTAATAAACATGTTATACATACGTCTAATGAAATTTAAATATAATACACTTACGTATCCTGGTAGATAAATAGTCGGATGCGACTGTCGGGTGCATCAGTCGACATGTTGGCCTGTGTCCCGACAGACGGAGGTCTAACTGGCGAATGTATCGGTGGAGGGGATTGTTCCTGTGGATGTGGAACCATATGAGGCAACTGAGGCACCTGAGTGTAATAGGAATGTGGGTTCATTCCGGGCATCTGGGGCAACATTATCGAAGTCATATCGGGCATATAAAAACCCTGTGGTATCTGCACAGTCGGTGTCTCATCCACCGGCTCTCCTCTACCTCTACCTCGCCCATTTCCAGAAGAACCCTGTCCAGAGCCATGTCCAGAACCATGTCGACGACCACTCATCTGTCAAAATGAACATTAAAACATTATTAACATTGAACATTAATTGTAACAATTAAAAAACATTATATATGAACATCACTGTAACGATTAACACTAAAATATAAATAAGGAATATAATTAAGGAATTAATATTTAGATAACATTGTCTAACAAAGTAATATTTAGATAACATTGTCTAACAATTAACAACATCATTCATCTTCATCATCTTCATCTTCAGCTTCATCTTCGTCGTCTTCTTCTCCGTCTTCTTCTCCGTCTTCTTCTTCATCTTCTTCATACTCTGCCATTTCCATCATTGTACCGGTGTCATCAGTTAACATGACAGGATCATCATCTACTTGCACAATCATTTGAGTCTCTATGTTATCCTCTTGCCACGCGGGAACTTCATCTTCAGTAGTATCTTTTGCATCCACCAAGTATCTCGGTTTGACTTTACAGACAAATATCCAATCAGTACGGGATCCGGGGTATGGTCAATAGTAGACTTGTGTGGCTTGACTTGCTAGTACGAATGGATCGTATCGGCCGTAAGATCGCCTCTGATTAAGCTCCACGAGCTTGTAGTTAGGATGAACTTTTGTCCCATTGTTTGAGGGATCAAACCACTGACACTTGAACAAAACCACTTTCTTCTCGTGGTACCCCTAATAGTCCAATTCGACTACTTCCTCGAGTTTCCCATAGAAATCTTCCTCATCCGCGTCATAGTTTTTTCCCTTGATACAAACACCACTGTTTGATGTTGCTCTAGATGCACCATAAGCCATGGTGTGGAATTTGTACCCGTTCACGTAATACCCTACGTACGTAAGAACTTGACCAGACGGACCGGCCGAAAGATCGTATAAAAACCTGTTCTCGACGCGATTTATCTTCACCTATATATATATATAAGCCGAATTAATGTGAGAATTTCTATAACTTAACACTTTACACAGATCGTTATTTTAAGATAACTTACAATTTCTTCAAACCACGACGCAAATCCATCTTGTAGTCTTAAATCTGATTCAGCGGCCGAGAGATTTGGTTGAAGAACTTGAAGTTGTTGCATGAATAGCCTACGTACGATCGATATAAGATTAATAAGACATGTCAACACTAAGTATTTGATTGACAAACATTTTGGTCGGATTGACTTACTGAACATATGGCTGCACCTCATCACAATTCAACAACACGTACGTATGAGCAACTTTTTTCTCCTCGTCTAAAATCCATCTTTTCTTAGGCTTTCCTAATCGTTTGCCAGGCGCCTTAAATATGGAAAAAGTGCCCTCAACATACTCGTGTACTTCGTCCCGACCATCGTAATTACGAGGTACATTGTGTATCCTTGTTGTAACATGGTCCTCGAAATAGTGAGAACAAAACATTGACGCCTCTCTAGTTAAATATGCATTTGCAATCGAAGCTTCAACACATGCTTTGTTACCCACGCTTAATTTCAAGGTGCGAAGATACCTGATTAAATTTTAAGTATCGTAAGTTCATATAATTTGAAGAATCGTATGAGAAATTAATTAAATTACCTCTCGTATGGATACATCCATCTGTATTGAACTGGACCACACACTTTTGCTTCATATGCAAGGTGCACAGGTAGATGTTCCATAGAGTTGAAGAAGCTGGGTGGAAAGATACGTTCCAACTTGCACAAGATGATTGGGATATCTGTTTCCAGTCGAGTCATGTTGTCAACTGTGATGGTCGTAGAAGTCAACTCCTTAAAAAATAGACTAAGCTCAGTGATTGCTTTCCACACAGTGAGCGGCAGAATTTTGTAAAAAGCAATCGGTAGTAGTCTCTGCATAAACTCGTGACAATCATGACTCTTCATCCCATACAATTTCAATTTCGACCAGTCAATGCAACGAGACATGTTAGACACATATCCATCTGGAAACTTCAACTCACTTATCCACTTACAAACAACATCCTTCTGCTTCTTATCAAGCGAAAAAGAAGCCTTATGATACTTTGATGTACGTGGACATTTCTTGAGAGAGGGACGACGACAATAATCATTCAGCTCGTCTCTTGATTTAGACGTGTCCTTTGTTTTCCCCTCCACATTCATCACCGTGTTGAAAACGTTATCAAACACATTTTTCTCAATATGCATCACGTCTAAATTGTGTCGTATCAACAAGGTACTCCAATACGGCAACTCCCAGAAAATGCTTTTCCACTTCCACCCTCCATCAAGTTTTTTGTTGTGAGCCTCAGCACCATCCTCTGTAACCTTTCTATATCCCAAATGATCAATTTCGTATAGGAGACTTGCACCCGTTCGAATAGGCGGTGGATCATCTGTGACTACTACTCCGGCCATGAATGCAGTTTTATTCGTTCGCCACGTGTGATTCGGTGGTAAGAACTTTCGGTGGTTGTCGAACCACGACTGTTTTCGACTTTTATTCAAGTAGAATGCATCGGTGTACTCTCCACAATATGGACAAGCAAGCCTTCCGGCTGTACTCCAACCAGACAACATTGAGTATGCTGGGAAGTCACTAATGGTCCAGATAAGTGCAGTTCGCATCCAAAAGTTTTGCTTTCTAGCAACATCGTAAGTTTGCACCCCATTTTCCCATAAAAATCTCAAATCTGCTATCAGTGGTTGCAAAAACACATCAAGTTTGTCCTTCGGACTTTTAGGCCCGGGCACGAGAATCGAAAGAAACATGAATTGATCCTTCATGCATAACCACGGGGGTAGATTGTACGGAGTAAGTATAACTGGCCATGACGAATATTGTTTTCCCGTCATTCCAAACGGTGCAAACCCGTCTGTGCTCAAGCCCAACCTCACATTCCTAATTTCAGATGCAAAATCAGGATACGAACGGTCCAATTGCTTCCAAGCCAGCGAGTCTGCCGGGTGACGCATAACACCAGAGTCATCAGAAGCGCACGAGGCATGCCATGTCATATCCTTCGCAGTGGCCTTGGACATGTACAATCTTTGCAAACGAGGAATTATCGGAAAGTAGAACATCTCCTTAACCGGGCGTTTCTTTTTCAACCGACCATCTACATCAACCCTACTGGCTTATACCGTGATCGACCACAAATCTTACAAAAATCTAGTTCGCTGTCTGCACCCCAAAATAACATGCAATTCTGTGCACAACAATCAATCCTTTCTACCGGAAGACCCATCCCACTCATCAAATGTTTGGTGTCGTTAAATTTCTTGGGAACCTTATTTTCGGGAGGACAAATCTCACGAATCAACTCAACAACCTGATTGTATCCCCTTTCAGACAATCTGTTTTCCGTTTTAATGTTCAACAATCTGGAATTGAATGACAACTGCGAATGAGATTCACAACCAGGATACAAGTCTTGGTCCGCTGCACGAAGCATGCCGTAAAACTGTGCCGCATTCTCGTTAGGGGGTTCTTCATTAAGTGCCTCCTCTTCCACGTTGATTCCAAAATCAATATTTGGGCCACCCATTAACTCTTCTACCATAGTGTGGTACGAACTAGGTCCCGCTGGGTCAACGTCGGTTGAAGTTGACGCATATTCATTAGTGTTTTGATATGGACGTGGACCCCAACTCTCTTCCCCGCGATAAATCCAATTATAATAATTCAATGTAAAACCATTTCGATATAAATGAGATTTCACTTCATTAGGATCTCTATAAGTTTGATTTCGACATCTAGCTTTCGAACAAGGACACCTAATTTTTCCTTCCCAAATCGAATTCGGATTACTAGTAGCAAATTCAATAAATTCATTTATTCCACTAACAAATCCGGGGTTCATAATCCCATTCACTAATCTTGGACTATACATCCAACTACGAATTGAATAATCCATGTCAATCGACGTCTAGCTACAACACACAAACAACCAACGTCTCATTTCCCAACTCTATTAAAATCAATTAATATAATTCTAATTATATTCTAATAATTATTCTAACACCCTAATTAACAAATAAATTCATATAGACATATAACACAAATATAATTCTAACACCCTAATTAACAAATAAATTCATATAACTTAATTATTAAAACATACGTACATATAAATACATGCCTAACACAACATATAATTAATTAACAATTTATAAATTCTTACAATTAACACATGTATGCATAAAAATTAACAATTCTAACAATTTTATATATACATACAACATATATGCATATATATATACATATATATACTAAAACTATATATGCACATATAACTTCAAATTTAACCAATGAAAACGAAAAAAATTACCGTAGAAATGCTCCCGTCGAAGTATAGAACACAAATGGCCAAAAACCGAGTTCGATCCGCAAACGAAGGTGATTTTTGAGTGGGGAGGTGTAAAACTCGAAGCTCTTCAATGGAGGTTTGGGGGAGGGGGGTTGCGGCTGTTACGTTCTGGAAGAAAGGGGGTTTGGCCAATTTATATTGAATTAGGGCATCGGGGAAGGCATCGGGCCCACTGCCGATGCCATTTTGCATCGGGGGGGCCGTTACCAAATGGCATCGGGGCCCACTGCCGATGCCATTTTGCATCGGCCATTAAATGCCGATGCCATTTCGCATCGGGGCCCACTGCCGATGCCATTTTGCATCGGGCATTAAATGCCGTCCCCTTTTCGCATCGGCCGGCCTGCCGATGCCATTTGCCGATGCCTTTTGGGAAATATTTTGTAGTGGTTTGATCAAATCTGTCGGTAATCCTCACGTTTTTTGTAGTCAATTATATATTAAATATTCAGATTCTATATAAATTATATGGTATATCTTCAAATTAATTACATTCAAATACAGATTTTAAATTTTAAATCGTATTAAGTTTATTAATTATTTTATTGGTGTTTAATCTTGAAATATTTGTGGGGTGGAAGGCAGAGTTTGAAGATATGCCCAGCTATCATAACATCTGCATATACTGTCCAAAAAGCTATTGGATCCAATTTATGGGTATAGCTCTAGCTCTGTGGTCCTGGTAAATTCTATAACTCGTGGAAAACACATGTTTTTTTTTTCTTTTAATGGTTTAATTTATTAGTAATTAGTTAATGTCGGTATACCCATAAGCAATAGTTATATACTCCCTCCGTCCCGGGGAAAGCTCCCATGAGCTCCGGGCACGGAGGTTAAGAAATATAATATAATAAGTATATGTATTAGAGGTGATGTGATTGAGAGAGAGAAGAATATAAAGAAATGTGAGAGAGAATAGTTTGTTAAAAAAGGGATGGGGAGCTTTCTCTGGGACAGACTAAAATGGAAAGTCGGATAGCTTTCTCTGGGACGGAGGGAGTATATATCTATATTATTCGTTAACGATAGGTTAGGTAAACCAAAAACAATGTTATCGAGTGGACAATTTAAATGGTGGAGTTGCTTTCAGAAGAAATCGAACCTAGGATGTGTGGGCGTCAGCCTTAAAACTCTGATACCATGAAATAATTTTGTCTCATCTAAAAGTTTCAACTTGCAGAGAGGTGAAAAATTCATTATTGTATATTAATTTCCTAATAATTTATTATTTTATTGGTGTTTTATCCTAAATATTTGTGTGGTGGAAGACAGAGTTTGAAGATAAGACAATTTAAATGCCCAAGGAAACTATTGGTTCCAATTTATGTGTGGTCCCGGTAAATGCTAGGTATAACTCATGAAACATGATTTTCTTTTTTTTTTTTTGGAAAGAAAGCAAAAAGGACAAGATAAAGAGTTAATCTCCTATGCATAGTGTGCACCGTGCACACTAATGCACAAGTCAACCCTCTATATATGTATTAACAAAGATGAATGAGTTGGTATGTATTAACAAAGGTGAATATATATAACTAAGTAATTGATGTTCGAGTGGTTATAGACACCCTTCATAAGAATGATGTTTTCATTAACAAAATTTCCACTTTTCACGTTTCAAAATTTCCCTCGCAACTTCATTTTATCCGATCCCTCACTCTCTCTTCTACATCAATGACGATCCTCTCAACTCTCAAGCACCATGCTTAGCACCGCCGTGCTCCCCCCGCAAGCCCCAATTCCTTCCTCACATTATCTCTCTCTCCCTCTCTCTCACCACTTTCTCTCTCTTCTTCATCAATGGCGAGCCTCTCAACTCTCAAGCACCATGTTCAGCACCGCCGTGCTCCAACCAGGCGGCTCTATTCGGCGGAGGAGGGCATAGATTTGCCGTACTCGTGGATCAGGCGGAGGAGGAGTACGCATAGATCTGTCGTACTCGTGCCGCGCAGGGTCATGCTCGCGTTAGAAAGGTAGTCAGCGATAGCGTTGACCAGTCCGTCGACAGCTTTCTCAAAAACGAACAGATCATGGAGGGGTGGGTGCTGAATTAAAAGCGTATGCACAAAACTGTTTTGGTGCACCGTGTGCATTTGAGAATTTCCCAAAGGTTAATAGGGATTAAGTACACAAGTATCAAACCAAATACAAATAAGAAAATAACAGGTAAACACAACAGAACTAGTAAATAATTTGACGGACCCCTTGTTAAGTAGATTTTTCTTTTTTCAAAAACGCCATTTCAGCAACTAACAGATTTTATTAATTATTAAATGGACAAGACTATTTCTGCAACAAAAAGTACCATTTTTAAATTACAAGACCGAAAATGATTTTCCCTTAGTCTTGCAGGACCAAAAGTGCAATTTTAGAAAATTCCTACAGAACTAAAAGTGTGATTCCTCCAATTAATTACGGGACTAAATGTGTAGGTAAAATTAAGGATCGAAAGTGATTTGACCACATTCTTACAGGACCAAAAGAAAAATAATTTGAAGATACAAAAAAATAGATTTTACGGGGTTGGAATCGAGGAAGATATCAATATATTTATTGGATGTGCTAGGGGCTATTTATAGAAGGAATGAGTTATTTTCCTCCAAAAATTCTGCCTTAAATTGTTTTCTCTCAAATTTTAGCAACTAACGGATGGATTTTATTAAATATTTAACGGATATGAACATGTCTGCAACAAAAAAAGGATAATTTTTTGAATTATAGGACCAAAAGTGATTTGACTTTATTTTTACAGGATCATAATTTCCCCATATTAATATTAAAATAAAACCTAAATTCTATGTAAATTATGAAATTACGTACTCTAAACAATTTTTTATATACATAATTTATATAAAATCTTTATTTGAATATAATTTGAAGATACACCATATAATTTCATATAAAATCGATCGTTCCTATTAAGCTAATTAATTAGCGAGGGAAATACTTGAAGATCTGATCTTTATAATAAAATAAATAGATTAAGGAAATATAAGTAGGAGGCATTAGGGGCTTTTATTTAATGATCATAATTTGCAGGACGACACATACATAAGATAACACATACACATATGAACGGTGGACTGAGAGTCCTTATTAACACATAAAATTTAAGACAGATCATGCATTAATAATATTGTAGGGGTTTTCGAGCGGGTCGTTGTTGGCGCCGTCCCAGACGAGGGAGGAAGTGAAGTACCAAGCGTGGAGGTCATGAAGTGCGACAGCGCCTCCGGTGGCAGCAGAGATTCCGACTTGAACATTCTTAGGAAGAATGGTCTTGAGGTCAAAACGGTGGGTGAGGGTGGCATTTCTAGAGCCGTAATCGGCGACGACAGTTATGGTTCTAGTGTTTGGCTCGTAGTTTATGCGTGCAGTCACCATTTTCACGAGTGAGTCTTCAAACCTGGAAACGGCTCTGGAGACTCTGGAGTTGATGTCGATTCCGATATGTCGGTATCTGGGATCCCAAGTATTATCTCCGCCAAAGTGGATATCGAACTCGACAGCAAAGACGGAGGGAGCAGTGCCCGTATGAAGATTGAAGATCCCCAAACTCCCTCCAGTAGAAGGGTTAGGGATGCCAGACCCAACCGGAACAATGAAGAATGTAAGCCCGTCACCCGGATCATTATTAACCGAAGTGATGTTGAATTTTACGGTAGTCTCGAAGGTCGCTTGTACGCCTGTATCCCAGAATTTCACCGCCGGGGAGTACACCACTCGCCCCACTCTATGACCCACCGGTCTTCCGGATGCATCGACTCTTGTGAGACGCACGAATGAGGAAGATGCGGGAACAGTGGCATCGCCTTGGTAGATTAGGTCTCTTGAGTTTGAGCTGAAGGAATCGTAGGTGAAGGAGGTTGTTTGAGACGCCACCATGTTCGTTAATACGACCAACAAGAAGAGGAGGAGGGGAATTTGGGTTTTTGAGAAAGCCATTATAACTTGCAATTTTATTTTTTGCTATGTGTGGATGGATACCTGCTCATGGCTTCTCTCCTATTTATAGTAATCTTGTACGTGGCATTTTGGGAAATCACTAATAATATACTTGATATTTTATGAATGGAGCTACTGTGGGGTGGCCTTCTTCATTATTCTCTTTTTTTTTTTTTTTTTAATTTATTAATTATTTTATTAGGGCCAGACTCACGTGGAAAATGGTATAACTAGCTCGTGGAAAACACATGTTTTTTTTTTTTCTATGATTTAATTTAATAATTAGATAATGCATGTCGGTATGTATTCAGTACTCTTTAATTTACATTTACACATTTGTCAGTGCATGAATATATGTAGAAAAAATTTCATTTTAAGTTCGGTAACTTAAGTCTCATGCAGTTTATATCCTTTAAATTTTTAATTTTTCAATTTATGTTTTAGGGTGTCAAATTTACATTCTTCTTGGTTCAATGTACGTCATTTCTGCCGATTTTTTTTTAAAACTCACCGAAAATGTGAGCATGCGGCTCACATGTGTGGAATGAAATTAATATATACTACGTACCTCTATCCCAAGTTTTCTCTTTTTTTTGGATGTTTTGAATAAGAAATATGATAAAATAAAAAATTCACTACATCTAATCCAAACTAATTAATTAATTTATTTGAACTATATTTATTTCTTATAAGTATTTGATAAAATGATGATATTATCATTAAATTTAGTTATACGTTTCAATTAATAAAGGAAAATAAGATTGACATAATTAACATCGATCATTCATAACTGTAAAACTCTTTTTGATTTCGTTTCATATTTTTTCAAGTTATTTTTTAAAAATTATTTTACTCTTTATTTATGTAAGAGTTACTTAGTCATTTTATATACATCAATTTTTGTATTTAAAATTATGGGGTGTTATTAGCTCTACTTTTTTTAAATATATATAGAGGAGAGATTGATGTGGCATTATGACGTGGCATTTTTTAATACATGTGGCAAATTCTAATTCCTTCAAAACATAAAGGATTAAATTTGATGTAAAAAAAGATTATATTTGAAAGGTAAATGACGTATTTTGTAAAGTTAAAACTTAAAGGATTTATTTTGGAAAATCTCAAACTTAAATTTGAAAGGTAAATGACGTATTTTGTAAAGTTGAAACTTAAAGGATTTATTTTGGAAAATCTCAAACTTATAGGACTAAAAATAAAATTTCCTCAATAAGAAACCTAGAAATAGTAAAACATACGATTGAGGTGCGAAGAAAACCCAGAATATTCTAATAGCTCATAAAAACCCTCAGAAATTGAATTCAAGAGATAGTGGAAATTTACAAGCTAGATGGAGGAGGTTCAACAACTTTGGTATTCCCTTGCATGCGCGACTTTAGGCAATTTCTAGTACAAATTAGGAAGATAAAGCTTCTGTACGACTTCTAAGCAATTTGGGTTCGTGATTTTCAGATATTTGGAACAAATTTTTTATGGCCATTTGGTGTGCGATTTTTAGGGCTTTCCAATTTTGTGGGCATTTTTTTGTTTATAATTCTAATTTAGATCCGATCGTTAGTGGGTTAGGGTACTTGTTTCGGACTTAACATGCGTGTGGTTGACATGCACAAAAGACCGTCAATTACAGATGAAAATTTCTAATGAGACCAAATATGCCCCCAAAAGGGATCATTTTTTAATTTGAGATTTTAATGGGACAAAATCTGCAATTTTTCCCATTATTTATGAGTAAACTAGAAATAAAAATAAAACAGACAAAATTTGAGTTTCACACTCATGAAATTGTGTAGTGGGCTATTTATAGAAGGAATGAGTAATCTTCCTCCAAAAATTCTACCTTAGAAGTGTTTTCCCTCAAATTTCAGCAACTAACAAATTTCAACAAGTATTTAACAAAAAATGACCATTTCTGCAACAAAAAAGGATCATATTCGAATTACAGGACCTACAGTGATTTGACTTTATTCTTATAGAATCAAATATGTAATTTTTCCATACTATGCTGATGAACATAGAGTATATACCATTTTTCCTTTTTTTTTTTCTACTTTGGGACCATTTTTGTAAAATATTACTTAACCGAAACTGTTATATATTTGACGGTTGGGACCACTTTTACAAAATATGGGATCAAAAAAGAACGTGGGACTAAATTTTTTTAAAAAAAAATTCTCCTGAAACCAAACTTAAGTTTACCCAATATAATTTTATCTAAGTATTTTATATATAATCCACTATAAAAAATGGGAGGATTTGCTCAAACTGACCACTAAATTAGTGAATTAGTGACGGAGACAAAAAATATATATATAGCGAATGTTTTTAATCCAAATTGAAACTTAGTTGGCGAGGGAATACTTGAAGATTTCTTTAGGGAAAATATCATTTTTTTGTCACCCAAGTTTACCTCTTTTCATATTTGATCACCCACATTTAGTCACTATCAAAATTGATCACTCAATTATTATATTTTATCAAAATTGATCATTCCGTTAGTCAATCTGTCATTAACTAACGGAGAAGAGTTTTGAGCTGCTAGATAATCTAATTTAAAAAATTCTCATACATCTTGAAAAGAAATACCCATTTTCAGTTAATCACAAAAAATACTTGTTTCTTTATGACTAAATTATTTTATTATACTCCCTCCATCCACGAAAAGTAGTCTCATTTGACACATATTCTTTGTCCACCAAATGTAGTCCATGCACTTTATGGAAACTATCACCCTTCAACTATCACTTAATTACCCAATTTGCCATCAACTTTATTCCTAAACAATCACTTTATTCACAATGGACCCCACAATACCCTATAATACCCTTACTTTATCTACTTTATCTACCATTTTCTTAAAACTTGTGCCCCATCCTCATGTCCCTACTTTTCATGGATGGAGGGAGTATTTATTTAATAGGTTAGAAGTAATTCTCATTATATTTATCTGTAATAATAGATTAAAAGGAATTCTCATGCATCTTCTATAACGTGATTTAATCAAACTTTTTTAGGATTTAATCAAACTTTTTTTTAGGGTAGTTAAAAAATTTCAGCTTTTTATTTTACAGGAAATGAGTGTGTTTGGTTTACAATCTCATTTTATAATTTTTGTAATGTTATGTAACTAATTTCTTATTTTAGGTTGTGTACAGTACTCATGTGTGAAAGGAAGAGTGAATTATATTGTCAAACCTATCCACTTACATATGGAAAAGAGTGACAGTGAACGGAACAAAGTAAAGAAAAACAAGTCATCAAATTATGGTGGTTATGTATTAGTTTGATGTACTCGTTTTTATAATTATGGTGTGTAGTTGAATGGTTTATAATTATTGTATTCACTATGGTTGAAAATTATTCAGACACTGTGTCCTTTGTACTTTGTTTTTTTTTTTTTTAACAATTGTCTATAAATTAATAATCTTGGGACCACCAAAATTTATTAATTAAAAGAGTTATTAATTTATCTATAAATTAATAATTATTAATTTATATATTAATTAATATTTTATTAATTTATAGAAACACTCTTTCAAACTTTCACTTCTAATTATTTATTGTATATCAAATGAAGGGTCTAATTTAAAAGAATCCTTGTGTTCATTGTATCACTTTATGAACATTAAAACATATTTTCAATATAAATATATAAGATCAAAATATGCTAACACAAACAAATCATATACACAACATGACTTCTCATCTTACAGGTGTGAAAAAAATAACAAAGACCGACAAGATTCGAAAAACATTATGCAAGCACAACAAGGATAATCCAAGTCTCACTCAAAAGCAATTGCAAGAATGAGTTCTTAGTAAATATGGTGAATTTTTTAGGTGAAACTAATAAGGAAAATTGGAGACGAGATTTAAGGTGAAATTGATTTCAACAAAAAAAAAAACAAAAATAATTGAGTCATTTTTTAAGAAACATTCATAAATCATTCATGTAATAGGTAGTATATATGAAATTATTAATTTATATTTTATTTGGGGTGTATAGAAATTACAAAAAATGTATTATCTTATAATTTTAGCGAGTTTATTAATTTAGCACGCTATCCCCGAGTCGGGACCGGCCAAAAATATTATCTTAGAGAGTTTATTAATTTATCGAGTATTAATTTAAAGAGTTTCTACCGTATTTTCCAATTTCTGGTTTCGAATTTATATAATAACTAGCTCTATACCCGCGTTTTACGCGAGGTGGATTTATTAAAATAATAATTTTAAATATTATATTAATTTTATATTTTTTCATTGTTAAGGTACGTGAATATATATTATTGTATTTATATTTTTATATATTATAATATTTTTTAATATATTAATAATATATGCATTAATAAAATTATAATTATAATTTTTAAAATTAAGAAAATATTTTTAATAAGTAAGATCATTATAAAGGTCATTATAAAATAATTTCATTAATAAAAAAATATAAAAAATTATAAATTTCTAAAAACTTCACAACGTTTGTATTGTAGTATATTGTCATTGTTTTCTGCAATGACAAAATATAATAAAATAGAAAAATGTTTTCTATAAAATTTAGGGAATGTTTTTTTGGGATTTTGAAATATTAATGACTTATATGTTATATGTTTATTTTGAAATTTAAGTAGGGCATGATTTAATTTCATAGTAATAGTATGAAATTTATATAGATTTTTATAGTTATCTATATAGAGTTTGTAAATATTTATATGACTTTTGTAGGGTTTATAGGTATTTGTAGGGTAAGATTTTAAAATTATAAATCAAATTTAGTCCTTAATTTTCACGTAAGTTTTTTTCATCTTTAAATATAATAAATTAATATTATATAAACAATAATAAAATATAAACAAATTTATAAAAAATAAATAAATTATTAAAAACTATTATATTATAACAAATAATTGCATGAATATTAATTGTATCTCAACTAAATAAACATAATCTCTAATCAAATACAATGATATCTTTAAATATAATAAATTAATATTATATAAACAATAATAAAATATAAAAAAAAATTATAAAAAATAAATAAATTATTAAAAACAATTATATTATAACAAATAATTGCATAATTTTATCAAATTTCCCTTTTTAGGGATTATATCACTCTTCATATTTATTCGACACTTCAATTAAGTAATCAAAGTTAGTTGGAAGATTTTAAATTTTTTTATTAACAATTACTAAAACTTTTCTAAATAAAGTTTCTTAAATTATTCTAAATCATCCACAATACTCTATATATTTTACAAAGTTTTTAAAACTATTTCATAATACAATACATTCACACTCTCTATGTCATAAATTATATATATATATATATATATATATATATATATATATATATATATATAGTATATGATTATTTCATAGTTTTACGTTTAGATTATAAAATAAACTTAAAAAAAAAATTGATTCAAAAATTTTGAAATATTAAAAATAAAAATCATTTTCTTCTAAAATTAAAATAATTATAGTTTTTAACTTAGGGCTTGAAAATAAAATATAAAATATGGAAATTCATATATTTAAAAGATATCATTTAAAAAGATATCACACGTATAAAACTGCCACAATATCGTAATATAACTAAATAAAATATTTCATAAAATAGAAATTCATATATATCCTCTGCCACAATATTGGTAACATAATTAAATAAAATATATCATAAAATAAAAATTAAAGATTTTCGTTATCTTTATAGAAGCGTGAATTGATAAAAAAATTATAATTAAATTTATTACGCATTAATATAAAATAAAATAATTTATAATTCAAATCATATATACAGCAAAAATGTTACTCCTTCCTAGAAAAATTACAGAAAAAAAAATGAAAGAAAAACTAAAAGCATAATAAAATTGAAATAATAAAATTGAAAGAAAAAATGAAAGCAAAAAATTATTAAATATAGAAAGAATGAGAAAAAATTGCATAAAAAAAACAATGAAGAAATCGCAATAGATATTGAAATTGAGCGGAAATACGCTAATTTAATTCAATACAATAATAAATATATAAAACGAAGTTTTGAAATTGATCAAACTTATTGAGAAAAAAAGAGAAAGCATGAGAATGATTTTTTTACAGATATCGCAATAGAAAAATGTATATTAAAAAAATAAACCACCAAATTAATATACAAATACAACACAAATAATATACGCTATACAAATTACAAAAATGATGTAATTGTTGAAAGAAACTTTGAAGTTTTTTTTATACTGAGAGAATGACTGGAGATAAAATAATGACATGAGAGTGATCGGATATAAAAAAGATTAGAGATTTAACTGTTGAGATAATTATGGTTATTCAAAATTTAAATTTTAAAATAGAAAAAAAAAAAGAATAGATAATATAGATTTGATTAGAGTACGTTTTAAGAATAGAATAACGTTATTAAATTTTAAAAAATAAATAATGTTGTGATTAAAGTTTAAAAAATAAATTTAAAAATAATAAGTAGAATTTCAAATTTAAAAATAATAATTATGAGTAGATAATATTTAAATTATTATTTTGAGATTAAAATAGGAAAAAAATTATTTTTTAAATCAGAATGCCTGAAAATGCAGGGATTTTGAAATAGAAGATTTTGGTGAAGAGAGAGATTGTGATATAGTGTTGAAATTGTGACACGTGTCCCATTATATTCTCACAAATATAGAGTATTAAGATTGGAGATAGAAACATTTCAATTCATTTCCCTATTTATAATTATTGGAGCATAATTTGTGGGGCAGATTAATTGTAAATAATTTTCTAAAATTATCCATTCAAGAAAATTTCATAAACTTATTTTTCATTCTAAATATCTTTCTATTAAAGATCATTATTGCAGATTTCTTGAAATGTTAGTCAAACAATTGTGCAGATTGAATCACGTTCTAGAAGATTCATTAGAATTCCTTCTGTACGTAGGTTCACATGTTTCATTTTTTTTTCTGCGTTTATTTCATTAGTTATAGAAGATGGCATATGAATTTTTTAACCCAGGTTTTAAAAAATTTAGCTCTCAAAACACTTTCTCCGTTAGTCAATGACAGATTAACTAACGAATGATCAAATTTTATAGAATATAATAATTGGGTGACCAATTTTGAAAGTGACTAAATGTGGGTGACCAAATATAAAAAAAAAGTAAACTTGAGTGACCAAAATTGATATTTTGCCATTTCTTTATAATAAATGTGCACTACAAAACTCCTTCGATTTTAGAACCAAAAAAAACTCATACTTTCGATTTCAGCAAAAAAAAAAAAAAAAAAAAAAAAACCGATTTCAGTTATCTAGTTTCAGGGAAAATTGCATTTTTGATCTAGTAAGAATGAGGTCAAATCATTTTCGATCATGTAATTCGAAAGTGGTCCTTTTTGTTGTAGAAATGGTCTTGTCGTTTAATTAAATAGTTAACGGAATCCGTTAGTTGCTGAAATTGGAGAAAAAAAAATACTTCTAGGACAAATTTTTTGGAGGAAAATGGTTAATTCCTCCAATAAATTGGCCCCTAGAACATCCAATAAATATATAAATATCTTTCTCGATTCTACTTTTTTTTTTAAACAAGTAAAAATTTATTTATTGTGAAAACAAGAGATACTTAACATGAAAATACAAAGCAGATCGAAAACTCAAAATATTACAAAATTTCATATATCTGCGTTTATTTCATTAGTTTTAAACAAGTAAGCTCTCTTCAATCAATTTGGGTTTGTTTTTCATTGAAGAGAAAATTTCAAATTTAATATATACTCCGTATATTTTAGTTTACAATAATTCTTTTGTATTTAATAATTAATTTTTTTTCTAAACTCCGATCTAAAATTCATGAAATTATAGTGTTTTTATATAAATAATGCAAAATATATATGTAAAATTTACTTAAGGTTAAACCGATTATCTTCATTTCACGTATTTTCAAATTTACATTAAAAAAATAAATTAAGATTTACATTTTATTTATATAATTTTTATTATAATTTTAAATTATGATACAAAAATGAGAAAATATCAATTTTGTTCATCAAAGTTTACCTCTTTCCATATTTGATCACCCACGTTTGTCACTATCAAAATTGGTGTTATTATATTCTATCAAAATTGGTCACCCAGATCATTCAATTACTCAATCAATCTGTCATTGACGAAAGGAGAAAGAGTTTGAAGCACTAAATTTTTCAAAACCTAGGTTAAAAAATTCTCATGCATCTTCTAGAACTAATGAAACAAACGCAGTGCAAGAATGAAATATGTAGAACCTAATGGAGCGTACCCATTGAACGTGATTCAATACGTACATTTACAAAAATAAAAAATTACCAATGAACGTAATTCAATCAATCATGTTGTTGTTGGTTTACTTTTTATTTTACAGGTAATCAGGAAATGAGAAATTCAGGAGATATAAACTTATTTCAATTCATTTAACATTTTAAGAAATCTGAAATAATGATCTTAATAGAAAAATATTTAAAATGAAAAATAAGTTTATGAAATTTTCTTAAATGGATAATTTTAGAAAATTATTTATAATTAATCCGCACCCCAAATTATGCTCCAATAATTATAATTATAAATAGGGAAATGAATTGAAATAAATTTTTATCTCCAATTATTATACAAATTCAATATGAAACCAAGAATTGAAAAACAGAGTACAATTGTTTAAAAAAAACAGAAAAAAAACAGAGTAGTCTGAATAATTTTCAACCAGAATACAATAATTATAAACAATCCAACTACAACTGCACACCATAATTATAAAAACAGAGTATATCAAACTAATACATGACCACCCTAATTTGACTTGTTTTTCCTTTCGTATTTTCCTTGCTGGTGGTTCTGTTCCTTTCTATTTCTATGAACCATCGCCACTCTTTTTCATGTAAGTACCTAAGTTTGACAATGTAATTCACTCCTCCTTTCCTACTGTTGTGTACAATTAAGGATTGCACAATATATAAAATAAGAAATTAGTCGCCAATACACACATTTGCTTCACCGTAATTATTTCTTCTTTAACTATATCCTGAGTTTAAGTAAACCAACAACAACTTCACCGTGATTATTTCTTCTTTTACTGTAGTAAACCAACAACAACAATGAGATTAATTGAGTTAAATAATTATTAAAAACTTACTTAAATTTAAATTTTTTTGACTATTTTGAGGAGGGTTGATTGAATTACGTTATAGAAGATGCATGAGAATCCCTTCTAACCTATGAGATAAATATAATAAAATAATTTAGTTATAAAAAAAACTTAAATATTAAATTGAAATAAGAAATACATATGGTAAATGTACATATTGATAGTAATTTGTTTGATTGACTGAGATTTTTCATTGGGTATTTCTTCACGCTCGGTTCCACATGTTTCATTCTTGGTACTGTGTTTGTTTTATTAGTTCTAGAAGATGCATAAGAATTTTTTAATCTAGGTTTTGAGCGCTCAAAACTCTTTCTCCGTTAGTCAATGACAGATTGACTAACGGAATGATCAATTTTGATAGAATATAATAACCGAATGACCAATTTTGATAGTGATTAAATTTGGGTGACCAAATATGAAAAGAGGTAAACTTGGGTGACCAAAAGTGATATTTTTCCTAAAAAAAATAGTATTTTAAACGATTTACTTAAGGATATAATTTTTATTTATTAATAACATTAAAATTGTACAATCCTTTCCATGCACGTACTTTCATCGAAACTCATCTATAGGTTATTATATTATTTCAAGAAATCACAAAAAATATAATAATGAAAGAATAGATAAAGTAAAGGTTTTCTTGTATTTTTTGGTGGTGAAAGTTGCACATTTCTTTTACATTTCTTGTGAATTGAGTTAGAATTTCGTTTAATTTGGGTGCGATTTTTTGGGTGAAATTATGGTTCGTTTTTTTTTGTTTTTTTTATGAGAGTTTGTATAATCCAATATTAGGCTTTTGGATGTGTTTTAACGGGTGCATGACTTTCACACAATTTTCATCCATTAAAACAAACATAAATTGCCAACGGGACTAAAAGTGTATGAAAGAGGACCAAAAGTGATTTTACCTTATTCTTACAGGACCAAAAGTGATTTTACCTCAGGATCAAAAGTGCATTTTTTTACGGTTCACACAATAAAAATCCGTTAAAGCTAACGAAAATATATACATGACTAAAAGTGCATGAAAAAGGATCGAAAGTGATTTGACCTCATTATTACAGGACCAAAAGTGCAATTTTCCCGAGATACTTACTATGTGGAGGAGTATGGACAGCCCTAGTATCCCCTTGCCGCAACATGAATGCTAACTTTGTGAAATCGATGGGTGATTTTGGTAGTTTAAGCAAGGTGAGATTTTGGGTTTTTTGTATTGGGTGTGATTTCTGGGTTCGATTTTCTGTGATTTCCGTTCAGTGAAAGTGGGTTTTCATTAATTTGTTATAGTTTCTTGCACAAATATGGGTTCAATTTGAGTTCTAGTTTTTTGGGGATGGAATTAGGGTTGTTTTTTTTAGTGCAAGTTTGTTAGTTTTGAATTTGGCTTTGATAACTGTTTAACGGGCGAGTGACTGTGACGTGGTTTACTTCTTTTAAAATTGACGGAAATTAAATACGGGACTAAAAAATGTAGGTAAAAGGATCGAAAGTGATTTGACCACATTCTTTACAGGACTAAAAGTGCAATTTTCCCTTTCGTTACAAAAAAATCTAGGTGTTACGGGGTTGATTCGAGAAAGATATCCATATATTTATTGGATGTGTTAAGGGTCCTTTTATAGAAGGAATGAGTCATTCTTTCCCCTAAATTTTTTGCCTTGAAGTGTTTTCCCTCAAATTTCAGCAACTAACGGGTTTCATTAATTAAGTATTTAACGGATAAGGCAATTTCTGCAACAAAAAGGACCATATTCAAATTACAAGACCAAAATTAATTTGACATCATTCTTACAGTATCAAAAATGCAATTTTCCTATGTAGAAGCCATTAGGCCTTTTATTTGAAAATAATTTGAAGATACACCATATAATATATATAAAATCGTTCCAATTAAGCTGATTAATTAGCGAGGGAAATACTTGAAGATTTCTTTATAACAAAATAAATAGATTAAGGAAGTTCCGAGGGAAATATAAGTAGGGCTTTTATTTAATCATAAATTGCACGACGGCACATAAGATAACACATACACATTTGAACGGCGGACTGATCGAGAGTCCTTATTAACACATAAAATTAAAGACAGATCATGCAATACTGTCGAGCTGGTTGTCGACGTTGGCGCCGTCCCAGACGAGGGAGGAAGTGAAGTACCAAGCGTGGAGGTCATGAAGTGCGACAGCGCCTCCGGTGGCAGCAGAGATTCCGACTTGAACATTCTTAGGAAGAATGGTCTTGAGGTCAAAACGGTGGGTGAGGGTGGCATTTCTAGAGCCGTAATCGGCGACGACAGTTATGGTTCTAGTGTTTGGCTCGTAGTTTATGCGTGCAGTCACCATTTTCACGAGTGAGTCTTCAAACCTGGAAACGGCTCTGGAGACTCTGGAGTTGATGTCGATTCCGATATGTCGGTATCTGGGATCCCAAGTATTATCTCCGCCAAAGTGGATATCGAACTCGACAGCAAAGACGGAGGGAGCAGTGCCCGTATGAAGATTGAAGATCCCCAAACTCCCTCCAGTAGAAGGGTTAGGGATGCCAGACCCAACCGGAACAATGAAGAATGTAAGCCCGTCACCCGGATCATTATTAACCGAAGTGATGTTGAATTTTACGGTAGTCTCGAAGGTCGCTTGTACGCCTGTATCCCAGAATTTCACCGCCGGGGAGTACACCACTCGCCCCACTCTATGACCCACCGGTCTTCCGGATGCATCGACTCTTGTGAGACGCACGAATGAGGAAGATGCGGGAACAGTGGCATCGCCTTGGTAGATTAGGTCTCTTGAGTTTGAGCTGAAGGAATCGTAGGTGAAGGAGGTTGTTTGAGACGCCACCATGTTCGTTAATACGACCAACAAGAAGAGGAGGAGGGGAATTTGGGTTTTTGAGAAAGCCATTATAACTTGCAATTTTATTTTTTGCTATGTGTGGATGGATACCTGCTCATGGCTTCTCTCCTATTTATAGTAATCTTGTACGTGGCATTTTGGGAAATCACTAATAATATACTTGATATTTTATGAATGGAGCTACTGTGGGGTGGCCTTCTTCATTATTCTCTTTTTGTTGTTTTAATTTATTAATTATTATATTAGGGGCAGACGCACGTGGAAAATGGTATAACTAGCTCGTGGAAAACACATGTTTTTTTTTTCTATGATTTAATTTAATAATTAGATAATGCATGTCGGTACGTATTTACTCTTTAATTAGGTCAATCAAGTTTATATTCTTTTTTGTCCAAACGTCAATTTTTTTTTAAAACTCACCGATTTTTTTTGCTAGCTAGTGTGGGGGTGGCCTTCTCCATTATTTAATTTATTTTTTAGTTTTAATTTATTAATTATTTTATTATATTGCTGTTTTCTATCCTACAATATTTGTGTGGTGGAAGGCAGAGTTTGAAGGCTATCTTAAAATCTGCATATTGTCCAAAAAGCTATTGGATCCAATTTATGTGTAAATAACTCGTGGAAAACATATGTTTTTTTTTTCTATGATTTAATTTAGTAATTAGATAATGCATGTCGGTACGTATTTATTTAGATATTCATACTACATTGTCCGCTTATAAGATTTCTATTTTGCCATATTTGTCCGTCCGCCTATAAGCTTCTAATACCCTTTTTAGTAAATATTGTATCTTTTAATCTTTTATTCTTACACTTCAACTATATATGTATATGGATATATTAATTAGATTCAAATATTTTCATCCCTTTTCTAGCACGAAAACATTCCTCAACACAAGGAATTTTACTGCCGAAGATAACATCATTTATATGTTTCCAAATACCCCAAACCAAGCAAGGCCATAAGGTGTTCCACAGCTTATTATATATATACAGACCTTAGCTTGTTCGGTTTGAGGCCTTCATGCTATTGAGTAAATATCTATGTAAATAGATTAAATATGTTTGTATATAGATTCAAGCCCATCAATAGTTTAGGCCCACTTGTAATTCTTTATATACACTATCTCAGTATCAATAAAACATCTCTTCAATTATTTTTTTTATGGTAACCAGAGCCATTTTTGAACTAACGTCACAAAATCTGATCCTCTTCCTTTTTCATCAGTCAAATATTGTCCTCAACCCTAATTTCTCCAGAATTTGTGTATTGACCGCCCACTCCCCAAACCCACTTTTCTGTCCAAATTCATCAATGGCCAGCAACACCCCTACTACTCCTCATCAATCGCCGGACAAAATAACGCCACCACCACATCCCTCATCGCCTTCAACATCTCTCCCCAACTCCCTCACAAACTCACCTCCACCAACTTCACGACATGGAGCCTCCAGTTCCGCAGCCTTCTCACGGGATATGGATTGCTCGGATTTTTAGACGGCAACAGTGTGTGTCCCTCGGCCACCATCACCGAAGGCACCACCACCAGCCCGAATCCACTTTATACCACCTGGATTCGTCTAGATCAACTGATCTTTTGCGTTATACTCAGTGCCCTCTCCTCGTCGCTCATCTCCCTCATCGCTGGCGCCAAAACCTCTGCCAAGGCCTGGGCGACCCTCGTCAAGACCTACGGCAAGCTGTCTTGTGGGCGCATCCTTGCCCTCAAAACCAAACTTCGTAATCAATCAAAAGGTACTCGCTCTGTCTCGGATTATATGCTTGAAATCCGGGGCCTTGTTGATGAACTCTCTTTACTTGGCGTCACCACTGATCTCGATGACATTGTTCTCACTGTGTTGAATGGACTAGATGATACTTATAAGGAACTCTCTCATGCTATTCAAGCCCGTGACACTACTATTGATTTAGACGAACGTCACGATAAACTTCTAAGTTCTGAAGCACAGATCGCTGATCGATCCACTACTCCTCCTACAATTCCAGCCACTGCCCTACTCCCGACACCCCCTGGTGGACGTATCTCCCACCAGAAATCCAGGTTTCGGCACCAGCAGCCTGCTCACCCATCCTCCCGAGCGTTCCAGCAGCACGACCTCCCCGTTCAGTCAACTCCAGCCTACACTCCTCGCCCCTACATGGGCAAGTGTCAACTTTGTGGAGTCCCTGGTCATTCCGCTCGTAAATGTGGGGACTACCAAGTCATCTCAAACACTGTACAACCCCCACCGCTTGCTGCCCGCAAAGCCTATGCGTCACCTTCCGCTCACACGGCCACATCAGCTCCTTCTGACTCTAAGTGGATCCTTGATTCAGGTGCTTCTCATCATATCACCTCTGATCTTGTCAATCTCGCGCTCCACTCCCCATATGATGGCAGTGACAGTGTTGTGATTGGAAATGGTTATAGTTTGTGCATTTCGAATATTAGTTCCTTGTCTTTTTCTGCTTGCCCAACATTATTGTTCACTGATGTGCTTTATGTTCCTTGCATCTCTCGCAATCATATTTTTGTTTCTCGTCTTTGTGCCAAAAATGATGTTGTGGTTCAATTTTCTGATTGTGATTTTCAAGTGAGGGATCGTCGTTCGTGGGTCGTTCGCCTTCGCGGTCCTCGCGTTAACGGACTCTACTTGTGGCCCGCTGATGTGTGTGGATCTCCCTCGGCCCTCACGGCCTCCAAACTGCCCATCCCGATCTGGTATGCTCGGCTAGGTCACCCTTCATCCAAAATTTTACATTCTGTTGTTTCCTCAAATAAACTTGTGTTGGACAATAAATTAAGTTTTTCATGTGGCTCTTGCAACTGTATTAAGAGCGCCACAAGTTGCCTTTTTCTGATTCAACTCTTTCTTCTACTGCACCCTTGTAATTAATCTTTCCTGATGTTTGGACTTCTCCTGTGTTATCTACTGATGGCTATAAATATTATGTGCTTTTTGTTGATCAGTTTACAAAATATATTTGGCTTTATCCACTAAAACGTAAGTCAGATGTTCATGCCACATTTGTTTCCTTCAAAGCACTTATAGAAAACACACTTGCCACCAAAATCATAACTCTCTACTCCGATAATGGTGGTGAATACATTGCCCTCCGTCCGTTTCTTACAACCCATGGCATCAATCATCTTACCACCCCACCCCATACCCTTGAACATAACGGTGCCTCTGAACGACGTCATCGTCACATAGTTGACACTGGCCTCGCTTTGCTGCATCATGCCTCCATACCTCTCTCACACTGGCCCTTTGCACTTTCCGCTGCCACTTACCTTATAAACTGCCTCCCCAAAGTTGGCCTCACTCTCAAGTCATCCTTTGAACTTCTCTTCCACTCTCCACCAAATCTTTCCAAACTCCGTGTTTTTGGATGCAAGTGCTTTCCATGGTTTCGTCCTTACACATCGCACAAACTTGAACCTAATTCCTTTGTCTCTTCTTAGGATACTCCAACACTCAAAGTGCCTATCTATGTCTTGATCTGTCCACCTCGCGCATATACTCTTCCCGCCATGTTGAGTTTGTTGAAAACGAGTTCCCATTTTCCACCTAGAAACTGTCGTCTCCCCCATCTCTAACCACTCTGGACTTTGGCGCCATTCCAACTTCTTCCTATGGCCCTCACACACCTCCCGCTAAGGAGCCAGTTCCTGCCGAGTCGCTTGGGCCACCGCCCCTTGATCGGCCCACCTCACCGGCCCCATCGCATCCTATGATCACTTGAGCTCGTAATAACATATTCAAGCCAAATCTACGGTATGGTCTTACCACTTCTCTACAGTCTGATATTGAACCACGAACTATTTCTCAAGTTATGTTTGATTCTCGTTGGAGAACTGCTATGTCTAATGAATTTACATCTCTTCTCAAGAATGGCACATGGGATCTAGTCCCTTCCTCAAATTCCCATAATCTCATTGGCTGCAAGTGGGTGTTTCATGTGAAACGCAATCCAAATGGCTCCGTTGATAAATATAAGGCCCGACTTGTCGCTAAGGGCTTCCATCAGCGCCCTTGCATTGACTTCTCAGAAACTTTCAGTCCGGTGGTTAAGCATGCAATAGTCCACATCATTCTCAGCCTTGCTGTTGCCCAGAATTGGCCTCTTTGCCAGTTAGATGTTAACAATGTCTTCCTACATGGAGATCTCCCAGATGAATTGTACATGGCCAGCCTCCGGGTTTCTTGGACTTAAACTTCCATTCCTCTGTGTGCAAGCTTCGAAAATCCATATATGGCCTCAAACAGGCACCTAGAACGTGGTACTATGCTCTTCACACCTTCCTTGCCACTCTGGGGTTCATTCACACAAAGTTAAATGCCTCACTTTTCGTATACAACAAACAGGGTGTTCTTGCCTACTTTTTGGTGTATGTCGATGATCTGATTCTCACTGGAAATACACCTTCCTTTTTTGACCCAGTTGTCTCTGCTCTAGCGTCAAAATTTTCAGTCAAGGACCTCGGGAACCTCTCATACTTCCTTGGTGTGGAGGTTCTTCGAACATCTTCATCCTGTAAGCTTGTGCAACGAAAGTATATCGCTGATCTTCTTGCGAAATACAACATGCTTGACTCAAAGCCCGTTCAAACACCTCTGCAACCAGGAGTCAACCTCTTACTTAATGATGGAACCCCCTCGGCTGATGCAACTGTCTACCGCCAGGCCTTTGGCAGTCTTTAGTATCTCCTCTTTACTCGTCCGGACATCGCCTTTGCTGTTAACCAGCAGTCCCAGTTCATGCATGCTCCCACTGAGAGTCATTGGGGTGCTGTCAAGAGGCTTCTCAGATACCTAAACGACTCTCATTAGGTATCCTCCTCCGTCGACAATCCTCCTCTGCCCTTCACTGTTTCACTGATGCTGATTGGGTTGGGGACTGTAATGATCGAACCTCCACTGGTGCCTACATTGTTTATCTTGGGGCAACCCGATATCTTGGTCTTCTCGCAAGCAACGTCCGTTGCTCGATCTTCCACTGAGGCAGAATATCGTGCCATTGTCCCCGCTGCAGCTGAAATCCAATGGACCCTATCTCTTCTCTCTGAGCTCTGTGTTCCGGAATCCTCTACACCTGCTATCTACTGTGACAACATTGGTGCTACCTACCTTTGCTCCAACCATGTCTTCCATTCTCGGATGAAAGACATTGCTATCGACTACCACTTTGTTAGAGACTTGGTTCAGAACTCCTCGCTTCGTGTCTCTCACGTCTCTTCGTCTGATCAACTCGCCGATGCTCTCACCAAACCTCTAGCTCGCCCTCGGCTTCGCCTTCTTCTGTCCAAGATTGGAGTCGTTGACACGTCTCCATCTTGAGGGGGCATATTTATATATCTATGTAAATAGATTAAATATATTTGTATATAGATTCAAGCCCATCAATAGTTTAGGTCCACTTGTAATTCTTTATATACACTCTCCTCAGTATCAATAAAACATCTCTTCAATTATTCTCTTTACATGCATCAACAAATGCGTTTTTCATTTATCAATCGGAATAGGGACACTCTGGTGATCTTGAATTATGTATTAACTCTACATTAGACTTGGAATTCGACACATGTAACTGACGCTTAATTTTGGGTACTGTTGGTGCCCAAAGTTTCAATAAAACTATTTTTTTCCTCTAAAAAAAAAAAAGGGACACTCTCCGTGTTTACCTCTTATTTGTTTCTCTGTATTCGGTTTGATCCTTTTACCTTTTCCTTTAATCTAATTTTTGCTTTCTTCCAAAAAAAATAAAAAAACATGTGTTTTCCATGAGTTATACGATATTTTCCCAATACACTTAATTAAATTGGAGATAATACAATAGCTTTTTTGGCGATATACATAGTTGGTCCCACATTCCCTGCGCATTTAAATTGCTTTATCTTTAAACTCTCCCTTCCACCACACAAATATTTCAAGATTTACCACCATTAAAATACAATACTGAAGAAGAGGAGCCCTTCTTCCCCACCCCACACTCCGTTCATAATAGAAATGATGTTGAATTATAATAAAAAATATATTGGTATTGCATTAATTGTATCGACAAGTATTGATAATATTAAAATATACATACATTTTGAAGTGTGCATAACCTGAAAATAGTGGGGTGAGACTATTTTTATTTCGAAAGCTCTATATTTGACCAGTGCACTTTCTATTACCACGACAAGTAAATATTGGATTCTAAACCATTAATATGCAAGTAGGAAAGTAAGAGACAGCTTCTTAGGAATTTTGTCTTTTTTTTCTTTCTGGTGTAATCATAAATAATTAATACTCCCTCCGTCCGTCTATAAGTTTCCCGTTATTTTTTTACACATAGATTAAAAAAAATTGATTAAATTATAGATATAGTACAAGTGATGTGATTGAAATAGGAAAAAACTTTAAATATAAAATGAAGTGTAAGAATAAAAAATTAAAAGATACAATATTTTCTAAAAAGAGTATGAGAATCTTATAGACGGACGGACCAAAATGACAAAATGAAAAACTTATAAGCGGACACGTAGTATGAATATCTAAGGGGCAATAACACTATAGGTCATTTCACCTAGTGTTTTAACAAAAAAAAACATTTTTATTTATAGTTACACAAAAGATCATTTTTATAAGAAATTTTACATTTTTAACCTCCTTATATAATTAATGTAAACAATTGATTAGTCAACTACAATCGTGTGCCAATTTAAAATAATTATATCAATCATCGATAATCACGCTCAATTTTATACAAACATACCATCTTACACACTTTTTCAAAATTGAAATTCACAAAACCCCAAATCAAGCTAGACGATCTTTTCCACGCTGCATCTTGCTGAGAGAGTTCGCCACCGAAATCGTCATTTTGAGTTCGCCACCGAAATCGTCATTCTGAGTTCGCCACCGAAATCGTCATTCTGAACTCAACCGATCTGCATCAAAGGTATGTGCAGGATGGAAATATGTAGTGAATTTGAGTTTAACAACATACCTTATAAAGTATATCAATTTCGTAGGATTTTTAGCAATTGCTAGGTATCTTTAATCTCTATAAAAATGACTTTTTAATTTTTTTTTTTTAGTTCTTTCTGAATGATGCAAGATTTGCTTTTGCATTCGTATTGAGGAAGAAGATAGACCAAATAACGGCAAAAGGAATAGAAGTAGGCCGATTCGAGTATCAATGAGAACTGGCAGCGGTAATTCGAAGATAATGAGTGTTTTTCCATTGACGTTATGAATTATAATGTGTTGTCAACATAAATGTATAAGATTTGGTTAAATATTTTTGATTATGTAGTAGTGGAATCTAGCATTATACTTATATGATCAGACATACACTTAACTTTTGTATTTTATGTCACACCATAAATGTTCAATGATATAATATAGTGAAACATATAAACCTGGAATTGGTGCATAATGGGTGTTGATATGTAGATGAGAAAACTGAAACAGTGTTTGCATATGTTGAGGAGGTTACTTATATAGAGATAATAGGAAATAAAATAAGCATTGATGCAATCTAGCATCATAGTGTGCGTAATAGTGGATAGTTTGCAACATAATTGTTTTCAAGTGCATTGTTGAAGATTTGACACCACAGTGTTCTAAATATTAGTACGTGTGCTAAATTTTATCACGTGTGAATCTCAGTTGCAATTGGTGATCATATTTCTATGATGATATCCCTGCATATGGAGGTAATGCTTCTGCAGATGCATGGATGCATTGCATTGTGCAGTGGCTGACCACATAGTCGGCTAGAAAATGCATTGTTTGCAGCATAGATGTTTGATGTGGGTATTGCATCTCTGTGTGATGATTATATGTATGCGTATGTCCTGTGGCACGTTATTTATATGTGGTGTAGCTCATAAAATGTATGTATGTTTGTTTTGAAGTTTATGAACATATGAAAACTCTAATTTAGTGGATTTAGTGTACCTCATTGATATTTTTTATACGCTATTTGGCAGGTGCAGGAGGCAGAGTGGAACGTTTGGATAAGATTGGAGTAAAACATAAAGGTCTGTTATGTTTATTATTAAGCATTTTTGGCTTATTAATGTTTCAATTTATATTTATAGTTTTACTATATGCAGGGAAGCGTGTCGTGGGATATGTTGTTGTCCCGTCAGATTCCGGTAACTTTTATTTGCATAACAGTAGCTTGGTGTTTATTTTTTAGGGATAATTCTAATATGTTTTAGTTCAATCATACAAATTTTGAAAGTGATGTCCATTATATTCAAGTAAACAAAGCAGTGGTTATTCAATAGAACATGAAGAAGGTAGTATTGAAATTAGTAATACCAAGTTACCGGTTTAGATTTTATTATTTGCATGGTATTTAACTCTTATATGTGATATATACAGCAAGTGAAAGCGAAGAATATAAGAGAGGGAGAAAAGATATGAAGCACAAGCGTCTAAAAGCCAAGAATAGATTCGGTTTATCAATTTTTGTAGATTATATATTATGCATTCTATTCCTTATTTCTCATTATATAATAGTTGATAAATTTTTATACACTGAAATTTTCAAAGAAAAAGATCTTTGGTGTGCTAATTGAACGTCCATTAGAAGATGTTGTCGATAAAGATTTCCTGTTATTTTCTGTTAACGTAACAGAGAGTGGAGCAAGTACACACTCTAACGTCGCAGGACATTGGACTTTGTTGAAGCTTGATATAAAGAAGAATCAGTGGATTGATCAACCTCTGTGCGAAAGAGGAAGGAATATTCTCGCCTGTTAAAAAAAATTAAATGAAGAGCGATCAAAGATTAGTGAACTCGAAGAAAAACTGAAGTGTTTTCATCAGACGAATATGCAACTCGAGGAAGACATTAGGTCATTCAAAGAAGTTAATTTAAATAACGGTGCACCAGATAAAGTTCAAATTACAAATTATGCATATTTTGAAATTTGCAATAGTATTGTTTATTGGTTGGATATTCAAGAATATACTTTGTAACAGCGCATATGACTTGACAATTGATTGGCGCTTAATGTTAGTATAATTTCATATTATTATATTAGTTTTTAATAGAATATTTGTAAGGTGACTTATGTGACTATTTTCGCAGCTTGAGAAAGTGAAGTGGTTATTGCATTTTGCACGAATATGTGGTGAATACTGCATAAAACTAAAAAATTGCAGGAAAAAATGCAGATAAGCGTAACATATGCAATAACAATATCATTTTAGGCAATGCGTATGCATCACCTTTTGCATTGTGCATTCCCATCTGCATATAGTTTGCTTTATACATTAAATATACGTTTAGATTACAAAACTAAAAAGCCAAAAAAAAAACCATTTCATGTCATATCTACTGGAAAACACATTACAACTTACTATAGAACTACATATGACTAGTAACTTTTTGGGAATGGGGAAACTAGACTAGGCAATATACTATACGTATGTTCGACATTTGAGGCTTCATTCAACCAATCCAACACATTAAATTCTCTCTTTTGGATGTCATAAGAGCAAAACTTTCCACTTGTCTCCTCCTTAAACATGATAATCGTCTTCGTGCAATTCAAAAAGCACATCGGGTTGATGTTGAACATATGCGGTAACCATTCTTCCTTGAATATTGTTAGGCTTGACCACGTACACCCATCACTCATATAAGTTAATATGTGCATCTGAAGAAAATACATGCTTACTCCATTCTCTTCGGGTTTGCAATAGGGGGTTTTTCGTACGGATATGGTGGAACAAATGACCAAACATTTGAATTACAAGAATATAACTTCACCTTATACTGATAGCCATCGACATACCAAAATCTAGCTATTCTTTATATTTTAAAATCATTACATTCACTGTCAATGCCTAAAGAAAAATAAACCCATGCTTCGCGAAATGAAGGAGGTATTGAAATAGGATCATTTCGAATAATAAATGTTTCATTTGTAGATCGATTAACCAGAGAATATTGATCATCAGTATTGCAAAAGAGCACTAACCCATTGTACGTCTCAAGTATTTCATAGTCTTCATCTCCAAATCGTACGAACCTTCGGTACGATGGAACTGTAAGGGGGACGAACTCATAACATATATGAGGTTTTGCTTCCCTGGCTTGATGCAGGATTGAAAATCTATTCTCCTGTTTCATCCTCCGGAGGTGCCATTGAACAAATTCTCTCGTTAGTTGTTGATGCATTAGATGACAATAACCTAGCCGTGTATGGGGATAGAAACATTGTTGATAATTGTGGTGCGAGAAAATATTATTTTGAAATGCAGGTGCTCTCGTATTCAATTAGTGGATCAACTTGGAAGAAGTTTACTATTTCTAAAGTTGGAATGTTACCCATTAATTATAAACTCGTTCCTATACACTTCATTAACAAGAAACAAAAAAAGATTATGTTCAGAACTTATCCATCAGGTTCGTTCTACTCATACGATTTTACAACAAGAAAAGAAGGAATAACAGAAGAAGTGGATTCAGTGATTTGTACCGCTCATACCTATAAGTATATTCAAAGCCTTGTATCTCCGATGACAACTTTACGCACCTAATTGTTTATTATTGCACTTGTGTCTTAAATACACAATGGTTTCTTATTGAAATGATGAATTTAATAGATGAATAGTATATTTTTTGTAAGTTTCTTACTGAATATTGGTTAAATTATGGTTTAATATAATATCTAATGAACAATGACGTTCTACTCTAATAATACTATATGCCGAACAAAAAAATGTACTACACATAAGTTGTAAGCATTTATGTGTTTGTATATGGTGTTTTTGTGATTATTAGTGTGTAAATAAATAGTGTATTCAAAAAAATATACAAATTTATCCTTAATTAATGTATGATTAAATTATAGTGCATTAACGGGATATTTAATAAAATTTATTAAAACTTTATTGATAGTCGTATAATATCTTAAGCATATTATTTATCAGATTAACTGAAACCTAAGTTAAAACTTATAAAATGTATATAGTGTAGTTGAATAAATGATATATTTGTATAAATCCATGGTTTGTTTAAATTGTACATTAACTAATTCCTTACAGAGACATCATAAGTTTTGATAAATATAACAAAATACAAGTCTGGACAGCAATACGGTGTATCTAAATAATATCATGATTCTTAATGATAAAATACTTAACAGCATTTAACTTGTGATAATATATATTGTTAAATGAAATACAACCAGTAGAAAAATAACAAAATATTAAAGTAAAACACATGTGTTATTATTCATATATCACTACAAGAAATTTGAGAAATTGCGACGAAAAAAATCGTCATAAAAACCCCATTTTTCGTCACGAAAGTTTTTCGGCGACGAATTTTTTCGTCACAAAGAATGTCACCAAATGTGCGTGGCGGTAGGTAAAATGCGACGTTGTTTTGATTCGTCACTAAAAGTCTTCATTTGATGACGATAAAGGTCATCGTCACTATATCATTCATCTATGGTGACATATAAATCGTCACATTTGGTGTTAAAATTTCGTCACTTAATATAATATGTCGTCACTAAAGGTTAGAATTTTCACGACGATTTAATTTATTGTCACTAAAAATTACTTTTTTGTGACGATTGTCCATCTATTACTAACCTTATCAAATTTTAGTGACATTATTTTTTGTTACAATTAGACTAACTATTTTGTCATATTTTGTATATTTCGTCACAATACATTTGTTCTTTCATGACAAGATGTTGTTCGTAGTTATATGTGTGTATATATAATGACAACAAAACTTGTCACTAAAAAGTATGATTTAGTGACAAAATTTCTACTGTCACTAAATGATGTGGAAATTGTGACAACTTTTTTTGTCATTATAATGTATTATTTAGTGACGAAAACGGTGGCCGTCACTAAAATTTTAGTAACTGTGACAACATATTGTTTGTCGTATTTCAAATCTTTCGTCATGAAAGAATTACACTATAGTGACTAAAATTTGTTTGTCATTATATATTTAGATATAATGACAATACATTTCGCCATCTTTAGTGACAAAATGCTCAATGTCATTAAAAGATGTGAGAATGGTGACAAAATATTTTTTGTCATAATAAAATATTTTCAATGACGAAAATGATAATTGTCCCAATTTTTTTTTTTAACTATAGTAACAACATATATCGCCATTATTAATTTACATACAGTAATAATATTATTTTATAGTAAAATTAATATATATTACAACACAGAATTCGTCATGAAATAAATATTTACAACTATAAATAATTTAAAGATAAAAAATAATTTTGTAGTAATAAAAAATCCTTCAAGCATTTAGAAACTTAACAACTAACAAGAAATGTTGTTCTATAACTTCATGAAACCAAAAAAAAAAAAAACTAATATAAAGTTTATAACTCTATCCCTTTATCATTCAAAAAAGCCATTAGTTTCTCAATATTTGCACCTTGAGCAGCCATCTTTGCATCTTGTGCAACCATCTTTGCATCTTGCGCAACCATATTTGCATTCAAAACAGTCAACTGTGTTTTGAGTTCTTCCACCTGAGCTTCAGACTCTTGCAGCTTTTCTTTCGCGTCTTTTAGTTCCTCTTGCAATTGATTAGAAGAATCGTGGAATGTGTTGCGTCTGCTTGGAGGCTTTGGACCATAACCAAGACCTTTTACATATCCAGTTCCATGACCCAACACCTCCAATACTATCTCATTTGCACTCTTTTCAATTCCGAGCTCAATATATTCTTCTCATTTTTTTTTCATCATCTCCTGACAATTTAGCATAAAGAGAAGTAAATTGTCATCAATTTTAGTAATAAAAGTAAATCTCATAAATAATTATCCTGATTTTTTTAAGTGATACATTTTTATCAACGAAAACCCATAAATATTATTACTACGAATAAAGAGTAAAGAAGAATTGAACTCTAATTAAGCAAGTAATTATAATTGAAGACTCTCTTGCATAGTGATTTTAACAAAGAGAAAAAATATGGTTCAATATCGCCAAAAAACACCATTTAATTATTAACAACATATATATACTAAGATTGAAAATTTATTATTAGATACTATGTTAAATATGTTTACAAAACTTACCCAATTTTCTTTTGCCTCCCTGAATTTTCAACCATTTTTCTCTGAACTGTGTGTACGCTCATACAAGTCAATTCGATCACATGGTTCTCCAGCTAACTCACGTTCAGACTACATAACAAAATAAGTTAATACTTGATCATAATAGACAACAATTAGTATACTAATTTACAAACTAAAATATAATAGGAATAATCAATATAATCAAAATACAAAGGCATATATGTCCACAACTATTCTCATCAAAACTCTTTTCACTTGTCAAAGTTCATACACAAAGACAAATATAATGACAATTACATCAATTTGAGTTGATGTCAATTCAAAATTCATAAATTCATATCCTTTTGAATTTAACAAGAATACATAGTCTAATTGATTTGTTGACTTTGACAAAAATGGCCAATTTCTTTCTAACATCCAAAATTATATATAAGCAACATCCATCACATGATCAAAACATGGCTCCAAAATTAAAAATTACAACATGTACATACCCATCAACATTTCAGATAATTAACAAAAACAAAAAAATAACCCAAGAATATTAATTGCATTAAAACTGAGATGTACGACCCAAAAGAAAAAAAAAAAAACAGAAACATTTATTTACTCACAATTTCACGGCTGCGAACTGTAAAAGCTTTTCTTCCAGATATATGTTTGCATCGCAGTTTTTTCCTGTTGTCTCGATTCACCTCGCTTCTATGCTGCAAGAACACAAATAAGACAATTTGGGAGTAAGTGAAGCCCCAAAATTTCTAATTTAACTGATAGACATACTCATAAGTAAGTTGTATTTATAATATTCGTTTCTTGCAATTTACAAGAGAAAATAACATCTCTTCATATTTTTTGTCTGGATTTCATGCTACTTTGACTAAAACATTAATGATTGCTAAAACATATGATTAGTTATGGTACTATTTGCATAATAATTCACATCATTACCTTGAAATTATCAGATGCGAAATGATCGCACAATTCTTCCCAATTATCTTGTCTGGGACAGAAAGAGGGTTTGTTATTCTTAGCCTCTTGTACAGTTGCAAACCGAAAGAAGTGTTGATGCAACCGATAACGTTTCTGTCGAGTACTTATTTTCATCCTATTGACCAAGCAGTGTGTCACACCGGGGACATCAATATTCACATCCATATGCATCTACAACTCACACACAAATATGCACATTAGATTACAAGAAGGTGAAAACTATATATTAAACAAATTTAATTTTTAACTCATACTTGTAGATGGTCAAATCCTGGTCCCAATCCATTGGCCTCATCTACCTCTTTCCATGTCTTTGGCACCGGAAGGACATCTCGAGTTATTACCCCAATTTGGCTAGCTAGCTTTGCAGATTCTTCTCCATTTATGGGTCTCCCAATTGATGGGTCCACATTAATCTTCAGTTTGCTCTTGTAAGTATCAAAATACTTCAAAATTCCTTTTCCAATTGTTTTACCCCGAGTCTTTTTCTTGGTACCAAGAGCTACATGTGAACAATACAATGTTTTACAATTTATAATTTCACTTACATATATATAGACTATGAAAGTTTAACACGTAAAAACACCAAAACATAATAATTTCACCTGTTGTTGCAGCAACATTTTCGCTAAATTCATGTTGAATGCTCTCTATAGATGGGATTTGAGATGATTCATTTTCAGGTATTTCAGAAGCTTGAGATGGAAATTGAGAGGTTGCAGTAGCTAAATTTGGTGGTTTAACATGTAAACCACCTTTCGATTGCTGAGTTCTTGTATCTTGTTGACCTCATACACCACCATTTTCTTTGTTAAGAAGATCTTTAATACCTGTTCTTGCAATGAAATTACGTTTTTGTTTTAGGTTCTTTGGACCTCCGGGAGCCATATAAAAAATCTGGAAGAAAGCAATCACATCCAAAAACAAAATGATTTATTAGCAAAATTGATTATTGTGGAAATAACGATAATTGGTAATTGGGCTGGTTAATTGAAGGAGATATATATACTGGAATTGAATACATGTTTAAATGCATGAATAAGGAGGATTTCAAACAAAAGGAAACATTCAAATTGTAAACCATAATAACATTCAAGAAAATATGACATCAAGCATCTTCTTGTATAGATCTAAATTAAGACACACTCTTCATTTCTTCATTAATTCTGCATATTTCCACGCACAAATATGTATGACAACAGGCATAAATGGGTATGACACTTTGAAAATATCATAAGCTAGTTAGCTCTGAAAGCATATCGAACAAAAAATAAAAAATAATCAAATCTGCTCAAGTAGATCGAACTAAATATTCACAAAATTGAAAATTACCTAACGGGAAACCTCTTAATTTAAAATATAACTCCTATAGCAACAACTAACACATACTCCCAAAAACAAATTATTCAGAATTGTAAACAGAAATCAAATTTTGATCAAACAACTAACAAATAAATCTGAACAACAAAAAATTCAACAATGAATGCCAAAATTGACTGAAAAATTAAACAAATTTCAAGTGCATCAAATACTGCAAATGAAACATAAATTTATAGCCAACATAATCCCAAATCTCTTAAGATTCTACTTCAATTGGATTTTAAAAACAAGGCCAAAAATTTAATTTCACCAAATCAAAAATCACAAGCACATCCATAAACACCAATATTAAATCGACTCAATTACTTGAAGATCAACCTTTATCCAAATATTTTGAATTCAGAATTTCATGAGACAGTAGTAAACAAGACAAGAATTCATGATTAAACTAGAACGAATTGGTAGCTTCTCGGCGTTTGCGTACCTAACGAGGCAGTAGAGTTCTCGAGTCAATTGATCGCCAATCGCTGAAGAGGCGGAGCGAAAGTGGCGTTCTTGACCGGTATCAGAATGCAGCAGAAACTTTGTGAAGATTGGGAAAGTGGCGTCTTGGCCGTCCCTTTATTCTTTAAAATAATCAAATCCAATTAAATCTGTGAGAATAAGTGGAGATGGGTCTATTTAATGAAGGTGGAGTAAATTAATTTAAAATTACCTTAATGATATTTAGGGTTTCCTGTTTCTATAATCAAAAATTAAATTTTTGGCATAATTTACCGCCTTTATGAATTCGAAGACCGCCAAACAATTTTTTTTTTCACTTTTCTAAAATATGGTTAATTATTAATTAATAAAATAAATCACTTTTAATTGTTCATTAATTTTGTTGGGCTTAAAATTATATTTAAGCGAGAATATTATTCTCATTTTTATATTTAGTGCAAATAGTTATATCTTATACTCCCCCTTTTCAATAAAATTTTGCACACTTCTTTTTATACATGTTTTTAAAAAAAAACATATTATTATAAAAAATACATGTGGAATAACGAGTAAAAAATATTGTTGGTAGATACTCAATTTTGTTAATAAAGTAAAAAAAATACTCAAAAGTTAATTATTTAAATAGAATAAACATATACTTTGTGGATCTAAAAATTGGTCTGAGCAAAATTTTATAGGATGGAGAGAGTATCATACATCCAAAAAAATATCAAATATGATAAATATTACTTCCTCCGTCCCGGGTTTGATCGCACACTTTTTAAGAAAATGAAATTTAGTGGTGGGTGATGTAAGATAAATGATGGGTATTTTAGGTGATTTTGTGAGGTGTAAAATAAAATTTATGTAAAAAATGAGTAACAATTTTGAAAATAAAATGATGTTAAGAGGATATTAATTTTGTGAGATATTTTCATATTAAGAGTATGTAAGCAATCTTGGAACGTCCTAATAAAAAAAAGTGTGCAAATAATCACTTGACGAAGGGAGTATTCTTTTTTGCTAATTAATCCGACATTGCCTGATGTGAATTAACTAGTTACACAGCCGTCCAAATTAGGAGAGGTGAATTAGGTAAAATATGCTTAACATGTAATGCTTGGGTACGTAGACTGAGAGGTGAAAATGTTTAGTCTTTTACAATGAAGTTACTAACATGAGCTGACAAGTGTTTTGGAAGTGACTAATATGTTTCATAAGATCAAAATCATAAGCTATTGAGATAAATGAGAGGCAAGCAGGGACTAGTAGACAAACAAATGTTATAGACAATGACAAACTCAGAAATTTAAATTTGGAAATACGAAAAATAATTTTTAAAATATATTTTTAATATTTAAAATCTTGTCCGTTGGACATCAATTACTTTTCTACTAAATTTATTGATGTTTTGACTATTCGAAAATAAGTCTAGTTGTAAGGGAATTTTTACAAAATAGTTAAAAAGGAAAATGAGTAAAAAATAGTAAATAAATAGACAAGGGAGTAAAAATATACTCCTACTAAATTATATTTAGCTCACACGTAAAGTTTTATAAGAAAAACATACCATCTTCGTCCAAATTTATTATGTTCATATTTTCGTGTATGAATTTTAATAAATACTGATTAATTTATGTATAAAGTATATATGTTGGGGGTATAATTGAGTGTTTTTGAAGCTACTTATAGATAAAGTGAATGTTTACGAATTAAGATAATGACAATTTAAACAAATAAGTAATGTTTGTAAAATGGAAATAACCGTGGCCATCTAATATAAAGAGTCGGCTCAGATTTATTTATTTTTTTTTTAAAAAAAAGGGGTAAACTCATAAAATATGGGTAGTGCATATAGATTGAATATGGTGGATCAAATTCAAATAGTTATTTAATCATATTTCACAACAAGAATATTGTAAAATATTCTATATAAGTTTTGCTATATTTATAACCTAATAATACAACTTAGAAAAAAAATATTATTTTCTTTAATAAATAATACTCCTTAATTCAATTTTATAATTCTCATTTGAATTGGACATTGATTTAAAAAAAAATTAATTATTTATGTAAAAGATGAGATGAAGATAAAATAATAAAGTAGTGGGTATAATATATTTTTTTAGAAATGAAAATTATAAAATTAAATGTATTTTATAATTTAAAAAAAAAATTCTACAAGCTAGATATAAATGTTCATACTATATAAAAATGATTAAAATTTAAAGTTACTTAAATTTTATGGAGTTCAAGTGGCGGTCTTCTATTTTTTTTTTTTTTTTTTTTGCGAATTTTCTTTTTGGTTTTTCAATCTTTTTGTTTTCAAAGTTACAGCTTAATTCTGTCAAAAAAAAAAACCAAAAAATTCGCTCCACTCTCTCAGCCATCACAAAAGTCAAAACAATACTTTTAATTACATGGGAATTTTATGATTTTTGTGTAATTAGCGCCAAATGAAAGTAGTAGGCGCCAAATCGAAAATATCTTCTTCCTCCCCAATCTAAAACCCGCTGCCCTAAGTCCCCAACCTGAAACCCGCTGCTCTAAGTCCCCAATCTGAAACCCGTTGCCCTAAGTCCCAAATTAAGGTGAAAATTGGATTATCAATTCCTTCCAATCAACGATTGTCAACCTAGCGTAATTTTTTCCCTCTGATTTGGTCTTTTGGCTGTGAGTGAGAGATTGACACAGGCGTCCGATTTAAGGTAAATCGCTCCACTCTCATTAAAATAGATAAAACATATCTCCATTTCTTCTCACAGAATTGAATTAATTTGATTTTTTGAAGAAAAAAGGACGTTGTTATCAATCTTCAAAAAGTTCATCTCTGTGCCGCCGTGTTATACCGCCGCCGTGGTCGCCTCTGCTCCGCCTCCTCGGCGATTGTCGATCAATTGACTCAAGAACTATATGCTTCGTACGGTACGCATAATATATAGAAGTCTTTAGTATATTGCAATCATGAATTTCTGTGTTTTTTAGTGACTCATGGATTTCTGGATTTGAAATACGTAGATTGGACAGAAAAGCTTCTAATAATGGTATTTTTTGATGTGTTTGAGATTCTTGATATGTTGAAATAAAAAAATTTCCCTTAGTTTTTTAAATCCGATTGAGAGAACTTTAGGAGATTTGGGATAATTTTTTTTAAAAAAAAAGGAATTCTTATTGCACACTCAAAACAGGGTACAAGATATACCCTTTAATGTTTGATATAGTACATATTGGTAAAAGGAAACTGAATTGTTGGTTCATTCCCGACAAATGGTGAGGGCAATTAAATGGAGATAGTTAGTTGTGATTGGTGAAGGAAAAAATGTAGATAGTTTGAATGATGAGAAAGAGGGTATTGTGTGCCCATTATTGGAGAGGAGAGGACGTGGTACAAGGGGTGGTGCCCAAATTGTGTAGCATGGAGGATATACACCTCCTTATCTACTGTTGCTTTCACTTGTTTATATCTCTCATTCTACATCCCTATCTTGCAGCAAATATAGCACCATTGCATCAATTATTGCCTCCCAATTCTTGAATTTGGACCAAAAACCAACTTCTACCAATTCCTCTATCCTTTTCTATACTAGTTTATTGCCAATGGGTACAATAGCATTCAAAATATCAGAGTTTTCTTAATGGAATCTAAGACAGAGATTATTATTGAAAGGAAAGTGCTGAAGAGAGTAAGCTAATAAGACCGGCAGTCTCGACAATGTTCGGAGGGGTTATAACAAGAATAAAAACTGTTCTTTTGTCTCTTTGAGGGATTCAAAAATCTTCTAGACAATTGGGGTCCTGTGTATGGTATTACTAACACAGCAGAAAATGTTCATACATCTTGATATTAGTATAGACGACGAAAACATAATGCACGGCTCAATGTAGATAGAGCGTTTAACTGGATTTTCTTTCAAGTATCTACATGAATAGAAAAGCACAAGTAAAAGGCCTATGTTAATATAAGATAAACATGCAGTCATGAGAAACGTAAATTGTTTCATAAGGGTTAAAAACTCTTAAACTCCACTATATGCTTACAACAGTTAATAGTTAATTGATGACTAACTACCCTGAATTTTAGAGCAACAAGATGTCTGATAGTTTGAGTATGAGTATTAATTAAGTCCAGTGATTCTTTACTTCATATGAATAAAATTCAGTACTTAAACTAGTAAACAAACAAATTGTTGACCTGTTTCTCATAGGCGAGGCTGACAAGAGCAACCCAAACGCCAGAAAAGCGGCGACTAGATTTTGAAAATTAACATTTAATTCAAAACTCGGGCCATCCTCCTTTGTCTTTTTGCTTCCTTCCTCTGAGAAATGATAAGTCAAAAACAGAATATTTATTAGAGATCTCTGTACAACCTTATATATGATCTTTAGCCTGACCAGAAATTTATAATTTCAGCTCCTGAAGCAATTTGCATTGCATTTTGTGCTCATAACATCAACAAAAAGGCATTGTGCAGTACACCCAACTCCCAACACATTGATGCCCTCATGATAAAGCTGCACATAAACACATAAACCCCAAGAAACACCCGCTCTTGACTTTGGATACTTAAAGCTGGTTTTTGGCCTGTTATAATTCTGTTTTTTTTTTTTTTATGGTATGTAGAAATATCATATGTAATTCTGTTAATATGTCTAATAAATCAGGGGTGAAAACTTGAATTCGGGGTAAGCCATTTTTATCAACTATATATCTTGAGTTCTTGACTTTGGATACTTAAAGCTGTCATTTACTGGTAGAGGGTATAGTTTTTGAAAGTTTAATTGGTAAAGTCCCAAATACTAAATTGAGAACAATTGAGAAGTATTAACCGTACCCAATTGCTTTCTCTCTAAACCCTCTCCTCCTAAACCAACCACATAATAAATTTAAAGAATGTGAAGACTTCTATTCTATATCCACTCACCATGAAATTCTGAATCGTGAATCAATTCAAAGCAAATTTGAATAATCTTGTTCATAGTCTTCCACACAAGTCATACTAATGGCAAATCTGAATATAATCTTGTTCATAGTCTTCCACACAAGCCACGTTTTTTAATTCAATTTTGGAATTCATTGTTGATTTTTTTTTTTTTCAGATTTATTGTTTAGTTGTTTGATTAAAATTTATTTCGGTTTTTCAATTCTGATGTTTATTTTATTATATGTATTATTTGCAAAACTTTTGGAAGTGCTTTCTTATTGACTTGCCTTCTAAAATGAAATTTGACCATATAGTATATTAACTCTTTGTAATTTGAATATTTTATAGTGAAAAATGGACAGGAGTTGGATGCGTGGTACCAAATGGTCTAATAGTTATATAGATGGAGTAAATAGTTTTATGCAATTTGTTAGAACTCATATGGGTCGAGAGTGTGATGTTCGATGCCCTTGTACAAATTGTTTGAACTTAAGCTTTAAAGATCAAAGAACGGTTAAACGTCATATATTGGAGAATGGGATAGATCCAGGGTACATTAGATGGTTTTATCATGGTGAGCCTAGATTGAATAATGAGGGTATAAGAACCACTAGTGATTCGATAGAAGAAAACGATGAGGAAGATGATGACGGAGTTAGTGAAATGTTGTTTGACCTAGGTGAACAATATACTCAAGCAAGTAGTGATAATATGCCAACTGATGATAACAATACTAGTGGTATCCCTGCATATTTTGAAACACTCATGGCAGATACTCAAACCGAATTATACCCTGGATGTAAGAAGATTTCAAAGATATCATTTATTATCCAATTGCTCCATTTAAAAGTGTATAACAAGTTGAGTAATAGAGCAGTAGATATGATGTTGAGTTTGATGAAGTCGGCTTTTCCTGATGGTGAGACACTTCCACACTCTTGCTACGAAGCTAAAAAGTATTTACGTGATCTGGGATTAGGATATGAATGTATCCATGCTTGTGAGTATGACTGTGTCTTATTTTGGAATGAGAATAAAGACTTAGAAGTTTGCCTTACTTGTGGGACTTCTTGAGGTATTTTCCAGTGACACCTAGACTGCAGCGCCTTTTCACGTCTTCAAAAACCTCAAAAAAAATGGTTTGGCATAAAGAAAAACGTATAGAAGATGATTATATGAGACATCCAGCCGATTCCATAGCATGGAAAGACTTTGATAGAGAGTATCAATGGTTTGCTAATGATTCAAGAAATGTTAGACTAGCCCTAGCTGCTGATGGTTTTAATCCATTTGGAAACATGAGCACCACTTATAGCATGTGGCCTGTTATTCTAACACCGTTGAATCTCCCTCCCTGGAATTGCATGAAGCAATCATTCCTTATGTTGTCATTGCTTATCCCAGGGAAAAAGTCACCAGGGAAAGACATTGATGTGTACCTACAACCCTTAGTTAAAGAATTAACTGAATTGTGGGTTGAAGGTTCAGAAACCTTTGATGCCAACAGCTTGTTATGTTTTGAACAAGAAAGAAAGACATGACTTTTGTGAGTTTCTAAAGTCCGTTAAATTTCCGGATGGATATGCTTCTAACATATCTCGTTGTGTTGGTACAAATGATCAAAAGATATCGGGACTGAAAAGCCATGATTGTCATATACTATTACAACGGATACTTCCAGTTGGTATACGTGGGTCCTTAAATAAGAATGTATCTGACGTACTAGCTGAGTTGGGTCTTTTCTTTCAACGTTTGTGCTGTAAGAAGTTGAAGAGATCTGAGTTGCTAAAAATGGGAGAAGATATCAGCTTAATTTTGTGTAAACTTGAGCAGATTTTTCCTCCTGCTTTTTTTGACATCATGATACATTTAGCTACTCATTTACCAAGTGAGGCATTGCTTGGTGGACCAGTTCAATTTAGATGGATGTATCCAATTGAAAGGTAGTATTTGGATCCTTGTTTCTTATGTCTTATGTACTTTCTTTCACATTATTCACAACATGATAACTTGTTTATTTTTCTTTTCGTACAGATCATTATGTGTGTTGAAGCAAAGTGTTCGTAACAAAACTCATCCTGAAGGGTCGGTTGCTGAAGCGTACATTGCGAATGAGTGCTTAACCTTTTGCTCTATGTACTTGAGGGGAATTGAGACTAGGTTCAATAGAGACGAGTGAAACAATGATATAGGAACTGATGATAGTCTATGTATCTTCAGTCAAAAATGTCGTCATTTTGGGGCAACAAAATATGTTCAATTATTAGAGGCTGAGTTCACGGAGATTCAATGGTTTGTTTACCAGAATTGCGATGAGATTGAACCATTTTTTGAGTAAGTTGATTACGTATCATATAAACATGTTGAACATTATGTAAAGTAATTTTCTTTTCTTTTCTTTTCAAATATGCATTGATATTTATTATTGTAGGAGGCACAAGCAAGAGCTTCTCTTGGAGGGTTGTACAAACATAGATAAAGATCACAAAGAACGATTTCCTACATGGTTCAAAAATGTTGTAAGATGGCTACACTTTAAAATATTTTATTTGTAGTCACATAATAATTTACTTTTTTTTAATTGATTTATCTTTCACATTTTTTTTCAAGATGACTAAATTATATCATGCCGAAGCTGAACCATCAGAAGTAAACGAGTCTCTTTATTCTCTTGCGTGTGCGCCTCATAGGTGTGTAAGGAAGTACACTGGATGCATTGTGAATGGGGTGAGATTTCTCACTATAGAACGTGATAGTAATCGTAAAAGTCAGAATAATGGAATTGTAGTGGAAGGGAATCATGGTGACGATGATATTGACTTCTTTGGTGTTTTGACTGATATAATTAAGCTAGACTATGTGAAGGATAGATGTATTACTATATTCAAGTGTGAATGGTTTGATCTTGGGACGAAAAAGAGAACGGGGATACGAAAGGAAGGGAATATAACAAGTATTAGGGTAACAGGAAAATGGTATGAGAATGATCCTTTTATATTGGCTGATCAAGCGAGACAAGTCTTCTACATTAATGATCCCAAATTAGGAGGTGATTGGCGAGTAGTGCAACCATTCCAACATAGACATATATATGATGTTGATGAGATGCAAGATGAAGTAGTGAATATTGATGAAATACTAGATGAGGAAGTATATCAAGAGAATCATATTGATGATGCATTTGAAGTCGGTCTTAGTGAGATTCAATCACTGCATAGGGAGGACATGGATATGGTCCTTGTGGAAGACGCTGAGCAGTTGATAATTTCAGGTACGCCTGAGGTTTATAAAGAAGTGGACTTAGATAATTACGACGAGGATGATCTAGATGACACCTTAGTTGATTATTGTAGCAGTGAAGAAGACTCACAGCAAAATAGTATTTCCGACGACGATAGTGATGATGACAATTCAAAAGGTTGAGGGATATTATAGTATTAATAATCTGTTATTCTCTTCTTACAAATTTTGTGTTATGCCAAAAATTAAGCTAATTATGATAGATAGTGCATTTCTTTTCCGTGAGCTTCATGTATTTATATTGTGATTTCTCTTTTAGATGACAGCCAAAACCCTGACCACTGAATTGGCAACAATGATTCTGCTGTCCAGATCCTTAATTGCTACTTAGCTTTTGTTCACTGTAAGCTTGTCGTCTCCTCAAACATCTTAGTTAGCTTGTAATTTTATTTTGAATAAAATTTCAGGGATTGGTTTTGTTTCCCTATGAGAGGTTTGGGGTTTCATTCTATAGAACTGGTAGTTTATTTGATACATATGTTTCTTATTTGTAGATACATATCTTGAGTGTTATACATATCTTGAGTGTTATAGATCATACTAGTTAATTTATTTGATACATCTGTTTCTTATTTTGCTGTTCAATTTGCTAATTTTGTGGTATGCATATTAACTGCTAGAAATAATGGAGAAATGGAACTGCACTAATGAAGACAGCGGCTGGATTGTTGTAGTCATGGCGGCGATACGAGCTGCAATATTTTGAATTTGGATATTGAAAGGAGGGATTTTATGCATTATATTCACCACTTTCATGATGGTTTTGAATTTGGATATTGAAAGGAGGGATTTCATGCATTATATTCACCACTTTCATTATGGTATATGTTTTTGTTTAGGATTTCAGGGTTGCTTGGTAGTGAAATAGAATAAATGCTGGAATTCATTATATCTAGATTCTAGTTTATAATTCAAGGATAGAATTATAGACTTTATATGTATTCACACCAATCTTGTAATTTATTTCTTCAATTATACTCATCATTCTGAGATTTAGATATACAAATTTGTAGTGTGGTTTGAGCCTTGAGGCCTATTGAGTTGTTTGAATTTTGATTCTAATATATCATGTGTATATGGTGAAGACGGGAGGATCTACGAAGGTCTTGGGGGTGGCCTTAGCCCCCATCAACTTTTTCAATCTTCTTAGTATTATTATTATATATGCATGCAGTATATGTGAACAATGCATTAATTTTATTAGTCCAGACTAAAAACAAGCGGTAATTTGATTAATTTGTCATATTCTAGATAATTCAAATGGAGTGTAAATACCTTTTAATTTTAATTTATTCTTTTTAATTGCATAAAATATTAAAAAAGTAATTAAATGGACACCAAAATGAAAATTTAGGAGTACAAAGAATTTTAGTCTAAAACTTTGTTTACGTTAAAATTTTAATTATTTTAAAAATATTTATCTTTTGACTCAATTTTATTATTAAAAAATTTGTTCAGTTTTAACTTCCAAACAACCAAATTAAAATAAAATAAAAATAATAACCTAATCTCAAAATTTTCACCATATTCTAGATTTATAGTATATATTGATAAACAAATAGGAAAAAGAAATATATGTATAAACTATCAATTGTTAAATGATATGTATGATAGAGTTCTAATTTTTAACATATTAAGGACATAATTATGTATTTTTAGATATTTAATTATGTATACTAATATATATATTTAAATTCAAATATAAAATGTTAAATTTATTATTATCGAAATATATTAGTATTAAATTATACTTATCGGCCCCCCTAACCCACAATCCTGGATCCGCCCCTGGGTGCAGATAGATCAAATTGATTATTCTAGGTGAATTGGCTGGGGAAAATTTAGATATAATAATTTTTACAATACTTTTTGGCTCTACTCTTGCTACACTATACGTAGAGTTGGAATTAATTTGACATGTTGTCTTTATTGTAGAAATTTAAAAGAGTTTTTTCTGTCCAAAGCCTAAAAGATGGGTCAACTATCGATTTAAGGACTAAAACATATTTCTATTGATATAAGCTCGATTCACGTAGAACTATCAATTGAAGGCTTAAGATTTTAACACCGTTACAATCTTTTTAACGGAAACTAACAAAGCAATTAGGCGTTATATATTTTTCCATATGGCATGTAATTTCAATTTATATTTAAAAAAAATAGTACGTATCAATATTTTTTATTAATAATGACAAAAAAATTAGTCACAAAGAGAAATGTTTTGGTGACGAAATTCATGCATCGCAAAAAAGTTCATTATATAATTAATGACTCCTCTTTGTGAAAATTGACAAATGATTAACAATCGTCACTATATATATGTAATGGTGACGAAATAAAATGTCATTAATTAATCTGATTAAATAATGACTAAACATAAAATCGTCATGAAAATAAAATATTATATGACGAATATAATTGTCACTAATTACAATGAATATCGTCCCCAAATAATATTTTGACGAAATAATTATGTCACTAATTATTTTGATAAATTAATGACAAAACATAGCATCGTCATGAAAAAATTATTTTTCATGACCTTGAATATCGTCACCAAATATTATGAATGTCGTCACCAAAGTTTTTTGTGACGAATTTATTATTGGCGTCGCAATATTTTTAAATTAGTGACGAAAAAAGTTATTTTTAGTGACAAAATAAAAATTTGTCACGAATAAAATAAGTATTGGTGACAAAATTTTATTTTGTCACGAATTATGTTGGTTAAGTGACGAAAATTAATTTTGTCACCTTTGAATGACAAATTGTGACAAATTTTGTGTCGTCACAAAAAAAATCGTCATGTAAAGTATGATTTCCTGTAGTGTATTAAAGTAAATATTATTGTCTAATTAGTAGAAAATGGTGGGATTAAAACAACTGTGTTATTATTCAAATATAATAGAACTAAATCTAGTCATCTAGATTTGTCCTATTTGTGCCGAACACGTGCGGACACGTTAACGGGTCGTGTCTGCCTTTCTTTCCACACTTGCTGCATTCGACGTCATCTCGTCGTACCTTTTTATATGCAGTGAATGATATACAACCCATTTTGAATACGGAATATCTTACAACCAATCCTCTGCAATTCTACCTCCAATCTCTTTGAACTTCACGAGTTTTTCGTTGAATATGCAGCTCGTTGGAGCATAAGCACACTGCTTGAAAAGATTTGTCATATTCTCGCGATTCTGAGTGTTCCATCCTCCACCATACCTTCCCTTAATGTTAGTTAGAAGATGATACAAACAGTAGAAGTGGGCGGGTCATTCCCATACGTCATAGAACGCTGACATCAGTCCCGTGTTTCTGTCTGAAATGTATATGATTTGTTTAGCATGATGGATATTGTCCTTGATCTTCATTAGAAACCATGACCAATTATCCCTGTTTTCAGTAGATACGATATCGAAAGCAACAGAAAACAGACCTAAATCAAACAAAAAATAATGATTTTTGTTGAATGTTGGGATAGAGCTACCACAACAATTCATAAAACACGAAATAAGTAACACAACTTTTGATATAATGAGCACTACTTATTAAAATAAAAAAATTTAAAAATGAAGTTTTTTCGGAACTAACAAATCATTCAATTAAATAACTAAATTAATAGCTAAAAGAATCTATTATTTTATAGAAATAACCATTCAATGAATTTATAAAATGAACACAACTCATAAAATATGTAATGAATATTTCCTTAATTTATTATATAACAATGTATATAGAAACTATCTTTTCTGAATATAGAGTGCAGAAATCTATCATACCACTTACATTGCTATCAGACTCTAAATACTTGACACACCCAACTGAATACATGATTGAGTAATTACCTTCTGATAAATTGGACCATTTGTAGTTGATTACGTCTGCTATGCTGTGGAATGTTGTTTCAACATTTATCCGGACAAGCTTGCATCTACCATCGAAATCGATATTCAGAATTAGAGGACTCTCAATTTCTGGGGAAAAAAAGGTATACAAAAATCTGAAATTCTCGAAAACACAGAATAAGGGCAATTTTTTAATATTGAAATGATATCAGTAAAAGCTTAATCCTAATTAATCTCTAAATATTGAAATACCTATGATATGGAAGACAAAAATCGGAGGATTGACGTCGACGATGCATTGATTCCCACGATCTGCAGCTTCAATCGAGATTCTATGTAAATTTGGTAACTGATTGTAAAAGGAATGTCAAACATTTCAGTTCACAATTACTATAATTGATGGATTTATGGAGCCACTAAATTAATTATATATTTTTATACGGAAAGGGCATTATAGGGTATCCAAATTAAATTGTGACCTTAATTGTTTTAAGAATAATTTGTGTCTTAAATTGTTTAAGGGTCTTATATAATGACTTAAATTGTATTTATTCCAATATCTCTAAATTAATACATACCGACATGCATTATCTAATTACTCCCTCCGTCCAATTTCATTATTCTCACTTTCCTTTTTTGGTTGTCCAATTTTATTATGTCCATACCCTTTTTGGAAACAATACTATTCATACTACTTTATCTTCACCCTCCTACCATCACTTATTTACCCACTTTGTCATTCACTTTATTCATAAACAATCATTTATTTACAAATGGACCCCAAAATACTCTATTATACACTCAACTTATCTACTTTAAGAATAAACTAATCAATATTCATTAAAAACCGTGCCCGAAGAAGCGGGCATAATAAAATTGGACGAAGGGAGTACTAAATTAAATCATACTGTAGAAAAAAAAAACATGTGTTTTCCACGAGTTATACTCCCTCTGTCCAATTTTATTATTCCCACTTTCCTTTTCAGGCTGTCCAGTTTTATTATTCTCATTCCCTTTTTAGAAAATTTACTATTCACACTACTTTATATTCACCCTTCAACCATCACTTATTTATCTAAATTGCCACTAACTTTATTCATAAATAATCACTTTATCTATAAATGGACCCCACAACATCCCATCATACCCCCAAGTTATCTACTTTATACATAAACTACTATTATTCCTTAAATCATGTGCCAAGAGAAGCGGGCATATTGAAATTGAACGGAGGGAGTACAATTTACCAGGACCACTGTACACATATATGCTGGTCCCGCGTTTCTTGGGAATTTAAATTGCTTTATCTTCAAACTCTGCCTTAATTTCCACCACACAGATATTTCAAGATTAAACACCAATAAAATAATTAATAAATTCAAACAGAAAAAAAGACAATAATGAAGAAGGGGACCCCTTCTTCCCCACCCCCACACTAGCTCCATTCATAAAATAGCAAGTATATATATTATTAGAAAAATACTCATGGTAAATTAGACTATTTTGCCGAAATTTCATTTCATTCCACACATGTGAGCCGCATGCTCACATTTTCGGTGAGTTTTAAAAAATAATTGACGAAAATGACATGCATTGAACCAAGAAAAATGTAAATTGGACACTTTAGAACATAAATTGTAAAAGTTAAAATTTAAAGGATATAAATTGTAAAATGAAATTTTCTACATGCATATATATATACACAGACTGTGTAAATGTAAATTAAAGAGTGAATACGACATGCATTATCTAATTACTAAATTAAATTATAGAAAGAAAAAAAAACATGTGTTTTCCACGAGTTATACCATTTACCAGGACCACTATACAAATTAAATTGGATCCAATAGCTTTTTGGACAATATGCAGGTTTTATGATAGCCTTCAAACTCTGCCTTCCACCACACAAATATTGTAGGATAAAAAACAGCAATAAGATAATTAATAAATTAAAAAAAAAAAAAACAATATTAATACACTAGCTCCATTCATAAAATATCAAGTATATTAATATTCTATTAGACTTGGCATTCATTTTTAATTAAAATCGAATTAATTATTTAAAAATGAATGTCAAGTGTAGTTTTTATTCCTCGATTGCACGGAAAAGATTACAGTATAAATTAAATAGCTAGGAGGAGAGAAGCCATGAACCAAGAAAAAATAAAATAAAATTGCGGAAGTGATGGCTTTCTCAAAAACCTTAATAATTTCCCTCCTCCTCTTCGTGTTAACAAACATGGTGGTATCTCAAATAACGGAATTCAACTACGTTCGCTTCAGTTCATCCACAAGAGGCCTAACCTACCAAGGTGATGCCTCTGTTCCAAGATCTTCCACATCCGTACGTCTCACAAGATTCGATGCATCCGAAAGACCGATGGCGCAGCGCGTGGGGCGAGTGGTGTACTCCCAGCCACTGAAATTCTGGGATATGGGCAGACAATTTACTTTCCAGACTACCATAAAATTTTCCATATCTTCGGTTGATACTAATCCGGGTGACGGGCTTACATTCTTCATCATTCCGGCTGGGTCTCCCATCCCTAACCCTTCTTATGGAGGGAGTTTGGGGCTCTTCAATCTTCATACGGGCACTGCTCCCTCCGTCTTTGCTGTCGAGTTCGATACCCACTTTGGCGGAGATAATACTTGGGATCCAAGATACCGACATATCGGAATCGACATCAACTCCAGAGTGTCTAGAGCCGTCGCCAGGTTTGAAGACTCACTCGGGAAAATAGTGACTGCACGCATAGTCTACCACACAAACGCTAGAACCATACATGTTGTAGCCAGATACGGCTCTACAAATGCGACGCTCACCCACCGTTTTGACCTCAAGACCATTCTTCCCAAGGAGGTTCAAATCGGAATCTCCGCTGCCACCGGAGGCGCCGTCGCACGTCATCTCCTCCACGCTTGGGACTTCTTTGGCTTCCCCGTCGCTGACACCCTCTAGTATAGTATAGCTAGTATTAATGCATCATCTCTAGCTCTTTAATTAAAAATTAAGGACTATATATGTTCAAGTATATATGTGTTATCTTATGTATGTGTCGTCCTGCAAATTATAATATAAATTAAAAGCCCTAATGCCTCCTAAATTATCTATCTTAATCTATCTTTATATCATATACTAGTACAAAACGCGGTATATTACAGAATATTTTTTTAACAAGATCTAAAATTGCAACATGGGTCAATAATAATTCAAGTACAAGTTATTAATGCAGCATCCGATAATTAATTCATATGGCAAAATTAACTGAAAATTATAAAAAGAAAAAGAAATGCATAATTAATTCGCAATCCCTAACTTAATTTTCTCTAAAATAAGTCTTATTAAAGTTTTGGCAAGATGAGAAGTGTTTCTACTCTATTTTCTCCTGGTAAAAGCTTCAGTAACCTTGAAATCCTAAGCCAACATAGATTTTAAAAATTAATGGAAAATCAAGATATCAAATGAAGTATATAAAAATATAGAAGAGAAAAATATATAAAAATTGCAAAAGATTGTAAATCGAATTATTGAAGCGTTATGTAAGTTGCAAGTTGTGGATAATCATTGACAATGATAGTAAGGGAACAATAATTTAAAGGAAAGATATGAAAGAAGAAGACATAAAACATACAAAATTTAAAGAAAAATTTAAGAATGGAACCATTATTCACAGTAAAAGTGGAGAAAGAACATGGAAAGCATAGAATATTACAAATGTATAGAGAGTCGTAAACATTTCAAAAATATTATATACAATACAAAACATCATATCAAAACTATTTAAATTTTTATATAATTTTAATTAGCAACTAAAGATGATATAATAATTCGAACTAAAATTACAACAAAAATATACTGGCAAGTGGGCGAAGTACTGTCGGGGGGATCGAGTTCTTAAGACTTTCTACTTTTCACTAAGTAGAGAGACAAGGAGAGTTTTGAGAATATTTTTAACAGATTTACACCTCACTAATCACAATCTTTCAAAGTTCTTTGCATCGACCATTGAAGTCGCCGCCCTATCTTTAAGCTCTGTGGCATTTGACAGATTAATCTCAACCAAATTTTGCACAATTGAAGAAGAAATTTGATAACCCCATGTGAAGATTACTGGAGAATACATGAAAATTCAGAGAAAATGCACTGAATCTTGTAAGAAATTAGAGTTGTTTTTGTCGCATAAGAAATCTAATTTTGGGTTTTAATCACAAGAGAATTGTCTTAAATTTGATGAATTTTATTATAAATTAATATTTTTATTTATAATTAAGATTATATGTTATTTTATAATTAAATATTTTTACTTGTTTAAATTTAAAAGGATACTTTAGTCATTTTATATTAATTAATTTAATTTATGAGTAGGGCGAAGCAGTGCGATTGCACGTTGCATAGAGCAAACGCACTATTGCGAAGTGCAATCTTATCAAATCAATTTCATACGTTGGATCAACGATCCAATGATATTTAATGAATTTCCTGATATCAGGAAGTGCGAAGCCTTCCTGACCATAGAAAGACCCTTGATGTATATCTTCCTTATTTCTATTTCTAAATCTTCTCTCTTATTCGTGGCCGTGGCACCCAGTTTTTCTCCATTTTATTTTCTAATTTTTTCCTAAATTAATTTGATTGTTGAATCGGTCAGCGATTAATATATATAAATGATGTCGGTGTTGATGAATAAAAACAAATAAAATGATGATATTGAAGAAGCAAATAATACAATGTGGTCCGGATTCTACAAATGTGTAGTGTAGGTAGGCTGTCAAAACAAACCTTTGATGGGTGTGGTGTGGTTACGTCGATCTCTAAATTAAGAGAAATTCTCAAATGCACCCTATGCAGGTGCACACGCTTTTTTTACCGTTTTTTTCTACTCCTTTTTTCTTCTCTGTTTCTTTTTTCCATAGCTGGGTACTATTAATTTGAATTATACGGCCGCATCACGATCCCGTAATGTTATGTTGTGTTAAGCAAAATAATTTCTCTTTTAATTTTCCAATTCTGTATTCCAGATTTGATTTTTTGATTAAAATCTTTATTTGTTCCTCTTGTTTAATTCTTGATCAAACCCCTCCCTGCGAAGGGGAGAAAGGATTTTCTATTTATTAATAAATGGGTTTGGAGATTGAATAAATAATTTGAGGAGGGAGGCGATCAAATTTTGAAAGATGTTGCAGAGAGCTGCAAGCAATGCGTATTCATGGTGGTGGGCTAGCCACATTCGGACTAAGAAATCCAACTGGCTCGAACAGAGCCTCCATTTTCACAATATTTTGGCTATCGTATTTTTTTTTAACTGAAAATTTCGCCGGAGAAGACGATGGATTTTGCCGGAGAAGACGATGGATATCGCCGCGGTAGAGTGTTTTCCGGCTAAAGCGAGGGAGAATATGGAGATGACAATGGATTTCGCCGCGGTAGAGTGTTTTCCGGCTAGAGCGAGGGAGAATATGGAGAAGGAGTGGCACAAGTGCTGAACAGTAGTGAAAGACATGGTGGTGTTTGGTGTTAGGAGGCTGAAGAAGAAGATTGTAATTTTTGGTAATTTTGTTAGTTTTGATTTATTATTGAAAAGTGGAAAATTTATTATTGAAAAGTGTGGGGGATATTTTAACTGAAAAGTGAAAAATTTATTATTGAAAAGTGGGGAATATTTTAACTAAAGTGTAATTTTTATTCAGCAGTGGAAGACATCGGTGGTGGTGGTGTTTGGTGTTAGGAGGCTGAAGAAGAAGATTGTAATTTTTGGTAATTTTGTTAGTTTTGATTTATTATCGGTGGTGGTGGTGTTTGGTGTTAGGAGGTTGAAGAAGAAGATTGTAATTTTTGGTAATTTTGTTAGTTTTGATTTATTATTGAAAAGTGGAAAATTTATTATTGAAAAGTGGGGGATATTTTAACTGAAAAGTGGAAAATTTATTATTGAAAAGTGGGGGATATTTTAACTGAAAAGTGTAATTTTTATTATTGAAAAGTGGTGGATATTTTAACTGAAAAGTGTAATTTTTATTATTGAAAAGTGGTGGATATTTTAACTGAAAAGTGTAATTTTTATTATTGAAAAGTGGTGGATATTTTAACTGAAAAGTGTAATTTTTATTATTGAAAAGTGGTGGATATTTTAACTGAAAAGTGTAATTTTTATTATTGAAAAAAAGTGGTGGATATTTTAACTGAAAAGTGTGTGGATATTTTAACTGAAAAGTGTAATTTTTAGTTATTACTGGAAAAAAATAAAATATTTCAGGACATAGGTCTAATTTTTAGTTATTACTGAAAAAAAATAAAATATTTCAGGACATAGGTCTAATTTTTAGTTATTACTGAAAAAAAATAAAATATTTCAGGACATAGGTCTTGAACCCGTGACCTTACACCTGTTTCCAAATATCATAACCACCAGACCAACAGTTACTTTGTTGGTAAACATTCGCGTTTATATATGTTATAGTTGTTCACTGGTTGCATAGTGTGCACACAGGAGACCAACTCCTAAATTAATGATCCAGGTCTTGTAATTATCATTCATCAAATCATTTAGACTACTTCTTCCACGTCAGATATACACACGTGTTATGTTAGTTTTATTTCATAATTTTATTTTAGTTTTTGTGTAATTACAATTTTAATAAATACCGATTAGTTTATGTATAATTAAGTAAATAGGTTGGGCGATATAATTGCTTATTTTAGTACCCGTTTATATATAAAGTGAATAACAATTTGAGGAACAAGTGATAATTAGAGGAGGTTGATTAAGTTGATTGAGGAGAATTGTTTTAGAAAATGGAATGAAAATAATGAAATTAAACAAAAAAAAAAAAAGTGGGAGGAAAATATTTATTTTCGTATCAATGCAATGGGCTGTTTTTTTTTTTTTTTTTTTCCAGTCAAATAAATTTATTAGCACATTGGGTATTAAGTATACCTCAAGACCATTCTTCCCAAGGAGGTTCAAATCGGAATCTCTGCTGCCACCGGAGGCGCCGTCGCACGTCATCTCCTCCACGCTTGGGACTTCTTTGGCTTCCCCGTCGCTGACACCCTCTAGTATAGCTAGTATTAATGCATATCTCTAGCTCTTTAATTAAAAATTAAGCTCTATATATGTTCAAGTATGTGTTATCTTATATATGTATGTGTCGTCCTGCAAATTATAATATAAATTAAAAGCCCTAATGCCTCCTAAATTATCTATCTTAATCTATCTTTATATCATATACTAGTACAAAAGAATGAATCCCCTGTGCCAAGTGCCAACACCTTAAAGATAACTACATAAAACAACAGAGATAAAGTAATCAGATCCTTTTCCCAAAGTTAAGAGAATCCCAGAAACTCAAACTCTATTATTCATTCAGCAGAGATAACTTCGCACATATTAAAAACTAACTGTGTTGGACTTAAATTCAAATCTGAAGTGAAGTGAACTGAATTTAAATTAAACGCATGCCTAGTTATGTTGAGATTAAAGAAAACATGATCAAGAATGGGAAACGAGAGATCAGAACTGACCTGTTCAATTTTTCGATTCGAAATTTTATGGAATTTTTTTGTATAATATTTTAATGATTTGAATATTTAATGTATAATTCGCAAGCGCTTCTCCTCTGTCCTCAGTGGTCAGGATTGTGCATTTGTGCTCAATGTCCATTTTATTGGAAAGTTACATTATTCAGCCCATTAAGAACGACAATCTATATATTCAACCCAATAAAATTCTCATTGTTTTATTATGGTGTGAATATTTGCTTATGCTTCTAAAAAGAGATTGATAGTACGTAGTTATGAATTAACATAGATTTGGAAGTTATTAAAAAGAAACTGAAATCATGAAATTATACATTTTCTCCACTTAAGTTAGTGTTGAATAACAGCTCTCCTAAGGGTTTGTACCTTATAAAGATTTTGAGGATTCTCTTGAAGATGATTTGGTCCTTTGTGAATCGATTTCTTCTCTCTTGGTTCTTACTATTCAAGGATTGTACTCTAAATTGAGGATTGTACTCCAAAAAATTGAACACTATGTTGTAATACGCACAATCTGGTATGAGATCGAATAATTTGCCTTCTATTTCTACCTTTTAGATCGTTGGTTTTAAGTTTTGTTGGAATATGGTTTATATTAATAAAAGAATGAATTTAATTTTGATTAGATATCAAAACACTAGAAAAATCAAAGTACGATGATTTGCCAAGTTAGATTTTCAGGTTAGAAAAATTCGATCATACATTTTAAGGAAATTTATTTTACTTAGGATAGATTTTTGAAAATCTATGACAAGTGACCTGGAAGATCAAGAGCAATGAAGACAAGAAACATAAAGACAAGGAGACTGAATGAAGGTGACGAGTCCAAAAGAGAAGTTCATTGAAGTTGACACTGGATGAAGAGTCAAGAAGCATGAAGAATTAGCAAGAAAAACTTTTGGACAAGTGGCATGAAGAAATGATAAGTGGAATGATCAAGTCATTGAAGGAAGCCCAAGTCATATGAAGAAAGGCTCTGAATTAATGTTCAAGTATGATGATGTCAAGTATGCTGAAATAACCCTGAGAAGACCTTGCAAGATGGACAAGTGCTCTGAAGTGACTTTAAGATGACTTTGCAAGATGGACAAGTTCACGTACTCAAGTGACATTAAGAGGATGTTGGTCCTTGAAGGAGTATGACACAAGTGTATTGGGGGGGGGGGGGAATGCACTTGTGTATGCAAATTTTCTTTTTCAAACAGTTTTGACCTATAAGGAGAGTTGTCTAACAACTTCTCTAAGTGATAAATTTGATTAGATAATCAACCTACTGAAGACTATTAAGTAATCAGTTGGACAACTATCTAAATAAGTTATTTAGTGCGGAATGTGGTTAGCGCTATTACTTAAGAAAACTCATTTTAATTTCTGAAAACAGTTTATCAGGTAACTTGTCCAAATACAGTTTTTTTCACACTTTTAATGATATAATCTTTTAAGAACAGTTTTGTGTGTTGTGCATGAATGTGATCAATTGAAAGCAATGCAATAAGTAAATAACACAGACAATTTATTGTGGTTCAGTGACTCAAGCTCCTACATCTATTTTCCCTGATTTAACATGATAATTCATTCACTTTTGGAATTAACTTGTTTTATAGTGCCAAGGTGCACTGATCAACCACACTACCCTTTAGTGCCTTGATCCCTAGGAAGTCTGAGTCATAGTGCTCAATCTCTCTGAACTAAAGTTGTGTTTTCTCTTAACAGTTTTTAGCTCCTCACTTCTACAACAAACTCAACTAATTTCTCCTAGGTTTGGGTTTGAGGTTTGTTTCCAACTAAGTGAGATATCCTTTACAATTGGGAACCGTGTAAATGGTTAGAATATCTCTTGCTAAACTTAGGATAATACAATGTGGCTTAGCTAGAAGTGATTAAGGAAACTTGGTATGAACGCTTGAATTTTCTTTAAGCTTGGTGTTCTTGTCTTGCTTATGTTTTCCCCTACTTGTGCAGCTTGAATCACTTCTGTATTTATAGGAGAATTTTAACAATTGACCGTTGGAAGAGCCAACGTTCAAATTCCCTATTTGCAGCTACCATGGACTAGTTTCTTGATTTATCCAGTAGTTAAATAGGTTCTTCGATGGTAGAATAGAGTGGCAGGATATTTACTGTTGATGAATAGTTCACTACTAAGCTTGTGTCAGTTCTAGACACATTTTCCAAGGTAAATTGTGTCAGAATCTAACTCTTTTCAAACGGTTAGAATGGCCAATTCTTCTGAAACATTCTCAGCTACAGTTGGAATGTTCTTCTTGACAGCAACTGTCTTCAGTTTGTGTCTTCTGCCTTAACTTCACTTTTGAGATTTTAATGCTTCTTAGGTTGTTTGGTCTTTAATGCTCATAACTCCTTGTGTTTCAGCCTTGAACTAAATTCTTCTTGCAGAGACTTCATAAATGCTTGAAGATATGAGACAGTGCTTATCTTCATCTTGATCAGCTCACTTAGGTCATATCAACTTGATTGTCCAATGACTTGTATCTTCAGAGACTTTATCTTCACAAGTTGAGTTCCCCCTGAACTAATTAAAACAAAGACTTAAGTTGCCAACCATGTCAGCTTTTTGACAACTAACCTTACTAGCTAAGATCTCAACCTTCCTGAGATATTATATATTTAGCCATTTTACAACTATGTCTCAACTATCCTGAGACATCTAGTCTGATACTCATCTCAACTTTACTGAGGCATCTAAGTTGATCATTCTATATCTCAACTATCTTGAACATTCATCAATCAAGGGTTTGGGTATCTTAATGATTCCAAAACCTATTACAGAGGTGACTTGACTATCTTAAACTTGTCTTCAAAAAGGTTGATCAGATCAAATTTCCTGAAAAATCATATTAGCACAGAATAGTTCACAAATCATAAGTTAGTTCAGGTCAGTTGAGATAATGAGTTGTTATCTCTTCAAAACAATAGTAATCTTTTCATTCATGATATAAGGCATTACAAGGTTTGAAAACATGAAAATACTAATTATCCCGATGCTTGCAGAAAATATATAAATTAATAAAGGTTAGGAACACTTATCCTTCAAAGAGAACCATCATTTTGTGGGGCAATTCCATACCGAGCCCACACCCTCTTCTTCAACTCCCAAATCTCTTTGTTGGTTCCCAAATCATCTTGTGGATCACTTATGCCAGAAAATATTACATGAAGGCCAATAATCATGCACCATGTGTCACTTGCACATAACAAATTCTGGAATGGGAATAAGTGAAAGTGTGTATGTGTATGAAGTGTTTAAGTTTAATAGAATAATGTTGTACTAAATGTTGTGACAATTGGTACAACACTGACTCTAACAGAATATCAGAAATTATGATTCACACAGCGGAAGACTTGAAACACTAAAAACAAACGTGACACAATGGAAATAATTTTTAACATAGATTTTATAAATAAAAATCTATGTTAGCCTTACGGCGAAATTCAATACTTATCTTCAAGTACAAATGTTGTGTGAAATGTTACAGCATTAACATTCACAACAGAAACTACAAACGAGGCAGGTGCCTTGTTCTAAAAATGAACTAAGTGTATAAGGTATACACTGTCGAAATGCCTAGTCTATCTAATGATTACACTCTCAATAGATAAGAAGACACACAGCCATACGGGTGGGATACTTTGCATGATCTAAAAGGTAAAACTACTGGCCACAATTCCTAACAGGGATAAACGCTCGGTCTAGGAAGTTGATCGAATAGAGTACACTGATTTGAGAAGCCTTCAATCGGTATTTATAGAAGTGGGGTGCTGATTCTAGAGGCTTCCACAATGAGATCCTATTTTTTTAGGAACTCAACTTCCATGATCTTTCTAGATCCTTCTTGAATGCTCCAGGTCGTTCTAAATGGTTCCAGGCCGTTCTAGCATTTTCTTCAATGTTCTGGAATCTTCCAGGTTCCAGATCCTTGTAGAAGCTTCTAGATCCTGCCAGAAATGCGACAACATTTAGATCAATATTTAATGTAGCATTTCAGAAAAAGACTTAGAAAAAATCTCGGAAGGTCAAATTAAGATGTTGTTGATAATGTTAAGGCATTTAAGGATTAACAACATCTACAATCTCCCCCAATTTGACCTTTCAACTACAACACACCTGATACACATATATTTCTATACATACTCAGTATTATGTACTTAGTTGAGGTTGACATCTTTGCTAAGCACTAGTCAAGACAATACCTGTTGTAACCGTTGGATCAAATCGAATGAAGATCAAGGATAATTTTACAATGATCCGTGCCATAAGATCAAGATAAATTTTATCCAAAATAGAACAAGTATAAACACTACACTTATTCACAACATAAGTAACTTTACTAAGATCATAAGTTGAACTGGAAGAAATTAACTTAGAATCTAAGTAAGACACTAACAAAAAAACAAAACATCAGAGCAAAACAATAATGTAAAAAGAATATAAACAAAAATAGACACTAACACTATACACAACCTACAATAGTAGACACATGATAATCTGCAAACAAATTAAGCAAGGCAGTAAACAAATATCAAGTGGAACCATTAAGCAAGTTGCAATAATAAACATCCTATAGAAATAAATAACAAGTGTATCAGAATTTCAGAATTCAAACTTAAACATTAATTACAAAGGTTGAACTGAATAAATGGCTTATATTGTTGTGGTAACAGCTGCAGCATCATCTTCCTGCACCATAGCCATTGTGGAATTCAGATCTCCCCCTGTCTAGCAGCTTCCTCCAGGAAGATCACCATACAAGGTGTCCATCTCAACAACATCATCATCTCCTTCATCAACAAAGTAGGTAGATGCAAGGTGTGCAACTACATCAGTAACAGCAGCATCAGGTCCATCACCAGCATCAGCAGCAGCTGGAACTCCATCATCAGCCATCTCTTCAATCACCACACTGGAGTTCAATGGTGGTGGTACTCCCCCTGTTGTAGGTGAAAGGAGGTTGGTCCACCTGTCCTTCAAGAACTGGAGTTCATCTATTGTTTCCTGCAAGTGTTGGAGTTGGAGTTTGATGAATTCCTGTGAAAGATACACATTACCAGAAATGTTGATACGGATGTTCTCAACATTTGGGGTTGCATTTCTCTGTCTTGATCTGGATGATTCAGGATGATCAGTAGTAGAGGGTCTGGAAGGTTCTGGTTGAGCAGAAGTAGAGGGTCTTTGCTGATGTTCAGTACCAGGAGCAATCAGAGGTAAATCAATAACTCTATCCCCAGTGAGTAAGGCAGGAGCTATGGCCAATAATGGAACTCTCCCCCTCAACACATCAGTGTTCTTGCCAACAAGTCAATGATGTCTCAAATAATTGGAAATCAGAACAGGATAGGGTAAATTGCCTTTTTCAAAAACTCTCCCAGTAAATCTCATCATATGTTGGAAAATTGTAAGACCCAAATTGAACTTCTTAAGCACAGAAATCCTATATATCAAAACAACTTGATCCTTAGTGATCTTGGTAGTATTTGTGGTGGGAATCCAATTGTAGATAATGAGTTTGTATAACACAGAGTGTAGGGAAGTGAGGTCTTTGGCTAGCATCTGTCTAGTCCACTTAACTACCCTACCACCAGTTATAGCAGAAATGACCACATCCATGTCAGGTTCTTCATCAACCTCAACATTGGGAATTTCCAAAAACTCATTTATTAATTCAGGAGTAAAAGATACATCCCTCCCCCTAAAATTAACAGTCCCATACCACTTAGAAGATCTCCTACCAGTGCTCTTTTTCATACATGTATAAAATTCATATGCCCAATTTGTCAAGAAAGATTCACCAAAATTCACAGCATGCATCAAATTCCTTTCTTCTAAGAATCTAACCATGCCTTTACTATCAAAATCAGGTATATTAATCCTCTTCTCTATCAGCAGTTTTCTCTTAGAATAAATGGCCAATCTATTCTCTAGAGTTTCAAGAGAATCAGAAATACCTTCCTCTTCAGAAGAAAGGTCATCTGAGCTTGGTGTAGAGCTTTTAGCAGAGCTCTGTTCAGGGCTGCTTGCTGCACTAGAAGAGCTATCCCCACTGCCACCATCTTCAGGTTCTGGTGCAGTTTCCTTTGCAGCAGCATAGTGCTCAGCATTTTTCTTTAGAGACTTCAGAATGTCTCTCAAGCATCTTTCAGAATCAGAATTGGATTCTGACTCAGCTGGTTCATCTTCAGCAATCATCTTGGCCTTTCCTTTTCCTTTGGGATCATCAACAGCTTTCTTCTTGGACTTCTCAGCAACAACAGTCTTAGTTTTCTTAGGTTTCTCAGCAACAACAGGAGCTTCATCTTCAGAGTCTGTGAACACTTGGATGGGTTCACCAGCATCAGCTCCAGCTTTCTTCTTCTTTCTCATGGATTCAGAATAATCTACACGAGTGAAAACACGGTTTGATCTCCTCCTTCTTTGTACAGGGCTTCTCTGTCTTTTCCCTTTTTGTGCATTCTTCTTGAGAGGAATGGGGGCAGACTCATCTGAAACAGAGAGTGAAGAGTTTGTACCTTCAGAGATATTTGCTTCCTCCATTTCAACGTCTTCAGGGTCAGACGTGGCAGTAGCTTCTTCTTCAACAGAAGCTTCAACATTCTCAGTTTGCGGTTCGTGAACAGAGTGTGATTTGGGGCTTTTTGAAGCAGAAGCCATTTGGGCAGTTTGCTCAGCCAAATAGCTCGAGATATCCACCGTGATACCTCCAAAAGTCATCACGGGCAGATGGCCTGTAGTTCGAAGAGTATCAGACACCTCTTCGATCGCCCTAGTGACATGTTCGACGGTTGCGTCTTGAGGAAAGTTTGTTTGAGGAGCAGTTTGAGGAGTGGTTTGAGGAGTGGGAATGATTGTTGATGGTGTTCCAGAGACATTCGAGTCAGCATTTGAAGCGGTAGAGTTTTGTGAAGCCATGGAAGCAAGAATTTCGAGAGGATTTGTGCGAGAGTTCGAGAGGATTTGTGCGAGAGTGGGATGAGGTTTTCGAATCAGAGAGAGATTGTGAGGAATTCGAGTTTGTTCCAGCCATTTAAGTTAGGCGGTTGGAATTTCAAGGTATAGGATGGGAATTTGCACACACTTCTTTGAGATATACACAACCAAATAACAATTCTGCAATCTTAGTACTCAATAAATTCAGAAATCACAATTAGCAAATGAATGGCATCTTATGTTCGATATTTATAGAGAGAATAATGTAGTTGGAGGTTAAGAAAATAAAACAGAAGAATTAATCTAGAATTTTCGATAGTGCTCCACATTTTTAGCCACAACTTAGATCATGGTTAATTAGTGGGAAAAATTAATTAATTAAAATTAAAGAAACTTCCAGAATTTGCCTAAATAAAATCGCATAATCTGAAAAAAAGATGTGGGTTAGTAATTAATTAAATAAATAAAATTAATCTCAATAAATAATTAAATAATTACAACAGATAAAAATAAATTCGAATCAGGCAATGTTGTGCTCAAAACTGTTACAAACACCTCAACACGGTTTTTACATGAATTTGCTTCATTTTTGTTGCACCATATTTTTTCTTTTTTTGTTATAGCATCTAATTTGTATTGATCCATTGTTCCTGTAGAGTACATCGTAGTAGCGAACTCCGTGCCCCATACTTACTTAATGGATTACAAATATGTTGATGTTTTTACCAAATATCACCTTTTGAAAAGAAGGCATCGTAGTAGTGAACTACGTGCTCCATAGTTACTCAGTGATTTGGTACATCTTTTAGTATGTTAATAACATTCTCATTTTTATGCATTTGAGAGGTGTAAGACATGTTTATTTTTGCACTCCAAGGTTCTTAGATTCGTAGATATTTTACAAAGGAATTATTTAACTAAGTAAGAAATGAATTCAACTTATAAAATTTATACAACCCATGATGTTGTCCCAAATGCTGACGCATTTGTGACAACATCCATCCGAATTCTTTTCAGATAGTGCTCATGCCAAGAGATTTCCTCAAGATAGAGAATCTCTCATGGTTTAAGGCTTTTGTAAAAATATCAGCATTCTGTTTTTCAGTAGGTACATACTCCAACTTAACAATATTCTTCTCTACTAAATCTCTCATAAAATGGTGTCTTATGCTAATGTGCTTTGTGAGTGAGTGTTGTACAGGATTTTTAGAAATGTTGATGGCACTAGTATTATCACAAAAGATAGTAAGTATACCATTCTCAATACCATAGTCATGGAACATCTTGATCAGCCACAAGAGTTGTGTGCAGCAGCTTCCAGCAGCAATATACTCAGATTCTGCAGTGGATTGTGAAACACAATTCTGTTTCTTGCTGTGCCATGATACAAGATTGTTTCCCATGTAGAAACATCCTCTGTTGGGAATAAAATGAGTTATGTTTTGATTAAATACCAAAACCCCCTGAGACATGCCTAAGTCATGATTGAATATGTTCTAGAAATGTTAGAACATATAGAATAAAGGCTAGATGAGGAGCTGGTATGTTAGGCAGCTCTTAGATGATTAGATGCATAAGTTGAGGGGGAACACATGCTTAGAAGTTCATCTAGATCAAGTCCCCTCAAGGCTCAAACTCTGGATTCAACACTAAGTCTTTTGAAGACCAACTATACTGATCAGGAGAGTTGTCCAGAGGAGTTGTCTCAGCACTATCAATTCAGAAGAAGTGTACTGAAAGCTTGAGGTCAACTATGCTGAAGATATAGAGACAACACTACCCTAAAGAACTACAAATCAACATGCTAAGATCACCTTGAAGTGAAGCAAAGGGTATGAGCCAAGTCATCTGAAGAAGAGCAAGCCAACCTTGCTGATAAGCAGGACTGCTGATAGTGATAAGAAGAGTTGTCCAAATAATGAGGAACGTTGTCCTATCAATGGAACAACCTTCAGAAGCCATGTCCAAGTCCTAACAAGAGAATCTGAAAGTCAGACATCTGGAAGAGTGCTGCAGAATGAAGACAAAGTTTTAACAGCCGTTTATTTCCCAAATGAGGACATGTCACTATCAAGATTCTGTCTTCAAAGTTGAAGAACTAAAAGAAGACATTTATGGACATTGGAGGCTGCCTCTCCAACGGGCAAATCCTTCATTTGTCTATAAATACAGAAGTGTGAAGACCATTTGAAAGCACCTCAACAATTGACAAGAATATCCAACTATCCTACAAGCTAGAGTGCTTTCAAAGCTTTCAAAGACTATCTTAGTCTTCAAACACTTCATCTAAGCTGTACTACATTGTATATCCATACACAAGCTTAGAGAGATATCCTATCCTTATACACTGATCTTCATTGTAAAGGATATCTCATTAGTTGGAACCTTACTTCAATCCTCATATCTTTCAAGAGTGAAAGTGAGAAGGTTGTAGTAGTAGAAGTGGTAGGAGCTGACTGTTGAGAGAAGAACAGTTCAGTTCTGAGTTGAGAAGAGGGTACTAGGACTCTAGACATCCTAGGGATCAATTCACCAAGGAGTGGTGTTCTTGATCAAGTGCACCTTGGCACTATAAAACAAGTTAATTCCAAAGAGAAGGAATTATCCTGTTAAATCAGGGAAAGTGGATGTAGGAGCTTGAGTCTCTGAACCACTATAAACTCTTGTGTTGATTTACATTCCAAGTACTTTCATACACTCAACACTGCACACAAAACTGATCTTACAAAGGATAATTATTCAAAGACTGTGCAAAACTGATTTGGACAAGTTCCCTGAAACTGGACTGAATTGAATTGACTAAGTGATTTCAGAAACTAAAGGAGTCTAAACTAAAAGGGCCAACCACTATTCCGCACATATAACTCCCCTAGATAGTTAATCAACTAAGTACTCAATAGTACTTAGTAGTTTGGTTATCTTAGAAGAGTTAATCATCTTCAGGAGAGTTGTCCAAGACAACCCTGCTGAGCTCTGGTTTGATGAACTTAGAAAAGAATTTGCATACAAGTGTATTCCCCCCCCCCCATACACTTGTTATATACTCCTTTCAGGACCAACAAGTGGTATCAGAGCAGGGGTTCAAAGACCACTGCCTCTGAAAAACCATCTTGGTTTTCAAAATCATATTTTAGTGTGGTCACTGAACTGATCTATCTGAAATCCTATTTGATCTTTGACTGATTGTTTGTTCTTGAGATATGGCCAACAACAATGCTGTTGTTCCACCTCCTGCTGTCCAAGGGTTGGACAACATGGCCACAAATCCAGTCAACCACATATCACATCACAAATTGCCCATGTTCTCAATAGACAACTATGACTTCTGGAAAATCAGGATGAGGGCTCATCTTGCATCTTTACATACTGATATGTTGAGAGTGATCACAAGAGGTCCCTTTGTGTTCACCTTTGTAAATCCCAGAGTCACAGAGGCTCAAAGAGCAGATGTAAGGGAATTGATTCCCAAAGATGAAGATGACTTCACTGCTGATGAAAAGAGGAAGGATAATCTGAATTATCTTGCCATGAATACCCTCTACCAAACAATTCCAGATGCCATAATGGGAAGAGTCTACCACTGCACAACTGCCAAAGAAATTTGGGATACTCTTGCTGAGATGTGTGAGGGTACTGAAAAGATCAAGGAGAATAAGCTCCAAGTTGCTGTGCAGAAATTTGAACAGTTTGCAATGGAGTCTGAGGAGTCCATTGATAAGTTTGCTGGTAGATTCACTGATGTGATGAATGAAATCAACTCTTTGGGCAAAGTCTACACCAAGAGAGAAGTTGGATTGAAGATCTTAAGAAGTCTCACTCAAAAGTGGGATGTCTATGCTGTGATGATGCAAAATACCAAAGATCTTTCCACCATGCCCATGCAACAAATCTTCTCTGAACTCAAAGCATATGAGTTCGACCTCAATAGAAGAAAGCCTATTGAGGAACCTTCAAATCCTACTAAGGGAGTGGCATTCAAAGCCAAAACTGCTGAACCTGAAATGCAGTCCACTCCAAGATCATCAAAATCAGTCTCAAAGACTGAAATGAAGGAAGAACTAGCCTTGATGGCTAGAAGGTTTGAAAAGTTAAATTCAAGGTTTGGTAGATACAAGAAATTCTACCAGGACAACAAATTCAGGAGAAGGTACAACTCTCCTGAAGCTCAGGCTGAGGTCAAGAAGCCTGAAGAGAAAAGATCAGAGGACAAGTACTCTGATAGGAGAAGGTCCAGTAGAGCTAAACCTTCATCATCAAAAAGAAGAGAAGAATCAAAGAAAGAAGATGATGAAGATATGTGCTATAACTGCAAAAAGAAAGGGCACTTCCAGTATGATTGCCCTGAACTAAGCTCTAAGGAGAGAAGAGAGAGGCAAGCCAAAAGAGACAAAAAGTTCACCAATAGAAAGGCCATGATGGCTGGTGAAGGATCTGATAGTGCTGAAAGCTTCAACTCTTCAGATGGACTATTCTCCAACAGTGAAGATGATGATGATGTCTGCAACATGGCTCTTGAGGATGATGAGGTATCCTCTACTTCTAGCTCACCATCATTCATCTCACAAAACAATAGTGAGGTCAACTTGAAGCTTTCCCTTGGAAAGTTGATGGAAGATTTCACCATGCTACAAGAATTTCATGATAATTGTGTGAGAGAAAATGAAAGATTGGCTATTGAACTTGCCAAAAACTCTGAGGCAGTTGTTGATGTCAAATCTACTGAGTTGTATCAACAAGTCTTGAGAGAGCTTGAGGAAGCAAATCTCAGGATAGTTGACCAACAAAAGGAGATAGATGATCAACTACTCTCTCAGAAGAGAAAAGATTTTGAACTAAAAAATTTGAATGCCAAATTTGAAAATCTCTCACATGAATATGATATTCTTAAATCAAGTGAAGAGAGCCTGAAATTAAAGATGTCTGCTTTGAACAAATCCTCTAGAGCAATAGAGGAAATTCAGAGCTATCAAAGACCTATGGCTCAAAGAAGTGGATTAGGTTTTGATCCATTTGAATCTTCACCTTGTCTTAGTGTTTCCTCTACAAGTAACACTAGGAAATCTTTGTTAAATCAGTGGCACAACAAGCTGAAAATGAAATAATTCAGCCACTGAACAAAGGAAAGGACAAAATGAATGAAATGCCTACTCTAGTGCTTCAGGAGACTCGACCCAAACCTTTGGAAAAGGTCAAGGCTCCTGAACACAAGAGGAATTTTGGTCAGCAGAGTAGACCCAATGGAAGGGCAACTCTCCTGAACAATGTTCAGAGGATTTATCCAAGGTATAATCAGCCTAGGCCAACTCATCTGAGAAAGCCTCAACTGAATAGACCTAAGGACAATTACCCTCAAAGGCAAAATAAAATAAGACAACCAAAACCCTTCATGCCAAAGGGTAATGGTCATAAAAATGCCTTTCCTCAAAGATTTCATCAAGTTGCACAAAGAACTCATAAGTTCAGGAGACTTGACAACCCTCCTGAAACTTACAGAGTTAACACATTCACACACACTTTCCCTAAGGCATTTAAGGGAAAGACAGTGTATGTCGATGCACAAGGAAAACAACTTAGCCACCTTGAATCAAGCAGGGTTATTAGGCAAGTTTGGGTTCCTAAAGGTACAGCTAACCTCTCAGGACCCAAAACTCAAAGGGTACCTAAACCTATCTAATTGCAGGTACCAATGGGCCACAAGAAGAGGAGCATGAGCAAAAAGACAGCATGGTACCTTGACAGTGGATGCTCAAGGCACATGACTGGAAACAAGGAACTCCTCACCGATTTCATTGAAAAAGAAGGCCCTAATGTCACATTTGGAGACAGCTCACAAGCAACTACAAAAGGTTATGGTACTTTGATGATTGGTAACATCAAAGTATCAAATGTATCTTATGTGGCTAGTCTCAAGTATAATCTCCTAAGTATCAGTCAATTCTGTGATAAAGATTTCAAAGTTGAGTTTTCTAGTGGAAAATGCTTAATCAAAGATAAGGCTCAACAAACTCTATTGACTGGAACTAGAAAAGGGAATGTGTATTTTGCAGACTGGGACAAGTCTACTGATGCTGCATGTTTCATTGCTAAGAGTTCTAGTGAACAAAGTTGGTTATGGCATAAAAGATTAAACCACTTGAACTTCAAAACAATGAACAAAATTGCTAGAAATGCATTAGTTAAAGGACTACCTAATGAGGTTTTCATTAAAGAGCATGTCTGCAAACCATTCCAAGAAGGAAAACAGATTAAAGCCTCATTTAAGGGAAAACCAGTCATCTCTACTGAAAGGGTACTTGAACTTTTACATATGGACCTATTTGGACCAATTACCCCTGCAAGCATAAATGGTAGAAAATACACATTGGTTGTAGTAGATGACTTCTCTAGGTTCACATGGGTAGTATTTCTCCTTAATAAGAAGGAAACTCAAGTCAAACTACCTGGACTTTTAAAGAGAGTGTCAAATGAGAAAAGCCTTAGCATTATCAAGATAAGATCTGATAAAGGCACTGAGTTCATTAATTCATACATCAATGAGTATTGCACATCAAATGGAATAGCTCATGAAACCTCAGAAGCTAGAACTCCCCAACAGAATGGAGTTGCAGAAAGGAGAAATAGAACTTTAAAAGAAGCTGCTAGAACCTTAATTGCTGATTCTAAATTGCCTAAGAGGTTTTGGGCTGAAGCTATAAACACTGCATGCCATACTCAGAATAGATGTTTGATTACTAAGGGGCAAGGCAAAACCCCCTATGAACTCTGGAAAGGAAGATTGCCTAAGGTGTCATATTTTCACATTTTTGGTTGCAAGTGTTTTATTCACAATAATGGAAAAGATCAGCTGAAAGCCTTTGATAGCAAAGCTGATGAAGGAGTATTCCTTGGATACTCTCAAATCAGTAGAGCTTTCAGAGTCTACAACAAGAAAACCCTTATTGTAGAAGAAACACCTCATGTTGTGTTTGATGAATCTATTCATGAGTTCAGGATTGAGAACTTAGAATCAGAAGAAATCACACAAAGGACAACCAGACTGAGCTTAAAAGACAAAGACACTGAATTCATAGAAGTTGTCCAAGCCAACTTACTTGAAAAACTCCCATTGGACAACAATCCTGAAGGCAACCTTCCTGATGCAAATCCCACTGAAAGGAATGGTGAACTGAATGAACCAATCCCAGTTCACATCCAGGTATCAACTACCAATGAAGAAGCAGTTCCTGCTGAGGTAGTTATTTGATTAAATAATCAAGGGGGAACTCAAAATGTTGAAAATGCCAATGTCCCTGACATTGAGGCCAACACCCCTGATTATGATCCTGAATTAGATCCTGCATTCAATTACCCTGAATTTTATGATTTAAATGACTCAACTTCAGTAGAGGACAACTCTACTGAAGAGATCAGAAAAAGAAGGACTTGGTTGTCTGACCATCCTACTGATCTCATACTTGGTGATCCAAGTATAGGAGTCAAAACAAGGAGATTTCATGGTGAAAGTGCTCTTTTCTATTGTTTCTTGTCAGAGCAAGAACCAAGTGATATTGAGGAAGCACTTCAAGATGCCAATTGGATCACAGCCATGCAGGAAGAACTGAATCAATTCACCAGAAATGAAGTATGGGAGCTGGTGGATAGACCTTCACATCAAGATGTTATTGGAACAAAGTGGGTGTTCAAGAACAAGAAGAATGAAAATGATGTGATTGTCAGAAATAAAGCAAGACTTGTGGCAAAAGGCTATTGTCAACATGAAGGCATTGACTATGATGAGACATTTGCACCTGTGGCAAGGCTAGAAGCAATAAGGCTCTTTCTAGCTTATGCAGCCCACAAGAGGTTCAAAGTGTACCAAATGGATGTCAAGAGTGCCTTTCTGAATGGAGTCTTGAAAGAAGAAGTCTATGTGGAGCAACCACCAGGTTTTGAGGTTGGAGATCAAGTCTACAGATTGAAGAAGGCTCTGTATGGACTCAAGCAAGCCCCTAGGGCTTGGTATGACACACTGTCACAATTCCTCTTGGATCATGGATTCACCAAGGGAACTGTGGACATAACTCTCTTCAGAATCTCTGAAGGAGAGGACATCTTGCTTGTCCAAATTTATGTGGATGACATAATATTTGGATCCCCCAATGAAAAGCTATGTGAGAAGTTCTCCAAGCTAATGCAAAGCAAGTTTGAGATGTCCATGATGGGGTTGATGAATTTCTTTTTGGGTCTCCAAGTCAAGCAATCAAAAGAAAGAATCTTCATCAACCAAGCTAAGTACACCAGAGAAATGATCAAGAAATTTGGGTGTACAACTAGCAAGCCAGTAAGGATCCCAATGAATACCAATTGGAAGATGGATCCTGATGAGAGTGGTGTTCCAACCAACTCAACTGAGTATAGAGGAATAATTGGCTCACTCCTCTATCTCACTGCCAGCAGACCTGACATCACCTTTGCAGTAGGTGTTTGTGCAAGGTTCCAAGCAAATCCTAAGAAAAGCCATCTTGAGGCTGCTAAGAAGATTTTGAGGTATCTCAAAGGCACTGAGAACCTAGGCCTTTGGTACCCTGCTGATGACAACATTGAGTTAACTGGCTACTCAGATGCTGACTATGGAGGTTGCAGAATTGATAGGAAGTCCACTTCAGGAACTTGTCAATTCTTAGGCAACAAGCTCATATCTTGGTTTTCCAAGAAGCAGAACACAGTGGCTACTTCCACCACTGAAGCTGAGTATGTTGCTGCTGGAAGTTGTTGTGCTCAGATCCTTTGGTTGAGACAACAACTAAGAGACTACAAAGTCAACTCTACTGAAGTGCCCATATTTTGTGATAACAATAATGCCATTGCTATATCACAAAATCCTGTCTTGCATACTAGATGCAAACATGTGGACATCAAGCATCACTTCATTAGAGATCATGTGGAGAAGAAGGATATAAAGTTGGTCAAGATCCACACAGATCATCAAAAAGCTGATATACTAACTAAGCCACTTGCAGAGGCAAGATTTCTGGAGCTATCAGCAGAGTTGGGATTACTTGATCCAGGGAAGTTGGAAAGTTAAGGGTATCAAACACCCTGAAAGTGGCTCTAATGATGATGATTCCCCTGATGATCCCTCAAACCCCTCAAATCCCAACCCTCCTGAAACCCCTCAAGCCAATCTCCCTAAGCCTTCTGTATCTGAAAGATTATCCAACCCTCCTAGAACCTATCATAGGAAAGGCTCTGTAAATTCAGAGGTGTTGACCATGGGTGGTAACACAACCAAGGACACATCTGCCAATGAAGGTTCTTCTGAACCCAAGGCACAGCCTAAAGATGTGGAGGTTCCTGATTTAGAGGCTGGTTTGGTTAAGGCCTATTCAGTGTCAGATGAGTTGGACACTGATCAGCCCTTAATCATTCAGGATGACTCAGTGGCTGTTGATATAAGCACTGTGATCTCCCCACAACTGCCATCTTTGAACCTTGTTGAAGGTAGAGATGTTGCAGGATTAGGTGATGGAGTTGAAAAGGAGAATCTAGTTGAAAAATCAGAGGGAGCAGAGGATGATAGAGATGTGGTGATCACTAGGATAGTGAGTGTACCACCAAATGAGGGTGATATAAGTGAGGAAGGGCAGGCTATTCTTGAAGTCAAATCTGAACTTCAAGAATCCCTTGATGAGAGGAGGCCTGTTCCTTTAAGTGAGGAAATCATTATTGAAGGGAGAAAAGAATTAGTTGAAAATGAGGAGAAGACTGCTGATGTATCAGAGTCTTATGAAAAGGAATTGGAGGGAGACAAGTGTGTTTTTACTGATGCTTTTGATTTGTCTGATATTGCAGGTATAACCTTTGATCAAATTTTTGCAGATGAATTGTTAACAGATGCACCCATCCAAGTTGATAGTGGATCAGCACAAGCCTTGATTGGGATGCAATCAGAGAAGTTGGATTCCTTGGCTCATCAAGTCCAAACAGCTCATGCAGAAACTTCTGGAGCTTTGGATGAGCATGGAAGAACTTTAGCATCTGTAGAGATGAGACTAACTGGCTCAGAGGATGTGGTGTTACCTACCTTGGAGGCAAGGATCAGTGGAGTTGAGACTGGTCTGCAAACCATCTCCACTGAAGTTATCAAAGCTAAAAACACCATGAGGTCAGTTTCAAAGGATGTTAAGAAGGAGCAATCTTTGCTAAGAATCAACCACAATAGGAATGTGAAGACATTAAGGTCAGTGGTGAAGAAAGCCCTTGGAAGAAAAACTGCCTTGCAAAGACAAAGAGCTAAAGAGCAAAGGCTAGTTATGGTGAAAGCAGCCTCAGAAAAATTTTCCCAAGAGGTGCTGGCCAACATTGCTGAAGGTGCAGTGGCCAACCTCACTGAGCTTCTCAAAGCCCAACTAGATGCATCCCTGAAAGCAACCTTGGAAGAGGTTGTTCAACAAAAGATGAAGCCTGTTCTAGCTTTTCTTAGCTTGAGCAGTGACAGGATGTAGAATATACATGATGAAAATGTATATTTGTTGGAGGAGATGAAGTCCCTGAATCAGGCCCAATCCCTAATGGCCACAACAATGAGTGAGCTAAAACCCCAGTGTTTTGATGCTGCCAAAAAGGGGGAAAGGGAAAGAGCTAGAGCAAAAGGTGCCTTGGTGATTGGAAGCCCAGTTCAAGGAAAAGACAAAGCTGCTGAAGGAAAAGGAAAAGAGCCTGCAGTGCTAAACTTGGAAGAATTGGATGAAGAAGAGCAATTAGCACTTGCATTGAAGAATTCTATGGCCTCAGCTCAAGAGGAAAGAGTGAGGTTACAACAAAGACCAGGTGGTGAGGTGTCTGGTTTGGACAAAGGTGATGAAGGTGTCCAAACTAGAGGAAAGATCAAGAGGGCAACAGGAAAGAAAAGACAAGTTGAGACATTCACTGACTTTCCTAACAGCCTTGATCATCCACCTGAGTTCAGAGTTGATGATGATGTGCCTACTTCAAAGAAGGCCAAAACTGCTGAGAAAGCTAAGACTGCTGAAAAAGAAAAGTCTTCTGAATCTGCCAAAGTTACTGAAGATTCCAAGTCCACTGAAGATATTGAAGAACTATTTGCTGAAGGATTTGGACCTGAACCTAAGAAGAAGACAACTGTCCTAGCTCATGATCCATCAAAGCTGTTTCATGAAGGGTATGGCAAAGACCCTGAAACACAACATAAATTGGCCATGATGAGGGCCCAAGAGAAAATGGACCTGTTAGATGAAGCACAAAGAGCAAGAGACAAGAGGAGAGCTAATTTTCAGAAACCTAGAAGAAGGAGAGCAACATACAGCAAAATGAAGCCTCAGCTTCTAATCCCAATGGACACCAAATATCCACACTTGGATAAATGGGTGCCAGTTCAACTGAATGATACATGGGAGGAAGCTAAAAGGGAGTTTGTTTATGACTACTATGTCATTGACAGATGGAATGGAGGAGATGCCAACTCTGCCTTTGCTGAGTTCATGATAGAATACTACAGAGAACTCTATCAACAATTGCTTGCAGCTGCTGACATTGCAAGAATTGAACTCACAGCTCCCAAGCCAATCATATACATGCCTCCAAAGCTTGAAGGATGGATTGACCAAGCAAGAATTCTGAGAGAATTCACTGAGATCCTTAAGCTAAACAAGATGGTTCTTGGACCTAAGGGAACCAACCAAGAAGTCATGGCATTGAAAAGAAGAGTTTGGGCACAGTATGGAATGCTGTCACCTCCTGAGGATGATCTTTGAAATGGCTAAGTCTTCTGACCTTTCTTGATTGATCAACTATGCTGAAATATGGTCAAGATTGCTGATGTGGTGTGCTAATCTGTTTGCTCTGATTTGTTATGGATTGCTCTGATACAAGCTCTGTGCTCTGATGCTGAAAATCCTGTTTATGTCTTGAATTGTTAGAATGAAATGCTCTGATGTATTTAAGTGTTATTGATTCATGCTCTGATATGTTAATTTCGACTATCAACATGCTTGTAATGATCTTTGAATGAATGATAGTCGAACTTATTTTGAATCAAGAAACACTCATCTCTCTATGCCTATTTATGAAACCTACTTGCAACAAAAACAGTGTATACACTAACACATTATTCTTTCAGGAATATTGACCTCAGTCATGTCTTCTGAAGATATATGTAATAGGTGTAGACAAGTCACTTTTGCATAGAATGTGCAGGTTTTGGCATCATCAAAAAGGGGGAAATTGTTGGGAATAAAATGAGTTATGTTTTGATTAAATACCAAAACCCCCTTAGACATGCCTAAGTCATGATTGAATATGTTCTAGAAATGTTAGAACATATAGAAATAAAGGCTAGATGAGGAGCTGGTATGTTAGGCAGCTCTTAGATGATTAGATGCATAAGTTGAGGGGGAACACATGCTTAGAAGTTCATCTAGATCAAGTCCCCTCAAGGCTCAAACTCTGGATTCAACACTAAGTCTTTTGAAGACCAACTATACTGATCAGGAGAGTTGTCCAGAGGAGTTGTCTCAGCACTATCAATTCAGAAGAAGTGTACTGAAAGCTTGAGGTCAACTATGCTGAAGATATAGAGACAACACTACCCTAAAGAACTACAAATCAACATGCTAAGATCACCTTGAAGTGAAGCAAAGGGTATGAGCCAAGTCATCTGAAGAAGAGCAAACCAACCTTGCTGATAAGCAGGACTGCTGATAGTGATAAGAAGAGTTGTCCAAATAATGAGGAACGTTATCCTATCAATGGAACAACCTTCAGAAGCCATTTCCAAGTTCTAACAAGAGAATCTGAAAGTCAGACATTGGGAAGAATGCTTCAGAATGAAGACAAAGTTTTAACAGCCGTTTATTTCCCAAATGAGGACATGTCACTATCAAGATTCTGTCTTCAAAGTTGAAGAACTAAAAGAAGACATTTATGGACATTGGAGGCTGCCTCTCCAACGGGCAAATCCTTCATTTGTCTATAAATACAGAAGTGTGAAGACCATTTGAAAGCACCTCAACAATTAACAAGAATATCCAACTATCCTACAAGCTAGAGTGCTTTCAAAGCTTTCAAAGACTATCTTAGTCTTCAAACACTTCATCTAAGCTGTACTACATTGTATATCCATACACAAGCTTAGAGAGATATCCTATCCTTATACATTGATCTTCATTGTAAAGGATATCTCATTAGTTGGAACCTTACTTCAATCCTCATATCTTTCAAGAGTGAAAGTGAGAAGGTTGTAGTAGTAGAAGTGGTAGGAGCTGACTGTTGAGAGAAGAACAGTTCAGTTCTGAGTTGAGAAGAGGGTACTAGGACTCTAGACATCCTAGGGATCAATTCACCAAGGAGTGGTGTTCTTGATCAAGTGCACCTTGGCACTATAAAACAAGTTAATTCCAAAGAGAAGGAATTATCCTGTTAAATCAGGGAAAGTGGATGTAGGAGCTTGAGTCTCTGAACCACTATAAACTCTTGTGTTGATTTACATTCCAAGTACTTTCATACACTCAACACTGCACACAAAACTGATCTTACAAAGGATAATTATTCAAAGACTGTGCAAAACTGATTTGGACAAGTTCCCTGAAACTGGACTGAATTGAATTGACTAAGTGATTTCAGAAACTAAAGGAGTCTAAACTAAAAGGGCCAACCACTATTCCGCACATATAACTCCCCTAGATAGTTAATCAACTAAGTACTCAATAGTACTTAGTAGTTTGGTTATCTTAGAAGAGTTAATCATCTTCAGGAGAGTTGTCCAAAACAACCCTGCTGAGCTCTGGTTTGATCAAGTTAGAAAAGAATTTGCATACAAGTGTATTCCCCCCCCCCCCCCATACACTTGTTATATACTCTTTTCAGGACCAACATCCTCCACTCGTACTCTTTCTATCATCTATGTCTCCAGCCCAATCAGCATCACTATAACCAATCAAAATGTTGTTGGTGTCCTTAGTATACCATATTCCAAGGTCACTTGTTCCTGAAACATACTTGATGATTCTCTTCACAGCATTCAGGTGTGATTCCTTTGGATTTGCTTGGTACCTAGCACAAACACACACACTGTACATAATATCTGGTCTACTAGAGGTTAAATACAGTAAACTACCTATCATGGATCTGTAGAGTGTTGGATCAACATCTGTTCCAGCACTATCTTTGCAAAGTTTCAAAGTAGATCCCATAGGAGTTTTTATTGGTTTTGAATTCTCAAGACCAAATCTTTTAACCAAGTTCTTAGCATACTTACTCTGGGAGAAGAAAATACCATCACTGCACTGTTTGATTTGAAGACCTAGAAAATAATTCAAATCTCCAACCATACTCATTTCAAATGTTGCAGTCATTGCCTCAACAAAGTTAGTCAACATTTTATCACAAGTAGAACCAAACACAATGTCATCAACATATATTTGTGCAATAAGTAAATCTCCTTCAGTGTGCTTAATGAACAAAGTTCTATCAGCTTCTCCTCTAATAAATCCATATTCCAAAAGAAAGTCAGTAAGCCTACCATACCATGCTCTAGGAGCTTGTTTAAGACCATACAATGCTTTCTTAAGTTTATATACATGATCAGGATATTGTGGATCTTCAAATCCTATAGGTTGTTCAACATATGCTTCTTCATTCAATATGCCATTTAGAAATGCAGCCTTTACATCCATTTGATGAAGTTTAATATCAATAAAACATGCAATAGCTAGCAGTAATCTAATAGATTATATCCTAGCAACAGGTGCAAAAGTCTCATCAAAATCAACTCCTTCAACTTGGGTGTAACCTTGTGCTACTAACCTAGCCTTGTTTCTAACAATATTACCAGATTCATCAGTTTTATTCTTGAATATCCACTTTGTTCCAATGACATTAGTATGACTAGGTCTTGGAACAAGTGTCCACACTTCATTTCTTTCAAACTGGCCAAGTTCTTCATACATAGCATTAATCCAGTTTTCATCAGTTAAGGCTTCTTTAGCACTCTTAGGTTCAATTTCAGATAAATAGCATTCAGCATTTACAATGTTACACATAGAAGCCATGCATATTGTTCTTACCACATCTACCTTGTTTGATCTTACTCTTCCTCTTGTTTGCACTCCAACTGTAGCATCGCCTATGATCTGGTCAGAAGGATGACTTTTACCTATTCTTGAAGAAGGATTCGTTTTGGGAACGTACTGGTCATTCTGTGAAGTTACAACTGTCTGTTCTGTAGATGTTGACCCAGATGTGTTAACATTTGGTGCAACATTTTCAGACTTCAGTGTATTCTCAGAACTATCAGTAACCTGTGATACATCTTCTTCATCTTTGTCATCTGTAAGACCTTTATCATCATCAAACACAACATTAACAGATTCTTGAACAGTGTTAGTTCTAAGGTTATATACTCTATAAGCTTTACTATTTCTAGAATAGCCTAAAAAGAAACCTTTATCACTTTTAGAATCAAACTTATGAAGTTGATCCCTATCATTCAGAATATAACACACACAACCAAATACATGAAAATATTTCACACTTGGTTTTCTATTGTTCAAAATCTCATAAGGTGTTTGACTTGTGCCAGAACGAATAAAAACTCTATTAATGATATGACATGCAGTATTTAATGCTTCCCCCCAAAATTTCTTAGCAAGACATTTGGATGTTAGCATAACTCTAGCCATTTCTTGTAAAGTTCTATTCTTTCTTTCAACAATTCCATTTTGTTGTGGAGTTTTAGGAGATGAATATTCTTGCAAGATACCCTTTTTATCACAAAAATCATTAAACATGCTGTTTTCAAATTCCCTACCATGATCAGTTCTAATACGGTCAACTTTCAAGTTAAACACATTTTTGAACCTCTTATAAAGAATTTTAAATGCAGCAAATGCTTCAGATTTGTCTCTTAAAGGCTCTACCCAGGTATATCTAGAAAAATCATCTACCACAACTAAGGAATACCTCTTTCCTCCAATGCTTTCAGTTTCCATAGGACCCATCAAGTCCATGTGCAGTAATTCAAAACATCGATGTGTAGTACAATGTGACAGCATTTTGTGCGACATTCTTACCTGCTTACCTTTTTGGCATGGTCTACATACAGTGATATTGTGAAACCTTAGTTTTGGAATTCCTTTTACTGCATCTGCTTTGATTAGTTTATTCATTGCTCTGTAATTTGCATGACCCAATCTTTGATGCCATAAGACATTTTCATCATATTTTGACAAGTTACACATATTTGTTCCAATAAGATAGCAATTATCAGCTGACCTAGTACCAGTCATGACACAAATTTCATCTTTATTAAGAACATAACATGAGTCTTTATCAAATTTCACATGCAAATTATCATCACAAAGTTGACTAATGTTAATCAGATTTGCAAGTAAGCCATCAACATGTAAGACATTTTTAAGCTTAGGAAAACCTTTAACATTCAAAGTTCCTTTACCAAGAATCTTTCCTTTAGAACCTCCACCATATGAAACACTACCACTATTCAAGGTCACATAATCAGATAAGAAATCTGTACGACCTGTCATATGTCTAGAACAACCACTATCAAAATACCATGAATCAGGTAGACATGCTTTTAAGGAGGTATGAGCAACATTACAGGTAGTTTTTGGTTTCCATGCAGATTTCATAAACTGTTTACCAGGATGTGACAGTTTTTTATGCAGCATTTTCGAAGTTTTCTGTTCTTCAAACAATTTTATACAGTAAGGACGAATATGACCAACTTTGAAACAGTAATGACAGATATACTTCCTCTTAACCTTGTGAGTATCTGATTGTGCAGATGTTACACCAGATGTGTCAACATTTGCCTTCACAAATTTCACAGGTTTTCTAAATTTATCAGAAATAGAAGCAGTAGTACCATCATAACCTAAACCATGATTATTAGACTTACCAGTAGCTATAGCATTATTTACCTCAGAAGCACTCTTGGAATATTTCTTGAAACATAAGGTGGAATTTATCAATTTCTCCTTTAAGTTACAGATTTCCAGATCTCTTTTGGTAAGTATAACTTCTAGCTTGGTGATTGTGTCTTTCAGATCCTCATTCTCTTTATTCAAGGAATTAAGAGTGAGTTTCTGATTGTTCCAATCATCTAACAGCTTTTGATGTTCATTGTCATCAATCCTTTTTCCTGCATCATCAACTAAACCATTAAAACAGTTCAAATTTGGGTGACTCTGTTCTGATGTTGCTGTAGATGTTGAAGCATCAGGTACAGCATCAGAATCTGTTTCATCCAGATCATCATCTGAGGAATCATTATAATCAATTCTGGTAAAATTAGAATATTCATTCTGATTTAATTCATCAAGATCATCATCATCAGATTCATCACTCAAGGTAGCACTAAAGTTCAGCTTTTGCTTAAGTCTAGTATTGGCACATTCATTTGCATAATGGCCATAACCAGAACAAGCATTGCATTGAACTGATTTTCGAAATTCAGGATCATACCTTGATTTACCTCCACTCTTTGATGGTCTTGGTGTGAATTGACCTTTCCTCCTTTCTGGTTGAGGTGTTGATGTATTGATTTGAATCTTAGGCTGAATGTTTCTAGATTTGTTCACAGATTTCTTAAGAAACTTATTAAAGTGCTTAGTGAGCAAGGCAACGTTGTTAGGATTTTTGAGGCATTCATCAAGCAATTCTTCATCAGAGTCAACTTCAGTAATGATGGGTTGAGCTTCAGAAGTGTTTGATGTTTCCCCTTTAAAAATCACAACTTTCTTATCAGCATTAGCTTCATCATTTTGATTAGTGTTTATTTCATATGTTCTAAGAATACTCACTAACTCATTTTGACTTAACTTATCTGTATCTTTTGCCTCTTCAATAGCACAAATTTTAGCATCAAATCTTTTAGGAACAGATCTTAATATCTTATGAACTACTCTAACATTAGAAATAGGGTCACCAAGAGAATGTGATTCATTGATAATCTCACTTAACCTTTCATTGTAGGCTGTAATTGTTTCATCTTCCCTCATTCGGAGATTCTCAAATTTTGTTCCCAACATTCGAAGCTTAGTCCTTCGAACACTTTCTGAACCCTCACAATGCTCTTGCAACCTGTCCCATGCATCTTTAGAAGTAGAACAGTTAGATATAATTTTAAACATTGAAACATCAACAGAAGTAAAAATAGCATTTAAAGCTTTAGAATTGTAGCTTGCTTTTGTTATTTCATCAGCCGTCCAGTCAACTTCTCTCTTGAGTTGTATTTCACCATCTGCGTCTGCTGGTCTTTTTGGAGCTTCCCAACCTGTAAGTACAGTCCTCCAAGCACGTTCATCAACTGACTTGATTTACATACGCATCTTAGGCTTCCAATAAGCATAATTCGAACCATCTAAAACGGGTGGCCTAAGTGTCGTGGATATGTGATGTGTTTCCATTGCTAACCTACACTAAAAACACACTTGACCAAAGATCTAACCTAGTGTCGTCAGGTATCAGCTCTGATACCAACTGAAAGTGTGTATGTGTATGAAGTGTTTAAGTTTAATAGAATAATGTTGTACTAAATGTTGTGACAATTGGTACAACACTGACTCTAACAGAATATCAGAAATTGTGATTCACACAGCGGAAGACTTGAAACACTAAAAACAAACGTGACACAATGGAAATAATTTTTAACATAGATTTTATAAATAAAAATCTATGCTAGCCTTACGGCGAAATTCAATACTTATCTTCAAGTACAAATGTTGTGTGAAATGTTACAGCATTAACATTCACAACAGAAACTACAAACGAGGCAGGTGCCTTGTTCTAAAAATGAACTAAGTGTATAAGGTATACACTGTCGAAATGCCTAGTCTATCTAATGATTACACTCTCAATAGATAAGAAGACACACAGCCATACGGGTGGGATACTTCGCATGATCTAAAAGGTAAAACTAATGGCCACAATTCCTAACAGGGATAAACGCTCGGTCTAGGAAGTTGATCGAATAGAGTACACTGATTTGAGAAGCCTTCAATCGGTATTTATAGAAGTGGGGTGCTGATTCTAGAGGCTTCCACAATGAGATCCTATTTTTTAGGAACTCAACTTCCATGATCTTTCTAGATCCTTCTTGAATGCTCCAGGTCGTTCTAAATGGTTCCAGGCCGTTCTAGCATGTTCTTCAATGTTCTGGAATCTTCCAGGTTCCAGATCCTTGTAGAAGCTTCTAGATCCTGCCAGAAATGCGACAACATTTAGATCAACATTTAATGTAGCATTTCAGAAAAAGACTTAGAAAAAATCTCGGAAGGTCAAATTAAGATGTTGTTGATAATGTTAAGGCATTTAAGGATTAACAACATCTACAATAAGTTTTCAAAATGGACGTAAATGCATGTACTAATTGCATGCAGACGTACCCCTGAACTATTTAAAAGTTCAAATTTATGTATAAGTTTGTTATCTCCACCAACGGATAGTTTAGTCACTCTATAAATAGATCATATCTTGAATTATTTCAAGATTACGGGATATACAAGCTACACATACAAGCGAAAGTTATTGCAAGATATTCTTAGCATTTAAAAGTATCCAAACACTCATACCATCGAGAGATTAAGCATTTATTGAGTGTTATCCTTAGTCCCCACTAGACAGTTTTACACTACAAGTCGAGTTAGTGATATCCTAGCCTATAAAATTGGTCTTAATTCTAAAGGATATCACATTAAGTTGGTAATCAAGAACAAAACCCTACTTTGACTTTGAGAGTATTGATGAAGTTCATAGTAGATTAAGATTATTGCAACAAGAGAAGGTTGTAAGAAATCAAGAGAAGATGAGAGTGCACCTTGGCACTATAAAACAAGTTAATTCCAAAAGATTAAGGAATTATCCTATTAAATTAGGAGGAGAAAAAAATTATTTACGTCCCGTAACTTTCACCTTTTTTGAAAAACGTCCCAAAATAGTTAAAATTTTAATTTACGTCCCATAACTTTTTCAATTGCTTAATTTACGTCCAATTTTCCCTGAAAATCCCCAAATTTATGTAAATGGGACGTAAATTAAGCAATTAAAGAAGTTATGGGACGTAAATTAAATTTTTAATTAAAATGGGACGTTATGCGAAAAAGATAAAAATATTCAACAAATGTGTACAATTCACTATAAAATTAATGTAGTTTATGTTATACAATCAAATAAAAAATTATTCATTCATTTATTCATAAATTAATTATTCATAAATTAACTTATTTTAATATAAAAAAATAATTCAATTATTCATATAAATTCAGTTCTTTTATTGCTGAAAATAAAAAATCAAGAAAACATATGTCGTTCTAATGACCGGAGCCCCGTTAAAACCATGCCAAGTAAACCCTCCTTAGGGATATTTTTATAAAAATCAATTAACTTACCTAATTCATTATTAGAAAAATTATTAACTTACCTAATTAGAAAAAAATTATAATTACAATATAAGTATTATAAAATTATTTATTTATTTTAAAGTAATCAAATAAATATAAAAAATTTATATCTAAGTATTACACAAAGTGGGTCCACATATTTTTGTACGAACTAATATCAAATTAAAAATTACAGTATATAATAAAAATGAAAAACAATAAAATTAACAAATTGTTAAAACATATAGTGTTCATCATCATCTTTCAATTACCGTGGGTAAGAGATGAGAATTTTGGATATATTTGAGTATTTTTTGATTTATTTGGGAATTTTAAATATTTGTGAATTTTTTTTATTTATTTAAAATATTAAAATAATTGTTAAGTTTTAATAAGAGTTTTTGAAAATTTTAATAAAAAAAATTATTTGGGATTTTTTATTATTTTAAAGATAAAATCTATATTTATTTGAGTATGTTAATTGATTTTTTAAATTATTTTTTAATTAGGTTAATTGAGTTTTTAAATTATTAATCAAGTAAGTTAATTGATTTTTTTAGTAATTAATTGACTTAGAAATAAATCTTGGTTTTTTTTTTTAATATTATGAAAAATTATTTATTTATTTAAATATTATTTTAAATTTATTTTCATATATTTTAAAATATTATTTAGTATTTTAATTAATATTCACAATTTATTTTATAATATTTATATTGTAATTATAATTTTTTTCTAATTAGGTAAGTTAATAATTTTTTTAATAATGAATTACATAAGTTAATTGATTTTTATAATTATTAATTAATTTATGAATTATTTTTTTTATATGATTGTATAACCTAAACTACATTAATTTTATAGTGAATTGTACACATTTGTTGAATATTTTTATCTTTTTCACATAACGTCCCATTTTAATAAAAAATTTAATTTACGTCCCATAACTTATTTAATTGCTCAATTTACGTCCCATTTACATAAATTTGGGGATTTTCAGGGAAAATTGGACGTAAATTAAGCAATTGAAAAAGTTATGGGACGTAAATTAAAATTTTAACTTTTTTGGGACGTTTTTCAAAAAAGGTAAAAGTTACGGGACGTAAATAATTTTTTTCTCAATTAGGAGAGTGGATGTATGAGCATTTTAGCCTCCAAACCACTATACATTTTGTGTCATTTACTTTCAGTATTTACTTGTTTATTTATTTTCTTACTACTTGATTGATTATTACTTGTTCATTCGTATTGATAAGCATTTATTAAACATGTTAAGTATTCATTAGACTTAACATAAGAACTGTTTTGTGTGAGTAAAATGTAGGTGATTCTCTAAGTTATTTTAAGGAGTATAAAAATGGTCTATCATAATTTCGCATATAGTTTTTTTATTTGATCCAGACTTGTGAAAATATTCAAAAGATACTTTCATAGCTAGGACTTTTCATTTAGACAACTTACGTGACTTTGTTTATTGTGTGTTTATTGTTTGAAAAACGCACACACGTGTATTCCCTCCCCATAAATGTGTCACACTTTTTTTGGGACCATCAAACACATAATTAAGACCGACAAGAATTGGATTTTTTTTTTTTTTTTTCAGAAATTGAAACAATGCACAAGACCAAACACAGTGAAAGGGAAATTGAAGTTATGCGAAATTAGAAATTAGGGCTCAAATATAAAATTAGGAATTAAGGCTTACCTTGGTGTACGACGGTCAACGGCTGGGAGTGGCGAATGACGGCTGGGAGTGGCGAACGAGATTGGAGAGTGGCGCGCGAGTGACCCTTTTTTGTTCGTTCTTCCAAAACGGTCGGTACAGAAATGGGTGGGTAGAGTACATAATTTTATGCATGGGAGAGGAAAAGGATAAAAAATAAATTGTATGCCTTATATATACTCCGTATTCTAATAATTAACAAATAAAAATTCAATAATAAATTTAATTTAAATAAAAAAATTGAAAATAAAATTACATAATATAGAAAATAAAATAAAAATTTTAATTTACATAAAATTAGATATATATTAAATTTAAGTACATAATAAAAAAATAGAAATAAAAGTGTTACCAATTTGTATTACAAATTTTAAAACAAAAAAAAAGAGCTACATAAAAAATGTTACCTAATTAAAAGTGTTGTTACGTATTACTAAAGTGTTACATAAACAATAAAATTATAAAAGTGATACAAAAATGTGTAACATAAGGTAACATTCATAAAAATGTTGCATTTAGGTGTTATATTAATTAGCTAGACCCTTTTATGTTGTAGTGATTCTTGATGGTCTACCAATGCAAGTAGGAAAGTAAGAGACCGCTTCTTAGGAATTCCCCCCACACTTTCACTACAAAAAACGCGCGTCATAGGGACGGACATATGCCGACGGATTATATTCCGTCGGCATTTCCGACGGAATGCCGACGGATTACTGTAGTTTGAAAAGTCAACATCCTTGCCGACGGATTTCCGTTTCGTCGGCATTTACCGACGGAAAATGCCGACGGATCTTTTAAAATTCACATGCCGACGGAAATGCCGACGGATATTCCGTCGGCATGTGACCCGTTAATTTTGCACCGCCTCGATTTCCAATAAGATAACGGTTGGCATTAAAGTGGGCGGTTACCGAGGGAAATGCCGACGGAATTTCCGTCTGCAATTTTTTTTTTTTTTTTTATATATAAGGGCCTCAAATCAAAGAATTCGGTTTAGATAAAAAAAAGGTGTGCGTGAGTGAAGTGAGTCGATTCGGGGGGGAAGACAAAGAAGAGGACGAGGCTATTGAAGCAAATTTCTCCAATTACATTGATACGGTACGTTTTCTTAATTAGTTCTATTACTTAGTTTTAATACTTATATATGTTTATGCATGGATATATGTAAATATGAATAATTTAATGTTGATTTGCATGTTATTGATTTAGTTAGTTGTTAAAATATTATGATCATGTTAGTATGTTATTTAATTTTTTGATTAAGCTAGAATAATTTTGATAGAGTAGTTTTTTAAGGTTAATTAATTAATTGTTATATGCATGTATAGTTAATTACTACGTTTAATTTAATGGTGTAATTTTGATATAGAATATTTTTAATGTAGGTGATGCATGTTTCAATCAATTGTTTAAATTATTAGTTAATTAGATGGTTCGACGGTGGTATCACGTTGTAATTAGGTTATATATTGTTTTGATTTAAATTAGGAATATGTTGATGAAATTAGTAATTGATTAAATTAGGAATATGCTATATTAGTAAAAATTTTAAATTAGGAATATGTTCATTAAATTGATAATTAGAAAACTTCAATTAGAAAACTATTATTTCAATTAGGTTTAGGTTTGTTAATTTAGGAATATGTTAATTTAGGAATACTGAAGCTTTCAGTCTCTCGGTGAGTAGAAAAGTTTCATGGTTCGATAATCACCGTAGGTTCTTACCTCGAGGTCACCCGTTTCGAAGAAATAAGAAGAACTTCGTAAAGAACAGAGCAGTCACAAACAATCGACCTTCACTTCGAGATGGTATTTTATACATTTATTTAATGAGTATTAAACGTATATTTATCTATTGCTTTTAGTGTCATTTCTAATTTACTCTCCGTACAGGACGTAGGTTGTTATATGAGATTGAGTGGACGGGGTTGAAAAAAAGTACTGAGGAAAATGCAGCGGAACACAACAAAGAAATTGAGGGTGGTTGGAACAAAAGGAGTATTTTTTGGGACTTACCATACTGGAGTTCACTATTGATACGACACAATTTGGATGTGATGCACATTGAAAAGAATGTGTTTGACAATGTGTTCCACACAATCATGAACACGGAAGGCAAGACGAAAGACACTCCAAAGTCTCGGGAGGATTTGGACACTCTTTGTCGCCGTCCAGAGTTGAAAAAGGATGAGCGTACAGGTAAATTTCCAAAGGCTAGCTACACACTGGATAAGCCACAAAAACAAAGATTGTGTAGGTGGATAAAGGAGTTGAACTTTCCGGACGGCTACGTGTCGAACTTGAGTCGATGCGTAGACACAACAACGGGTAAGGTTGCAAGGATAAAGAGTCATGATTGTCATGTATTTATGCAACGCTTGATACCGATTGCGTTCCGAGAACTTCTTCCTCTCAATGTGTGGAGGGCTATCACTGAATTAAGTCTCTTTTTTAGAGATTTAACGGCTACAACGATCACGATCGATGATATGATTCGTTTAGATGAAGACATTCCAGTGATTTTGTGTAAGTTGGAACAAATTTTTCCACCTAGCTTCTTTAACTCGATGGAACACTTACCCGTTCACTTAGCGTATGAAGCGAGAATTTGTGGTCCGGTGCAATACAGGTGGATGTACCCATTTGAAAGGTAAAATCTTACTTATTTTATTTCATTACAATTACACATGCATTCTTATAAGTTTTATATATATATATATATATATATATATATATATGTGTGTGTGTGTGTGTGTGTGTGTATCAGGTATCTCCACAACTTGAAACGCAATGCTAAACAAAAGGCAAACGTTGAAGCATCGATTGTGAATGCATATTTGAATGAAGAGGTTGGCATGTTTTGTTCTTATTACTTTGAAGACCACGTCAACACAAAGTTAAGAAGTGCTCCACGTAACTTCGGTGGTACATCCGCTGACGATATCAGTGAAGAGGTCGATGGAATGCTCTCCATATTCAAGTCTAAGGGACGGCCAATAGGAAAACCCACTGAACGATATTGGGAGACGAACTCGGAGGCGGAAATAGCACAAACGTATGTGTTATTGAATTGTGATGAAGTTCAGCTATACATTGAGTAAGTATTTCATATATAAATCGTCTATTTAACTACCACTTCATTTATGTCATTTAATATTAACCAAGTTTTTGAATGTTGTGAATTAGGATGTACACTCAAGAACTACGACGAGCAGAACCAAACATCTCAGATACATATATAGATGCTCGTATTCAACATGAATTTTCCCGATGGTTCGAACGTTATGTGAGTACCATTTAATTATGTTTTACGTAAATAAATTAATATTTATTTTAATTAATTTTAAATTGAGTCGTATAGGGACGGGATAACGCTCTTGACAGTCGATTCTTACGAGATCTCAGTAAGGGACCACTACGTCGTGTAAAGACTTACAACGGTTATATTGTGAAGGGCTACAGATTTCATACGTCTGGGTATGCATCGACAAAGGCAACTACCAACAGTGGCGCCTGCGTTAGCAGTGCGAATTACAATGCAGATGCAAGTGATTACTTTGGGGTGTTACGGGAAGTCGTCGAAGTAGAATATCCAGCAAAGACTGTAGTGTTGTTCAAGTGTCATTGGTTTGATTCAGGCCATTTAGGAACAAGAATTCACCCGGGGTACAAGCTCGTTGATGTTAGTTCGAAAATGACGTATGTTGGGGATGATCCATTTGTATTTGCCCATCAAGTATCTCAAGTATACTACTGCACATATCCGGGAGCTCCACGTGCATGGTTATGAATGGCACGCTGTTTTCAAAGTAAAGGCAAGGTCAATGGTAGAAGTCCCTAAAAAGGACAAAAATACTGAAGATGAATCTCCATTTCAAACAGAACAAATAGAGACTCCAACTGAAGTCTTTACGGGAGATTTCAATCTTTCTGTACCCTTGACGGCTGCAAATCCCCAATCAATCGAAATTGAAGGTGAAGAGGAGGGGGATGAAGAAGAGGATGAAGAGGAGAATGAAGATGAGGATGAAGAGGAGAATGAAGAAGATGAGGATGAGGAGGAGGATGATGATGAGGAGGATGAGGAGGAGGATGAGGAAGATGAGGAGGAGGAGGATAAGGATGAAGAGGAGGATGAAGACGATGAAGATGAAAATTAATTCAATTAATGTAATGTATTTATTTTTATTTTATAAAAGTTAATTAATTATTTATCATTTAGGTACAAATTATAAAAATTAAATTTACTATAAATATAAGCCACAACCAATATATTTATTAATATATGTGGAAGAAATGAATTTTGTGATTTTTTTAAAAAATATTTTGGTAATTTAGTAGGTCTAGTATATAGAAAAAATTGAATTAATAAAAAAAAAAAAAATGCCGACGGAAATTCCGTCGGTAAATGGGGCGGGTAATATGCCGACGGAATTAACTTTCCGTCGGAATGCACAATTTGATAAATACCGACGGATTATCCGTCGGTATTTATATATGCCGCCGTCGGATTTCATAATTTGATAAATACCGACGGAATATCCGTCGGTATTTATATATGCCGACGGAATATTGGGCCTTATATAAAGCCTCAACCTAGGGTTTCTTTCACTCGTCTCTCTCTATTTCCGTCTCTCTCGCTCCATCTTCTTCCTTCATCTTCTTCCTTCATCTTCCCATCTTCTCCGTTCCATTTTTTTGCCCTTTCAATTTGAATTTCAAAACCATCCTCATTTGTGTATCAAATTCCTCATTACAATCCATTTCTCTTAAAATCTCTTCCATACCTCCCAAACCCTAATCACCACCATGGCCGCCGAGACGGAGCTTCGAAGCAGCCTGCCCCCATCGCCTTGAACGTTGGCGGCGAACCTTCGCCATGGCCATCGAGGCTCCATAGCCGCCGCCGCTATAAAGCTTTTCTCCGACGAAGATGGTGGCCTTCGCCATGGCCGTCGAGCTTCCATCGCCTTGAACGAAGATGCCGTGAAGACGAAGAGGTTTTTGGCCGCGTGTTTCTTCTTCCCGGCGCAAGAGAAACGATCTTGTTCTCGTTGATGAGTTTGTTGCAAGTGAAAGTAATTGGTAAAGTTTGTAGTTTTTAATTAAATTTGATGCATCTTATAAGTAGGTTGAAGATATTATGCAAACTATTGATTAGTAGGTTGGTTAATTTGTTCTTCCGCATTTTTAATGTTGATTTTGTTGAAGATTGAGTGAGGGAAACTATGTTATATGTCTTACTTTTGATGGATATTTCGTGTTATTTCACTTTCGATAAATTTAAAATATGACTTTTTCGTAGATTTAGCATTTGATGAAGTTGCTATTACTGGTTTTTGTATGTATTTGACTGTCTTTGTTCTTTTGGATTCGTCATGACCGTGTGATTCAATTTTTCTTGATATATTTTTCAAACTTAGTAGTAATAAGAATTGTGTATATTAATGCACAACACAATTACGAGTTTGATGTGTTTTGTTTAATAGAAGTAGTAATATTACTTATATTACTTGGAAAGTAAAATTTTACTTGACCAATTTATTACAAAATGCTACAGTGCGGGTCGGGTTTAGGTCGGGTCGGGGTCTCCCCGGTCCCACCCATATTTTTTTTATTACTATTTTGTTTTAGTGACGGATATTCCGTCGGTAATATTTCGTCGGTATTCCGTCAATATATGAATTTGCGAAATTAATTTATTGAAAATTAATTCAGTCGGGATTCCGTCGGTATTATTACCGACGGAAATTCTGATGGGAAATCCGACGGTAGTGCCGACGGAAATGGTGACCGATTATCCGACGGCATTTCCGACGGATTTTCCAACGGAAGTGACGACGGAATTTAATTTCTTTTATAATTATTTTAATTAATTAATTTCCGACGGAATGTTGACCCGGGTTGTTAAACGGGTTATCCGGATTACCGACGGACATTCCGTCGGAAATAATGACTAAAATATTCCGTCGGTATTTCCGTCAGTATTACCGACGGAATTCAAAAATTCGTCGGCAAAAAATGCCGACGCCGACAAAGGAGACGGACAACTTTCCGTCGGTAATTCCGTCGGTAACCTCGGCGGGCGACGGATATTCCGTCGGTAAATCCGTCTCTAAAACGCGTTTTTTTTTGTAGTGTTTTTTTTTTCTTTCTAGTGTACTCACAAATAATTAATATCTATCTACAAGTTTAATTTTTCCGTTACTTTTAGGCACATTGATTAAAATAATTGATTAAATTATAGATACAGTACAAGTGATGTGATTGAAATAGAAAGAAACTTTAAATATAAAGTGAAGGATAAGAATAAATAAATTAAAAGATACCGTATTTGCTAAAAAGGGTGTGAGAAGCTTATAGACGGACGAAACAAAATGACAAAATGAAAAGTTTATAAACGGACAGAAATAATATGAATATCTAAATAAATACGTACCGACATCATTGGGCAAAAAAAACATGTGTTATACCATTTACTAGGACCACTATACACATAAATTGGACCCAATAGCTTTTTGGACAATATGCAGGTGATATGGTAGCTGATGGTCCCGCGTTCCTCCGGCATTTAAATTGCTTTATCTTCAAACTCTGCCTTCCACCACACAAATATTGTAGGGTAAAACACCAATAAAATAATGAATTATTAGGAAATTAATATATAATAATTAATTTTTCATCTCTCTACAATTTTGAAGTTTTAAATGAAACGAAACTCTTAATTTCATGGCTAATGTGAAACTCAAATTTTGTCTGTTTTATTTTTCTTTCTAGTGTACTCATAAATAATGGGAAAATTGCAGATTTTGGTCCCGTTAGAATGTCTCAAATAAAAAATGATCCTTTTTCGGGCATATTTGGTCCCGTTAGGAATTTTTTACTGTAACTGACGGTTTTTTATGCCTGTCAGCCACACTCCGTTAAGTCTGAAACACTTACCCTAGCCCACTTACGACCGGATCTAAATTAGAATTGTAAACAAAAAATGCCCAAAATTTGGAAAACCCTAAATATCGCACACCAAATTCATTCGAAATATCTAAAAATCACGAACCCAAATCGCTTAGTAGTCGTACCCAAGCTTTATCTTTGGTGTGCGATATTTATATTTGGTTTGAGAAATCGCCTAAAGTCACACAAGGAATCACTGAAATCAACTAGGGAATACGTACCAAAGTTATTTTCTTATTTATATTTGGTTTGAGAATTCCCTTTTTATCTTTTCATTTAATTAATTAATGGAGTTTTTGCTTTCTTGCCAAAAACAAAATCCAAAATTTACCAGGACCACACATAAATTGGATCCAATAGCTTTTTGGACAATATATGCTGGGCATATCTTCAAACTCTGCCTTAATTTCCACCACACAAATATTTCAAGATTAAACAGGTAGCAATAAAATAATTAATTAATAAATTAAAACAAAACAAAAAAAGTCAATAATGAAGAAGGTCAAGTATATATTATTTGATACATAATTCTCCCTCGCCCCCCGCCCCATTGTCATCAAACACAAATTGCAAGTGATGGCTTTCTCAAAAACCCTAATTCCCCTCCTCTTGTTCGTCGTATTAACAAACATGGTGGCGTCTCAATCGACCTCCTTCACCTACAATTCCTTCAGCCCAGACCTAATCTACCAAGGTGATGCCATTGTTCCACCATCTTCCTCCTCGGTACGTCTCACAAAAGTCAATGCATCAGGAAACCCGGTGGGTTTAAGCGTGGGGCGAGTGGTGCACTCCAAGCCAGTGAAATTCCGGGATATAGGCCTAGGCGTAGAAGCGGCCTTCCAAACTACCATAAAATTTTCCATCACTTCGGTTGATAATGATCCGGGTGACGGGCTTACATTCTTCATCGCTCTCGCTGGCTTCGGCATCCCTAACTCTTCTACGGGAGGGAATTTCGGGCTCTACGAACCTATTACGGGTACTACTCAAGGTACCTTTGCTGTGGAGTTCGATATCTTCCGTAACCCTTGGGATCCCAGTTATCCTCATATTGGAATCAACGTCAACTCCAGATTCTCTACAGCCGTTTCCAGGTTTGAAGACTCACTCGGGAAAATGGTGACCGCACGCATAACTTACTTGCCAAACACTAGAACCATAACTGTCGTAGCAAATTACGGCTCTAGAAATGCCACCCTCACCCACCGTTTTAACTTCGCGCCCTTTCCTACGGAGGGTCAAGTCGGAATCTCCGCTGCCACCGGAGGCTCCGTCGCACTTCATCGCCTCCACTCGTGGGACTTCACTTCCTTCCTACTCTGACAACAACCGAGTAACAACTTTGATCTTGTCCTATCTCTCTTCACACTATATATCATTGTAACTCTGTTCTGATCTTGTTGAGTAATACACTCGTTAATAAACTCCTTTTTCCGCTCAAAACAATGTATGTGTCATCGTGCAAATTATAAATAAAAGACCTAAATATTAAGGTTCCTAAATTATCGGAACTTCCTTAATCTATTTATTTTATTATAAAGAAATCTTCGGCTCCATTTGAATGGAGGAATTCTGTGTATGAATTTCAAATTCACAATCCAAATTCATTTAGGCTCTGGATGGAGGGATTTGATCTATGGATTTCAAATCCACCATTCAAATCCACTCCACATGTTGTTGTTGGATTATGAATGGATTTCAAATCCTTAACATCTTTTTTTAGTTAAAATTGAGAGGATTTTAAATTCTCACTAAAACCATATCATTTGAAATTCATTTATTTTTAAATTCTTTTATTTGAAATACCAACTCAAATCAAATCCCCCATCCAAACAAAACCTTCAAGTATTTCCCTCGCTAATTATCAGTTTAATTGGATCCACGCCATTTCAATTCGCTAATCACTAATTTAGTTGACTTGGTCAGTTTGATCAAATCTGTTGTTAATCCTCACATTTTTTTGTAGTGAATTATATATTAAATATTCAGATTCTATATAAATTATATGGTGTGTCTTCAAATTACATTCAAATACAGATTTTATAAATTATGTATATATTAAATATTTAGGTTGTGTTTGGGTGAGGAGATTCAATTTGAGAAGGTATTTCAAATGACATAGTTTTAGTGAGAATTTAAAATCCTGTCAATTTTAATTAAAAAAAAAATGCTAACTATTTGAAATTCATTCATTTACTTTTTAATCCAAACAAACAAGTGGAGTGCATGTAGATTATATATTTAAAATTCATACCTAAATCCCTCCTACCTAAATTTCTTCATCTAAACACAACCTTAGAGTAATTTCATAATTTATATTTAAATTTAAGGTATTACTGGTTTGATACTTATGTATATAATTCCCTTTTTTATCTTTTCCTTTAATGGATTTTTGTTTCTTCCCAAAAAAAAGAGAAAAAATCCATTTACCAGGACCACACATAAATTGGATCCAATAGCCTTTTGGACAATATATGCTGGGTAAATCTTCAAACTCTGCCTTCTACCACACAAATATTTCAAGATTAAACAGCAATAAAATAATTAAAAAAAAAAAAAAAAGACAACAATGAAGAAAGGCCACCCACACTAGCTCGGTTCATAAAATATCAAGTACTCCCTCCGTGCCGCAATTAGTTTCACACTTTCTTTTTTGGAATGTCTCACAATAACTTTCACACGTACCCTTAAAATGGAAATCTTTGTAAACTACATCTTCACAATATTCTCAATTTTCAACTTATTTCTTTACTTTATACATAAAGTTTTACAAAATTACCTCTCAAAACTCCACTTATTATTAAACTTTCTTAATATATATGTGTGTCCATCTACATATGAAAGTAATCCTGGGACATAGAGAGTATATTATTAGAAAAATACTCATGGTAAATGCTATAACTTAGTTGATATACATATATAATTCTCCCTTACCCCGCCCCATTGTCTTCCCCTGGATCCAAAGTTAGGGGCAAAAAAAAAAAATTAATGATTCAAAACACTAACATAGGTATAATTACACTCTATCAAATACATTAATAGGAGTATTAATTATAGGTTTCTTGAATGCATCATTATGTCTTTAATCGGGAAAATTGCACTTTTAGTCCTGTAGGAATTTTTTAAAATCACTTTTGGTCCTGAAGTTTGTAAATGGTCCTGTTTATTGCGGATTTGGTCCTGTAAGATAGTTTTTGGATTGAAACCATTAATTTTTTGTTGGAAATCATTAGTTGACCAAAAAATATTTCTATAAAAATAATTATAATTAAAAAAATACCAAAATATTTTTAAAATTAATATTATATAGAATTAAAATATAAATAAAATCAATAGAATTTAGAATATTAATTCTTTTACTATAAAGTAACTAAGTTATATAATTTGATTTTTTTTATAGAATCTATTTTTTTTTTAATTCAAGGATTTAAATATAATTAAAAATTACTAAAAAAAATAATGTAATTTATATTTAAATAACTTTTGAAGAAATTTCTTGTATTAAAACTGAAATATACAAAAAAATACAAATTTAAAAGTAAATTTAAAAAAAATAATTTGAATATACAAAAATATAAAATTGAAAAGTATACAATGTATATTCAAATATAATCTCCAAATTTAAATTAATTTTTAACCCCATATAATTTGGATATAATTTGAAAATACAAAAAAAAAAAAAATTGAAATTAAGTCAAATACTTTTTTTTTTGCATTGATTTGAGATAAATTTCAGATTTAATTGAATAATTTAATTTTAATTTTATATATATGTAATTGATTGAATTTTTAGATCATAAAATTATTTTAATTAAATTTATCGATTTTATATAATTATTTAAATAAATTGTTAAAATACATTTGGTAGTTTTATATTTTTTGTGATATTACCAAAATTTTAATCCAATATTAGGCTTTTGAGTGTGTTTTAACTTTTAAGGGATGTGTGACTTTCACGCAATTTTCTTTTCTTCCGTTAAAACAAACATAAATTGCACTTTTCAAATTGATTGAGATTAAATCACTAAAAGTGTATGAAAAATGACTGAAAGTGATTTAATCTCATTCTTACAAGATAAAAAGTGAACTCTTTAATGTTTTATGCAATTTTCATCCGTTAAAACTAACGGAAATAAACTACAGGACCAAAAGTGTATGAAAAAAGATCGAAAGTGATTTTTACTCATTCTTACAGGACCAAAAGTGCAATTTTCCCGTCTTTAATCTATTAGACTAGATATTGGGATATGGTTTATAATTAATAAAAATAATTAATTTTGATTAGATACCAAAACCCTAAGAACCTCAGGTATGATGAAATGTCTAACTTATATTTTCAGGTTAGAAAGTTTATATATATTAGGGAGCTTTATTTACTTAGAATAGATTTTAGAAAATCTATGTCAACTAACCTGAGAACAAGAACTATGAAGACAATATTCATGAAGATAAGAAGACTGTTTGCACAAGAGTGGCTGTCCAAAACGTGTCCATAAGAGTTGACCCACAAAGGACTATGCAAGAGCTCAAGTTTTCAAGAGCTATGAATGGAGTTACAGAAAAACTTACAAGTTAATTACAAGAATGGTCAAGGTACATGACGATGGATCAAGAGAACTTTGCAAGTGAAGTTATGGACAAAGTCCTGAATGAAGACACAGAGATGTTGGCAAGTCAAAGGAATTACCAAGTTATATGAATGAAGGCTCAGAGGACAATTCAAGTGAATCAAGTGACAAGTAGCCTGAAGTGATATCGAGAGAACTTTGCATAAGTTCAAGAATTAATTAGCAAAAGTGAATTAATGTTAACCGACTTATGGTTAAGAAGGACGAATGACCATGCAGCGCTAAAATCCAACTTAGGACAAGATCAAGTCGTTATTAAGAATGTAAGATAGAAAGACTCTCTAAAGTGAGAGTTAAATGTGTATTGAGAAGTATATATAGAGGAGTTTACAAGAGGTTGAGAGAGGGTAGTTGTAACTAACAAGTTAACTACCATTTGTAAACTAACTCTAACTAATATTCCCCCTCAAGCGAAGCGAGAGTGAAGAGACGTTGAGCTTGTGTCGAAAAAATTCAAACAAGGGGCGAGCAAGACCTTTTGTAAAGATGTCAGCGAGCTGGTACTGAGAGGGCACAAACTGAGTAACTAGTCGGTTAGATGTGACGAGTTCGCGGACAAAATGATAATCGATGTTAATGTGTTTGGCTCGCTTGTGAGCTACAGGGAATTGAGAAAGAAAGATATATAACACTTTTGTTATCACAAAGGAGTGTTGGAGGTGTTGAAGTAAGAGAATTAAGTTCTTTAAGAAGCGAGCATAGCCAAACGATTTCCGAGGAAGTTGTCATCATGGCACGATATTCTGATTCGCAACTCAACCGAGAAACTATAGGTTGTTTTTTGGCTTCCCAGGATACGAGGTGCGTGCCGAGGAATATGGCGTAGCCGAAGGTGGAGCGACGGGTGTCAAGGCAGCGAGCCCAGTCTGCGTCCGAGTAGGCGAGCAACTTTGCGCGACCAGGAGAGAAGGTGAGGTTGAGATGAGAAGTTCCTTTGACATAGCGGAGAATGCGTTTGACAGCTTGAAAGTGGTCGATGGTTGGGTTTGCTTGAAATTGGCTTTGAGTCGAGCATGTTTGCTCGGGTAAGGATGTCAGTGGCGTATTTGGATTGGCCGAGAAAGAGGCCGCGATCATTGTAAGTGACTTCGAGACCGAGGAAGTATGTTAGGCGACCAAGATCCTTGATGGCAAACTCCTTATTGATTCTGGAAGTAAGACGAGTAATAAACGTGTGATCATTTCCGGTGATTATGATATCATCAACATAAACGTCGGTGTAAGCTACAGATTTAGAGTCGACAAAACGTCGTTTTTAATTAGAAACGAAATTTGAAACAGATTCTTGACCCGTTTGTAAAACAGGTTATTCATCGTTTAGATACGGAAAAATGAATTCTTGACCCGGATGTAAAACGGGTTGTTTATCATTTAGATACGGAAAAAAAAAAGTGGTTTCGAATCCGTCCTTTATTAGAAACGAGTTTTTTTTGTAGTGAAAAATATTTGAAAAACTTTTGGTGTGTGTAGTACAAATAGCCATATATAGTATGTTCTTCAATGGGGGAAATCAATACGAGGAATGAAAGTCATCTAGATGCAAAATGAGATCAACCAAGTAGTGGATAATTTGCCTTATGCTTCTGAAAAGGATGTAATTGATCGAAGTCCCCAAAGATAATTGAAAGCTATGGTAATTTTTGTATTTTATCATCTTCTCAAGACATATTAATGAACAACTTGTTGTCATTGAAAAAAAAAAAAAAAAGAGCTCTAGATTTTGTGGTACATGTGAATTTATGACGATCTTTGTCTAGTTTTAATTTTTTATTAATATTTGTACGAATTTACTATAACGTTACTGTGCAAATTGTGTAGCAGAACAGATGAAGAATTGAACCATATATATGTTCTTCTTTTGCCCGGTTACCATCGACATTTGGAAGAAGATCTACAGATGGTTTGGCTTGGTGTTCAATAGTGAAGAATAAAAAATATGTATCACTTTAAGAGCCACGACAACACGATCGAAAAAAATATGGACATGCATTATCTACGGTTTCAAATCCGTCCTTTATTAGAAACTGTAAAAAATATGGTCGTTTATAAATTATACTCCATTGATAGTACTCCTTCGTCCACATAAAGTGTTTTTATTTTCCTTTTTTTGATTGTCTACATAAGTATTAATCTTATTTTATTTTTTGAAAATATACACCATCTTATCTCCTCTCTACTTTATTCTATTTTATCTATTTATAAAAATAAAAAGTTCCAAAATATATAAAAATATAAAATTGTAAAATGTGTAAAGTTAAATTCAAAAATTCTAAAAGATATAAAAATTATAAATTCTACAATTATAAAAATTGAAAAATGTGTTTTAAAAATAATTTTTTTTAAAATATCTCGTTGAAATTTCAAAAAATTCTAAATGTATCAATAAAAATTATAAAATTCTAAATATCTGAAAATGTGTAAATTAAGAATTATTTAAAAAAAAAACTGAAATCCGATTAAAATTTCTAAAATGTGTAAAATAAAATAAAAAAATTCAGCAATTCTAAAAATAAAAAAATGTGTGAATTAAAAAATTCTAAAAATCTCATTATAATTAAAAAAAAAAAATCACAGTAAAATAAAAATTCTACAATTCTTAAAATCTGAAAAATAAAAAATTAAGAAATTCTAAAAATCTCATTAAAATACGTAAATGTGTAGATTATAAATTACAAATTCTAAAAATTTAACAAGAATAATAAAAATTATTAATATGTCATTAAAAATTTCACTTGGTTCGGACTCGTCCGTCACTAAATTGGACATTTTTTGTTGAAATCCTTAATCATTCCACACATGTGAGCCGCATGCTCAAATTTGCTGTGAGTTTTTAAAAAAAAATCTCGAGCAAAAATGATGTAAACTGAATCTAAAAGAATGTAAATTGGACACTCTAGGATATATATTAAAAAAAATAAAAATTTAAAGAATATAAACTGCATTAGATCAGGTAAATGAGGTAAAATGAAATTTTATCTAAATACATGGACAAATTAAACGTGTAAATCTATATCTATATCTATATCTATATCTATATCTATATCTATACTATCTATAAAGCTTGGATATGTGAAATATGTCCGGTATCCATCCGGTTGCAGGTAAAATAAAAAAGGATACGTGTCTATCTGTGCCCCCATGCATTCTCTATAATTTTGTGCCAGCTGTCGTTTCCCAAGTTTCTCTCCTCCTACACTCACCCTGTCTTCCTACATTAAATTAATGTTTTCTCACACACGCAGCTTTCCCACCGAATTCCTTCTCCATCGAACTGTCGACAAGGATTTCCAGGTCAGTTCTTCAGCAGCTCTCGTGTTTTTGCTTTGTATGTGGCTGTTTTTTGTGTCTCGCATTTCTTTATAGCATGTGTTTTGCGTAAGACTTATAAATGTTTTTATATATTACTGTTATAAATTTATTTACAAACTGTAATTAATAGGCCTTCATTCATGTGAATATATTAAAGTTTCTCCCAATGTAGTTTCACTTGGATATGGAAGTCTTATTCATCATTATTTGCAATGGGATCTTTGGGTTTGATTGTCAACTTATTGAAGGATAATTCTCATCTGCTAAATATTTTAATTTGGATTTTTAAATGCACACCAACTGTTTGATAAATTGTTAGTTGTGAAAAAATTAATTTTATTCTTAAGGAGTTGTATACAATGTCATCCCCTGAGGTAAATATCTTTGTCCTCGGCGCGTATGTCCCTCTGCTCTTTGAACGCTGCTTTGCTCCACTCACGTCCGCTGATAACTTCACAGTCTTTGTGCGTATGTTTACTTTCACTTCTCTAATTTCACTTCTCTAATTTGTATGTGTGCATGTTCATTCATTTTACGAGGATAGGTTGGTTTGTGGCAATAAAATATGAGTCAATTTGGGGTTATTTAATATTGGGTTACAAACGTGTTGCGGTGATAGATGATGATGTTTGAAAATTGTGGAGGGAAACTTGCTCATCAAGTGTTTGATGCAATGCCTAGGAGAACTCCTGATTCGAGCTTTAAGGGCCTAATACACATATAATATACAGAGTAACACTCATCGCCGTTAATATCTGCAGTCAATTTATGGTCGGCATTTCTGTAGTTTTAGTTCCAGGTATAAATGAAAATCACACATAATTTTTTATTGTACCTATCATTTTTTTTTTATTAATGTTCCCTGTTTTCCTATGTCTTTTGCATCTCTTAGGACTCACACCTATTCATCATTCTAGGTATTACTAGCCTGTTCATAAATTATATTTGATGTGCATTTATATGCTCACCAACTATTTGATAATTTGTTGCTTTACTAAACAATTAAGATGACATACATTCCCTTTCTGTATGTGTTGCTCTTTTTCCCCTCAATGAACAAACTAAGGAAAATTAGTGAAAAAAAAATTACTTAATTTTTTAATCTAATGTTTACCATGTAAAAATTAATTCACATCAAGTTTTTTCCACGAGTAGGTTAAACAAGTGTTGGTATCTTGTCTCGGGTCCGATGGCTTCCAAGTACTACATGCAGTATTAGGGGGTACCTGTTGATTCTTCTTAGTTTTTCCCAATGAATGGTCGAATTGTCCTTTCCTTTTACATAAATATTGATGTATCTTGTTAAATTTGGGAATTTGGTTGATTAAAGTTGATTTGAAGGAAGCTGCATTATATGAGATTGAAAATAAGGTAATTGTCATTTGCCAAATCTTGCATGGGTCAATTTCCTAATAAATAGGAGAATAATTTTTCTTTTTATTGTTAACTCTCTTGTGTTTTCCAACTTCTGCAGTGGTTTTCTAAGTCTATGACATGTGCTTCTCAAATCTCAATTGCAGGTACATAAGAAAATGATAATTATTCTTTGAAATTTTTTAATTTGTACTGAAATTCATGGTTTTTCTATAATTGACCAAAAAAGCAGTTTTATTATAGTAATAGTGCCATTTCAAAATCTCAAAACATAATTTAATTACAGTTTATATATTCATTCACAAGCTAATGGAAGTTGAAATACTCTCTATTTGGGTATGTGTTAACGAATGCCAATTTGATTATGTATTTATTATTTAAAGGTGTTCTAATTTGTCAAGTAATTCGGGTCGATTAGACGTCTCCAATCAAGTAGAATTCTTGAAGATAGAAGAAATAACTGCTCTAGGATAGTAATTCAAAAAGTAATCAACGAGACAAACAACACACAAGAATTTAAGTGGTTCGATCAATGTGATCTACATCCACTGGACCAGACGAGTACTTCTTTGATTGATAAAGAATGTTTACACACTCATTCACTCGGAATAGGATATTTCCTCACTTCACTCGTGAACTCACACAACTCAAAGATTACAAAACGTACTACAATTCCATCCAACTTTTACAATGTACACATACAAGAGTATATAAAGACCAAAGGTAGTTGCTGCTGTTAGGAACTGTTTTGAGTAGTTATCAACCGTTTGCAACCGCTTGTAACAACCCATGTGCTCTGTTATTGCCCAACTGAAATGGTAGTTATGCCCTCAAGCAGTTGTAACTGTAATACAGCTAGTTAAACTAACTAACTTCCAGATCAGAAGACTTGTCCATAAAGATCAGAACACTACTTAGTGTGCTGATGCTCAACTCTTCTGTTCCTGTGATCAAAAGTTAACTCTGCTGATAGACTTCATACTGTGCTGATCTTAACTGCACTGACCAAGTACTGTGCTGACCCAAGTACTGTGCTGACCCAAGTACTGTGCTGATCTGGTACTGAGCTGATCTAGTACTGTGCTGATCTTACTGTGCTGATCTAGCCAACTGTGCTGAACTCTAAGCATCACCTTCTCATCTGATTGAAACCCTTCAACTCATCTGATAAGGCCTAAGTTATCTTATCTGATCCTATCAGCACACTACTCACTTAGTGTGCTGATTCTGAGATTATGAGATAACACTCACAATTCTCCACCTTTAGCTCATAACCGAACTAACCTCCACCAAAACACCAACACTATTCTCCTCAAAGAATAGCCTCCACTACTGATCTTCTCCCAGAAGAACAGTAGTCTTCTCCTCAGAGGAATTAATGCAGTCCAATAAGTCTAAGACATAAGCCAAACTTCTTTTTTGGCAATGCCTTAGTGAACGCATCAGCAGGGTTCTCCTCTGTAGCAATCTTCACTACCTGGACCACCCCCTTCTCTACAATATCTCTTACAAAGTACAGCTTCACATCAATATGCTTAGTTCTCTCATGATACCCCTGATGCTTTGCAAGATGTATTGCACTTTGGTTATCACAGAAGACAGTCACACTTCTTTGTGATATACCAAACTCCTTCAAGATCCCCCTAAGACACATGCTCTCCTTAACTGCTTCAGTCAAGGCCACATATTCTGATTCTGTAGTAGATAATGCAACTACGGACTGATGTATTGACCTCCATGATATAGCTGTACCAAATAAGGTGAACACATACCCTGTCAAAGACTTTCTTGTGTCTACATTGGCTGCATAGTCGGCATCAACATATCCCACAAGTGCTTCTCCCTCATCTGATATCTTCTGAAATTTCAGACCCTTCTCAGCTGATCCCAGAACATATCTCATGACCCACTTAACTGTCTCCCAATGACTTAAGCCTGGATCACTCATGTATCTGCTGATTACACTCATTGCATGAGTTAAATCTGGTCTACAACACACCATAGCATACATTAAACTCCCTACTGCACTAGCATAAGGAACCTTACTCATCTGAGTTCTTTCTTGGCTGTTCTTGGGACACATCTGATTGGATAGCTTCTGATGCTGACCAATTGGTGTAGAAACTGACTTAACTTGATGCATCCTGAATCTCTCTAACACCTTCTTCAGATAGGTAGGCTGACTAAGCTGAATTGCTCCCTCAACCCTACTGATCTCCATCCCCAAGATCACTTTAGCTTCACCAAGATCTTTCATCTCAAACTCCCTTTTGAGAATCTCTTTCACTTGATTGATACTGTTAATAGACTCCCCAGCTATTAACATATCATCAACATACAGCAGAAGATAGGTAATTGAACTCCCAACTCGTCTGAAGTAAACACAGCTGTCATACAAGCTTCTTGCAAAACCAGCTGAGCAAATATACTCATCAAACCATAAGTACCATTGTCTAGGGCTTTGTTTGAGGCCATAGAGTGATTTTCTGAGTAAGCAGACTTTTTCTTCTCCATCTTCTATGTCCAACCCTTCTGGTATTTTCATGTAGATCTTCTCATCTAAGGTCCCATGAAGAAATGTTGTGGTCACATCCATCTGATGCAGCTCCAATTCATATTGAGCAACCATAGCCAACAAGATTCTGATGCTACAATGCTTAACAACAGGAGAGAAGATTTCATTAAAGTCAATACCTTCTTTCTGTGTAAATCCTTTAGCTACAAGCCTTGCCTTGTACCTAATCTTGCCACCTCTCTGAGCCTCCACCTTCTTCTTATAGATCCACTTACACCCAACAAGTTTCTTGTTCTTAGGTCTCTCAACAATCTCCCAAGTCTGGTTTTTGTTAAGAGATAATAGTTCTTCCTCCATAGCAACTAACCACTTCTCTTTGTCATGGCAGTTTATGGCTTCTGTGTAAGTTTTAGGCTCCAGAGACTCCACCTTAAGAGCTGCACATAATGCAAATGATACTATGTCAGCTTATCCATACCTTTGAGGTGGGTGGACTTCTCTTCTGGTTCTGTCCCTAGTGAGCTGATAGTCATGAAGCTCAGTATCACTATGAGTAGTCTCCTCCTCATCTGGATCAATCTGATCTTCAGTTACTGTTCTGGTTTCAACATGCTCCACCTCAACCTGTGTCTCATCTGGTCTGTTGTGTGCTGTACTTGAACTTGCCTCTTCTTTCAATGACATTCTACTTTCATCAAAAGTTACATCTCTGCTGATAATACACTTCTGCATTCCAGCTTCAAGGCACCACAACCTATACCCTTTCACTCCTGAAGGATACCCTACGAACACACACTTCAAGGCTCGAGGCTCAAGCTTATCTTGCTTGACATGGGCATATGCTAAACAACCATAAACTTTCAAATTACTGTACTCAGTTGTATGGCCAGACCATAACTCTTCTGGGGTTTTAAATTGCACAGTTGAGGAAGGGCTTCTGTTTATCAAATAGGCTACTGTTGACACTACTTCTCCCCAAAATACTTTAGGCAATCCCGAGCTGCTCAACATGCACCCGACCCTCTCAAGCAAAGTCTGGTTCATTCTCTCAGCAACTCCACTTTGCTTAGGTGTACCTGGTACTGTTCTATGCCTCACTATACCCTTCTTCTTGCAGAAAACATTGAACTCTTCTGATATGAATTCCAGCCCATTATCAGTTCTCAAATGCTTGAGCTTCTTTCCAGAGACATTCTCAACCTCAGTGAGCCATTCCTTGAACTTTTCAAATGCTTCTGACTTGGATTTCAGGATAGTGATCCATACCTTCCTTGAATAGTCATCTATGATAGACATGAAGTATCTCCCACCACTTCTGGTCTGATTCCTAGCTGGCCCCCATAAATCTGAATGGACATAGTCCAAAATTCCTTTGGTAGAGTGTGAACTCTTCCCAAACTTCAATCTCTTGGATTTCCCAAGAATGCAGTGCTCACACAAATCAAGCTTTGTGATCTTGTCACCACCTAGCAATCCTTGCTTACTTAGCTCAAGTAGGCCCTTCTCTCCTACATGACCTAATCTTCTGTGCCACAACATTGAGTTGTCTTGCACCCTTGCCACATCTGATCTCCCAACTACTGTTCCTCCCTTAAGAAAGTAGAGATCTTGCCTTCTCTCACCTTTAAGAACAGTAAACTCCCCCTTTGAAACTCTGAGCTCTCCATCTTCTGACTGGAATTTGTAGCCCATTGAATCCAGCATACCAAGAGATATCAAATTTCTCTTGAGTTCAGGAACATACCTGACCCTCCTGAGAATCCTCACTACTCCATCATACATCTTCAAGTGTACTGTACCTTCACCTTTGACTTTGCAAGTGTGATCATTCCCTAACAACACAGAACCTCCATTCTGATGCTTAAAATCATGAAACCAATCTCTCCTTGGAGTCATGTGGAAAGAACACCCTGAATCTAAAATCCAATCCTGATGTTCTTTAGTGGAAGTGATGGATAGGGACTGAGCTGACTCATAGCCTTTCTGTTCCTTATCTTCTTGGGTTTGATTTGCTTGATTCTTATCAACAGGGTTCTTGGGACCAGCTTTTCTCATAAGCTGTCTGTACTTGTAACAAGTACTCTTAAAGTGTCCAGGTTTGTTGCAGTGGTGGCACACTACTTCCCCTTGATTTGACACAGCTGATTTTCCCTTATCAGCTCCTTTGGGTTGACTAGACCCCTTCTTGGAGACAGATTTCTTCTGACCTCCCTTAATTGCCAATCATTCTCCACCACTGCTCTTATCTCCTTGAGATGTTTTATTATGCAGCAGCTTGGACTTGACAGCCAAGATCACACCCTCCAATGTGATTTCCTTCTTTCTACCATACAAGATGGTGTCCTTTAGGATTTCAAAGGACTTAGGATTTCAACAAGATAAGAGCCTTATCCCCTTCTTCAAGCTTGATATCCAAATTCTCCAGATCATCAAGTATCTTGTTGAAATCATCTAGCTGCTCCGTAATGGGTTTGTCATCACCCATTCTAAAGGCATACAGCTTCTGTTTCGAATAGAGTCGGTTAGCAAGAGTTTTCACCATATATAACTTCTCAAGTTTATCCCAAACCTCCTTCGCTGTCTTCTCTTTAGCAACCTCCCTCAAGACCTTATCTCCAAGGCATAGTAGGATCGTGCTTCGAGCTTTTTTGAGCAACTTGCTCTTTTCAGCCGCAGCTGCTGCAGTTTCTTCTTCTGCAGTCTCTTTGGATTCTTCGAGAGCCTCGAATAATCCTTGCTGTTCAAGGAGGGCCTGCATCTTGACCTTCCACAGCCCAAAATCTCCCGTGCCTGTAAACTTCTCTATATTGTACTTGGTAGAATTCCCCATCTTAGATCTGCTGCTACTTCAGTTTCCCACAGACGGCGCCAATTGTCAAGTAATTCGGGTCGATTAGACGTCTCCAACCAAGTAGAATACTTGAAGATAGAAGAAATAACTGCTCTCGGATAGTAATTCAAAAAGTAATCAACGAGACAAACAGCACACAAGAATTTAAGTGGTTCGATCAATGTGATCTACATCCACTGGACCAGACGAGTACTTCTTTGATTGATAAAGAATGTTTACACACTCATTCACTCGAAATAGGATATTTCCTCACTTCACTCGTGAACTCACACAACTCAAAGATTACAAAACGTACTACAATTCCATCCAACCTTTACAATGTACACATACAAGAGTATATAAAGACCAAAGGTAGTTGCTGCTGTTAGGAACTGTTTTGAGTAGTTATCAACCGTTTGCAACCACTTGTAACAACCCATGTGCTCTGTTATTGCCCAACTGAAATGGTAGTTATGCCCTCAAGTAGTTGTAACTGTAATACAGCTAGTTAAACTAACTAACTTCCAGATCAGAAGACTTGTCCATAAAGATCAGAACACTACTTAGTGTGCTGATGCTCAACTCTTCTGTTCCTGTGATCAAAAGTTAACTCTGCTGATAGACTTCATACTGTGCTGATCTTAACTGCACTGACCAAGTACTGTGCTGACCCAAGTACTGTGTTGATCTGGTACTGAGCTGATCTAGTACTGTGCTGATCTTACTGTGCTGATCTAGCCAACTCTGCTGAACTCTAAGCATCACCTTCTCATCTGATTGAAACCCTTCAACTCATCTGATAAGGCCTAAGTTATCTTATCTGATCCTATCAGCACACTACTCACTTAGTGTGCTGATTCTGAGATTATGAGATAACACTCACATAATTGAATTAGCAATTACGGAGTACATCATTTATCTATATTTTAAAGTTTGACCATTTGTCATAAGGCAATCTTGTTTTATTTGCATTGTGGTCTATCATTTGCTCATTTTAGATTTTTATAAGATAAGAAGTTTACATTCACGCATGATGAGCGACCTTTCAAGAGATGACATGGTGAAACTTATGGTGTCAAATCAATTGTTTTGATGTATAGTGCTGATTTTTAAAAAATGCTTTTGGTGCGATGTATAATTTGGGCATAGTTTCTTCTACTACAAAAGAGAGTTTTTCAATAGCTGGAGAAGTTTAGCAACTTAACGTCCTCATTCAAGACGCTGAAATGACTAAGAAATATTTAAAAGAGATACTATAATCTTTGGGTTGCTCTTCTTAATTTCACTCATATATTATGGAGATAATAGAGGACCAAGATCGACTAGACCATGAAAAGATTCAGGGTTTAGTAGAAATTTATATATGTAGCTACACAAAATTCATTTTTCGAATTTTTTTAATAAGAACGAAATAGATTAAACCGTAAACCGTATTATGTAAAAATATAGTTCATAGACATGATTTAGGGATAGTCTGCCACACCTATTTAGAATTAGAAGGAAGCAATTATACCGGAAATTGTTGTGTTGCATTCATTTTCATTCATTTTATCTTCACTAGAAAGGTAAAGTAAATTGATATTTCTGAATCAACTCCATTACAATAACACTTACAGTATGCACATTATATATAAAATAAGCAACCAACATGCTTCATGTAACAGAAGTACTGATTCTGATCATCAAATATCACACGACATTCTACAAAACAGACATGAAGAGTGTTGTACACCGGCACACTATTTGTAGTTTACTTGTCACTAAGCGAAGCATCACATTAACCTTTCTGTACTGTCACTAATCTTATGGTATTCAATGTTCTATTTCTATTAATTTCCATAATTTCATAGTTAATATTAAAATTCTGGGTAAACACCTCAAGATTTGAGGTGCCACCCGACCTAGTGTAAATTAAAGAGTGAATATGTGCCGACATGCATTATCTAATTACTAAATTATTAAATCATAGAGAAAAAAAAAACATGAGTTTTTTCACTCGGGTTATACTTCCTCTATTCAACAGTTTGCACTATTTTCTTATTCGTTCGTTTCACAATTTTTTGCACTTCCTAAAATGGAAACTTTTTCATAAGCCCCACCCTCACAAAATTTATATATTTACACAAAATGTCATTACTTTTATACTTATTCTAACCACTCTCTTTATTTTATTCATATTAGTTTACAAAATTATCCTTAACACTCCAATCATTAGTTTACAAAATTATCCCAACACTCTAATCATTACACCTTTTTCTTAATTAGTGTACTCATTTTGTTGTGCAACACATGGACGGAGGGAGTAGCAATTACCAAGACCACAAACGTAGAGCTATATGATATTTGTCCCAATAGCTTTTTGGACAATATGGAGGTCTTATGGGGCATTTAAATTGCTTTATCTTCAAACTCTGCCTTCCACCACACAAATATTGCAAGATAAAACATTAATAAAATAAAATAATTAATAAATAAATGTCAAAGTCTTGTATGTACTCAAGTACACCGTATATTTGAGTAGACTTTGATTAGTCAAATGTTGACCGTTGATCGGTCAACGGTCAAATTTTGACTTTTTTTTAAAAAAAAATTTCGATTTTTTTTTTCAATTTTTTTTTTCGATTTTTTTTTGAAAAAGTGTATGTTATTATAACTAAAAAGTGTATCTTTATTTTTTTAATTGTGTATGTTACTATATTGAAAAGTGCAACATTGTTTTTAATGAAAAATGTATGTTATTATAACTGAAAAGTGTATGCTAATCATACACATTTTGGTTATTTGTACTTGCACTTTTATAATCTAGATAAATTGTTCCTAATTTTTTTAAAAAATTGTTATTAATTTCACACATTTTATTATTGGGAAAATTGCATTTTTAGTCCTGTAAAAATATTTCTAAATCACTTTTAGTCCTGATATTTGAAAGTGGTCCTTTTTTATGCAATATTGGTCCTGTAAGTTAAATTTTGGATGGAACCGTTAGTTTAAAAAATAATATTAATATAAATAAATAAATTATATACAATCAAATATATTCTTAAATTATAATTTAATTTGAAAATATATATATAGAATTTGGTATAATATGAAAATACAAAAAAAAAAAAAAAATCAAAATCAAATACTCTGTAATAATTTATCTAGAATCTGATTTTTTTTTTTAAATATATTTTTGGAATATAATTAAAAAAATACAAGTAAATTTTTCAAATCAAATAATAATTTAATGTAAATTATGAAATTACTCTAAATAATTTTTGAATAAAAATTAATAAAAAAAAAAAACAGTTATATAAAATGTGGAGTATAACTTGAAGATAATTTATATAAAATCTGAATATTAAATTATTATCAAATAGAATTAAAAAATATTGATTACAAATATTTAAAATGTAAATTCAGAAAACAAAAATTCAATAAAAAACTAAAGATAATACAGTAATAAATATAAAGCAAAATATATACACAGTGTATATGTATATATCTTCCCCTCCACTGGCCTCCAGGACGTGGTCTTCTTCTCGCCGGCGAGTGCCCCAGCCCCGATCGCCGCCAACGACGCCACTCTGGTTCCATTCTCGTCATCACCTTGCCTTCACCCATCACCACACCTCAACCCAGTATTCTTCCTAAATCTCATAAAAATCTGACTACAAAAAATTTGAATCCGGTCACGAAATTCATAGAGGCTACCCACTCGCCTCGGGTCAATTCTAAGAATCAAAGCCCTTTATCAATTTTAAATTTCTATCTCTCCTTCATCCCCAATTTTGTGAAGTTTAATCGTAATTTTTTTCAAATTTTTACTGTTTTTTCAACTATGTTTTTATGAACTTTTATATTTGTGTTAATGTTTGGATTGCCCTATTTCTGCCGGTGATTGGGATGTAGCTGTGGTGATTGGGATGTCGCCGGAAATTTCTGCCGGGAGGAGACGCCGGAAAGTTCGAGGGGGACTAAAATTTTAATAATTTCAACATTTGTATTATAATTATAAATTATTTAATTGATTTTAATAAAAAAAAAATTGTTGTTAACGGAACGTTAGACTCACTCATCATTTCTGTTAACAATTAACAGAAGTATTTTATAGGATCAAAAGTGTAGATAAAAGGACCAGAAGTGATTTGAAAATTTGATGTAGGTGGGATTCGAACACTCTTATAATCTAGATAAACTATTCCTAATTTTTTTTTAAATTGTTATTAATTTCACACATTTCATTATTTGATCTTGCGGATTCGAATGTTGGTGGGATTCGAACACTCTTATAATCTAGATAAACTATTCCTAATTTTTTTTTTAAATTGTTATTAATTTCACACATTTCATTATTTGATCTTGCGGATTCGAACACGTGACCTTGTGGTAAAAAGTTCAAGGAGCGACCACTAGGCTATAACAGTTAATAGTTAAATACGCATGCAATATTATATGTATGCGCATGTGACCGGGTACAAGTGGACTCAAGTACACCGTGTACTTAAGCACACAGCAGCCCTACCCTAAATAAATTTAGTGCAATTTAAAATTAAAGAAATTAACAAATTCAACTACCATTCATATTCACTTCATCAATCATTTTTTTAATGGGGCTAAATTTTTTTATTTATATAATATTTCTACATGCACTACAAAAAAATTGAGATTTAGTTTAAATTTCGTTTCTAATAAGGAACGGGCGTTGAGACCGACGATGAACGACCCGTTTTAATTCGGGTCAAGAATATTCCCGTATAATCCCGATCCGGGTCAAGAATATTCCCGTATAATCCGTCAATATTTTCGTTCCTAATTAGAAACGACGTTTCGTCGTCTCTAAATATGTATCTAAATGAGGAACGACCCCGTTTTACATCTCAATATTTTCGTTCCTAATTAGAAACGACGTTTCGTCGTCTCTAAATATGTATCTAAATGAGGAACGACCCCGTTTTACATCCAGGTCAAATCGATTTTTACCCGAAGCCCGAACTCATCCCAACCCGAAGCCAACCCTAAGCCTGAACCCAAACACAGTCCAACCAACAACCCAAAGCCAACCCCACACCCACCCCCTCCCAACTATTTAAATGACCATTTATTTGGTCTGTGTGGGAATTGAACCCTGGTGGGTGAGTGTCAGCAATGGGCACCCGCCACTTGGACAAATAACTCTTTTGTTTTCTCTTTTAATATTAATTATATAAGTACAATATATTCTTATGTTAATTTTTTTAATTCATTTAATTTATTTTTTAACATATATTCAAATTGTAACTTTTAAATTTGTAAACGTAATTTTTTGTTAGGAATTTCTAAATTGAGTATGTATTCAATTTTGAATCATTTAATAAATTAATTTCACATATATAATTTTGACCCTAAAGTTGTCTGTTGCTCCCTTCATTTTGATTTCAATTTGTATTTGTATTTTGATTTCAATTGATATATTTGGTTTTTCTTTCCTAAATCACGAATTTTATTATCTTGTTATTGTACTATTTTGTTGCACTCCATAATTTCTATTTGGGATTATATTTTTTTAGTTCATTAAGTTACCACAATTTTGAATTTAGTCCATCAGTTACCACTTTTGAATTTAGTCCATTAAGTTTCAATTTATTTTGATTTTGATCCAGTTACCTGCTACAGCAGGTTTAATAGGTCATTTTTTAAAACACACCCCAAATGTTGAACACACCACACTAAAATTTAAAAATCATTTTTTATTACTATACACACCCCCAACTATTTCCTATTTAATAAATTACCAAAAATAAGAATTCTTTTTATTAATAAAAAATGATTTTTTGGGGTGTGTATAAAAAATAGTAATAAAAAATGATTTTTTAATTTTAGTGTGGTGTGTTTAACATTTGGGGTGTGTATAACATTTTATGGGGTGTGTTTTAAAAAATGATCTGTTAAACCCGCTGTAGCAGGTAATTGGACCAAAATCAAAATAAATCGAAACTTAATGGACTAAATTCAAAAAGTGGTAACCTGATGGACTAAATTCAAAATTGTGGTAACTTAATGGACTAAAAAAAAAATATAATCCCTTTCTATTTCAATGGATACATTTGTTTCCCCTCCATTTTTAGAGATATTTTCAAAATAAGTTTCTACAATATATTTTTCATAATCCGAATTTGATCTCTATAAATTAGATTCAACTTAATTTGTCGGATCTCAAATTCAAATTTCGTGTTAAAATTGACTGTTTAGAGACGGTGGTATCCGTATCTAAAACTCTCGAAACTAAAAGTCGTATCTAATCCGTTTATAAAGAGAGACGGTTTTATTTTCGATTTCAAATCTCGATTTTTTAACAAATCCGTACCTATTAGAGACGGATTAGGTGTCCGTCTCAAAATTTCGGTATCAAAATCAGGTTTTTTTGTAGTGATGGAATAATTGCAAACGTGTTTAAAAAATATTAAAGTAATACAAAAGTGATTCCCTTAGCTGACACGTGAGTCTGCCCCTGGTCATCTGTTTACCTGTTATTTTTTATTTAAGGATTGAATTAGGACCCCTTTCATGTTACTTGTGTTTACCTGTTACTTTCTTTTTTGTATTTGTGTTTACCTGCAAATATTTTCCGATTCCTAGCATCCCAAATGTGCCACAATGTCACACACCAAATGCATTTCAAAATGTATTTCTTTCTCCCGATGCCCGGCCAGAATACCTCCAATTAAACTGAAGAAGACGTGCCGCCAGGCTGGAAGAAGGTGGCGAGCTGTTGTTAAACCATGTGTTATGAAGCCGCCATATCTTACCTGCCCAACTACACTCGAAGAAGAGATGCTGTATATATGCATGTTATCTTTAGTAACTCGGTGCGTGTGGCCAAGCAAGCCCTGAGTATTTTGTTGGAGTTGATCTGTTCCAGATGATCCGGAGCGCCTCTAGCACATTGTCTTGTAGGATTTGGGTCTGTGCTGCGATCCCTTGACTTCCGTACGCTGATTTAGGAGTGTATATGCCGTCCTTGGTCAGCTTCCATCTCCAGGTATCCGAGGCTGATGTCTGCAAATTAATAGTTTCCATGCAACCAATTAACTGTACAGCTGTTGGGCTAAAGTGTCTTCCCAAGAGAATAAGGCCCTCCTCCATACTATATTCCACTTCCATATGCCATTAACTTAAAAGAGAAGCCATGAACGAATTCCCAAATTTAATTTGCACGGATAAGATTACTATAAATTAAATAGCTAGAAGAGAAGCCATGAACGAATATCCGCTGCCACCGGAGGTCCCGTCACACGTCATCTCCTCCACGCTTGGGACTTTTTTTCCTTCCTCGTCCCTGACAACAACCACCTCGATCCAAAACCCTATAGTATTAATGCATCATCTCTCTTTAATTGACCTATAGACTATATATATATGTTCAAGAATTAATGTGTATGTTCAAGATTGATGTACTGTTTTGCAGTGATTCCCGTTTCTGCTAATAGGTATCCAATTTTGCTTTTCTTCTTTCACTCATGATTAGTTTCTGAGTTTTTAATGATTTTGTGCATTGTCCCTTCTTCTCAATTTTTTTGTTCTTCTTCTTTCTCAAGGCATGCATATGATTATTTTCTAATGATTTGAATATTTAATGTATAATTCCTGAAAAATTCGCAAGCGCTTCTCCTCTGTCCTGTCCTCAGTGCTCAGAATTGTACGTGCATTTGTGCTCAATGTCCATTTTATTGGAAGGAAAGGTACATTATTCAGCCCATTAAGAACGACAATATATATTCTCACTGTTTTATAGAAATTGATAGTAGTTATGAATTAACATAGATTTTGAAGTTATTAAAAAGAAACTGAACTCATGAAATTATACATTAATTTCTCCACTCAAGTTAGTGTTGAATAACAGCTCTCCTATAGGTTAATTTAAGTAACTTATATAGATTTTGAGGATTCTCTTGAAGAAGATTTGGTCCTTTAATTTGTGAATCGATTTCTTCAATTGCAATGTCTTCTCTATTGGTTCTTACTATTTAAATGGGTTGTACTCCAAATTGAACACTAAGTTGTAATATGCACAATCTGGTATGAGATCTCGGATAATTTTTAATAGTATAACTTAGTCAAATATTCTATCCCTTAATTTATGCCATTAAATATTTGACCTTCCCTGTATAGTTTAGGAAGATTACAACTCGTTTGTGTATATATTGTAATCACTCCTTGTAAATCTCCTCAATGAATATCAATCATTTACATTAACATGGTATCAGCCTTTTGGCAATAGAAACCCTAAAAATTTGTTCTTAATTCCCTTCTGTTCATCTCCCTCTTCCCTGCGGTCATCATCTTTCTGCCATGGCTCCTTCCTCTCCACCTTCTTCCTCATCTACTGATAAACTCCCATTTGCCACACTTATTGGTCGATCCTTTTCTCCGTCTCCCCATGGTGGTCGCGGCAACACTTCGAAATCTGGAGCCGCTGCAAATACGTGTCCAGATCGTTTTAATCAGTCTATTGATCCAGCAGCAAACATTGTCGAAGCTCTGTCTACTGCTTGTACTATCTCAGACCTTGCCGTCTCGGATTGGTACTTGGATACAGGATCCTCCGCCAACATGACACCTACAACACATATCTTGGACTCTTCTTCACCGTATACAGGTTCGGATTCTGTTATTGTTGGAAATGGGGCCTTATTGCCTATTTCACATATTGGGACCTGCAATTTAAATTCTTCTCTAAAATTGTCAGATGTTTTGGTTGTTCAGGGTCTCACTAAAAATCTATTATCAGTGAGCAAATTGACTGTTGATCTTCTTGTTGATGTGCTATTTTCTGATGATTGTTTTAAAATTCAACACCGGATAACACGGGACATTTTGGCTCGAGGCAAGCGTAGGAATGGCCTCTATATTTTGGATAATGTTAAATTGGCATTGGTTGCAGCTAATAAACCCAAAGCTTCATTCGAGTTGTGGCACTCGCGCTTAGGGCATGTTTCATTTGATGTTATTTCATTTTTACAGAAACTTGGGAGCATATCTGTTACTGCTTTATTACCCAAACCTATTATTTGTGACTCATGTGAAAAAGGCTAAAAGTAAGTGTTTGCCATTTGGTTTGGATGAGAAACGCTCTTTATCTGTTTTAGACATTGTTCATTGTGATTTGTGGGGTCCTGCGCCCGTTCTTTCAGATGATGGCTATCGTTATTATGTTATTTTTGTGGACGACTATTCCAGATTTACTTGGTTTTATCCTTTGCGCCAGAAATCCGAGTTTTATTCTGTGCTCTTACAGTTCACTACCTTTGTTGAGAATCAGTTTTCTACAAGTCTTAAAACATTTCATAGTGATGGGGGCACAGATTTCACAAATAATAACATGCAAAAGTTTTTTCGTGACAAGGGAATTCGTCATATTCTTTCTTGTCCATATACACCTGCTCAAAATGGCAGGGTAGAGGGCAAGCATACACATGTCACTGAAACTGGTCTAGCAATGCTTTTTCATTCTCACACCCCCATGAAGTATTGGGTTGATGCTTTCAGTAGTGCTGTGTACATCATAAATCGGTTGCCAACCACGGTTCTAAATGGGAAGTCGCCTTTTGAGTTACTTTTCTCTACTACTCCAAACTTCGCCATCTTTCATCCTTTTGGTTGTCGAGTTTATCCGTGCCTCCGAGATTATAATGCAAATAAATTTGAGCCCCGTATCACGGCTTGTATTTTTCTCGGTTATAGTAGCTCATACAAAGGGTTTCGTTGCTATGATCCGGTAACCTTCCACACTTATATATCACGTAATGCTAAGTTTGATGAGTCATTTTTCCCGTTCTCAAATTCATTGGACAGGTCAGACTCTTCATCTTTGCCTGCTTCAGAATTTTTTGAACCGCCTAGTTTGTTTGGTGCACGCCCTCCACCTCCTATTGCACCTGCAAAGCTCCATGCTCCACCTCCATGCTCCTTATGCGAAGACCCGATCACAATCATTACACCTGGGACAGACACTTCTCCATCCACTCCAGACCATGCTCCATCTAACTCTCCTGTTGTTGTTCCAGAATCAATTGTACCACCTGCTCCTGTTGTTACACCTCCTGCTCCGGTTGTTGCACCGTCTGCAACTCATTCAATGCAAACCCGAGCTAAGTCAGGTATCTATAAACCGAAGCATGTGACTTATTATGCTCATACTGGTTTGTTTAATGCGCTTGTTACTGTTAGTGAGCCTCGTGGCATTAAAACAACTCTTAAACATCCCAAATGGGTTGCTGCTATGAATGAGGAGCTTGCTGCTCTTCATTCCAATAACACTTGGGACCTCGTTCCTCGGCCTCCTGACACAAATGTGGTGGGGTCCAAATGGGTTTTTCGAACGAAGTTCTTAGCTGATGGATCTATTGATAAACATAAAGCCAGACTTGTAGCTCAAGGTTTTACTCAATTTCCGGGGTTTGACTACTCGCACAACTTTAGTCCAGTGGTTCGGGCATCAACAGTTCGGATTGTACTCTCTATTGCAGTGCTCCACAATTGGCCTCTACATCAGTTGGACGTTAAAAATGCTTTCCTAAATGGCATTTTGACGAAACCTGTGTTTATGGAGCAGCCCCCTGGTTTTATTGATGCAAAGTTCCCAACTCATGTTTTTCGCCTCAAAAAAGCGTTGTATGGCCTTAAGCAGGCTCCTCGTGCCTGGTTTCAAAGGCTAAGTGACTTTCTTCTAAGTGTTGGGTTCGTTTGCAGCCGCACTGATTCCTCTTTGTTCATCTTCATTCAAAGATCTACCACTTTATATCTTTTGGTGTATGTCGATGATTTTATTCTTACAGGGAACTCTCCATCTGGATTGAAATCTTTTCTGGCACGTCTTCGACAAGAGTTTGCAATCAAGGATCTGGGAAAACTAAATTATTTCTTGGGTCTGGAGGTCACTTATACCCCTTCTGGGATTTTTCTAAATCAGGCAAAGTACGCCCGTGATATCCTCAAACGTGCATCTTGACACGTGGTCTTACCAACACGTTCCCCTCAAGTATAAGAGGTTCGTGTGTAATAAAAGCAAGGCCCGGTTAAATTATCGATCCGTGGGACTAGTATGTGAAAGTAGCCTTAGTGCTATGCATTGATCTTTGAATATAATGAAAATTCATGTTTTGTGCAAGGAAATGTAAATGAAACTCACAAATAGCAACTAATGATAAGCAATAATTAAAGATATGATGATAAAAATCAAGTGAGAGAGGTAGTGTTCGGATGTTCGTCCTTGTGTGGAATCGATGTTAAAAATCGAAGTCTATGTGTAATTCATTGGATGGAATTTGGTAGAAGCAATCGCTAAGGCATATATCGAGCAAGCACCTAGGATCGAGAGGATGAATAGAAGTTTTCTTACCCGGGTAATTACACGACTAGGGGGTTCGACTCTACCTAATTTATACTAAACTAATCCCTAGTTATGTTTTTCCACTTGAATACTAACAACCAAGCTCCTATGGCCTTCTCACTAATCAATTAAATGTTAATTAAAGCAATTAATGTAGATAAATGGGGTTCTAATGAAATTTACCCAACTCTCGTTGCGATAAACCAATATTAACTCATTAACTCGATTCCCAACCCTCGATTATACTATCTACCCCGATTAACCAACTCTCGTTGCAGTTATCGAGCTTCCAATACAACCTAATAATTGAGTTCTTGTAAAATGATCTCTCAAAACCCATAAACCTAACCAATAAACCTACCAACGAATTCCACAATTGAAATCAAGCTAAAACATTAATTCCATCACAATTCTACAACACCCAAACACCGAAATGCTTAGCCCATGGCTAATTTAATGAAATTAAGGAAGAAAAGAGAGATAAACAACAAACCCATGCTTAATAACACAAAATTCTTGAATAAAAGTAAAGGTATCACCTCTTTGATTGAAAATGTAGACAAAACCTTAAAGTGCTTCAATGGAGTCTTCAATCCTTGCTTGAAAATGAAATTACAACTCAAATTAACAACTAAACTATGAAATTCCACTCAATTCTATGCTAAACTAAGGAAAAATGAGCTAAGATGGTGAAGTTTGGATGTTAGGGAGCTTCAATCCTCTTCTAATGGCTGCCTCCTCATTAAAAACGAATTTGTGGCCTTTTATACCCTCCCCCTCGAGCTTGGCACGTGTCCCTAGGTCTAATTTGGAAGAGGGCAAAAAATGAGCAGTGACTCGGCCGAGTGAGCTCACTTGCTGAAACTCTCAGATTCGGCCGAGATGGCTCACTCGACCGAGTGTTCAAAAAATCGAAATTTGCAGTTTTGGCCCGACTCGGCCGAGTTGGGCTCACTCGGCCGAGTGGAACTCTGTCCTTACTTTCGCTTTTGCTTTGTGCATAACTTTTGATTCGGAGGTCCGATCGGCTTGATTCTTGTTTCATTACGACCCTCTCTTCGACTTATTTCATGTGGTCCACTCATTCAAATGATCCAACGGCTGGATTTTTAGTGATTTGATTCAAAACACCCCATTTACCTAGAAATCAAGCAAGAATGTTTGTGTATCAAAATTTCAAGAATTAACCAACAATCACACGATTCTTGCAAGAATAACTTGATATTTAGAGCACAATTCATCCACAAATTAGAGCAATCTCACAACAAATAACCCCCCCAAACTTAAAGACTTGCTTATCCCCAAGCAAAGAAAGAAAAGAACAAAGGAGAGTGATTGTGAAGAATTTGAACTATGGATTCAATTAAAGCAATGATATGATCAAGTGAGCTTCCAATGAACCATTATCAACCATGAACTCCCCTACCAACTTCATGTAAGTTGTGATTAAAACAAAGCAAAATCAAGCACTTGATTCACAATCCTCACAAGAAGTGTTTCTCTCATTCACACAAGTAAATTGAGGTTATGCTTTCACTCATCAATTGAATCACATCACATAATCACCATAAGCTTGCCACAAATCTCATCTATCTACCACTTTGTTATGCTTCACAATAGGATCAAAAGGACTTTGATTTGGACGTAACGTTGGCTCTTTGGAGACGGTAGGAAGAATTTGGAAAATGTGACTCGACTAGTGGAGGACAACGAACAATTTTTTTCTTTTCATTTTTCTCATTTCATTCAAAACAAACCATCCATCATCCTCACTTTTCTTTTCATTCTCAAGAATTTTCTTCCTTTGTTTCTTTCAAGAGTCCACTTTTGCTCTTAAGCACATGTTTTTGGGAGATCCCCTCTTTGATTTTTTATTTTTCATTCTTTTCACTTTCTTTTCTAGGGGCTCCCATTTTCTTATCCTTTTCTTTTGTTTCTCATCTTTTCTTTGTTTATTTGCTCAAACACCCCACACACATATCAATCAAAACTCATGTTTTTCCACTTTTCACTTGTCCTCCACTCGTAAAGGGCAAAGGCTTATAAAGTTCAAGAGGTTAAACATTGTAGGTTGCCAAAAGATGAAGTTTTAAGGCTCAAATTGGCTAACTACGGAATTTTTTTTTTGGTATGGGAATATTTGGCTAAGTGACTATTAATAACAAAAGATGGCCTAGATCATATCCCATTGTTTCACACACTTGTGGTTTCAAGCAAGACGTATGGCAAGTTCTAGAATTATAGACAATGATCAATCCACTCTCAAATAAACAACCAGATCATGATTGGTTCAAGGATCAATTCTCACCGGGTTTTCAAAGATGTGAATACAAGCATCATCATAAGCCTAGTTCTTCTCACAACACACATTCAAAAGGTAAGTTCATCCATGAGTCAACTTTCATCACATAGAATCTCACAACACCAATCATTCAATCAACATTCACCCATAATCCAAAATTAATTCACCATCAACACTATATCACACATAATTTCACCATCATGAAAATCAATCAAGAGCACACAACAATCCAATATTCTAAGTAAATCTCAATCACCTCTTGCATGTGCTCATATGCAATAAACTCCAAGTACAAAAATAAAAGAAAAATTTCCCTACCCCCCCCCCAAACTTGAGAATTGCTAAGCAATCCAAGTTTGGGAAAGGGTGTACCTTCCATGATGGCTATCACCTCCTTTTCTTTTTCTCACTCCATCTCTTCAATGATTCCACTTCCATTTCTTCTTCACCCCTTAGACCACACGTCCATACGAATGTACCTACAAAAATCAAGCTCACCCACCATAAAAAAGTAACAACTAGAAACATAAAAGAAAACTACACTATGAAAGCAAGTAAAAATGGGTTGCCTTCCATTTAGCGCTAAGTTTAACGTCTTCAAGCCGGACGTAACTTATAGAGTTCAAAATTCCTCTTTCATCTTAACACCACCAACTTCTTTTGAAGAAGAAGCATAGTGGTGCTTCTTTGCTTTGTTCTTCATTTTCTTCTTCTTGTCATACCAATCCTTCACTTTCTTCTTTAGAACTTTCGAGCTTGGATCAACTCTTTTCTTAACTTTTCTTCCTAGTTCACAAAGAAAGTTAATATTAGTAACACAAGATTTGTTAGAACAATGTGAATCATTAAGAATTTGAGAAGTGGAGAGTATAGCATTGCTTATGCTTGAGTTTGAGGAATTTTTCATATCCTTCATTACAAATGTCACTTCTTCCTCCTCCACTTTCAACTTGATCTCTCCATCTTTCACATCAATTGTTGCTCCCCCCGTAGCTAAGAATGGTCTCCCCAAAATCAAAGGAATTTCGGGGTCCTCTTCCATATTCATCACCACAAAATCGGCATGAAAGTTAAATTTATCCACTTTCACCACTACATCTTCTACAACCCCTTCCGGGTAAACTATGGAACGATCCGCCAACTGTAGAGTCATGTTGGTTGGCTTCATACTTCCAAGCTTCAAACGATCATACATTGAGAGGGGCATCAAATTTATGCTAGCTCCAAGATCACAAAGAGCTTTCTTCTTTTCTTCATTGTCCAACTCACATACCAATGTGAAGCTCCCGGGGTCTTTCAACTTTTGAGGGAGACTCTTTTGGATTAAAGCACTACATTCCATAGGAAGATTCACCGTCTCACATTCTTCCACTTTTCTTTTCTTTGAAAGAATCTCTTTCATAAATTTTGCATAAGTGGTCATCTCCTCAAGAGCCTCCAAGAAGGGTATATTCACGGTGACTTTCTTGAAAATTTCAAGAAACTTTCCAAATTTCTCATCGAGCTTCTTTCTCATAAACCATTGGGGAAATGGTGGTGGAACAAGTGTTTTTGGAACTCCCCACCCATCACACTCTATCTTCTCTTCATGCTTTGCTTCTCTTGCTTCCTTAGCTTTCTTCCACTTCGGTATCCTTTCTTCTTTCTTTTCTTCTTTCTTCTCTTCTCTTATCCTTATTTCTCCATCTTCGTCTTCATTTGGCATGCTTGGTCCCTCGTATTGAGTGCCACTACGGAGATTAATTGCCATACAACTCTCTCTAGGATTTGCTTCCGTAGTAGAAGGGAACTTGCCTTTTTGATTTCCACCGCTTGAAGAAGCAATTTGGCTCATGTGAAACTCCATGTTCTTCATTTTCTTGGCCATTGAGAGCATTTGTTCATCCAACCTATCTATCTTTTGATTTTGTTGAGCCGTCATTTGATTATTTTGAGCTATGAAAGTGGTCAACAAGTCTTCCAAATGTGGTCTTCCCTCACTGTTTGGTGCACGAGCACCCGGATCAAATCCCGGAGGGAGTGTGAGAGCGGCTTTAGGATTTCCATAAGAGAAGTTTTCATGCTTCCGAGCATTTGGGTTGTAAGGAGGATTTCCTTGGAATTGGGTTTGGGCATGTTGTTGGAAACGGTTTTGATTAGGAGCTTGGTTTGGGAATGGTTGGTGAAAATTTCCTTGAAAATTCCCTTGTTGGTATTGGGGCCTCCCCATGTAGTTAGCATCCTCAACTTGGTTCAACATGTTAGGCATTTCCATTCCCCCACCAAAATTTTCTCTCCTTTGATTGTTCTCCATTAACTCAACCTTGTCCAAGAGCATCTTGATTGTATCACCCAATGATGTGGAGTTATTCCCAATTTGAGCAACTCTATTGGGTCTATTTCCATCCATAGGCCAATCGTAGGTGTTTGTAGCAATTGCTTCAATGATTTCCTTTGCTACTCTTGCACTCTTTGCAAACAATTGCCCACCCGCGGATGCATCAATGTATTGCCTTGAAGAAAGCCCCAATCCATTGTAAAAGAAGCTAATCGTTTGCTCTTCCGCAAACCCATGTTGAGGACACCTCCTCAAAAGACTTTGGAATCTCTCCCATGCACTATAGATGCTTTCATTCTCCCTTTGGAGAAATTGGGTAATCTCGGTCTTGCATTGAAGAGTCTTGGATGGAGGGAAGAACTTCAATAAGAACCTCTTGCTTAGCTCGTCCCATGTGGTTACTCGGTTGTTGATCATTGAGGTAAGACATTCCTTAGCTTTATCTTTCAAAGTGAAAGAAAATAGCCTCATCTTCAAAGTATCCTCATGTACCCCATTGATCTTGACCGTATCCGCATACTCCAAGAATCGGGACAAGTGTTGATTGGGATCTTCAAGTGGCTCACCTCCAAATTGCCTTTTCTCTAGCATTCGAATTAGACTCGGGCTAATTTCGAAGTTGTTGGGCGCAATAGGAGGGCGCTCAATCCCATCATAGTACCTTTGAACCGGGGGTTCAAAATAATCCCGAATGGTTTTCTCTTCCTCATTACCGACTCCACCCTCATTCCCCGCTCCAATGACTTGGTTGTCGACCGGAGGGTGAATGATGTTTTGATTGTTGTTGTTTCCTTGGTTCTCCGCCATTGCTCTCTCTTGTTCAAGTCTTTGATTCCGATCTCGATTACTTCTTCTAGCGGTAGCTTCAATTTCCAAATCAATAGGAATTGGATCAATCCCACTTCCTCTTGTGTTCATGCACCTATAAAATCAACCAAGTATCAATTTCCAAAGACAAGACAAACAAAGAACTTACTAACGAGAAAATAAAATCACTAGTACTCAAGACCAACAAACACTAAGTTACTTAAAAACAAAACTAGTCCCTGGCAGCGGCGCCAAAAACTTGACACGTGGTTTTACCAACATGTTTCCCTCAAGTATAAGAGGTTCGTGTGTAATAAAAGCAAGGACCGGTTAAATTATCGATCCGTGGGACTAGTATGTGAAAGTAGCCTTAGTGTTATGCATTGATCTTTGAATATAATGAAAATTCATGTTTTGTGCAAGGAAATGTAAATGAAACTCACAAATAGCAACTAATGATAAGCAATAATTAAAGATATGATGATAAAAATAAAGTGAGAGAGGTAGTGTTCGGGTGTTCGTCCTTGTGTGGAATCGATGTTAAAAATCGAAGTCTATGTGTAATTCATTGGATGGAATTTGGTAGAAGCAATCGCTAAGGCATATATCGAGCAAGCACCTAGGATTGAGAGGATGAATAGAAGTTTTCTTACCCGGGTAATTACACGACTAGGGGGTTCGACTCTACCTAATTTATACTAAACTAATCCCTAGTTATGTTTTTCCACTTGAATACTAACAACCAAGCTCCTATGGCCTTCTCACTAATCAATTAAATGTTAATTAAAGCAATTAATGTAGATAAATGGGGTTCTAATGAAATTTACCCAACTCTCGTTGCGATAAACCAATATTAACTCATTAACTCGATTCCCAACCCTCGATTATACTATCTACCCCAATTAACCAACTCTCATTGCATTTATCGAGCTTCCAATACAACCTAATAATTGAGTTCTTGTAAAATGATCTCTCAAAACCCATAAACCTAACCAATAAACCTACCAACGAATTCCACAATTGAAATCAAGCTAAAACATTAATTCCATCACAATTCTAAAACACCCAAACACCAAAATGCTTAGCCCATGGCTAATTTAATGAAATTAAGGAAGAAAAGAGAGATAAACAACAAACCCATGCTTAATAACACAAAATTCTTGAATAAAAGTAAAGGTATCACCTCTTTGATTGAAAATGTAGACAAAACCTTAAAGTGCTTCAATGGAGTCTTCAATCCTTGCTTGAAAATGAAATTACAACTCAAATTAACAACTAAACTATGAAATTCCACTCAATTCTATGCTAAACTAAGGAAAAATGAGCTAAGATGGTGAAGTTTGGATGTTAGGGAGCTTCAATCCTCTTCTAATGGCTGCCTCCTCATTAAAAACGAATTTGTGGCCTTTTATACCCTCCCCCTCGAGCTTGGCACGTGTCCCTAGGTCTAATTTGGAAGAGGGCAAAAAATGAGGAGTGACTCGGCCGAGTGAGCTCACTTGCTGAAACTCTCAGATTCGGCCGAGTTGGCTCACTCGACCGAGTGTTCAAAAAATCGAAATTTGCAGTTTTGGCCCGACTCGGCCGAGTTGGGCTCACTCATTGGCCCGACTCTGTCCTTGCTTTTGCTTTGGGAATAACTTTTGATCCGGAGGTCCGATCGGCTTGATTCTTGTTTCATTACGACCCTCTCTTCGACTTCTTTCATGTGGTCCACTCATTGACACGATCCAACGGCTGGATTTTTAGTGATTTGATTCAAAACACCCCATTTACCTAGAAATCAAGCAAGAATGTTTGTGTATCAAAATTTCAAGAATTAACCAACAATCACACGATTCTTGCAAGAATAACTTGATATTTAGAGCAAAATTCATCCACAAATTCGAGCAATCTCACGACAAATCACATCTCTGGAAGACTCCAAACCTGTCTCCACACCTTTGGCGACGGGTTGGCAGCTTTCCACCAACGGGCAACCTTTTTCTGATCGTACTCTCTATCGCTCCTTGGTTGGTGCACTGCAATATCTCACTATTACCAGACCTGACTTGTCATTTGCTGTGAATCTTGTCAGCCAGCATCTCCAAAGTCCCACTGTTGATCACTTTCAAGCAGTGAAGAGGATTCTTCGCTATGTCAAGAGTACCCTATCATTCGGTCTTTCCTTAACTCGTAGCACGTCCTTATCTCTTGTTGCATATTCTGATGCTGATTGGGCTCGTTGTGTGGAAACTCGGAGGTCCGCCTATGGCTATGCCATTTATCTTGGGGGAAATCTTGTCTCCTGGAGTGCAAAGAAACAACCCACTGTCTCTCGTTCGAGTCGTGAATCAGAATATCGGGCTATGGCAAATGCTGCTTCAGAAATTGTTTGTATTCTTCACCTTCTTCGGGAACTTCGGATAACACTTCCGTCCTCTCCATCGCTCAATTCGGACAACAACAGTGCTATATTTCTTAGTCAAAATCCAAGTGCCCACAAAAGGGCCAAACACATTGATATTGACTACCATTTTGTCCATGAGCTTGTTTCTGCAGGTCCCCTCGATATTCATCTCTACTGATCTTCAAGTGGCTGATGTTTTTACAAAGGCTCTACATCGTCCTCTGTTTGAATTTTTTCGGGACAAGCTTCGCGTCGGGCCTCATCCCACGTCTCGCTTGAAGGGGGATAATAGTATAACTTAGTCAAATATTCTATCCCTTAATTTATGCCATTAAATATTTGACCTTCCCTATATAGTTTAGGAAGATTACAACTCGTTTGTGTATATATTGTAATCACTCCTTGTAAATCTCCTCAATGAATATCAATTATTTACATTAACAATTTGCCTTCTATTTCTACCTTTTAGATTGTGGGTTTTAGGTTTATATCGAATAATTTCTAAAAAAAATTGGGTGTGGGATTGATTATATTGGTGCAAATCAATCATGGTTGCAAAAGATTTACCACTACAAGAAATTGTTGAATTGCCTACAAATTGCCTATGGATCTTTATGAATTATTTTACACATTTTCACCCACAGATTTACCAAAGAAAAATTTGATGGTGATTTACCTACAAAATAATTCGTAGGCAAAACTGCATTTTCCTGACGAAACGGTTGTAGGTGAATTTTTTTTTAATTATCAAAAAAAACTTTCCTAACTATTTATATGTATAAATTATTTAATTGTATTACCCACGAAATTAGCTAGCAATTTAAAAAATATGTATTCATCCCACATCGAATAATGAGTAGAATAAATATGAGATGAAAGCATTATAAAAACAATTGTGTTACTAACGAACAAGCATATGAACTTTATTATGTTCCATAACGAATAAGGGGTAGAAAAAACATGAGAGAAATTTTTTATAAAATGGGTCGGATGTGCACCTAATTTTGTAAAATACATTTTTAAAAAGAAGTGTAATCGGTTTTGTGGTTTTTCATCGGTTTGATCTGGTTGAACCAATAAAACTATTTTTTGGCACTTTCAATTTCGAACCGATTCCATGCCCGGTTCATGGTTAGACCGATAGAACCGACTGGTCCGATTTTGAATGAATTTATTTTGTAGGCTAATGCCAAAAAATTAATTTATTAATAAAAAATTCAAAAAAATATATATTAAATATTCTCCAACCGAAATGTTTGTTGCCAAATTTGCCAACGAAATTACCCAACAAAATGTTTCTTAGTTGATATTTACCTACGGAATTTCATTTATTATATATGGTAATCATATTACCACCGAAATGTTGTGGATTTGCTACGAAAATGTGGTAGGTTGCCTACGAATTAAATTTTCGTGGGCAACCAAATTAACTAATAGTGAATTCCATACAAATTGTTTTCGTTGGTATTCCGTAGCAAATATATATAAATGCCTATAAAATTTGAATTATTGCCTACAAAATATTCTCTATTCAATTAATTATTTTCTTGTAGTGATATAAATGAATTGATTGTGTTTACTGGCCTTTTATTTTTTTTTATTTAAGGATTGAATTAGGGACCTGTTACACCAGGTTAAAGAAGTCAATCTTTGACAAGTCAATCCTAGTCATCAGCTTGCGTGGCGACGACTAGTCAACATTATGAAGAAATGTAAGTGTGTGCTCGCCCAAGAGTTGGTGACGAGCACATGCAGAGTTATCTAGAGAAAGCCAAGTATTTATGGCCCTTCAAGAGCGGGCGAGCAGGAGCTTTTCCCATGGAGAAGTTGTGACGACCAGGGTCTCCGACGACCACCATGGCCCCACTCCCTGCCAAGGGCGAGGACGACCACCAGTAAGGCGGTTTAGCATCGAACCGACCTACGAGGAGCATAAAATGCGGTGTCCCATCACCTGATCTGATGGGATCTCAGGGCCAATATATGCCCGCCACGTGTAAAGGCTGGGCAGCCCAAAAATCAAGTATATAATGCCTAAAAGGCTCATTGTAAAGACAAGTTAGATTTCCTACACCAAAACCAAAGCAATATACATCAAAAGCTCTCAAAGCTCTTTAGCTTCTCCAAGAAGCTACTTCCATTGTTCATCATTGTTCTTCACTAAAATCATCATAAACCACCCTTTAAATCTCCTAATACACGTAATAACCCCGATAATAATACATGTTTGTTTAGTCCTCACGAAGTTCACATCCAGATCAACCGATCAAAAGCACGTACAACATGACCCTCTTCAATGTTGCATGTGTTTACCTGTTATTTTCTTATTTGTATTTGGTTTGGTACTTGTGTGTAATATATATTATGACATTTATTATTTGTATTTTCTTCCCAAAACCAAGAAAAAATCCTTTACCAGGACTACACGTAAACGGGATCCAATAGGTTTTTGGACAATATATATGCTGGTCCCGCGTTATCTTCAAACTCTGCCTTAATTTCCACCACAGATATTTCAAGATTAAACACCAATAAAATAATTAATAAATTCAAACAGAAAAAAAGACAATAATGAAGAAGGGGACCCCTTCTTCCCCCACCCCACATTAGCTCCATTCATAAAATAACAAGTACTCCCTCCGTCCCGTGATTATTTGCACACTTTCCTTAACGGGCGTCCCAACATTATTTGCACACTCTAAAAAAAGAAATAATTCACATAATTTGTATCAATATTATCCCTCCTTTATTTTACTTGGACCCACAACTTAACTCAATTTATAACTTTAGTCAAATCTACACCCAATTTAGTCAATGAATTACCAATTATCAATGAATTTCATTTCACACATGTTAGCCGCATGCTCACATTTCCGGTGAGTTTTAAAAAAAATCGGCAAAAATGGCATACATTGAATCAAGTAGAATGTAAATTGGACACTCTAAAATATAAATTGAAAAAGTGAAAATTTAAAGAATATAAACTGTATCAGACCTAAATTAGTGGACATAAAATGAATTTTTCTTACCTACACAGACAAATGTATAAATGTAAATTAAAGAGTACTGAATACATACCGACATGCATTATCTAATAATTAAATTAAATCATATAAAAAAAACATGTGTTTTCAATGAGTTATACCAGTTACCAGGACCACAGACCTAGAGCTATATGATATTATAGCTTTTTGGACAATATGCAGCTGTTTCCTTGGGCATTTAAATTGCTTTATCTTCCAACTCTGCCTTCCACCACACAAATATTGCAAGATAAAACTCCAATAAAATACTGAATAAATTTAAACAAAAAAAAGACAATAGTGCACATATGTATATCAATATTCAAGTTAATTTAAAATATGTACTCCTTCCGTCTCACAATTTTCCACTTTTCTTTTATAAATTTCCCATAATAAGTTTCTCATTCGATTTTTTCCGTTTTTGGTATATTATTTTTTCACTTCCAATCACATCACCTATATTTTATCTATTATTTTATTATACTACATCTCATACTCATCTATTATTTTCTCTCTCACCATCACATCACTTATACTACATCTAATATTTTATCATATTTCTTATTCAAAACATCCAAAAAAAAAAAAGAGAAAACTTGGGATAGAGGTACGTAGTATATATTAATTTCATTCCACACATGTGAGCCGCATGCTCACATTTTCGGTGAGTTTTAAAAAAAAATCGGCAGAAATGACGTACATTGAACCAAGAAGAATGTAAATTTGACACCCTAAAACATAAATTGAAAAATTAAAAATTTAAAGGATATAAACTGCATGAGACTTAAGTTACCGAACTTAAAATGAAATTTTTTCTACATATATTCATGCACTGACAAATGTGTAAATGTAAATTAAAGAGTACTGAATACATACCGACATGCATTATCTAATTATTAAATTAAATCATAGAAAAAAAAAAACATGTGTTTTCCACGAGCTAGTTATACCATTTTCCACGTGAGTCTGGCCCTAATAAAATAATTAATAAATTAAAAAAAAAAAAAAAAAGAGAATAATGAAGAAGGCCACCCCACAGTAGCTCCATTCATAAAATATCAAGTATATTATTAGTGATTTCCCAAAATGCCACGTACAAGATTACTATAAATAGGAGAGAAGCCATGAGCAGGTATCCATCCACACATAGCAAAAAATAAAATTGCAAGTTATAATGGCTTTCTCAAAAACCCAAATTCCCCTCCTCCTCTTCTTGTTGGTCGTATTAACGAACATGGTGGCGTCTCAAACAACCTCCTTCACCTACGATTCCTTCAGCTCAAACTCAAGAGACCTAATCTACCAAGGCGATGCCACTGTTCCCGCATCTTCCTCATTCGTGCGTCTCACAAGAGTCGATGCATCCGGAAGACCGGTGGGTCATAGAGTGGGGCGAGTGGTGTACTCCCCGGCGGTGAAATTCTGGGATACAGGCGTACAAGCGACCTTCGAGACTACCGTAAAATTCAACATCACTTCGGTTAATAATGATCCGGGTGACGGGCTTACATTCTTCATTGTTCCGGTTGGGTCTGGCATCCCTAACCCTTCTACTGGAGGGAGTTTGGGGATCTTCAATCTTCATACGGGCACTGCTCCCTCCGTCTTTGCTGTCGAGTTCGATATCCACTTTGGCGGAGATAATACTTGGGATCCCAGATACCGACATATCGGAATCGACATCAACTCCAGAGTCTCCAGAGCCGTTTCCAGGTTTGAAGACTCACTCGTGAAAATGGTGACTGCACGCATAAACTACGAGCCAAACACTAGAACCATAACTGTCGTCGCCGATTACGGCTCTAGAAATGCCACCCTCACCCACCGTTTTGACCTCAAGACCATTCTTCCTAAGAATGTTCAAGTCGGAATCTCTGCTGCCACCGGAGGCGCTGTCGCACTTCATGACCTCCACGCTTGGTACTTCACTTCCTCCCTCGTCTGGGACGGCGCCAACGTCGACAACCAGCTCGACAGTATTGCATGATCTGTCTTTAATTTTATGTGTTAATAAGGACTCTCGATCAGTCCGCCGTTCAAATGTGTATGTGTTATCTTATGTGCCGTCGTGCAATTTATGATTAAATAAAAGCCCTACTTATATTTCCCTCGGAACTTCCTTAATCTATTTATTTTGTTATAAAGAAATCTTCAAGTATTTCCCTCGCTAATTAATCAGCTTAATTGGAACGATTTTATATATATTATATGGTGTATCTTCAAATTATTTTCAAATAAAAGGCCTAATGGCTTCTACATAGGAAAATTGCATTTTTGATACTGTAAGAATGATGTCAAATTAATTTTGGTCTTGTAATTTGAATATGGTCCTTTTTGTTGCAGAAATTGCCTTATCCGTTAAATACTTAATTAATGAAACCCGTTAGTTGCTGAAATTTGAGGGAAAACACTTCAAGGCAAAAAATTTAGGGGAAAGAATGACTCATTCCTTCTATAAAAGGACCCTTAACACATCCAATAAATATATGGATATCTTTCTCGAATCAACCCCGTAACACCTAGATTTTTTTGTAACGAAAGGGAAAATTGCACTTTTAGTCCTGTAAAGAATGTGGTCAAATCACTTTCGATCCTTTTACCTACATTTTTTAGTCCCGTATTTAATTTCCGTCAATTTTAAAAGAAGTAAACCACGTCACAGTCACTCGCCCGTTAAACAGTTATCAAAGCCAAATTCAAAACTAACAAACTTGCACTAAAAAAAACAACCCTAATTCCATCCCCAAAAAACTAGAACTCAAATTGAACCCATATTTGTGCAAGAAACTATAACAAATTAATGAAAACCCACTTTCACTGAACGGAAATCACAGAAAATCGAACCCAGAAATCACACCCAATACAAAAAACCCAAAATCTCACCTTGCTTAAACTACCAAAATCACCCATCGATTTCACAAAGTTAGCATTCATGTTGCGGCAAGGGGATACTAGGGCTGTCCATACTCCTCCACATAGTAAGTATCTCGGGAAAATTGCACTTTTGGTCCTGTAATAATGAGGTCAAATCACTTTCGATCCTTTTTCATGCACTTTTAGTCATGTATATATTTTCGTTAGCTTTAACGGATTTTTATTGTGTGAACCGTAAAAAAATGCACTTTTGATCCTGAGGTAAAATCACTTTTGGTCCTGTAAGAATAAGGTAAAATCACTTTTGGTCCTCTTTCATACACTTTTAGTCCCGTTGGCAATTTATGTTTGTTTTAATGGATGAAAATTGTGTGAAAGTCATGCACCCGTTAAAACACATCCAAAAGCCTAATATTGGATTATACAAACTCTCATAAAAAAAACAAAAAAAAACGAACCATAATTTCACCCAAAAAATCGCACCCAAATTAAACGAAATTCTAACTCAATTCACAAGAAATGTAAAAGAAATGTGCAACTTTCACCACCAAAAAATACAAGAAAACCTTTACTTTATCTATTCTTTCATTATTATATTTTTTGTGATTTCTTGAAATAATATAATAACCTATAGATGAGTTTCGATGAAAGTACGTGCATGGAAAGGATTGTACAATTTTAATGTTATTAATAAATAAAAATTATATCCTTAAGTAAATCGTTTAAAATACTATTTTTTTAGGAAAAATATCACTTTTGGTCACCCAAGTTTACCTCTTTTCATATTTGGTCACCCAAATTTAATCACTATCAAAATTGGTCATTCGGTTATTATATTCTATCAAAATTGATCATTCCGTTAGTCAATCTGTCATTGACTAACGGAGAAAGAGTTTTGAGCGCTCAAAACCTAGATTAAAAAATTCTTATGCATCTTCTAGAACTAATAAAACAAACACAGTACCAAGAATGAAACATGTGGAACCGAGCGTGAAGAAATACCCAATGAAAAATCTCAGTCAATCAAACAAATTACTATCAATATGTACATTTACCATATGTATTTCTTATTTCAATTTAATATTTAAGTTTTTTTTATAACTAAATTATTTTATTATATTTATCTCATAGGTTAGAAGGGATTCTCATGCATCTTCTATAACGTAATTCAATCAACCCTCCTCAAAATAGTCAAAAAAATTTAAATTTAAGTAAGTTTTTAATAATTATTTAACTCAATTAATCTCATCGTTGTTGTTGGTTTACTACAGTAAAAGAAGAAATAATCACGGTGAAGTTGTTGTTGGTTTACTTAAACTCAGGATATAGTTAAAGAAGAAATAATTACGGTGAAGCAAATGTGTGTATTGGCGACTAATTTCTTATTTTATATATTGTGCAATCCTTAATTGTACACAACAGTAGGAAAGGAGGAGTGAATTACATTGTCAAACTTAGGTACTTACATGAAAAAGAGTGGCGATGGTTCATAGAAATAGAAAGGAACAGAACCACCAGCAAGGAAAATACGAAAGGAAAAACAAGTCAAATTAGGGTGGTCATGTATTAGTTTGATATACTCTGTTTTTATAATTATGGTGTGCAGTTGTAGTTGGATTGTTTATAATTATTGTATTCTGGTTGAAAATTATTCAGACTACTCTGTTTTTTTTCTGTTTTTTTTAAACAATTGTACTCTGTTTTTCAATTCTTGGTTTCATATTGAATTTGTATAATAATTGGAGATAAAAATTTATTTCAATTCATTTCCCTATTTATAATTATAATTATTGGAGCATAATTTGGGGTGCGGATTAATTATAAATAATTTTCTAAAATTATCCATTTAAGAAAATTTCATAAACTTATTTTTCATTTTAAATATTTTTCTATTAAGATCATTATTTCAGATTTCTTAAAATGTTAAATGAATTGAAATAAGTTTATATCTCCTGAATTTCTCATTTCCTGATTACCTGTAAAATAAAAAGTAAACCAACAACAACATGATTGATTGAATTACGTTCATTGGTAATTTTTTATTTTTGTAAATGTACGTATTGAATCACGTTCAATGGGTACGCTCCATTAGGTTCTACATATTTCATTCTTGCACTGCGTTTGTTTCATTAGTTCTAGAAGATGCATGAGAATTTTTTAACCTAGGTTTTGAAAAATTTAGTGCTTCAAACTCTTTCTCCTTTCGTCAATGACAGATTGATTGAGTAATTGAATGATCTGGGTGACCAATTTTGATAGAATATAATAACACCAATTTTGATAGTGACAAACGTGGGTGATCAAATATGGAAAGAGGTAAACTTTGATGAACAAAATTGATATTTTCTCATTTTTGTATCATAATTTAAAATTATAATAAAAATTATATAAATAAAATGTAAATCTTAATTTATTTTTTTAATGTAAATTTGAAAATACGTGAAATGAAGATAATCGGTTTAACCTTAAGTAAATTTTACATATATATTTTGCATTATTTATATAAAAACACTATAATTTCATGAATTTTAGATCGGAGTTTAGAAAAAAAATTAATTATTAAATACAAAAGAATTATTGTAAACTAAAATATACGGAGTATATATTAAATTTGAAATTTTCTCTTCAATGAAAAACAAACCCAAATTGATTGAAGAGAGCTTACTTGTTTAAAACTAATGAAATAAACGCAGATATATGAAATTTTGTAATATTTTGAGTTTTCGATCTGCTTTGTATTTTCATGTTAAGTATCTCTTGTTTTCACAATAAATAAATTTTTACTTGTTTAAAAAAAAAAGTAGAATCGAGAAAGATATTTATATATTTATTGGATGTTCTAGGGGCCAATTTATTGGAGGAATTAACCATTTTCCTCCAAAAAATTTGTCCTAGAAGTATTTTTTTTTCTCCAATTTCAGCAACTAACGGATTCCGTTAACTATTTAATTAAACGACAAGACCATTTCTACAACAAAAAGGACCACTTTCGAATTACATGATCGAAAATGATTTGACCTCATTCTTACTAGATCAAAAATGCAATTTTCCCTGAAACTAGATAACTGAAATCGGTTTTTTTTTTTTTTTTTTTTTTTTTGGCTGAAATCGAAAGTATGAGTTTTTTTTGGTTCTAAAATCGAAGGAGTTTTGTAGTGCACATTTATTATAAAGAAATGGCAAAATATCAATTTTGGTCACTCAAGTTTACTTTTTTTTTATATTTGGTCACCCACATTTAGTCACTTTCAAAATTGGTCACCCAATTATTATATTCTATAAAATTTGATCATTCGTTAGTTAATCTGTCATTGACTAACGGAGAAAGTGTTTTGAGAGCTAAATTTTTTAAAACCTGGGTTAAAAAATTCATATGCCATCTTCTATAACTAATGAAATAAACGCAGAAAAAAATGAAACATGTGAACCTACGTACAGAAGGAATTCTAATGAATCTTCTAGAACGTGATTCAATCTGCACAATTGTTTGACTAACATTTCAAGAAATCTGCAATAATGATCTTTAATAGAAAGATATTTAGAATGAAAAATAAGTTTATGAAATTTTCTTGAATGGATAATTTTAGAAAATTATTTACAATTAATCTGCCCCACAAATTATGCTCCAATAATTATAAATAGGGAAATGAATTGAAATGTTTCTATCTCCAATCTTAATACTCTATATTTGTGAGAATATAATGGGACACGTGTCACAATTTCAACACTATATCACAATCTCTCTCTTCACCAAAATCTTCTATTTCAAAATCCCTGCATTTTCAGGCATTCTGATTTAAAAAATAATTTTTTTCCTATTTTAATCTCAAAATAATAATTTAAATATTATCTACTCATAATTATTATTTTTAAATTTGAAATTCTACTTATTATTTTTAAATTTATTTTTTAAACTTTAATCACAACATTATTTATTTTTTAAAATTTAATAACGTTATTCTATTCTTAAAACGTACTCTAATCAAATCTATATTATCTATTCTTTTTTTTTTTTTTTCTATTTTAAAATTTAAATTTTGAATAACCATAATTATCTCAACAGTTAAATCTCTAATCTTTTTTATATCCGATCACTCTCATGTCATTATTTTATCTCCAGTCACTCTCTCAGTATAAAAAAAACTTCAAAGTTTCTTTCAACAATTACATCATTTTTGTAATTTGTATAGCGTATATTATTTGTGTTGTATTTGTATATTAATTTGGTGGTTTATTTTTTTAATATACATTTTTCTATTGCGATATCTGTAAAAAAATCATTCTCATGCTTTCTCTTTTTTTCTCAATAAGTTTGATCAATTTCAAAACTTCGTTTTATATATTTATTATTGTATTGAATTAAATTAGCGTATTTCCGCTCAATTTCAATATCTATTGCGATTTCTTCATTGTTTTTTTTATGCAATTTTTTCTCATTCTTTCTATATTTAATAATTTTTTGCTTTCATTTTTTCTTTCAATTTTATTATTTCAATTTTATTATGCTTTTAGTTTTTCTTTCATTTTTTTTTCTGTAATTTTTCTAGGAAGGAGTAACATTTTTGCTGTATATATGATTTGAATTATAAATTATTTTATTTTATATTAATGCGTAATAAATTTAATTATAATTTTTTTATCAATTCACGCTTCTATAAAGATAACGAAAATCTTTAATTTTTATTTTATGATATATTTTATTTAATTATGTTACCAATATTGTGGCAGAGGATATATATGAATTTCTATTTTATGAAATATTTTATTTAGTTATATTACGATATTGTGGCAGTTTTATACGTGTGATATCTTTTTAAATGATATCTTTTAAATATATGAATTTCCATATTTTATATTTTATTTTCAAGCCCTAAGTTAAAAACTATAATTATTTTAATTTTAGAAGAAAATGATTTTTATTTTTAATATTTCAAAATTTTTGAATCAATTTTTTTTTTAAGTTTATTTTATAATCTAAACGTAAAACTATGAAATAATCATATACTATATATATATATATATATATATATATATATATATATATAATTTATGACATAGAGAGTGTGAATGTATTGTATTATGAAATAGTTTTAAAAACTTTGTAAAATATATAGAGTATTGTGGATGATTTAGAATAATTTAAGAAACTTTATTTAGAAAAGTTTTAGTAATTGTTAATAAAAAAATTTAAAATCTTCCAACTAACTTTGATTACTTAATTGAAGTGTCGAATAAATATGAAGAGTGATATAATCCCTAAAAAGGGAAATTTGATAAAATTATGCAATTATTTGTTATAATATAATTGTTTTTAATAATTTATTTATTTTTTATAATTTTTTTTTATATTTTATTATTGTTTATATAATATTAATTTATTATATTTAAAGATATCATTGTATTTGATTAGAGATTATGTTTATTTAGTTGAGATACAATTAATATTCATGCAATTATTTGTTATAATATAATAGTTTTTAATAATTTATTTATTTTTTATAAATTTGTTTATATTTTATTATTGTTTATATAATATTAATTTATTATATTTAAAGATGAAAAAAACTTACGTGAAAATTAAGGACTAAATTTGATTTATAATTTTAAAATCTTACCCTACAAATACCTATAAACCCTACAAAAGTCATATAAATATTTACAAACTCTATATAGATAACTATAAAAATCTATATAAATTTCATACTATTACTATGAAATTAAATCATGCCCTACTTAAATTTCAAAATAAACATATAACATATAAGTCATTAATATTTCAAAATCCCAAAAAAACATTCCCTAAATTTTATAGAAAACATTTTTCTATTTTATTATATTTTGTCATTGCAGAAAACAATGACAATATACTACAATACAAACGTTGTGAAGTTTTTAGAAATTTATAATTTTTTATATTTTTTTATTAATGAAATTATTTTATAATGACCTTTATAATGATCTTACTTATTAAAAATATTTTCTTAATTTTAAAAATTATAATTATAATTTTATTAATGCATATATTATTAATATATTAAAAAATATTATAATATATAAAAATATAAATACAATAATATATATTCACGTACCTTAACAATGAAAAAATATAAAATTAATATAATATTTAAAATTATTATTTTAATAAATCCACCTCGCGTAAAACGCGGGTATAGAGCTAGTTATTATATAAATTCGAAACCAGAAATTGGAAAATACGGTAGAAACTCTTTAAATTAATACTCGATAAATTAATAAACTCTCTAAGATAATATTTTTGGCCGGTCCCGACTCGGGGATAGCGTGCTAAATTAATAAACTCGCTAAAATTATAAGATAATACATTTTTTGTAATTTCTATACACCCCAAATAAAATATAAATTAATAATTTCATATATACTACCTATTACATGAATGATTTATGAATGTTTCTTAAAAAATGACTCAATTATTTTTGTTTTTTTTTGTTGAAATCAATTTCACCTTAAATCTCGTCTCCAATTTTCCTTATTAGTTTCACCTAAAAAATTCACCATATTTACTAAGAACTCATTCTTGCAATTGCTTTTGAGTGAGACTTGGATTATCCTTGTTGTGCTTGCATAATGTTTTTCGAATCTTGTCGGTCTTTGTTATTTTTTTCACACCTGTAAGATGAGAAGTCATGTTGTGTATATGATTTGTTTGTGTTAGCATATTTTGATCTTATATATTTATATTGAAAATATGTTTTAATGTTCATAAAGTGATACAATGAACACAAGGATTCTTTTAAATTAGACCCTTCATTTGATATACAATAAATAATTAGAAGTGAAAGTTTGAAAGAGTGTTTCTATAAATTAATAAAATATTAATTAATATATAAATTAATAATTATTAATTTATAGATAAATTAATAACTCTTTTAATTAATAAATTTTGGTGGTCCCAAGATTATTAATTTATAGACAATTGTTAAAAAAAAAAAAAACAAAGTACAAAGGACACAGTGTCTGAATAATTTTCAACCATAGTGAATACAATAATTATAAACCATTCAACTACACACCATAATTATAAAAACGAGTACATCAAACTAATACATAACCACCATAATTTGATGACTTGTTTTTCTTTACTTTGTTCCGTTCACTGTCACTCTTTTCCATATGTAAGTGGATAGGTTTGACAATATAATTCACTCTTCCTTTCACACATGAGTACTGTACACAACCTAAAATAAGAAATTAGTTACATAACATTACAAAAATTATAAAATGAGATTGTAAACCAAACACACTCATTTCCTGTAAAATAAAAAGCTGAAATTTTTTGACTACCCTAAAAAAAAGTTTGATTAAATCCTAAAAAAGTTTGATTAAATCACGTTATAGAAGATGCATGAGAATTCCTTTTAATCTATTATTACAGATAAATATAATGAGAATTACTTCTAACCTATTAAATAAATACTCCCTCCATCCATGAAAAGTAGGGACATGAGGATGGGGCACAAGTTTTAAGAAAATGGTAGATAAAGTAGATAAAGTAAGGGTATTATAGGGTATTGTGGGGTCCATTGTGAATAAAGTGATTGTTTAGGAATAAAGTTGATGGCAAATTGGGTAATTAAGTGATAGTTGAAGGGTGATAGTTTCCATAAAGTGCATGGACTACATTTGGTGGACAAAGAATATGTGTCAAATGAGACTACTTTTCGTGGATGGAGGGAGTATAATAAAATAATTTAGTCATAAAGAAACAGGTATTTTTTGTGATTAACTGAAAATGGGTATTTCTTTTCAAGATGTATGAGAATTTTTTAAATTAGATTATCTAGCAGCTCAAAACTCTTCTCCGTTAGTTAATGACAGATTGACTAACGGAATGATCAATTTTGATAAAATATAATAATTGAGTGATCAATTTTGATAGTGACTAAATGTGGGTGATTAAATATGAAAAGAGGTAAACTTGGGTGACAAAAAAATGATATTTTCCCTAAAGAAATCTTCAAGTATTCCCTCGCCAACTAAGTTTCAATTTGGATTAAAAACATTCGCTATATATATATTTTTTGTCTCCGTCACTAATTCACTAATTTAGTGGTCAGTTTGAGCAAATCCTCCCATTTTTTATAGTGGATTATATATAAAATACTTAGATAAAATTATATTGGGTAAACTTAAGTTTGGTTTCAGGAGAATTTTTTTTTAAAAAAATTTAGTCCCACGTTCTTTTTTGATCCCATATTTTGTAAAAGTGGTCCCAACCGTCAAATATATAACAGTTTCGGTTAAGTAATATTTTACAAAAATGGTCCCAAAGTAGAAAAAAAAAAAGGAAAAATGGTAAATACTCTATGTTCATCAGCATAGTATGGAAAAATTACATATTTGATTCTATAAGAATAAAGTCAAATCACTGTAGGTCCTGTAATTCGAATATGATCCTTTTTTGTTGCAGAAATGGTCATTTTTTGTTAAATACTTGTTGAAATTTGTTAGTTGCTGAAATTTGAGGGAAAACACTTCTAAGGTAGAATTTTTGGAGGAAGATTACTCATTCCTTCTATAAATAGCCCACTACACAATTTCATGAGTGTGAAACTCAAATTTTGTCTGTTTTATTTTTATTTCTAGTTTACTCATAAATAATGGGAAAAATTGCAGATTTTGTCCCATTAAAATCTCAAATTAAAAAATGATCCCTTTTGGGGGCATATTTGGTCTCATTAGAAATTTTCATCTGTAATTGACGGTCTTTTGTGCATGTCAACCACACGCATGTTAAGTCCGAAACAAGTACCCTAACCCACTAACGATCGGATCTAAATTAGAATTATAAACAAAAAAATGCCCACAAAATTGGAAAGCCCTAAAAATCGCACACCAAATGGCCATAAAAAATTTGTTCCAAATATCTGAAAATCACGAACCCAAATCGCTTAGAAGTCGTACAGAAGCTTTATCTTCCTAATTTGTACTAGAAATTGCCTAAAGTCGCGCATGCAAGGGAATACCAAAGTTGTTGAACCTCCTCCATCTAGCTTGTAAATTTCCACTATCTCTTGAATTCAATTTCTGAGGGTTTTTATGAGCTATTAGAATATTCTGGGTTTTCTTCGCACCTCAATCGTATGTTTTACTATTTCTAGGTTTCTTATTGAGGAAATTTTATTTTTAGTCCTATAAGTTTGAGATTTTCCAAAATAAATCCTTTAAGTTTCAACTTTACAAAATACGTCATTTACCTTTCAAATTTAAGTTTGAGATTTTCCAAAATAAATCCTTTAAGTTTTAACTTTACAAAAATACGTCATTTACCTTTCAAATATAATCTTTTTTTACATCAAATTTAATCCTTTATGTTTTGAAGGAATTAGAATTTGCCACATGTATTAAAAAATGCCACGTCATAATGCCACATCAATCTCTCCTCTATATATATTTAAAAAAAGTAGAGCTAATAACACCCCATAATTTTAAATACAAAAATTGATGTATATAAAATGACTAAGTAACTCTTACATAAATAAAGAGTAAAATAATTTTTAAAAAATAACTTGAAAAAATATGAAACGAAATCAAAAAGAGTTTTACAGTTATGAATGATCGATGTTAATTATGTCAATCTTATTTTCCTTTATTAATTGAAACGTATAACTAAATTTAATGATAATATCATCATTTTATCAAATACTTATAAGAAATAAATATAGTTCAAATAAATTAATTAATTAGTTTGAATTAGATGTAGTGAATTTTTTATTTTTTTCATATATATAGAAGAATGATTAATTAGTTTGGAGTAGATGCATATAATTTTTTTTGTGAGGCTACTAACATCCCATATTTATATGTATACAAACCTCAAATGTTATACACACCCCACTACTCTGTAATATTTAAAAATCAATTTTTATTGCTAAACACATCCCAATTCTTTTCTAATTACCCTTTATCCCTCAAAACAAATTCAAATTGAATAAAAACTAAAAATATAATTTAAAATTCAACCAAATCATTAAAACTATATATAAATTTTAAAAATTAATTAAAAAAAATATTCAATAATACGAAAAACTAAAAAAAATTGAAAATATTTTAAAACATCAACCAAATATTAAAAAATATATGAATGGAAAAATCAATTAAATCCAAAAAACTAAATAAATCAAATAAAATTTATAAAATAATTAAATTAAAATATCAATTAATGATTCAATTTTCTAAAAAACTAAATAAAATAAAAAAATGAAAGAAAAACAATTCAATCAAAAATAAATATTAAGAAAATTAAATAAAAAATAAAATCGTACTTTTTTATTGATTTTTATAAAAAAAAAATTACGTTTTTGTTGAATTATTTCAATATTTTTAATTAATTTTTTTATTTTGTTTTGATTATTTAATTTTTTATTTCAGATTCTATTTAACTTTCTAAGATTTTTTTCAAAAAAAATTAATTAATTTTAATGATTTAGTTAAATTTTTAAAATACTTTTAAATTTTAATTACATTTTTTCAAGTTATTTTTTTAAATTATTATTCTCTTTATTTATATAAGTGTTACTTAGTCCTTTTATATACATCTATATTTGTATTTAAAATTATAAAGTGTGTATAGAATATTTTGGGGTGTTATTAGCTCTATTTTAAAATATATATATATATATAGGAGAGAGTGATGTGGCATGATGATGTGTCATTTTTTAAATATATGTGGCAAATTCTAATTCTTCAAAACATAAAGGATTAAAATTGATGTAAAAAGGGATTAAAATTGAAAGTTAAATGACGTATTTTGTAAAGTTCAAACTTAAAGGATTTATTTTGGAAAATCTCAAACTTATAGGACTAAAATATCGTAAAAAAAATGACGTAAGATCAAAAAGAATGTAAATTGGATGTCCTAAAACATAAATTGAAAAGGTGAAAACTTAAAGGATATAAACTGAATAATGCCTAAATTAAAGGATGAATATGTACCGACATGCAATATCTAATTACTAAATTAAATAATAGAAAAAAAAACATGTGTTTTCCACGAGTTATACCATTTACCAGGACCACACCCCTGGAGCTATATGATATTTGTCCCAATAGCTTTTTGGAAAATATGCAGGTGTTTCCTTTGGGCATTTAAATTGCTTTATTTTCAAACTCTGCCTTCCACCACACAAATATTGCAAGATTAAACACCAATAAAATAATGAATAAATTTAAAAAAAAAAAAAACAATAGTGCAATGCATATATATCATTATTCAAGTTTAAATATACATTTTATTTAATTCGATTTTAATATTACAAACTTCACGTAAATTATTACTATTTGAATTTTTAAATGCGAATCCAACCCTGTGACACATTGAATATTTGTATCTTCAAATTATTTTTGCAGAATTTACATCTGAGTATGTATTTTTATTTTATTTTACATATTTCAATTTTAATATAAGTTATTATTTTTAATTTTATACTATTTATTACTCTCGGTCCATATCTATTTTCACTTTAATCTGGGCATATGGAAACTAAGAAATGTGATAAAGTGGGGGGTATTAATATATTTTTAATTTTATTAAAATAATAAAGTAAATGTAATGCATTTGTAAGAAAAAGTAATGACATGTACAGTAAATAAGTGAGAATTTTGAAGGTAAGAGTTGTAAGAAATTTTCATTTTTTGATGTGAAAACTAACGTGGGACGAACAAAAAATGGAAGTGTGAAACCGATTTGGAACGGGGAATATTAGCTTTAAAAATATTTTTTGTATTTTTTTTTATTATATCCGGATTATATATATATATAATTATATATATATATATAATTAATTCTTGAATTTTTTTATTTGGTAAACAAATGGTTTTCATCCAAAAGTTATAGGTTGGGATCAAATTTGAAAAAAAGAAGACCATTTTCAAACATATGAACCAAAAGTGCTTTGAAAATATTTCTACTAGACTATAAGTGCAATTACCCCAAATATAAAGAGGTCACGCAAAAAATGAACCCGCGTCACAACCACAACACCAGCCCACCCCCCCGCGTCCTTTGAGTTTGGCATGAATAGACGATATATTTGTTCAATTTCTCGCCTAACATCAGCCAAATTTTCGTGCCTAAGCCTTTGGCCACTTGGGCTGGGCAACATGTTGTTAATTTATACCAACATATTTAACTCTTTGGGATAATAAATTATATAAAAATGGGATTAAATTGATATATTGAACAATCATTTTAGAATTATTTTAAAAAAGATAGAAAGTTATGCTACTAAATTAACTTATATCCCTATATATTATTATTATTATTTTCATTATTTTTTAATTTCTTTAATTAATCTAAATTAAATAGAAAAGTGATATATACAGTATATATTCATTTGAATTAAATAAAAAAATTGAGATTGTGAAAGGCCCAATAACATGTCAAACAAAATGGCCCAATAATGTTATTACAGCAAATATGGGCCGGGTCCGACTATTTACACCTCCATTTGCGTTGAGAACACTCCCCCTATGAATTTAATAATAAAATAATGAAGTAAAAAATCAAAAATACCCTTTAAGTCATATTAAACTACTAAATGCACTCCCACCTTTAAACCTAAGTTTTATCCATCCTCCGCCGCCACCGCCACCGCCACCGCCACCGCCGCCGCCACCGTCGCCGCCACCGCCGCCGCCACCACCCACCACCAAACACCAAAAACACCAAACACCAAACACCAAAATTTCTCCCCAAACAACAAAATTTCTCCCCAAACAAAAAAAATTCAACTTAAAAAATTTCAACTTTCTTTTTAAGATTTCGACAAACCAGTGTCGACCATATTCACTCCCGTCGACACTGGTTTGTCGACAAGATTGTATATGCTCGACATTTGTTGATCGAAAAAAAAAAAAAATTTTAAAAACTCGTCGACAACTTTAGTTCGACCAAAAATACACTCGTCGACACCCTGTTGTCGACGGAGTGTATTTGGATCGACCTAAAGTGGTCGAAAGGAAAGAAAAAGAAGGAAAAAAAAAAACAAAAAAAAAAGCAAACCTGGATTTTTGGCCGATGGACGGGAGCGGGGGCGGCGGCCGTTGGGCGGGGTCGGGGGAGGCGGCGGCATTACTGTAAATTTTTTTTTTTTACAAATTGAGATGGGAGAAGGAGGGGGGAGGGAGGGGACTGGCTCGGCGAGGGAGGAGGAGGGGGGAGGGAGGGGACGGCCGCGGCGGCCGCGCGCGGCCACGATCTGTTTTTTTTTTTTTTTTTACAGGCGGGGGGTGGGGCGGAGGGGGGAGGGAGGGGACGGCCGCGACGGCCGATGGACGGGGCGGCCGCGCGCGGCCACGATCTGTTTTTTTTTTTTTACAGGCGGTGGGGCGACGGATTCGGCGAGGGAGGGAGGGGGTGGCGTCGCCGGCGACGGGTGGTGGAGGAGCAGGTCGCCGGCGGTGGTGGTGAGGGGTGGGGGAGAAGATGAAAGAAGAATTGGTGGAGGAGGAAGAAATGGAGGAGGAAGAAGATGGAGGATTTGGGGGAGAAAGTAGGGTTTAGGGGGGGTGTGAGTAGTAATTGGAATTATATAAGAGAAGGGCATTTATGACAATTTGAGGGGGTGCATCAGATTTTAGGGGGGGTGCGTCCAGAGGGGGAGTGTTCTCAACGCAAATGGAGGTGTAAATAGTCGGACCCATATGGCCCAATAATCATACTCCTATCTTTTACAGTTTGTTTCATTGATTCATGAAAGGGTTTGACTATTTACACCTCCATTTAGGTTGAGAATACTCCCCACTTGATGCACCCCAAAAATTTATCTAAGATAAATGCATTCCCTCTCGAATTGTTCTAAATAAGTTTTTATCACTAAAAAGTGTTTATTTTTCTCCACCATGTCCTTCTCATTCTTCTAGTTTTTTTTTTTTTTTTTACGCAGTTTCTTACAGGCGCAGCAACAAGTCTCTCTCTCTCTTTTTTTTTTTGACACATCAGGATTGACCATATACACTATCGTCGATAAATTGTTGTTGTCGACGAGAGTGTATATGGTCGACCCGGTGTGTCAAAAATTATAAAAAAAATATGAGATTTCGAAGTTTTTTTTTTTTTTTTTCTGAATTTTTTTTGTTGGTTTGGATGATGTTGGAGGTCGAAAGTGGCGGCGGCCGAAAGTAGTGGTAGCAGCCGGTTAGTGTTAAAAGGGGGTGTAGATAATAGTAGGGATGCATTTAGTATAGGTATTTTAAGTTTTTACACTATTATTAAATTAATAAATTCAAAGGGGAGTTTGATTATTTACACCGCAAATTTAAAGGGGAGTGCTCTCAACCTAAATGGAGGTGTAAATAGTCAGGCCTTCAGGAAATTGATCCCCAACCCTCCCCCAAAATAAAGAAAATTATTACGTTCCAGTGACTTTGATATATATATATATATATATATATATATATATACTGCCAGCATGATAAACTTAACTACACACAATATATTTAAATATTTAAACAAAAAACTGTTAAAACAAATTGAATTTATATTTTTTACTGTTACCATGTGTGTAATTAAGCTGTAAATTCAAAACATACGTTAGTTAGTAATGGTCCCATGCATTCATTAATTATATTTTGAGGTACAGTACATTGATTGGCCTATTTAATTAGTATATAGTTTAATTATACTTTAATTTAATTAATCATACTTTAGGCGGCAATTTGATGTAGACTCTTAGTCTCTTACCACGTGAAAAACCTGAAATATGGTTCAATCATTTTGGAAACGGAATTATTCTTTTCTAATTTCTACAGAATATACAATGCCTGAAGTAGTGAAATATGGTTCTATCTATATATTATTATAGCATCTTGGCTTTTCCTATACAAGAAGCCACACAATTCTTAATAGATAGTTTACGAAAAATTATAAATATTATTTATATCAAAACTAATTTGTAATTTAGTTTACAAACATTGACTACATTTTTTATTAAACAAATTTTCTATACCAAAATTAGTATTCAATAGTTATAATTAATGAAGGATATTATAGACATAAATTTATAATCTTAAATTGTTGTTAAAAGCCAAAATGACATATATTAAGAAAGGCCACGGTTATACACACAGATTTATTGAGGACACCCAGGCAAAAAAAAAAATCAAGGGTATATGATATGTCCAATATACCCTTTAATAAATTTTTGAAAAAAAAAAAAGGCAGATGAGTACATTCACTCATTCATTTTACGAAAGAATCATTCCCACCATCACCATAATAATAAAATAAAAAAAAATTAAAAAAAATAAACACCAACAATCAAAACAACCAAAAATTGTAAAAACAAAAATTTCCTGAAAAAATACAAAAATTCTTAGATTGGGCAAAAACTTTCGGAAAAACACAAATATTTCGAAAAAGTAATTGGTTTCGGTAAAAACTTTCGGACAAATACAAAATTTTGAAAAAAGTAATTGAATTCGGCAAATAATTTCGGACAAACACAAAAAATTTGAAAAATAATTCGGATCTGTAAAACCCTAATAGTATTTTTTTGCAGAAATCATAATCCTATTTTTTCTAAACCCTAAACTTACCCGTGGCGGCGTACAAAGCGGCTGAGCAATGGGATAGAACGGTGAGGGAGGAGGTGGGCGACGGCGGCCTTGGGAGCTAGGGGGAGGGAGGAGGTGGGGCGGGATTAAGAGGAGGGGCGGCAAAGGGAGCAGAGAGGCAGCCTTCAGAGGGGGAGAGGGGAGGTGGGCGACAGGCTGGGGGCAATAGGTTGCAGGTGGTTGTGGCAGGACTGAGAGGAGGGGCGACGAAGGAACCAGGGCAGCGTGGGCGGCGGCCGATTGGATGGAGGAGGTGGGTATGCTTGAATATGAGTGAGGAAGAGGGTGAAATTTTTTAATTAGGGTTTAAAATGAAAGGTGTATTTTAGATATTTTTACGTGGGTGTACTCATTTCACTCTGTGTGTTTAGCCAGTGAGTGTCCTCAGTAAGCATGTGTGTATAATGTGGCCACTAAGAAATGGAAGGAGTATTACATAATACGCTATATAGTCCAGTCCACGATTATTTACACCTCAGCCTCTATTTGATACACTACCCTAATTAGCTCACTTCTCCAAAAAATCTAAATTACTAATACACTTTTCATAAATTGTCTAAACTAGCCCTTAGTAAATATACCTCAAAGATCCTAATGTCTTTTCTTCTTTTATCATTTCTCTTCCCCATTCCCATTTATTTCTCTTCCGCTCACCTCCCCGTAGCAGCCCTACCCCTTCACTCCCCTCCCTCAATTTTTTTTTGATCGGTAAAAAGATTATATTAATATTGGGTACAAAAAATACCCAAAAAAACAGAAATACAGGATATAACAAAAGAGAGAGTGATAACTCTTACACTACCTAAACTTTCAATTCATGCACTTAATTGGATCTAACACCCATGACCTGAATGATGAATTGCTTCGAGTGGGATATTTTTATCATGAACCAGCTCCATATTCTTGCTCTCAACTCCTCCTTGACTTTTGTGATCGAGAAGGTTTCATTTTTGAAGAGTACAGCGTTCCTCCATTTCCATATAAGCCATACCACACATAGCCATATGCAAGTAGCAATCTTTTTCCCGTTTCTACCCTTTATCATGTCCCCAAAGCCTAGAAGTTATCTAGGATGTTTGTTGGGAGTGCTGACGGGATCTTGAGCCAAGACAAACCTTCCATCCATTTCGATGGGCTGCCCTGTAGTTCCCGAAAACCTACAAAACACACCGGAGGATCTCCGGCGCGAGAACTCCAACACTCAAATTAGAAAATCGGTGATCTCCAAAATAGGTGTGATCGGAGAACAATCAACTAGATGCAAGACCATTCTCCATGACACAAATATAAGCTCAAATATTAGTGCCGAAGTGTGGTATGTGTTTTCTCATTCAAAATCACGTAAAAAAAACATATGGAACGCGTATATATAGTATTTGTAGAGGTGCATTGGGGGAATACATAACCATCTCCCCTTATTTATCCACG